>OX336390.1:782734982-783984982 GCA_946902985.2 Meconema thalassinum
TTTGTCTCCTGCTATTTCATCATACGATGTTTAGTTACGGAGTTATTAATGATTTTGTACTTTTTGTCCGAAATTTTTCTATGTCCCACGAATAACTTAAAAATTGATTCGAATGAAATTTCAAAAAATAGGTTTTTTTAATACTTTTATTATATTTTTTACGTCTTGTAGGGTCGGAAACCAACATGATATTTTGATGTATTTTTTCGTCCCATGCATTTTTGGTTTCAGGTGATAGAATTATTTCCACTACGTCCCATGCTCATCTATATTATATAAAACCACATGGCTGACTGATTCACTCACTGACATAAATGTTTACCCACTTCCAAATGAGTTAGAAACTTGATATTTGGCAAAAACACTCCTTTCACCTTGCAACCAACAGAAAAATTCCGAAAAGGTACATTTTTTTAATTTTCAACCCTACAAGAGACAAAAATATAGGGGGAAGCTATTTATCTCCAGTAATATCTCTGAGTGTGATATTGTGCATGGCCTATGTTGTAGACAATAACACATTACATCTTTTTTGTCTCCTGCTATTTCATCATACGACGTTTAGTTACGGAGTTATTAATGATTTTGTACTTTTTGTCCGAAATTTTTCTATGTCCCACGAATAACTTAAAAATTGATTCGAATGAAATTTCAAAAAATAGGTTTTTTTAATACTTTTATTATATTTTTTACGTCTTGTAGGGTCGGAAACCAACATGATATTTTGATGTATTTTTTCGTCCCATGCATTTTTGGTTTCAGGTGATAGAATTATTTTCCACTACGTCCCATGCTCATCTATATTATATAAAACCACATGGCTGACTGATTCACTCACTGACATAAATGTTTACCCACTTCCAAATGAGTTAGAAACTTGATATTTGGCAAAAACACTCCTTTCACCTTGCAACCAACAGAAAAATTCCGAAAAGGTACATTTTTTAATTTTCAACCCTACAAGAGACAAAAATATAGGGGGAAGCTATTTATCTCCAGTAATATCTCTGAGTGTGATATTGTGCATGGCCTATGTTGTAGACAATAACACATTACATCTTTTTTGTCTCCTGCTATTTCATCATACGACGTTTAGTTACGGAGTTATTAATGATTTTGTACTTTTTGTCCGAAATTTTTCTATGTCCCACGAATAACTTAAAAATTGATTCGAATGAAATTTCAAAAAATAGGTTTTTTTAATACTTTTATTATATTTTTTACGTCTTGTAGGGTCGGAAACCAACATGATATTTTGATGTATTTTTTCGTCCCATGCATTTTTGGTTTCAGGTGATAGAATTATTTTCCACTACGTCCCATGCTCATCTATATTATATAAAACCACATGGCTGACTGATTCACTCACTGACATAAATGTTTACCCACTTCCAAATGAGTTAGAAACTTGATATTTGGCAAAAACACTCCTTTCACCTTGCAACCAACAGAAAAATTCCGAAAAGGTACATTTTTTAATTTTCAACCCTACAAGAGACAAAAATATAGGGGGAAGCTATTTATCTCCAGTAATATCTCTGAGTGTGATATTGTGCATGGCCTATGTTGTAGACAATAACACATTACATCTTTTTTGTCTCCTGCTATTTCATCATACGACGTTTAGTTACGGAGTTATTAATGATTTTGTACTTTTTGTCCGAAATTTTTCTATGTCCCACGAATAACTTAAAAATTGATTCGAATGAAATTTCAAAAAATAGGTTTTTTTAATACTTTTATTATATTTTTTACGTCTTGTAGGGTCGGAAACCAACATGATATTTTGATGTATTTTTTCGTCCCATGCATTTTTGGTTTCAGGTGATAGAATTATTTTCCACTACGTCCCATGCTCATCTATATTATATAAAACCACATGGCTGACTGATTCACTCACTGACATAAATGTTTACCCACTTCCAAATGAGTTAGAAACTTGATATTTGGCAAAAACACTCCTTTCACCTTGCAACCAACAGAAAAATTCCGAAAAGGTACATTTTTTAATTTTCAACCCTACAAGAGACAAAAATATAGGGGGAAGCTATTTATCTCCAGTAATATCTCTGAGTGTGATATTGTGCATGGCCTATGTTGTAGACAATAACACATTACATCTTTTTTGTCTCCTGCTATTTCATCATACGACGTTTAGTTACGGAGTTATTAATGATTTTGTACTTTTTGTCCGAAATTTTTCTATGTCCCACGAATAACTTAAAAATTGATTCGAATGAAATTTCAAAAAATAGTTTTTTTTAATACTTTTATTATATTTTTTACGTCTTGTAGGGTCGGAAACCAACATGATATTTTGATGTATTTTTTCGTCCCATGCATTTTTGGTATCAGGTGATGGAATTATTTTCCACTACGTCCCATGCTCATCTATATTATATAAAACCACATGGCTGACTGATTCACTCACTGACATAAATGTTTACCCACTTCCAAATGAGTTAGAAACTTGATATTTGGCAAAAACACTCCTTTCACCTTGCAACCAACAGAAAAATTCCGAAAAGGTACATTTTTTAATTTTCAACCCTACAAGAGACAAAAATATAGGGGGAAGCTATTTATCTCCAGTAATATCTCTGAGTGTGATATTGTGCATGGCCTATGTTGTAGACAATAACACATTACATCTTTTTTGTCTCCTGCTATTTCATCATACGACGTTTAGTTACGGAGTTATTAATGATTTTGTACTTTTTGTCCGAAATTTTTCTATGTCCCACGAATAACTTAAAAATTGATTCGAATGAAATTTCAAAAAATAGGTTTTTTTTAATACTTTTATTATATTTTTTACGTCTTGTAGGGTCGGAAACCAACATGATATTTTGATGTATTTTTTCGTCCCATGCATTTTTGGTTTCAGGTGATAGAATTATTTTCCACTACGTCCCATGCTCATCTATATTATATAAAACCACATGGCTGACTGATTCACTCACTGACATAAATGTTTACCCACTTCCAAATGAGTTAGAAACTTGATATTTGGCAAAAACACTCCTTTCACCTTGCAACCAACAGAAAAATTCCGAAAAGGTACATTTTTTAATTTTCAACCCTACAAGAGACAAAAATATAGGGGGAAGCTATTTATCTCCAGTAATATCTCTGAGTGTGATATTGTGCATGGCCTATGTTGTAGACAATAACACATTACATCTTTTTTGTCTCCTGCTATTTCATCATACGATGTTTAGTTACGGAGTTATTAATGATTTTGTACTTTTTGTCCGAAATTTTTCTATGTCCCACGAATAACTTAAAAATTGATTCGAATGAAATTTCAAAAAATAGGTTTTTTTAATACTTTTATTATATTTTTTACGTCTTGTAGGGTCGGAAACCAACATGATATTTTGATGTATTTTTTCGTCCCATGCATTTTTGGTTTCAGGTGATAGAATTATTTTCCACTACGTCCCATGCTCATCTATATTATATAAAACCACATGGCTGACTGATTCACTCACTGACATAAATGTTTACCCACTTCCAAATGAGTTAGAAACTTGATATTTGGCAAAAACACTCCTTTCACCTTGCAACCAACAGAAAAATTCCGAAAAGGTACATTTTTTAATTTTCAACCCTACAAGAGACAAAAATATAGGGGGAAGCTATTTATCTCCAGTAATATCTCTGAGTGTGATATTGTGCATGGCCTATGTTGTAGACAATAACACATTACATCTTTTTTGTCTCCTGCTATTTCATCATACGATGTTTAGTTACGGAGTTATTAATGATTTTGTACTTTTTGTCCGAAATTTTTCTATGTCCCACGAATAACTTAAAAATTGATTCGAATGAAATTTCAAAAAATAGGTTTTTTTAATACTTTTATTATATTTTTTACGTCTTGTAGGGTCGGAAACCAACATGATATTTTGATGTATTTTTTCGTCCCATGCATTTTTGGTTTCAGGTGATAGAATTATTTTCCACTACGTCCCATGCTCATCTATATTATATAAAACCACATGGCTGACTGATTCACTCACTGACATAAATGTTTACCCACTTCCAAATGAGTTAGAAACTTGATATTTGGCAAAAACACTCCTTTCACCTTGCAACCAACAGAAAAATTCCGAAAAGGTACATTTTTTAATTTTCAACCCTACAAGAGACAAAAATATAGGGGGAAGCTATTTATCTCCAGTAATATCTCTGAGTGTGATATTGTGCATGGCCTATGTTGTAGACAATAACACATTACATCTTTTTTGTCTCCTGCTATTTCATCATACGATGTTTAGTTACGGAGTTATTAATGATTTTGTACTTTTTGTCCGAAATTTTTCTATGTCCCACGAATAACTTAAAAATTGATTCGAATGAAATTTCAAAAAATAGTTTTTTTTAATACTTTTATTATATTTTTTACGTCTTGTAGGGTCGGAAACCAACATGATATTTTGATGTATTTTTTCGTCCCATGCATTTTTGGTATCAGGTGATGGAATTATTTTCCACTACGTCCCATGCTCATCTATATTATATAAAACCACATGGCTGACTGATTCACTCACTGACATAAATGTTTACCCACTTCCAAATGAGTTAGAAACTTGATATTTGGCAAAAACACTCCTTTCACCTTGCAACCAACAGAAAAATTCCGAAAAGGTACATTTTTTAATTTTCAACCCTACAAGAGACAAAAATATAGGGGGAAGCTATTTATCTCCAGTAATATCTCTGAGTGTGATATTGTGCATGGCCTATGTTGTAGACAATAACACATTACATCTTTTTTGTCTCCTGCTATTTCATCATACGACGTTTAGTTACGGAGTTATTAATGATTTTGTACTTTTTGTCCGAAATTTTTCTATGTCCCACGAATAACTTAAAAATTGATTCGAATGAAATTTCAAAAAATAGGTTTTTTTTAATACTTTTATTATATTTTTTACGTCTTGTAGGGTCGGAAACCAACATGATATTTTGATGTATTTTTTCGTCCCATGCATTTTTGGTTTCAGGTGATAGAATTATTTTCCACTACGTCCCATGCTCATCTATATTATATAAAACCACATGGCTGACTGATTCACTCACTGACATAAATGTTTACCCACTTCCAAATGAGTTAGAAACTTGATATTTGGCAAAAACACTCCTTTCACCTTGCAACCAACAGAAAAATTCCGAAAAGGTACATTTTTTAATTTTCAACCCTACAAGAGACAAAAATATAGGGGGAAGCTATTTATCTCCAGTAATATCTCTGAGTGTGATATTGTGCATGGCCTATGTTGTAGACAATAACACATTACATCTTTTTTGTCTCCTGCTATTTCATCATACGATGTTTAGTTACGGAGTTATTAATGATTTTGTACTTTTTGTCCGAAATTTTTCTATGTCCCACGAATAACTTAAAAATTGATTCGAATGAAATTTCAAAAAATAGGTTTTTTTAATACTTTTATTATATTTTTTACGTCTTGTAGGGTCGGAAACCAACATGATATTTTGATGTATTTTTTCGTCCCATGCATTTTTGGTTTCAGGTGATAGAATTATTTTCCACTACGTCCCATGCTCATCTATATTATATAAAACCACATGGCTGACTGATTCACTCACTGACATAAATGTTTACCCACTTCCAAATGAGTTAGAAACTTGATATTTGGCAAAAACACTCCTTTCACCTTGCAACCAACAGAAAAATTCCGAAAAGGTACATTTTTTAATTTTCAACCCTACAAGAGACAAAAATATAGGGGGAAGCTATTTATCTCCAGTAATATCTCTGAGTGTGATATTGTGCATGGCCTATGTTGTAGACAATAACACATTACATCTTTTTTGTCTCCTGCTATTTCATCATACGATGTTTAGTTACGGAGTTATTAATGATTTTGTACTTTTTGTCCGAAATTTTTCTATGTCCCACGAATAACTTAAAAATTGATTCGAATGAAATTTCAAAAAATAGGTTTTTTTAATACTTTTATTATATTTTTTACGTCTTGTAGGGTCGGAAACCAACATGATATTTTGATGTATTTTTTCGTCCCATGCATTTTTGGTTTCAGGTGATAGAATTATTTTCCACTACGTCCCATGCTCATCTATATTATATAAAACCACATGGCTGACTGATTCACTCACTGACATAAATGTTTACCCACTTCCAAATGAGTTAGAAACTTGATATTTGGCAAAAACACTCCTTTCACCTTGCAACCAACAGAAAAATTCCGAAAAGGTACATTTTTTAATTTTCAACCCTACAAGAGACAAAAATATAGGGGGAAGCTATTTATCTCCAGTAATATCTCTGAGTGTGATATTGTGCATGGCCTATGTTGTAGACAATAACACATTACATCTTTTTTGTCTCCTGCTATTTCATCATACGACGTTTAGTTACGGAGTTATTAATGATTTTGTACTTTTTGTCCGAAATTTTTCTATGTCCCACGAATAACTTAAAAATTGATTCGAATGAAATTTCAAAAAATAGGTTTTTTTAATACTTTTATTATATTTTTTACGTCTTGTAGGGTCGGAAACCAACATGATATTTTGATGTATTTTTTCGTCCCATGCATTTTTGGTTTCAGGTGATAGAATTATTTTCCACTACGTCCCATGCTCATCTATATTATATAAAACCACATGGCTGACTGATTCACTCACTGACATAAATGTTTACCCACTTCCAAATGAGTTAGAAACTTGATATTTGGCAAAAACACTCCTTTCACCTTGCAACCAACAGAAAAATTCCGAAAAGGTACATTTTTTAATTTTCAACCCTACAAGAGACAAAAATATAGGGGGAAGCTATTTATCTCCAGTAATATCTCTGAGTGTGATATTGTGCATGGCCTATGTTGTAGACAATAACACATTACATCTTTTTTGTCTCCTGCTATTTCATCATACGACGTTTAGTTACGGAGTTATTAATGATTTTGTACTTTTTGTCCGAAATTTTTCTATGTCCCACGAATAACTTAAAAATTGATTCGAATGAAATTTCAAAAAATAGGTTTTTTTTAATACTTTTATTATATTTTTTACGTCTTGTAGGGTCGGAAACCAACATGATATTTTGATGTATTTTTTCGTCCCATGCATTTTTGGTTTCAGGTGATAGAATTATTTTCCACTACGTCCCATGCTCATCTATATTATATAAAACCACATGGCTGACTGATTCACTCACTGACATAAATGTTTACCCACTTCCAAATGAGTTAGAAACTTGATATTTGGCAAAAACACTCCTTTCACCTTGCAACCAACAGAAAAATTCCGAAAAGGTACATTTTTTAATTTTCAACCCTACAAGAGACAAAAATATAGGGGGAAGCTATTTATCTCCAGTAATATCTCTGAGTGTGATATTGTGCATGGCCTATGTTGTAGACAATAACACATTACATCTTTTTTGTCTCCTGCTATTTCATCATACGATGTTTAGTTACGGAGTTATTAATGATTTTGTACTTTTTGTCCGAAATTTTTCTATGTCCCACGAATAACTTAAAAATTGATTCGAATGAAATTTCAAAAAATAGGTTTTTTTAATACTTTTATTATATTTTTTACGTCTTGTAGGGTCGGAAACCAACATGATATTTTGATGTATTTTTTCGTCCCATGCATTTTTGGTATCAGGTGATGGAATTATTTTCCACTACGTCCCATGCTCATCTATATTATATAAAACCACATGGCTGACTGATTCACTCACTGACATAAATGTTTACCCACTTCCAAATGAGTTAGAAACTTGATATTTGGCAAAAACACTCCTTTCACCTTGCAACCAACAGAAAAATTCCGAAAAGGTACATTTTTTAATTTTCAACCCTACAAGAGACAAAAATATAGGGGGAAGCTATTTATCTCCAGTAATATCTCTGAGTGTGATATTGTGCATGGCCTATGTTGTAGACAATAACACATTACATCTTTTTTGTCTCCTGCTATTTCATCATACGACGTTTAGTTACGGAGTTATTAATGATTTTGTACTTTTTGTCCGAAATTTTTCTATGTCCCACGAATAACTTAAAAATTGATTCGAATGAAATTTCAAAAAATAGGTTTTTTTTAATACTTTTATTATATTTTTTACGTCTTGTAGGGTCGGAAACCAACATGATATTTTGATGTATTTTTTCGTCCCATGCATTTTTGGTTTCAGGTGATAGAATTATTTTCCACTACGTCCCATGCTCATCTATATTATATAAAACCACATGGCTGACTGATTCACTCACTGACATAAATGTTTACCCACTTCCAAATGAGTTAGAAACTTGATATTTGGCAAAAACACTCCTTTCACCTTGCAACCAACAGAAAAATTCCGAAAAGGTACATTTTTTAATTTTCAACCCTACAAGAGACAAAAATATAGGGGGAAGCTATTTATCTCCAGTAATATCTCTGAGTGTGATATTGTGCATGGCCTATGTTGTAGACAATAACACATTACATCTTTTTTGTCTCCTGCTATTTCATCATACGATGTTTAGTTACGGAGTTATTAATGATTTTGTACTTTTTGTCCGAAATTTTTCTATGTCCCACGAATAACTTAAAAATTGATTCGAATGAAATTTCAAAAAATAGGTTTTTTTAATACTTTTATTATATTTTTTACGTCTTGTAGGGTCGGAAACCAACATGATATTTTGATGTATTTTTTCGTCCCATGCATTTTTGGTTTCAGGTGATAGAATTATTTTCCACTACGTCCCATGCTCATCTATATTATATAAAACCACATGGCTGACTGATTCACTCACTGACATAAATGTTTACCCACTTCCAAATGAGTTAGAAACTTGATATTTGGCAAAAACACTCCTTTCACCTTGCAACCAACAGAAAAATTCCGAAAAGGTACATTTTTTAATTTTCAACCCTACAAGAGACAAAAATATAGGGGGAAGCTATTTATCTCCAGTAATATCTCTGAGTGTGATATTGTGCATGGCCTATGTTGTAGACAATAACACATTACATCTTTTTTGTCTCCTGCTATTTCATCATACGACGTTTAGTTACGGAGTTATTAATGATTTTGTACTTTTTGTCCGAAATTTTTCTATGTCCCACGAATAACTTAAAAATTGATTCGAATGAAATTTCAAAAAAATAGGTTTATTTAATACTTTTATTATATTTTTTACGTCTTGTAGGGTCGGAAACCAACTTGATATTTTGATGTATTTTTTCGTCCCATGCATTTTTGGTTTCAGGTGATAGAATTATTTTCCACTACGTCCCATGCTCATCTATATTATATAAAACCACATGGCTGACTGATTCACTCACTGACATAAATGTTTACCCACTTCCAAATGAGTTAGAAACTTGATATTTGGCAAAAACACTCCTTTCACCTTGCAACCAACAGAAAAATTCCGAAAAGGTACATTTTTTAATTTTCAACCCTACAAGAGACAAAAATATAGGGGGAAGCTATTTATCTCCAGTAATATCTCTGAGTGTGATATTGTGCATGGCCTATGTTGTAGACAATAACACATTACATCTTTTTTGTCTCCTGCTATTTCATCATACGACGTTTAGTTACGGAGTTATTAATGATTTTGTACTTTTTGTCCGAAATTTTTCTATGTCCCACGAATAACTTAAAAATTGATTCGAATGAAATTTCAAAAAATAGGTTTTTTTAATACTTTTATTATATTTTTTACGTCTTGTAGGGTCGGAAACCAACATGATATTTTGATGTATTTTTTCGTCCCATGCATTTTTGGTATCAGGTGATGGAATTATTTTCCACTACGTCCCATGCTCATCTATATTATATAAAACCACATGGCTGACTGATTCACTCACTGACATAAATGTTTACCCACTTCCAAATGAGTTAGAAACTTGATATTTGGCAAAAACACTCCTTTCACCTTGCAACCAACAGAAAAATTCCGAAAAGGTACATTTTTTAATTTTCAACCCTACAAGAGACAAAAATATAGGGGGAAGCTATTTATCTCCAGTAATATCTCTGAGTGTGATATTGTGCATGGCCTATGTTGTAGACAATAACACATTACATCTTTTTTGTCTCCTGCTATTTCATCATACGACGTTTAGTTACGGAGTTATTAATGATTTTGTACTTTTTGTCCGAAATTTTTCTATGTCCCACGAATAACTTAAAAATTGATTCGAATGAAATTTCAAAAAATAGGTTTTTTTTAATACTTTTATTATATTTTTTACGTCTTGTAGGGTCGGAAACCAACATGATATTTTGATGTATTTTTTCGTCCCATGCATTTTTGGTTTCAGGTGATAGAATTATTTTCCACTACGTCCCATGCTCATCTATATTATATAAAACCACATGGCTGACTGATTCACTCACTGACATAAATGTTTACCCACTTCCAAATGAGTTAGAAACTTGATATTTGGCAAAAACACTCCTTTCACCTTGCAACCAACAGAAAAATTCCGAAAAGGTACATTTTTTAATTTTCAACCCTACAAGAGACAAAAATATAGGGGGAAGCTATTTATCTCCAGTAATATCTCTGAGTGTGATATTGTGCATGGCCTATGTTGTAGACAATAACACATTACATCTTTTTTGTCTCCTGCTATTTCATCATACGATGTTTAGTTACGGAGTTATTAATGATTTTGTACTTTTTGTCCGAAATTTTTCTATGTCCCACGAATAACTTAAAAATTGATTCGAATGAAATTTCAAAAAATAGGTTTTTTTAATACTTTTATTATATTTTTTACGTCTTGTAGGGTCGGAAACCAACATGATATTTTGATGTATTTTTTCGTCCCATGCATTTTTGGTTTCAGGTGATAGAATTATTTTCCACTACGTCCCATGCTCATCTATATTATATAAAACCACATGGCTGACTGATTCACTCACTGACATAAATGTTTACCCACTTCCAAATGAGTTAGAAACTTGATATTTGGCAAAAACACTCCTTTCACCTTGCAACCAACAGAAAAATTCCGAAAAGGTACATTTTTTAATTTTCAACCCTACAAGAGACAAAAATATAGGGGGAAGCTATTTATCTCCAGTAATATCTCTGAGTGTGATATTGTGCATGGCCTATGTTGTAGACAATAACACATTACATCTTTTTTGTCTCCTGCTATTTCATCATACGACGTTTAGTTACGGAGTTATTAATGATTTTGTACTTTTTGTCCGAAATTTTTCTATGTCCCACGAATAACTTAAAAATTGATTCGAATGAAATTTCAAAAAAATAGGTTTATTTAATACTTTTATTATATTTTTTACGTCTTGTAGGGTCGGAAACCAACTTGATATTTTGATGTATTTTTTCGTCCCATGCATTTTTGGTTTCAGGTGATAGAATTATTTTCCACTACGTCCCATGCTCATCTATATTATATAAAACCACATGGCTGACTGATTCACTCACTGACATAAATGTTTACCCACTTCCAAATGAGTTAGAAACTTGATATTTGGCAAAAACACTCCTTTCACCTTGCAACCAACAGAAAAATTCCGAAAAGGTACATTTTTTAATTTTCAACCCTACAAGAGACAAAAATATAGGGGGGAAGCTATTTATCTCCAGTAATATCTCTGAGTGTGATATTGTGCATGGCCTATGTTGTAGACAATAACACATTACATCTTTTTTGTCTCCTGCTATTTCATCATACGACGTTTAGTTACGGAGTTATTAATGATTTTGTACTTTTTGTCCGAAATTTTTCTATGTCCCACGAATAACTTAAAAATTGATTCGAATTAAATTTCAAAAAATAGGTTTTTTTAATACTTTTATTATATTTTTTACGTCTTGTAGGGTCGGAAACCAACATGATATTTTGATGTATTTTTTCGTCCCATGCATTTTTGGTATCAGGTGATGGAATTATTTTCCACTACGTCCCATGCTCATCTATATTATATAAAACCACATGGCTGACTGATTCACTCACTGACATAAATGTTTACCCACTTCCAAATGAGTTAGAAACTTGATATTTGGCAAAAACACTCCTTTCACCTTGCAACCAACAGAAAAATTCCGAAAAGGTACATTTTTTAATTTTCAACCCTACAAGAGACAAAAATATAGGGGGAAGCTATTTATCTCCAGTAATATCTCTGAGTGTGATATTGTGCATGGCCTATGTTGTAGACAATAACACATTACATCTTTTTTGTCTCCTGCTATTTCATCATACGACGTTTAGTTACGGAGTTATTAATGATTTTGTACTTTTTGTCCGAAATTTTTCTATGTCCCACGAATAACTTAAAAATTGATTCGAATGAAATTTCAAAAAATAGGTTTTTTTTAATACTTTTATTATATTTTTTACGTCTTGTAGGGTCGGAAACCAACATGATATTTTGATGTATTTTTTCGTCCCATGCATTTTTGGTTTCAGGTGATAGAATTATTTTCCACTACGTCCCATGCTCATCTATATTATATAAAACCACATGGCTGACTGATTCACTCACTGACATAAATGTTTACCCACTTCCAAATGAGTTAGAAACTTGATATTTGGCAAAAACACTCCTTTCACCTTGCAACCAACAGAAAAATTCCGAAAAGGTACATTTTTTAATTTTCAACCCTACAAGAGACAAAAATATAGGGGGAAGCTATTTATCTCCAGTAATATCTCTGAGTGTGATATTGTGCATGGCCTATGTTGTAGACAATAACACATTACATCTTTTTTGTCTCCTGCTATTTCATCATACGATGTTTAGTTACGGAGTTATTAATGATTTTGTACTTTTTGTCCGAAATTTTTCTATGTCCCACGAATAACTTAAAAATTGATTCGAATGAAATTTCAAAAAATAGGTTTTTTTAATACTTTTATTATATTTTTTACGTCTTGTAGGGTCGGAAACCAACATGATATTTTGATGTATTTTTTCGTCCCATGCATTTTTGGTTTCAGGTGATAGAATTATTTTCCACTACGTCCCATGCTCATCTATATTATATAAAACCACATGGCTGACTGATTCACTCACTGACATAAATGTTTACCCACTTCCAAATGAGTTAGAAACTTGATATTTGGCAAAAACACTCCTTTCACCTTGCAACCAACAGAAAAATTCCGAAAAGGTACATTTTTTAATTTTCAACCCTACAAGAGACAAAAATATAGGGGGAAGCTATTTATCTCCAGTAATATCTCTGAGTGTGATATTGTGCATGGCCTATGTTGTAGACAATAACACATTACATCTTTTTTGTCTCCTGCTATTTCATCATACGATGTTTAGTTACGGAGTTATTAATGATTTTGTACTTTTTGTCCGAAATTTTTCTATGTCCCACGAATAACTTAAAAATTGATTCGAATGAAATTTCAAAAAATAGGTTTTTTTAATACTTTTATTATATTTTTTACGTCTTGTAGGGTCGGAAACCAACATGATATTTTGATGTATTTTTTCGTCCCATGCATTTTTGGTTTCAGGTGATAGAATTATTTTCCACTACGTCCCATGCTCATCTATATTATATAAAACCACATGGCTGACTGATTCACTCACTGACATAAATGTTTACCCACTTCCAAATGAGTTAGAAACTTGATATTTGGCAAAAACACTCCTTTCACCTTGCAACCAACAGAAAAATTCCGAAAAGGTACATTTTTTAATTTTCAACCCTACAAGAGACAAAAATATAGGGGGAAGCTATTTATCTCCAGTAATATCTCTGAGTGTGATATTGTGCATGGCCTATGTTGTAGACAATAACACATTACATCTTTTTTGTCTCCTGCTATTTCATCATACGACGTTTAGTTACGGAGTTATTAATGATTTTGTACTTTTTGTCCGAAATTTTTCTATGTCCCACGAATAACTTAAAAATTGATTCGAATGAAATTTCAAAAAATAGTTTTTTTTAATACTTTTATTATATTTTTTACGTCTTGTAGGGTCGGAAACCAACATGATATTTTGATGTATTTTTTCGTCCCATGCATTTTTGGTTTCAGGTGATAGAATTATTTTCCACTACGTCCCATGCTCATCTATATTATATAAAACCACATGGCTGACTGATTCACTCACTGACATAAATGTTTACCCACTTCCAAATGAGTTAGAAACTTGATATTTGGCAAAAACACTCCTTTCACCTTGCAACCAACAGAAAAATTCCGAAAAGGTACATTTTTTAATTTTCAACCCTACAAGAGACAAAAATATAGGGGGAAGCTATTTATCTCCAGTAATATCTCTGAGTGTGATATTGTGCATGGCCTATGTTGTAGACAATAACACATTACATCTTTTTTGTCTCCTGCTATTTCATCATACGATGTTTAGTTACGGAGTTATTAATGATTTTGTACTTTTTGTCCGAAATTTTTCTATGTCCCACGAATAACTTAAAAATTGATTCGAATGAAATTTCAAAAAATAGGTTTTTTTAATACTTTTATTATATTTTTTACGTCTTGTAGGGTCGGAAACCAACATGATATTTTGATGTATTTTTTCGTCCCATGCATTTTTGGTTTCAGGTGATAGAATTATTTTCCACTACGTCCCATGCTCATCTATATTATATAAAACCACATGGCTGACTGATTCACTCACTGACATAAATGTTTACCCACTTCCAAATGAGTTAGAAACTTGATATTTGGCAAAAACACTCCTTTCACCTTGCAACCAACAGAAAAATTCCGAAAAGGTACATTTTTTAATTTTCAACCCTACAAGAGACAAAAATATAGGGGGAAGCTATTTATCTCCAGTAATATCTCTGAGTGTGATATTGTGCATGGCCTATGTTGTAGACAATAACACATTACATCTTTTTTGTCTCCTGCTATTTCATCATACGACGTTTAGTTACGGAGTTATTAATGATTTTGTACTTTTTGTCCGAAATTTTTCTATGTCCCACGAATAACTTAAAAATTGATTCGAATGAAATTTCAAAAAAATAGGTTTATTTAATACTTTTATTATATTTTTTACGTCTTGTAGGGTCGGAAACCAACATGATATTTTGATGTATTTTTTCGTCCCATGCATTTTTGGTTTCAGGTGATAGAATTATTTTCCACTACGTCCCATGCTCATCTATATTATATAAAACCACATGGCTGACTGATTCACTCACTGACATAAATGTTTACCCACTTCCAAATGAGTTAGAAACTTGATATTTGGCAAAAACACTCCTTTCACCTTGCAACCAACAGAAAAATTCCGAAAAGGTACATTTTTTAATTTTCAACCCTACAAGAGACAAAAATATAGGGGGAAGCTATTTATCTCCAGTAATATCTCTGAGTGTGATATTGTGCATGGCCTATGTTGTAGACAATAACACATTACATCTTTTTTGTCTCCTGCTATTTCATCATACGACGTTTAGTTACGGAGTTATTAATGATTTTGTACTTTTTGTCCGAAATTTTTCTATGTCCCACGAATAACTTAAAAATTGATTCGAATGAAATTTCAAAAAATAGGTTTTTTTAATACTTTTATTATATTTTTTACGTCTTGTAGGGTCGGAAACCAACATGATATTTTGATGTATTTTTTCGTCCCATGCATTTTTTGGTATCAGGTGATGGAATTATTTTCCACTACGTCCCATGCTCATCTATATTATATAAAACCACATGGCTGACTGATTCACTCACTGACATAAATGTTTACCCACTTCCAAATGAGTTAGAAACTTGATATTTGGCAAAAACACTCCTTTCACCTTGCAACCAACAGAAAAATTCCGAAAAGGTACATTTTTTAATTTTCAACCCTACAAGAGACAAAAATATAGGGGGAAGCTATTTATCTCCAGTAATATCTCTGAGTGTGATATTGTGCATGGCCTATGTTGTAGACAATAACACATTACATCTTTTTTGTCTCCTGCTATTTCATCATACGACGTTTAGTTACGGAGTTATTAATGATTTTGTACTTTTTGTCCGAAATTTTTCTATGTCCCACGAATAACTTAAAAATTGATTCGAATGAAATTTCAAAAAATAGGTTTTTTTTAATACTTTTATTATATTTTTTACGTCTTGTAGGGTCGGAAACCAACATGATATTTTGATGTATTTTTTCGTCCCATGCATTTTTGGTTTCAGGTGATAGAATTATTTTCCACTACGTCCCATGCTCATCTATATTATATAAAACCACATGGCTGACTGATTCACTCACTGACATAAATGTTTACCCACTTCCAAATGAGTTAGAAACTTGATATTTGGCAAAAACACTCCTTTCACCTTGCAACCAACAGAAAAATTCCGAAAAGGTACATTTTTTAATTTTCAACCCTACAAGAGACAAAAATATAGGGGGAAGCTATTTATCTCCAGTAATATCTCTGAGTGTGATATTGTGCATGGCCTATGTTGTAGACAATAACACATTACATCTTTTTTGTCTCCTGCTATTTCATCATACGATGTTTAGTTACGGAGTTATTAATGATTTTGTACTTTTTGTCCGAAATTTTTCTATGTCCCACGAATAACTTAAAAATTGATTCGAATGAAATTTCAAAAAATAGGTTTTTTTAATACTTTTATTATATTTTTTACGTCTTGTAGGGTCGGAAACCAACATGATATTTTGATGTATTTTTTCGTCCCATGCATTTTTGGTTTCAGGTGATAGAATTATTTTCCACTACGTCCCATGCTCATCTATATTATATAAAACCACATGGCTGACTGATTCACTCACTGACATAAATGTTTACCCACTTCCAAATGAGTTAGAAACTTGATATTTGGCAAAAACACTCCTTTCACCTTGCAACCAACAGAAAAATTCCGAAAAGGTACATTTTTTAATTTTCAACCCTACAAGAGACAAAAATATAGGGGGAAGCTATTTATCTCCAGTAATATCTCTGAGTGTGATATTGTGCATGGCCTATGTTGTAGACAATAACACATTACATCTTTTTTGTCTCCTGCTATTTCATCATACGACGTTTAGTTACGGAGTTATTAATGATTTTGTACTTTTTGTCCGAAATTTTTCTATGTCCCACGAATAACTTAAAAATTGATTCGAATGAAATTTCAAAAAAATAGGTTTATTTAATACTTTTATTATATTTTTTACGTCTTGTAGGGTCGGAAACCAACATGATATTTTGATGTATTTTTTCGTCCCATGCATTTTTGGTTTCAGGTGATAGAATTATTTTCCACTACGTCCCATGCTCATCTATATTATATAAAACCACATGGCTGACTGATTCACTCACTGACATAAATGTTTACCCACTTCCAAATGAGTTAGAAACTTGATATTTGGCAAAAACACTCCTTTCACCTTGCAACCAACAGAAAAATTCCGAAAAGGTACATTTTTTAATTTTCAACCCTACAAGAGACAAAAATATAGGGGGAAGCTATTTATCTCCAGTAATATCTCTGAGTGTGATATTGTGCATGGCCTATGTTGTAGACAATAACACATTACATCTTTTTTGTCTCCTGCTATTTCATCATACGACGTTTAGTTACGGAGTTATTAATGATTTTGTACTTTTTGTCCGAAATTTTTCTATGTCCCACGAATAACTTAAAAATTGATTCGAATTAAATTTCAAAAAATAGGTTTTTTTAATACTTTTATTATATTTTTTACGTCTTGTAGGGTCGGAAACCAACATGATATTTTGATGTATTTTTTCGTCCCATGCATTTTTGGTATCAGGTGATGGAATTATTTTCCACTACGTCCCATGCTCATCTATATTATATAAAACCACATGGCTGACTGATTCACTCACTGACATAAATGTTTACCCACTTCCAAATGAGTTAGAAACTTGATATTTGGCAAAAACACTCCTTTCACCTTGCAACCAACAGAAAAATTCCGAAAAGGTACATTTTTTAATTTTCAACCCTACAAGAGACAAAAATATAGGGGGAAGCTATTTATCTCCAGTAATATCTCTGAGTGTGATATTGTGCATGGCCTATGTTGTAGACAATAACACATTACATCTTTTTTGTCTCCTGCTATTTCATCATACGACGTTTAGTTACGGAGTTATTAATGATTTTGTACTTTTTGTCCGAAATTTTTCTATGTCCCACGAATAACTTAAAAATTGATTCGAATGAAATTTCAAAAAATAGGTTTTTTTTAATACTTTTATTATATTTTTTACGTCTTGTAGGGTCGGAAACCAACATGATATTTTGATGTATTTTTTCGTCCCATGCATTTTTGGTTTCAGGTGATAGAATTATTTTCCACTACGTCCCATGCTCATCTATATTATATAAAACCACATGGCTGACTGATTCACTCACTGACATAAATGTTTACCCACTTCCAAATGAGTTAGAAACTTGATATTTGGCAAAAACACTCCTTTCACCTTGCAACCAACAGAAAAATTCCGAAAAGGTACATTTTTTAATTTTCAACCCTACAAGAGACAAAAATATAGGGGGAAGCTATTTATCTCCAGTAATATCTCTGAGTGTGATATTGTGCATGGCCTATGTTGTAGACAATAACACATTACATCTTTTTTGTCTCCTGCTATTTCATCATACGATGTTTAGTTACGGAGTTATTAATGATTTTGTACTTTTTGTCCGAAATTTTTCTATGTCCCACGAATAACTTAAAAATTGATTCGAATGAAATTTCAAAAAATAGGTTTTTTTAATACTTTTATTATATTTTTTACGTCTTGTAGGGTCGGAAACCAACATGATATTTTGATGTATTTTTTCGTCCCATGCATTTTTGGTTTCAGGTGATAGAATTATTTTCCACTACGTCCCATGCTCATCTATATTATATAAAACCACATGGCTGACTGATTCACTCACTGACATAAATGTTTACCCACTTCCAAATGAGTTAGAAACTTGATATTTGGCAAAAACACTCCTTTCACCTTGCAACCAACAGAAAAATTCCGAAAAGGTACATTTTTTAATTTTCAACCCTACAAGAGACAAAAATATAGGGGGAAGCTATTTATCTCCAGTAATATCTCTGAGTGTGATATTGTGCATGGCCTATGTTGTAGACAATAACACATTACATCTTTTTTGTCTCCTGCTATTTCATCATACGATGTTTAGTTACGGAGTTATTAATGATTTTGTACTTTTTGTCCGAAATTTTTCTATGTCCCACGAATAACTTAAAAATTGATTCGAATGAAATTTCAAAAAATAGGTTTTTTTAATACTTTTATTATATTTTTTACGTCTTGTAGGGTCGGAAACCAACATGATATTTTGATGTATTTTTTCGTCCCATGCATTTTTGGTTTCAGGTGATAGAATTATTTTCCACTACGTCCCATGCTCATCTATATTATATAAAACCACATGGCTGACTGATTCACTCACTGACATAAATGTTTACCCACTTCCAAATGAGTTAGAAACTTGATATTTGGCAAAAACACTCCTTTCACCTTGCAACCAACAGAAAAATTCCGAAAAGGTACATTTTTTAATTTTCAACCCTACAAGAGACAAAAATATAGGGGGAAGCTATTTATCTCCAGTAATATCTCTGAGTGTGATATTGTGCATGGCCTATGTTGTAGACAATAACACATTACATCTTTTTTGTCTCCTGCTATTTCATCATACGACGTTTAGTTACGGAGTTATTAATGATTTTGTACTTTTTGTCCGAAATTTTTCTATGTCCCACGAATAACTTAAAAATTGATTCGAATGAAATTTCAAAAAATAGGTTTTTTTAATACTTTTATTATATTTTTTACGTCTTGTAGGGTCGGAAACCAACATGATATTTTGATGTATTTTTTCGTCCCATGCATTTTTGGTTTCAGGTGATAGAATTATTTTCCACTACGTCCCATGCTCATCTATATTATATAAAACCACATGGCTGACTGATTCACTCACTGACATAAATGTTTACCCACTTCCAAATGAGTTAGAAACTTGATATTTGGCAAAAACACTCCTTTCACCTTGCAACCAACAGAAAAATTCCGAAAAGGTACATTTTTTAATTTTCAACCCTACAAGAGACAAAAATATAGGGGGAAGCTATTTATCTCCAGTAATATCTCTGAGTGTGATATTGTGCATGGCCTATGTTGTAGACAATAACACATTACATCTTTTTTGTCTCCTGCTATTTCATCATACGATGTTTAGTTACGGAGTTATTAATGATTTTGTACTTTTTGTCCGAAATTTTTCTATGTCCCACGAATAACTTAAAAATTGATTCGAATGAAATTTCAAAAAATAGGTTTTTTTAATACTTTTATTATATTTTTTACGTCTTGTAGGGTCGGAAACCAACATGATATTTTGATGTATTTTTTCGTCCCATGCATTTTTGGTTTCAGGTGATAGAATTATTTTCCACTACGTCCCATGCTCATCTATATTATATAAAACCACATGGCTGACTGATTCACTCACTGACATAAATGTTTACCCACTTCCAAATGAGTTAGAAACTTGATATTTGGCAAAAACACTCCTTTCACCTTGCAACCAACAGAAAAATTCCGAAAAGGTACATTTTTTAATTTTCAACCCTACAAGAGACAAAAATATAGGGGGAAGCTATTTATCTCCAGTAATATCTCTGAGTGTGATATTGTGCATGGCCTATGTTGTAGACAATAACACATTACATCTTTTTTGTCTCCTGCTATTTCATCATACGACGTTTAGTTACGGAGTTATTAATGATTTTGTACTTTTTGTCCGAAATTTTTCTATGTCCCACGAATAACTTAAAAATTGATTCGAATGAAATTTCAAAAAAATAGGTTTATTTAATACTTTTATTATATTTGTTACGTCTTGTAGGGTCGGAAACCAACATGATATTTTGATGTATTTTTTCGTCCCATGCATTTTTGGTTTCAGGTGATAGAATTATTTTCCACTACGTCCCATGCTCATCTATATTATATAAAACCACATGGCTGACTGATTCACTCACTGACATAAATGTTTACCCACTTCCAAATGAGTTAGAAACTTGATATTTGGCAAAAACACTCCTTTCACCTTGCAACCAACAGAAAAATTCCGAAAAGGTACATTTTTTAATTTTCAACCCTACAAGAGACAAAAATATAGGGGGAAGCTATTTATCTCCAGTAATATCTCTGAGTGTGATATTGTGCATGGCCTATGTTGTAGACAATAACACATTACATCTTTTTTGTCTCCTGCTATTTCATCATACGACGTTTAGTTACGGAGTTATTAATGATTTTGTACTTTTTGTCCGAAATTTTTCTATGTCCCACGAATAACTTAAAAATTGATTCGAATGAAATTTCAAAAAATAGGTTTTTTTAATACTTTTATTATATTTTTTACGTCTTGTAGGGTCGGAAACCAATATGATATTTTGATGTATTTTTTCGTCCCATGCATTTTTGGTATCAGGTGATGGAATTATTTTCCACTACGTCCCATGCTCATCTATATTATATAAAACCACATGGCTGACTGATTCACTCACTGACATAAATGTTTACCCACTTCCAAATGAGTTAGAAACTTGATATTTGGCAAAAACACTCCTTTCACCTTGCAACCAACAGAAAAATTCCGAAAAGGTACATTTTTTAATTTTCAACCCTACAAGAGACAAAAATATAGGGGGAAGCTATTTATCTCCAGTAATATCTCTGAGTGTGATATTGTGCATGGCCTATGTTGTAGACAATAACACATTACATCTTTTTTGTCTCCTGCTATTTCATCATACGATGTTTAGTTACGGAGTTATTAATGATTTTGTACTTTTTGTCCGAAATTTTTCTATGTCCCACGAATAACTTAAAAATTGATTCGAATGAAATTTCAAAAAATAGGTTTTTTTAATACTTTTATTATATTTTTTACGTCTTGTAGGGTCGGAAACCAACATGATATTTTGATGTATTTTTTCGTCCCATGCATTTTTGGTTTCAGGTGATAGAATTATTTTCCACTACGTCCCATGCTCATCTATATTATATAAAACCACATGGCTGACTGATTCACTCACTGACATAAATGTTTACCCACTTCCAAATGAGTTAGAAACTTGATATTTGGCAAAAACACTCCTTTCACCTTGCAACCAACAGAAAAATTCCGAAAAGGTACATTTTTTAATTTTCAACCCTACAAGAGACAAAAATATAGGGGGAAGCTATTTATCTCCAGTAATATCTCTGAGTGTGATATTGTGCATGGCCTATGTTGTAGACAATAACACATTACATCTTTTTTGTCTCCTGCTATTTCATCATACGACGTTTAGTTACGGAGTTATTAATGATTTTGTACTTTTTGTCCGAAATTTTTCTATGTCCCACGAATAACTTAAAAATTGATTCGAATGAAATTTCAAAAATAGGTTTTTTTAATACTTTTATTATATTTTTTACGTCTTGTAGGGTCGGAAACCAACATGATATTTTCATGTATTTTTTCGTCCCATGCATTTTTGGTTTCAGGTGATAGAATTATTTTCCACTACGTCCCATGCTCATCTATATTATATAAAACCACATGGCTGACTGATTCACTCACTGACATAAATGTTTACCCACTTCCAAATGAGTTAGAAACTTGATATTTGGCAAAAACACTCCTTTCACCTTGCAACCAACAGAAAAATTCCGAAAAGGTACATTTTTTAATTTTCAACCCTACAAGAGACAAAAATATAGGGGGAAGCTATTTATCTCCAGTAATATCTCTGAGTGTGATATTGTGCATGGCCTATGTTGTAGACAATAACACATTACATCTTTTTTGTCTCCTGCTATTTCATCATACGACGTTTAGTTACGGAGTTATTAATGATTTTGTACTTTTTGTCCGAAATTTTTCTATGTCCCACGAATAACTTAAAAATTGATTCGAATGAAATTTCAAAAAATAGTTTTTTTTAATACTTTTATTATATTTTTTACGTCTTGTAGGGTCGGAAACCAACATGATATTTTGATGTATTTTTTCGTCCCATGCATTTTTGGTTTCAGGTGATAGAATTATTTTCCACTACGTCCCATGCTCATCTATATTATATAAAACCACATGGCTGACTGATTCACTCACTGACATAAATGTTTACCCACTTCCAAATGAGTTAGAAACTTGATATTTGGCAAAAACACTCCTTTCACCTTGCAACCAACAGAAAAATTCCGAAAAGGTACATTTTTTAATTTTCAACCCTACAAGAGACAAAAATATAGGGGGAAGCTATTTATCTCCAGTAATATCTCTGAGTGTGATATTGTGCATGGCCTATGTTGTAGACAATAACACATTACATCTTTTTTGTCTCCTGCTATTTCATCATACGACGTTTAGTTACGGAGTTATTAATGATTTTGTACTTTTTGTCCGAAATTTTTCTATGTCCCACGAATAACTTAAAAATTGATTCGAATCAAATTTCAAAAAATAGGTTTTTTTAATACTTTTATTATATTTTTTACGTCTCGTAGGGTCGGAAACCAACATGATATTTTGATGTATTTTTTCGTCCCATGCATTTTTGGTTTCAGGTGATAGAATTATTTTCCACTACGTCCCATGCTCATCTATATTATATAAAACCACATGGCTGACTGATTCACTCACTGACATAAATGTTTACCCACTTCCAAATGAGTTAGAAACTTGATATTTGGCAAAAACACTCCTTTCACCTTGCAACCAACAGAAAAATTCCGAAAAGGTACATTTTTTAATTTTCAACCCTACAAGAGACAAAAATATAGGGGGAAGCTATTTATCTCCAGTAATATCTCTGAGTGTGATATTGTGCATGGCCTATGTTGTAGACAATAACACATTACATCTTTTTTGTCTCCTGCTATTTCATCATACGACGTTTAGTTACGGAGTTATTAATGATTTTGTACTTTTTGTCCGAAATTTTTCTATGTCCCACGAATAACTTAAAAATTGATTCGAATGAAATTTCAAAAAATAGGTTTTTTTAATACTTTTATTATATTTTTTACGTCTTGTAGGGTCGGAAACCAACATGATATTTTGATGTATTTTTTCGTCCCATGCATTTTTGGTTTCAGGTGATAGAATTATTTTCCACTACGTCCCATGCTCATCTATATTATATAAAACCACATGGCTGACTGATTCACTCACTGACATAAATGTTTACCCACTTCCAAATGAGTTAGAAACTTGATATTTGGCAAAAACACTCCTTTCACCTTGCAACCAACAGAAAAATTCCGAAAAGGTACATTTTTAATTTTCAACCCTACAAGAGACAAAAATATAGGGGGAAGCTATTTATCTCCAGTAATATCTCTGAGTGTGATATTGTGCATGGCCTATGTTGTAGACAATAACACATTACATCTTTTTTGTCTCCTGCTATTTCATCATACGACGTTTAGTTACGGAGTTATTAATGATTTTGTACTTTTTGTCCGAAATTTTTCTATGTCCCACGAATAACTTAAAAATTGATTCGAATGAAATTTCAAAAAATAGGTTTTTTAATACTTTTATTATATTTTTTACGTCTTGTAGGGTCGGAAACTAACATGATATTTTGATGTATTTTTTCGTCCCATGCATTTTTGGTTTCAGGTGATAGAATTATTTTCCACTACGTCCCATGCTCATCTATATTATATAAAACCACATGGCTGACTGATTCACTCACTGACATAAATGTTTACCCACTTCCAAATGAGTTAGAAACTTGATATTTGGCAAAAACACTCCTTTCACCTTGCAACCAACAGAAAAATTCCGAAAAGGTACATTTTTTAATTTTCAACCCTACAAGAGACAAAAATATAGGGGGAAGCTATTTATCTCCAGTAATATCTCTGAGTGTGATATTGTGCATGGCCTATGTTGTAGACAATAACACATTACATCTTTTTTGTCTCCTGCTATTTCATCATACGACGTTTAGTTACGGAGTTATTAATGATTTTGTACTTTTTGTCCGAAATTTTTCTATGTCCCACGAATAACTTAAAAATTGATTCGAATGAAATTTCAAAAAAATAGGTTTATTTAATACTTTTATTATATTTTTTACGTCTTGTAGGGTCGGAAACCAACATGATATTTTGATGTATTTTTTCGTCCCATGCATTTTTGGTTTCAGGTGATAGAATTATTTTCCACTACGTCCCATGCTCATCTATATTATATAAAACCACATGGCTGACTGATTCACTCACTGACATAAATGTTTACCCACTTCCAAATGAGTTAGAAACTTGATATTTGGCAAAAACACTCCTTTCACCTTGCAACCAACAGAAAAATTCCGAAAAGGTACATTTTTTAATTTTCAACCCTACAAGAGACAAAAATATAGGGGGAAGCTATTTATCTCCAGTAATATCTCTGAGTGTGATATTGTGCATGGCCTATGTTGTAGACAATAACACATTACATCTTTTTTGTCTCCTGCTATTTCATCATACGACGTTTAGTTACGGAGTTATTAATGATTTTGTACTTTTTGTCCGAAATTTTTCTATGTCCCACGAATAACTTAAAAATTGACTCGAATGAAATTTCAAAAAATAGGTTTTTTTAATACTTTTATTATATTGTTTACGTCTTGTAGGGTCGGAAACCAACATGATATTTTGATGTATTTTTTCGTCCCATGCATTTTTGGTTTCAGGTGATAGAATTATTTTCCACTACGTCCCATGCTCATCTATATTATATAAAACCACATGGCTGACTGATTCACTCACTGACATAAATGTTTACCCACTTCCAAATGAGTTAGAAACTTGATATTTGGCAAAAACACTCCTTTCACCTTGCAACCAACAGAAAAATTCCGAAAAGGTACATTTTTTAATTTTCAACCCTACAAGAGACAAAAATATAGGGGGAAGCTATTTATCTCCAGTAATATCTCTGAGTGTGATATTGTGCATGGCCTATGTTGTAGACAATAACACATTACATCTTTTTTGTCTCCTGCTATTTCATCATACGACGTTTAGTTACGGAGTTATTAATGATTTTGTACTTTTTGTCCGAAATTTTTCTATGTCCCACGAATAACTTAAAAATTGATTCGAATGAAATTTCAAAAATAGTTTTTTTTAATACTTTTATTATATTTTTTACGTCTTGTAGGGTCGGAAACCAACATGATATTTTGATGTATTTTTTCGTCCCATGCATTTTTGGTTTCAGGTGATAGAATTATTTTCCACTACGTCCCATGCTCATCTATATTATATAAAACCACATGGCTGACTGATTCACTCACTGACATAAATGTTTACCCACTTCCAAATGAGTTAGAACTTGGTATTTGGCAAAAACACTCCTTTCACCTTGCAACCAACAGAAAAATTCCGAAAAGGTACATTTTTTAATTTTCAACCCTACAAGAGACAAAAATATAGGGGGAAGCTATTTATCTCCAGTAATATCTCTGAGTGTGATATTGTGCATGGCCTATGTTGTAGACAATAACACATTACATCTTTTTTGTCTCCTGCTATTTCATCATACGACGTTTAGTTACGGAGTTATTAATGATTTTGTACTTTTTGTCCGAAATTTTTCTATGTCCCACGAATAACTTAAAAATTGATTCGAATGAAATTTCAAAAAATAGGTTTTTTTAATACTTTTATTATATTTTTTACGTCTTGTAGGGTCGGAAACCAACATGATATTTTGATGTATTTTTTCGTCCCATGCATTTTTGGTTTCAGGTGATAGAATTATTTTCCACTACGTCCCATGCTCATCTATATTATATAAAACCACATGGCTGACTGATTCACTCACTGACATAAATGTTTACCCACTTCCAAATGAGTTAGAAACTTGATATTTGGCAAAAACACTCCTTTCACCTTGCAACCAACAGAAAAATTCCGAAAAGGTACATTTTTTAATTTTCAACCCTACAAGAGACAAAAATATAGGGGAAGCTATTTATCTCCAGTAATATCTCTGAGTGTGATATTGTGCATGGCCTATGTTGTAGACAATAACACATTACATCTTTTTTGTCTCCTGCTATTTCATCATACGACGTTTAGTTACGGAGTTATTAATGATTTTGTACTTTTTGTCCGAAATTTTTCTATGTCCCACGAATAACTTAAAAATTGATTCGAATGAAATTTCAAAAAATAGGTTTTTTTAATACTTTTATTATATTTTTTAAGTCTTGTAGGGTCGGAAACCAACATGATATTTTGATGTATTTTTTCGTCCCATGCATTTTTGGTTTCAGGTGATAGAATTATTTTCCACTACGTCCCATGCTCATCTATATTATATAAAACCACATGGCTGACTGATTCACTCACTGACATAAATGTTTACCCACTTCCAAATGAGTTAGAAACTTGATATTTGGCAAAAACACTCCTTTCACCTTGCAACCAACAGAAAAATTCCGAAAAGGTACATTTTTTAATTTTCAACCCTACAAGAGACAAAAATATAGGGGGAAGCTATTTATCTCCAGTAATATCTCTGAGTGTGATATTGTGCATGGCCTATGTTGTAGACAATAACACATTACATCTTTTTTGTCTCCTGCTATTTCATCATACGACGTTTAGTTACGGAGTTATTAATGATTTTGTACTTTTTGTCCGAAATTTTTCTATGTCCCACGAATAACTTAAAAATTGATTCGAATGAAATTTCAAAAAATAGGTTTTTTAATACTTTTATTATATTTTTTACGTCTTGTAGGGTCGGAAACCAACATGATATTTTGATGTATTTTTCGTCCCATGCATTTTTGGTTTCAGGTGATAGAATTATTTTCCACTACGTCCCATGCTCATCTATATTATATAAAACCACATGGCTGACTGATTCACTCACTGACATAAATGTTTACCCACTTCCAAATGAGTTAGAAACTTGATATTTGGCAAAAACACTCCTTTCACCTTGCAACCAACAGAAAAATTCCGAAAAGGTACATTTTTTAATTTTCAACCCTACAAGAGACAAAAATATAGGGGGAAGCTATTTATCTCCAGTAATATCTCTGAGTGTGATATTGTGCATGGCCTATGTTGTAGACAATAACACATTACATCTTTTTTGTCTCCTGCTATTTCATCATACGACGTTTAGTTACGGAGTTATTAATGATTTTGTACTTTTTGTCCGAAATTTTTCTATGTCCCACGAATAACTTAAAAATTGATTCGAATAAAATTTCAAAAAATAGGTTTTTTTAATACTTTTATTATATTTTTTACGTCTTGTAGGGTCGGAAACCAACATGATATTTTGATGTATTTTTTCGTCCCATGCATTTTTGGTTTCAGGTGATAGAATTATTTTCCACTACGTCCCATGCTCATCTATATTATATAAAACCACATGGCTGACTGATTCACTCACTGACATAAATGTTTACCCACTTCCAAATGAGTTAGAAACTTGATATTTGGCAAAAACACTCCTTTCACCTTGCAACCAACAGAAACATTCCGAAAAGGTACATTTTTTAATTTTCAACCCTACAAGAGACAAAAAATATAGGGGGAAGCTATTTATCTCCAGTAATATCTCTGAGTGTGATATTGTGCATGGCCTATGTTGTAGACAATAACACATTACATCTTTTTGTCTCCTGCTATTTCATCATACGACGTTTAGTTACGGAGTTATTAATGATTTTGTACTTTTTGTCCGAAATTTTACTATGTCCCACGAATAACTTAAAAATTGATTCGAATGAAATTTCAAAAAATAGGTTTTTTTAATACTTTTATTATATTTTTTACGTCTTGTAGGGTCGGAAACCAACATGATATTTTGATGTATTTTTTCGTCCCATGCATTTTTGGTTTCAGGTGATAGAATTATTTCCACTACGTCCCATGCTCATCTATATTATATAAAACCACATGGCTGACTGATTCACTCACTGACATAAATGTTTACCCACTTCCAAATGAGTTAGAAACTTGATATTTGGCAAAAACACTCCTTTCACCTTGCAACCAACAGAAAAATTCCGAAAAGGTACATTTTTTTAATTTTCAACCCTACAAGAGACAAAAATATAGGGGGAAGCTATTTATCTCCAGTAATATCTCTGAGTGTGATATTGTGCATGGCCTATGTTGTAGACAATAACACATTACATCTTTTTTGTCTCCTGCTATTTCATCATACGACGTTTAGTTACGGAGTTATTAATGATTTTGTACTTTTTGTCCGAAATTTTTCTATGTCCCACGAATAACTTAAAAATTGATTCGAATGAAATTTCAAAAAATAGGTTTTTTTAATACTTTTATTATATTTTTTTACGTCTTGTAGGGTCGGAAACCAACATGATATTTTGATGTATTTTTTCGTCCCATGCATTTTTGGTTTCAGGTGATAGAATTATTTTCCACTACGTCCCATGCTCATCTATATTATATAAAACCACATGGCTGACTGATTCACTCACTGACATAAATGTTTACCCACTTCCAAATGAGTTAGAAACTTGATATTTGGCAAAAACACTCCTTTCACCTTGCAACCAACAGAAAAATTCCGAAAAGGTACATTTTTTAATTTTCAACCCTACAAGAGACAAAAATATAGGGGGAAGCTATTTATCTCCAGTAATATCTCTGAGTGTGATATTGTGCATGGCCTATGTTGTAGACAATAACACATTACATCTTTTTTGTCTCCTGCTATTTCATCATACGACGTTTAGTTACGGAGTTATTAATGATTTTGTACTTTTTGTCCGAAATTTTTCTATGTCCCACGAATAACTTAAAAATTGATTCGAATGAAATTTCAAAAAATAGGTTTTTTTAATACTTTTATTATATTTTTTACGTCTTGTAGGGTCGGAAACCAACATGATATTTTGATGTATTTTTTCGTCCCATGCATTTTTGGTTTCAGGTGATAGAATTATTTTCCACTACGTCCCATGCTCATCTATATTATATAAAACCACATGGCTGACTGATTCACTCACTGACATAAATGTTTACCCACTTCCAAATGAGTTAGAAACTTGATATTTGGCAAAAACACTCCTTTCACCTTGCAACCAACAGAAAAATTCCGAAAAGGTACATTTTTTAATTTTCAACCCTACAAGAGACAAAAATATAGGGGGAAGCTATTTATCTCCAGTAATATCTCTGAGTGTGATATTGTGCATGGCCTATGTTGTAGACAATAACACATTACATCTTTTTTGTCTCCTGCTATTTCATCATACGACGTTTAGTTACGGAGTTATTAATGATTTTGTACTTTTTGTCCGAAATTTTTCTATGTCCCACGAATAACTTAAAAATTGATTCGAATGAAATTTCAAAAAATAGTTTTTTTTAATACTTTTATTATATTTTTTACGTCTTGTAGGGTCGGAAACCAACATGATATTTTGATGTATTTTTTCGTCCCATGCATTTTTGGTATCAGGTGATGGAATTATTTTCCACTACGTCCCATGCTCATCTATATTATATAAAACCACATGGCTGACTGATTCACTCACTGACATAAATGTTTACCCACTTCCAAATGAGTTAGAAACTTGATATTTGGCAAAAACACTCCTTTCACCTTGCAACCAACAGAAAATTCCGAAAAGGTACATTTTTTAATTTTCAACCCTACAAGAGACAAAAATATAGGGGGAAGCTATTTATCTCCAGTAATATCTCTGAGTGTGATATTGTGCATGGCCTATGTTGTAGACAATAACACATTACATCTTTTTTGTCTCCTGCTATTTCATCATACGACGTTTAGTTACGGAGTTATTAATGATTTTGTACTTTTTGTCCGAAATTTTTCTATGTCCCACGAATAACTTAAAAATTGATTCGAATGAAATTTCAAAAAATAGGTTTTTTTTAATACTTTTATTCTATTTTTTACGTCTTGTAGGGTCGGAAACCAACATGATATTTTGATGTATTTTTTCGTCCCATGCATTTTTGGTTTCAGGTGATAGAATTATTTTCCACTACGTCCCATGCTCATCTATATTATATAAAACCACATGGCTGACTGATTCACTCACTGACATAAATGTTTACCCACTTCCAAATGAGTTAGAAACTTGATATTTGGCAAAAACACTCCTTTCACCTTGCAACCAACAGAAAAATTCCGAAAAGGTACATTTTTTAATTTTCAACCCTACAAGAGACAAAAATATAGGGGGAAGCTATTTATCTCCAGTAATATCTCTGAGTGTGATATTGTGCATGGCCTATGTTGTAGACAATAACACATTACATCTTTTTTGTCTCCTGCTATTTCATCATACGATGTTTAGTTACGGAGTTATTAATGATTTTGTACTTTTTGTCCGAAATTTTTCTATGTCCCACGAATAACTTAAAAATTGATTCGAATGAAATTTCAAAAAATAGGTTTTTTTAATACTTTTATTATATTTTTTACGTCTTGTAGGGTCGGAAACCAACATGATATTTTGATGTATTTTTTCGTCCCATGCATTTTTGGTTTCAGGTGATAGAATTATTTTCCACTACGTCCCATGCTCATCTATATTATATAAAACCACATGGCTGACTGATTCACTCACTGACATAAATGTTTACCCACTTCCAAATGAGTTAGAAACTTGATATTTGGCAAAAACACTCCTTTCACCTTGCAACCAACAGAAAAATTCCGAAAAGGTACATTTTTTAATTTTCAACCCTACAAGAGACAAAAATATAGGGGGAAGCTATTTATCTCCAGTAATATCTCTGAGTGTGATATTGTGCATGGCCTATGTTGTAGACAATAACACATTACATCTTTTTTGTCTCCTGCTATTTCATCATACGACGTTTAGTTACGGAGTTATTAATGATTTTGTACTTTTTGTCCGAAATTTTTCTATGTCCCACGAATAACTTAAAAATTGATTCGAATGAAATTTCAAAAAAATAGGTTTATTTAATACTTTTATTATATTTTTTACGTCTTGTAGGGTCGGAAACCAACATGATATTTTGATGTATTTTTTCGTCTCATGCATTTTTGGTTTCAGGTGATAGAATTATTTTCCACTACGTCCCATGCTCATCTATATTATATAAAACCACATGGCTGACTGATTCACTCACTGACATAAATGTTTACCCACTTCCAAATGAGTTAGAAACTTGATATTTGGCAAAAACACTCCTTTCACCTTGCAACCAACAGAAAAATTCCGAAAAGGTACATTTTTAAATTTTCAACCCTACAAGAGACAAAAATATAGGGGGAAGCTATTTATCTCCAGTAATATCTCTGAGTGTGATATTGTGCATGGCCTATGTTGTAGACAATAACACATTACATCTTTTTTGTCTCCTGCTATTTCATCATACGACGTTTAGTTACGGAGTTATTAATGATTTTGTACTTTTTGTCCGAAATTTTTCTATGTCCCACGAATAACTTAAAAATTGATTCGAATGAAATTTCAAAAAATAGGTTTTTTTAATACTTTTATTATATTTTTTACGTCTTGTAGGGTCGGAAACCAACATGATATTTTGATGTATTTTTTCGTCCCATGCATTTTTGGTTTCAGGTGATAGAATTATTTTCCACTACGTCCCATGCTCATCTATATTATATAAAACCACATGGCTGACTGATTCACTCACTGACATAAATGTTTACCCACTTCCAAATGAGTTAGAAACTTGATATTTGGCAAAAACACTCCTTTCACCTTGCAACCAACAGAAAAATTCCGAAAAGGTACATTTTTTAATTTTCAACCCTACAAGAGACAAAAAATATAGGGGGAAGCTATTTATCTCCAGTAATATCTCTGAGTGTGATATTGTGCATGGCCTATGTTGTAGACAATAACACATTACATCTTTTTTGTCTCCTGCTATTTCATCATACGACGTTTAGTTACGGAGTTATTAATGATTTTGTACTTTTTGTCCGAAATTTTTCTATGTCCCACGAATAACTTAAAAATTGATTCGAATGAAATTTCAAAAAATAGGTTTTTTTAATACTTTTATTATATTTTTTACGTCTTGTAGGGTCGGAAACCAACATGATATTTTGATGTATTTTTTCGTCCCATGCATTTTTGGTTTCAGGTGATAGAATTATTTCCACTACGTCCCATGCTCATCTATATTATATAAAACCACATGGCTGACTGATTCACTCACTGACATAAATGTTTACCCACTTCCAAATGAGTTAGAAACTTGATATTTGGCAAAAACACTCCTTTCACCTTGCAACCAACAGAAAAATTCCGAAAAGGTACATTTTTTTAATTTTCAACCCTACAAGAGACAAAAATATAGGGGGAAGCTATTTATCTCCAGTAATATCTCTGAGTGTGATATTGTGCATGGCCTATGTTGTAGACAATAACACATTACATCTTTTTTGTCTCCTGCTATTTCATCATACGACGTTTAGTTACGGAGTTATTAATGATTTTGTACTTTTTGTCCGAAATTTTTCTATGTCCCACGAATAACTTAAAAATTGATTCGAATGAAATTTCAAAAAATAGTTTTTTTTAATACTTTTATTATATTTTTTACGTCTTGTAGGGTCGGAAACCAACATGATATTTTGATGTATTTTTTCGTCCCATGCATTTTTGGTTTCAGGTGATAGAATTATTTTCCACTACGTCCCATGCTCATCTATATTATATAAAACCACATGGCTGACTGATTCACTCACTGACATAAATGTTTACCCACTTCCAAATGAGTTAGAAACTTGATATTTGGCAAAAACACTCCTTTCACCTTGCAACCAACAGAAAAATTCCGAAAAGGTACATTTTTTAATTTTCAACCCTACAAGAGACAAAAATATAGGGGGAAGCTATTTATCTCCAGTAATATCTCTGGGTGTGATATTGTGCATGGCCTATGTTGTAGACAATAACACATTACATCTTTTTTGTCTCCTGCTATTTCATCATACGACGTTTAGTTACGGAGTTATTAATGATTTTGTACTTTTTGTCCGAAATTTTTCTATGTCCCACGAATAACTTAAAAATTGATTCGAATGAAATTTCAAAAAATAGGTTTTTTTAATACTTTTATTATATTTTTTACGTCTTGTAGGGTCGGAAACCAACATGATATTTTGATGTATTTTTTCGTCCCATGCATTTTTGGTTTCAGGTGATAGAATTATTTTCCACTACGTCCCATGCTCATCTATATTATATAAAACCACATGGCTGACTGATTCACTCACTGACATAAATGTTTACCCACTTCCAAATGAGTTAGAAACTTGATATTTGGCAAAAACACTCCTTTCACCTTGCAACCAACAGAAAAATTCCGAAAAGGTACATTTTTTAATTTTCAACCCTACAAGAGACAAAAATATAGGGGGAAGCTATTTATCTCCAGTAATATCTCTGAGTGTGATATTGTGCATGGCCTATGTTGTAGACAATAACACATTACATCTTTTTTGTCTCCTGCTATTTCATCATACGACGTTTAGTTACGGAGTTATTAATGATTTTGTACTTTTTGTCCGAAATTTTTCTATGTCCCACGAATAACTTAAAAATTGATTCGAATGAAATTTCAAAAAATAGTTTTTTTTAATACTTTTATTATATTTTTTACGTCTTGTAGGGTCGGAAACCAACATGATATTTTGATGTATTTTTTCGTCCCATGCATTTTTGGTATCAGGTGATGGAATTATTTTCCACTACGTCCCATGCTCATCTATATTATATAAAACCACATGGCTGACTGATTCACTCACTGACATAAATGTTTACCCACTTCCAAATGAGTTAGAAACTTGATATTTGGCAAAAACACTCCTTTCACCTTGCAACCAACAGAAAAATTCCGAAAAGGTACATTTTTTAATTTTCAACCCTACAAGAGACAAAAATATAGGGGGAAGCTATTTATCTCCAGTAATATCTCTGAGTGTGATATTGTGCATGGCCTATGTTGTAGACAATAACACATTACATCTTTTTTGTCTCCTGCTATTTCATCATACGACGTTTAGTTACGGAGTTATTAATGATTTTGTACTTTTTGTCCGAAATTTTTCTATGTCCCACGAATAACTTAAAAAAATTGATTCGAATGAAATTTCAAAAAATAGGGTTTTTTTATACTTTTATTATATTTTTTACGTCTTGTAGGGTCGGAAACCAACATGATATTTTGATGTATTTTTTCGTCCCATGCATTTTGGGTTTCAGGTGATAGAATTATTTTCCACTACGTCCCATGCTCATCTATATTATATAAAACCACATGGCTGACTGATTCACTCACTGACATAAATGTTTACCCACTTCCAAATGAGTTAGAAACTTGATATTTGGCAAAAACACTCCTTTCACCTTGCAACCAACAGAAAAATTCCGAAAAGGTACATTTTTTAATTTTCAACCCTACAAGAGACAAAAATATAGGGGGAAGCTATTTATCTCCAGTAATATCTCTGAGTGTGGATATTGTGCATGGCCTATGTTGTAGACAATAACACATTACATCTTTTTTGTCTCCTGCTATTTCATCATACGATGTTTAGTTACGGAGTTATTAATGATTTTGTACTTTTTGTCCGAAATTTTTCTATGTCCCACGAATAACTTAAAAATTGATTCGAATGAAATTTCAAAAATAGGTTTTTTTAATACTTTTATTATATTTTTTACGTCTTGTAGGGTCGGAAACCAACATGATATTTGATGTATTTTTTCGTCCCATGCATTTTTGGTTTCAGGTGATAGAATTATTTTCCACTACGTCCCATGCTCATCTATATTATATAAAACCACATGGCTGACTGATTCACTCACTGACATAAATGTTTACCCACTTCCAAATGAGTTAGAAACTTGATATTTGGCAAAAACACTCCTTTCACCTTGCAACCAACAGAAAAATTCCGAAAAGGTACATTTTTTAATTTTCAACCCTACAAGAGACAAAAATATAGGGGGAAGCTATTTATCTCCAGTAATATCTCTGAGTGTGATATTGTGCATGGCCTATGTTGTAGACAATAACACATTACATCTTTTTTGTCTCCTGCTATTTCATCATACGACGTTTAGTTACGGAGTTATTAATGATTTTGTACTTTTTGTCCGAAATTTTTCTATGTCCCACGAATAACTTAAAAATTGATTCGAATGAAATTTCAAAAAAATTGGTTTATTTAATACTTTTATTATATTTTTTACGTCTTGTAGGGTCGGAAACCAACATGATATTTTGATGTATTTTTTCGTCCCATGCATTTTTGGTTTCAGGTGATAGAATTATTTTCCACTACGTCCCATGCTCATCTATATTATATAAAACCACATGGCTGACTGATTCACTCACTGACATAAATGTTTACCCACTTCCAAATGAGTTAGAAACTTGATATTTGGCAAAAACACTCCTTTCACCTTGCAACCAACAGAAAAAATTCCGAAAAGGTACATTTTTTAATTTTCAACCCTACAAGAGACAAAAATATAGGGGGAAGCTATTTATCTCCAGTAATATCTCTGAGTGTGATATTGTGCATGGCCTATGTTGTAGACAATAACACATTACATCTTTTTTTGTCTCCTGCTATTTCATCATACGACGTTTAGTTACGGAGTTATTAATGATTTTGTACTTTTTGTCCGAAATTTTTCTATGTCCCACGAATAACTTAAAAATTGATTCGAATGAAATTTCAAAAAATAGGTTTTTTTAATACTTTTATTATATTTTTTACGTCTTGTAGGGTCGGAAACCAACATGATATTTTGATGTATTTTTTCGTCCCATGCATTTTTGGTTTTCAGGTGATAGAATTATTTTCCACTACGTCCCCATGCTCATCTATATTATATAAAACCACATGGCTGACTGATTCACTCACTGACATAAATGTTTACCCACTTCCAAATGAGTTAGAAACTTGATATTTGGCAAAAAACACTCCTTTCACCTTGCAACCAACAGAAAAATTCCGAAAAGGTACATTTTTTAATTTTCACCCTACAAGAGACAAAAATATAGGGGGAAGCTATTTATCTCCAGTAATATCTCTGAGTGTGATATTGTGCATGGCCTATGTTGTAGACAATAACACATTACAACTTTTTTTGTCTCCTGCTATTTCATCATACGACGTTTAGTTACGGAGTTATTAATGATTTTGTACTTTTTGTCCGAAATTTTTCTATGTCCCACGAATAACTTAAAAATTGATTCGAATGAAATTTCAAAAAATAGGTTTTTTTAATACTTTTATTATATTTTTTACGTCTTGTAGGGTCGGAAACCAACATGATATTTTGATGTATTTTTTCGTCCCATGCATTTTTGGTTTCAGGTGATAGAATTATTTTCCACTACGTCCCATGCTCATCCTATATTATATAAAACCACATGGCTGACTGATTCACTCACTGACATAAATGTTTACCCACTTCCAAATGAGTTAGAAACTTGATATTTGGCAAAAAAACACTCCTTTCACCTTGCAACCAACAGAAAAATTCCGAAAAGGTACATTTTTTAATTTTCAACCCTACAAGAGACAAAAATATAGGGGGGAAAGCTATTTATCTCCAGTAATATCTCTGAGTGTGATATTGTGCATGGGCCTATGTTGTAGACAATAACACATTACATCTTTTTTGTCTCCTGCTATTTCATCATACGACGTTTAGTTACGGAGTTATTAATGATTTTGTACTTTTTGTCCGAAATTTTTCTATGTCCCACGAATAACTTAAAAATTGATTCGAATGAAATTTCAAAAAATAGGTTTTTTTAATACTTTTATTATATTTTTTACGTCTTGTAGGGTCGGAAACCAACATGATATTTTGATGTATTTTTTTCGTCCCATGCATTTTTGGTTTCAGGTGATAGAATTATTTTCCACTACGTCCCATGCTCATCTATATTATATAAAACCACATGGCTGACTGATTCACTCACTGACATAAATGTTTACCCACTTCCAAATGAGTTAGAAACTTGATATTTGGCAAAAACACTCCTTTCACCTTGCAACCAACAGAAAAATTCCGAAAAGGTACATTTTTTAATTTTCAACCCTACAAGAGACAAAAATATAGGGGGAAGCTATTTATCTCCAGTAATATCTCTGAGTGTGATATTGTGCATGGGCCTATGTTGTAGACAATAACACATTACATCTTTTTTGTCTCCTGCTATTTCATCATACGACGTTTAGTTACGGAGTTATTAATGATTTTGTACTTTTTGTCCGAAATTTTTCTATGTCTCACGAATAACTTAAAATTGATTCGAATAAAATTTCAAAAAATAGGTTTTTTTAATACTTTTATTATATTTTTTACGTCTTGTAGGGTCGGAAACCAACATGATATTTTGATGTATTTTTTCGTCCCATGCATTTTTGGTTTCAGGTGATAGAATTATTTTCCACTACGTCCCATGCTCATCTATATTATATAAAACCACATGGCTGACTGATTCACTCACTGACATAAATGTTTACCCACTTCCAAATGAGTTAGAAACTTGATATTTGGCAAAAACACTCCTTTCACCTTGCAACCAACAGAAACATTCCGAAAAGGTACATTTTTTAATTTTCAACCCTACAAGAGACAAAAATATAGGGGGAAGCTATTTATCTCCAGTAATATCTCTGAGTGTGATATTGTGCATGGCCTATGTTGTAGACAATAACACATTACATCTTTTTGTCTCCTGCTATTTCATTCATACGACGTTTTAGTTACGGAGTTAGTTAATGATTTTTGTACTTTTTGTCCGAAATTTTTCTATGTCCCACGAATAACTTAAAAATTGATTCGAATGAAATTTCAAAAAATAGGTTTTTTAATACTTTTATTATATTTTTTACGTCTTGTAGGGTCAGAAACCAACATGATATTTTGATGTATTTTTTCGTCCCATGCATTTTTGGTTTCAGGTGATAGAATTATTTTCCACTACGTCCCATGCTCATCTATATTATATAAAACCACATGGCTGACTGATTCACTCACTGACATAAATGTTTACCCACTTCCAAATGAGTTAGAAACTTGATATTTGGCAAAAACACTCCTTTCACCTTGCAACCAACAGAAAAATTCCGAAAAGGTACATTTTTTAATTTTCAACCCTACAAGAGACAAAAATATAGGGGGAAGCTATTTATCTCCAGTAATATCTCTGAGTGTGATATTGTGCATGGCCTATGTTGTAGACAATAACACATTACATCTTTTTTGTCTCCTGCTATTTCATCATACGACGTTTAGTTACGGAGTTATTAATGATTTTGTACTTTTTGTCCGAAATTTTTCTATGTCCCACGAATAACTTAAAAATTGATTCGAATGAAATTTCAAAAAATAGGTTTTTTTAATACTTTTATTATATTTTTTACGTCTTGTAGGGTCGGAAACCAACATGATATTTTGATGTATTTTTTCGTCCCATGCATTTTTGGTTTCAGGTGATAGAATTATTTTCCACTACGTCCCATGCTCATCTATATTATATAAAACCACATGGCTGACTGATTCACTCACTGACATAAATGTTTACCCACTTCCAAATGAGTTAGAAACTTGATATTTGGCAAAAACACTCCTTTCACCTTGCAACCAACAGAAAAATTCCGAAAAGGTACATTTTTTAATTTTCAACCCTACAAGAGACAAAAATATAGGGGGAAGCTATTTATCTCCAGTAATATCTCTGAGTGTGATATTGTGCATGGCCTATGTTGTAGACAATAACACATTACATCTTTTTTGTCTCCTGCTATTTCATCATACGACGTTTAGTTACGGAGTTATTAATGATTTTGTACTTTTTGTCCGAAATTTTTCTATGTCCCACGAATAACTTAAAAATTGATTCGAATGAAATTTCAAAAAATAGGTTTTTTTAATACTTTTATTATATTTTTTACGTCTTGTAGGGTCGGAAACCAACATGATATTTTGATGTATTTTTTCGTCCCATGCATTTTTGGTTTCAGGTGATAGAATTATTTTCCACTACGTCCCATGCTCATCTATATTATATAAAACCACATGGCTGACTGATTCACTCACTGACATAAATGTTTACCCACTTCCAAATGAGTTAGAAACTTGATATTTGGCAAAAACACTCCTTTCACCTTGCAACCAACAGAAAAATTCCGAAAAGGTACATTTTTTAATTTTCAACCCTACAAGAGACAAAAATATAGGGGGAAGCTATTTATCTCCAGTAATATCTCTGAGTGTGATATTGTGCATGGCCTATGTTGTAGACAATAACACATTACAACTTTTTTGTCTCCTGCTATTTCATCATACGACGTTTAGTTACGGAGTTATTAATGATTTTGTACTTTTTGTCCGAAATTTTTCTATGTCCCACGAATAACTTAAAAATTGATTCGAATGAAATTTCAAAAAATAGGTTTTTTTAATACTTTTATTATATTTTTTACGTCTTGTAGGGTCGGAAACCAACATGATATTTTGATGTATTTTTTCGTCCCATGCATTTTTGGTTTCAGGTGATAGAATTATTTTCCACTACGTCCCATGCTCATCTATATTATATAAAACCACATGGCTGACTGATTCACTCACTGACATAAATGTTTACCCACTTCCAAATGAGTTAGAAACTTGATATTTGGCAAAAAACACTCCTTTCACCTTGCAACCAACAGAAAAATTCCGAAAAGGTACATTTTTTAATTTTCAACCCTACAAGAGACAAAAATATAGGGGGAAGCTATTTATCTCCAGTAATATCTCTGAGTGTGATATTGTGCATGGCCTATGTTGTAGACAATAACACATTACATCTTTTTTGTCTCCTGCTATTTCATCATACGACGTTTAGTTACGGAGTTATTAATGATTTTGTACTTTTTGTCCGAAATTTTTCTATGTCCCACGAATAACTTAAAAATTGATTCGAATGAAATTTCAAAAAATAGGTTTTTTTAATACTTTTATTATATTTTTTACGTCTTGTAGGGTCGGAAACCAACATGATATTTTGATGTATTTTTTCGTCCCATGCATTTTTGGTTTCAGGTGATAGAATTATTTTCCACTACGTCCCATGCTCATCTATATTATATAAAACCACATGGCTGACTGATTCACTCACTGACATAAATGTTTACCCACTTCCAAATGAGTTAGAAACTTGATATTTGGCAAAAACACTCCTTTCACCTTGCAACCAACAGAAAAATTCCGAAAAGGTACATTTTTTAATTTTCAACCCTACAAGAGACAAAAATATAGGGGGAAGCTATTTATCTCCAGTAATATCTCTGAGTGTGATATTGTGCATGGCCTATGTTGTAGACAATAACACATTACATCTTTTTTGTCTCCTGCTATTTCATCATACGACGTTTAGTTACGGAGTTATTAATGATTTTGTACTTTTTGTCCGAAATTTTTCTATGTCCCACGAATAACTTAAAAATTGATTCGAATAAAATTTCAAAAAATAGGTTTTTTTAATACTTTTATTATATTTTTTACGTCTTGTAGGGTCGGAAACCAACATGATATTTTGATGTATTTTTTCGTCCCATGCATTTTTGGTTTCAGGTGATAGAATTATTTTCCACTACGTCCCATGCTCATCTATATTATATAAAACCACATGGCTGACTGATTCACTCACTGACATAAATGTTTACCCACTTCCAAATGAGTTAGAAACTTGATATTTGGCAAAAACACTCCTTTCACCTTGCAACCAACAGAAACATTCCGAAAAGGTACATTTTTTAATTTTCAACCCTACAAGAGACAAAAATATAGGGGGAAGCTATTTATCTCCAGTAATATCTCTGAGTGTGATATTGTGCATGGCCTATGTTGTAGACAATAACACATTACATCTTTTTGTCTCCTGCTATTTCATCATACGACGTTTAGTTACGGAGTTATTAATGATTTTGTACTTTTTGTCCGAAATTTTTCTATGTCCCACGAATAACTTAAAAATTGATTCGAATGAAATTTCAAAAAATAGGTTTTTTAATACTTTTATTATATTTTTTACGTCTTGTAGGGTCAGAAACCAACATGATATTTTGATGTATTTTTTCGTCCCATGCATTTTTGGTTTCAGGTGATAGAATTATTTTCCACTACGTCCCATGCTCATCTATATTATATAAAACCACATGGCTGACTGATTCACTCACTGACATAAATGTTTACCCACTTCCAAATGAGTTAGAAACTTGATATTTGGCAAAAACACTCCTTTCACCTTGCAACCAACAGAAAAATTCCGAAAAGGTACATTTTTTAATTTTCAACCCTACAAGAGACAAAAATATAGGGGGAAGCTATTTATCTCCAGTAATATCTCTGAGTGTGATATTGTGCATGGCCTATGTTGTAGACAATAACACATTACATCTTTTTTGTCTCCTGCTATTTCATCATACGACGTTTAGTTACGGAGTTATTAATGATTTTGTACTTTTTGTCCGAAATTTTTCTATGTCCCACGAATAACTTAAAAATTGATTCGAATGAAATTTCAAAAAATAGGTTTTTTTAATACTTTTATTATATTTTTTACGTCTTGTAGGGTCGGAAACCAACATGATATTTTGATGTATTTTTTCGTCCCATGCATTTTTGGTTTCAGGTGATAGAATTATTTCCACTACGTCCCATGCTCATCTATATTATATAAAACCACATGGCTGACTGATTCACTCACTGACATAAATGTTTACCCACTTCCAAATGAGTTAGAAACTTGATATTTGGCAAAAACACTCCTTTCACCTTGCAACCAACAGAAAAATTCCGAAAAGGTACATTTTTTTAATTTTCAACCCTACAAGAGACAAAAATATAGGGGGAAGCTATTTATCTCCAGTAATATCTCTGAGTGTGATATTGTGCGGGCCTATGTTGTAGACAATAACACATTACATCTTTTTTGTCTCCTGCTATTTCATCATACGACGTTTAGTTACGGAGTTATTAATGATTTTGTACTTTTTGTCCGAAATTTTTCTATGTCCCACGAATAACTTAAAAATTGATTCGAATGAAATTTCAAAAAATAGGTTTTTTTAATACTTTTATTATATTTTTTACGTCTTGTAGGGTCGGAAACCAACATGATATTTTGATGTATTTTTTCGTCCCATGCATTTTTGGTTTCAGGTGATAGAATTATTTTCCACTACGTCCCATGCTCATCTATATTATATAAAACCACATGGCTGACTGATTCACTCACTGACATAAATGTTTACCCACTTCCAAATGAGTTAGAAACTTGATATTTGGCAAAAACACTCCTTTCACCTTGCAACCAACAGAAAAATTCCGAAAAGGTACATTTTTTAATTTTCAACCCTACAAGAGACAAAAATATAGGGGGAAGCTATTTATCTCCAGTAATATCTCTGAGTGTGATATTGTGCATGGCCTATGTTGTAGACAATAACACATTACATCTTTTTTGTCTCCTGCTATTTCATCATACGACGTTTAGTTACGGAGTTATTAATGATTTTGTACTTTTTGTCCGAAATTTTTCTATGTCCCACGAATAACTTAAAAATTGATTCGAATAAAATTTCAAAAAATAGGTTTTTTTAATACTTTTATTATATTTTTTACGTCTTGTAGGGTCGGAAACCAACATGATATTTTGATGTATTTTTTCGTCCCATGCATTTTTGGTTTCAGGTGATAGAATTATTTTCCACTACGTCCCATGCTCATCTATATTATATAAAACCACATGGCTGACTGATTCACTCACTGACATAAATGTTTACCCACTTCCAAATGAGTTAGAAACTTGATATTTGGCAAAAACACTCCTTTCACCTTGCAACCAACAGAAACATTCCGAAAAGGTACATTTTTTAATTTTCAACCCTACAAGAGACAAAAATATAGGGGGAAGCTATTTATCTCCAGTAATATCTCTGAGTGTGATATTGTGCATGGCCTATGTTGTAGACAATAACACATTACATCTTTTTGTCTCCTGCTATTTCATCATACGACGTTTAGTTACGGAGTTATTAATGATTTTGTACTTTTTGTCCGAAATTTTTCTATGTCCCACGAATAACTTAAAAATTGATTCGAATGAAATTTCAAAAAATAGGTTTTTTAATACTTTTATTATATTTTTTACGTCTTGTAGGGTCAGAAACCAACATGATATTTTGATGTATTTTTTCGTCCCATGCATTTTTGGTTTCAGGTGATAGAATTATTTTCCACTACGTCCCATGCTCATCTATATTATATAAAACCACATGGCTGACTGATTCACTCACTGACATAAATGTTTACCCACTTCCAAATGAGTTAGAAACTTGATATTTGGCAAAAACACTCCTTTCACCTTGCAACCAACAGAAAAATTCCGAAAAGGTACATTTTTTAATTTTCAACCCTACAAGAGACAAAAATATAGGGGGAAGCTATTTATCTCCAGTAATATCTCTGAGTGTGATATTGTGCATGGCCTATGTTGTAGACAATAACACATTACATCTTTTTTGTCTCCTGCTATTTCATCATACGACGTTTAGTTACGGAGTTATTAATGATTTTGTACTTTTTGTCCGAAATTTTTCTATGTCCCACGAATAACTTAAAAATTGATTCGAATGAAATTTCAAAAAATAGGTTTTTTTAATACTTTTATTATATTTTTTACGTCTTGTAGGGTCGGAAACCAACATGATATTTTGATGTATTTTTTCGTCCCATGCATTTTTGGTTTCAGGTGATAGAATTATTTTCCACTACGTCCCATGCTCATCTATATTATATAAAACCACATGGCTGACTGATTCACTCACTGACATAAATGTTTACCCACTTCCAAATGAGTTAGAAACTTGATATTTGGCAAAAACACTCCTTTCACCTTGCAACCAACAGAAAAATTCCGAAAAGGTACATTTTTTAATTTTCAACCCTACAAGAGACAAAAATATAGGGGGAAGCTATTTATCTCCAGTAATATCTCTGAGTGTGATATTGTGCATGGCCTATGTTGTAGACAATAACACATTACATCTTTTTTGTCTCCTGCTATTTCATCATACGACGTTTAGTTACGGAGTTATTAATGATTTTGTACTTTTTGTCCGAAATTTTTCTATGTCCCACGAATAACTTAAAAATTGATTCGAATGAAATTTCAAAAAATAGGTTTTTTTAATACTTTTATTATATTTTTTACGTCTTGTAGGGTCGGAAACCAACATGATATTTTGATGTATTTTTTCGTCCCATGCATTTTTGGTTTCAGGTGATAGAATTATTTTCCACTACGTCCCATGCTCATCTATATTATATAAAACCACATGGCTGACTGATTCACTCACTGACATAAATGTTTACCCACTTCCAAATGAGTTAGAAACTTGATATTTGGCAAAAACACTCCTTTCACCTTGCAACCAACAGAAAAATTCCGAAAAGGTACATTTTTTAATTTTCAACCCTACAAGAGACAAAAATATAGGGGGAAGCTATTTATCTCCAGTAATATCTCTGAGTGTGATATTGTGCATGGCCTATGTTGTAGACAATAACACATTACATCTTTTTTGTCTCCTGCTATTTCATCATACGACGTTTAGTTACGGAGTTATTAATGATTTTGTACTTTTTGTCCGAAATTTTTCTATGTCCCACGAATAACTTAAAAATTGATTCGAATGAAATTTCAAAAAATAGGTTTTTTTAATACTTTTATTATATTTTTTACGTCTTGTAGGGTCGGAAACCAACATGATATTTTGATGTATTTTTTCGTCCCATGCATTTTTGGTTTCAGGTGATAGAATTATTTCCACTACGTCCCATGCTCATCTATATTATATAAAACCACATGGCTGACTGATTCACTCACTGACATAAATGTTTACCCACTTCCAAATGAGTTAGAAACTTGATATTTGGCAAAAACACTCCTTTCACCTTGCAACCAACAGAAAAATTCCGAAAAGGTACATTTTTTTAATTTTCAACCCTACAAGAGACAAAAATATAGGGGGAAGCTATTTATCTCCAGTAATATCTCTGAGTGTGATATTGTGCATGGCCTATGTTGTAGACAATAACACATTACATCTTTTTTGTCTCCTGCTATTTCATCATACGACGTTTAGTTACGGAGTTATTAATGATTTTGTACTTTTTGTCCGAAATTTTTCTATGTCCCACGAATAACTTAAAAATTGATTCGAATGAAATTTCAAAAAATAGGTTTTTTTAATACTTTTATTATATTTTTTACGTCTTGTAGGGTCGGAAACCAACATGATATTTTGATGTATTTTTTCGTCCCATGCATTTTTGGTTTCAGGTGATAGAATTATTTTCCACTACGTCCCATGCTCATCTATATTATATAAAACCACATGGCTGACTGATTCACTCACTGACATAAATGTTTACCCACTTCCAAATGAGTTAGAAACTTGATATTTGGCAAAAACACTCCTTTCACCTTGCAACCAACAGAAAAATTCCGAAAAGGTACATTTTTTAATTTTCAACATTACAAGAGACAAAAATATAGGGGGAAGCTATTTATCTCCAGTAATATCTCTGAGTGTGATATTGTGCATGGCCTATGTTGTAGACAATAACACATTACATCTTTTTTGTCTCCTGCTATTTCATCATACGACGTTTAGTTACGGAGTTATTAATGATTTTGTACTTTTTGTCCGAAATTTTTCTATGTCCCACGAATAACTTAAAAATTGATTCGAATAAAATTTCAAAAAATAGGTTTTTTTAATACTTTTATTATATTTTTTACGTCTTGTAGGGTCGGAAACCAACATGATATTTTGATGTATTTTTTCGTCCCATGCATTTTTGGTTTCAGGTGATAGAATTATTTTCCACTACGTCCCATGCTCATCTATATTATATAAAACCACATGGCTGACTGATTCACTCACTGACATAAATGTTTACCCACTTCCAAATGAGTTAGAAACTTGATATTTGGCAAAAACACTCCTTTCACCTTGCAACCAACAGAAACATTCCGAAAAGGTACATTTTTTAATTTTCAACCCTACAAGAGACAAAAATATAGGGGGAAGCTATTTATCTCCAGTAATATCTCTGAGTGTGATATTGTGCATGGCCTATGTTGTAGACAATAACACATTACATCTTTTTGTCTCCTGCTATTTCATCATACGACGTTTAGTTACGGAGTTATTAATGATTTTGTACTTTTTGTCCGAAATTTTTCTATGTCCCACGAATAACTTAAAAATTGATTCGAATGAAATTTCAAAAAATAGGTTTTTTAATACTTTTATTATATTTTTTACGTCTTGTAGGGTCAGAAACCAACATGATATTTTGATGTATTTTTTCGTCCCATGCATTTTTGGTTTCAGGTGATAGAATTATTTTCCACTACGTCCCATGCTCATCTATATTATATAAAACCACATGGCTGACTGATTCACTCACTGACATAAATGTTTACCCACTTCCAAATGAGTTAGAAACTTGATATTTGGCAAAAACACTCCTTTCACCTTGCAACCAACAGAAAAATTCCGAAAAGGTACATTTTTTAATTTTCAACCCTACAAGAGACAAAAATATAGGGGGAAGCTATTTATCTCCAGTAATATCTCTGAGTGTGATATTGTGCATGGCCTATGTTGTAGACAATAACACATTACATCTTTTTTGTCTCCTGCTATTTCATCATACGACGTTTAGTTACGGAGTTATTAATGATTTTGTACTTTTTGTCCGAAATTTTTCTATGTCCCACGAATAACTTAAAAATTGATTCGAATGAAATTTCAAAAAATAGGTTTTTTTAATACTTTTATTATATTTTTTACGTCTTGTAGGGTCGGAAACCAACATGATATTTTGATGTATTTTTTCGTCCCATGCATTTTTGGTTTCAGGTGATAGAATTATTTCCACTACGTCCCATGCTCATCTATATTATATAAAACCACATGGCTGACTGATTCACTCACTGACATAAATGTTTACCCACTTCCAAATGAGTTAGAAACTTGATATTTGGCAAAAACACTCCTTTCACCTTGCAACCAACAGAAAAATTCCGAAAAGGTACATTTTTTTTAATTTTCAACCCTACAAGAGACAAAAATATAGGGGGAAGCTATTTATCTCCAGTAATATCTCTGAGTGTGATATTGTGCATGGCCTATGTTGTAGACAATAACACATTACATCTTTTTTGTCTCCTGCTATTTCATCATACGACGTTTAGTTACGGAGTTATTAATGATATTGTACTTTTTGTCCGAAATGTTTCTATGTCCCACGAATAACTTAAAAATTGATTCGAATGAAATTTCAAAAAATAGGTTTTTTTAATACTTTTATTATATTTTTTACGTCTTGTAGGGTCGGAAACCAACATGATATTTTGATGTATTTTTTCGTCCCATGCATTTTTGGTTTCAGGTGATAGAATTATTTTCCACTACGTCCCATGCTCATCTATATTATATAAAACCACATGGCTGACTGATTCACTCACTGACATAAATGTTTACCCACTTCCAAATGAGTTAGAAACTTGATATTTGGCAAAAACACTCCTTTCACCTTGCAACCAACAGAAAAATTCCGAAAAGGTACATTTTTTAATTTTCAACCCTACAAGAGACAAAAATATAGGGGGAAGCTATTTATCTCCAGTAATATCTCTGAGTGTGATATTGTGCATGGCCTATGTTGTAGACAATAACACATTACATCTTTTTTGTCTCCTGCTATTTCATCATACGACGTTTAGTTACGGAGTTATTAATGATTTTGTACTTTTTGTCCGAAATTTTTCTATGTCCCGCGAATAACTTAAAAATTGATTCGAATGAAATTTCAAAAAATAGGTTTTTTTAATACTTTTATTATATTTTTTACGTCTTGTAGGGTCGGAAACCAACATGATATTTTGATGTATTTTTTCGTCCCATGCATTTTTGGTTTCAGGTGATAGAATTATTTTCCACTACGTCCCATGCTCATCTATATTATATAAAACCACATGGCTGACTGATTCACTCACTGACATAAATGTTTACCCACTTCCAAATGAGTTAGAAACTTGATATTTGGCAAAAAACACTCCTTTCACCTTGCAACCAACAGAAAAATTCCGAAAAGGTACATTTTTTAATTTTCAACCCTACAAGAGACAAAAATATAGGGGGAAGCTATTTATCTCCAGTAATATCTCTGAGTGTGATATTGTGCATGGCCTATGTTGTAGACAATAACACATTACATCTTTTTTGTCTCCTGCTATTTCATCATACGACGTTTAGTTACGGAGTTATTAATGATTTTGTACTTTTTGTCCGAAATTTTTCTATGTCCCACGAATAACTTAAAAATTGATTCGAATGAAATTTCAAAAAATAGGTTTTTTTAATACTTTTATTATATTTTTTACGTCTTGTAGGGTCGGAAACCAACATGATATTTTGATGTATTTTTTCGTCCCATGCATTTTTGGTTTCAGGTGATAGAATTATTTTCCACTACGTCCCATGCTCATCTATATTATATAAAACCACATGGCTGACTGATTCACTCACTGACATAAATGTTTACCCACTTCCAAATGAGTTAGAAACTTGATATTTGGCAAAAACACTCCTTTCACCTTGCAACCAACAGAAAAATTCCGAAAAGGTACATTTTTTAATTTTCAACCCTACAAGAGACAAAAATATAGGGGGAAGCTATTTATCTCCAGTAATATCTCTGAGTGTGATATTGTGCATGGCCTATGTTGTAGACAATAACACATTACATCTTTTTTGTCTCCTGCTATTTCGTCATACGACGTTTAGTTACGGAGTTATTAATGATTTTGTACTTTTTGTCCGAAATTTTTCTATGTCCCACGAATAACTTAAAAATTGATTCGAATGAAATTTCAAAAAATAGGTTTTTTTAATACTTTTATTATATTTTTTACGTCTTGTAGGGTCGGAAACCAACATGATATTTTGATGTATTTTTTCGTCCCATGCATTTTTGGTTTCAGGTGATAGAATTATTTTCCACTACGTCCCATGCTCATCTATATTATATAAAACCACATGGCTGACTGATTCACTCACTGACATAAATGTTTACCCACTTCCAAATGAGTTAGAAACTTGATATTTGGCAAAAACACTCCTTTCACCTTGCAACCAACAGAAAAATCCCGAAAAGGTACATTTTTTAATTTTCAACCCTACAAGAGACAAAAATATAGGGGGAAGCTATTTATCTCCAGTAATATCTCTGAGTGTGATATTGTGCATGGCCTATGTTGTAGACAATAACACATTACATCTTTTTTGTCTCCTGCTATTTCATCATACGACGTTTAGTTACGGAGTTATTAATGATTTTGTACTTTTTGTCCGAAATTTTTCTATGTCCCACGAATAACTTAAAAATTGATTCGAATGAAATTTCAAAAAATAGTTTTTTTTAATACTTTTATTATATTTTTTACGTCTTGTAGGGTCGGAAACCAACATGATATTTTGACGTATTTTTTCGTCCCATGCATTTTTGTTTTCAGGTGATAGAATTATTTTCCACTACGTCCCATGCTCATCTATATTATATAAAACCACATGGCTGACTGATTCACTCACTGACATAAATGTTTACCCACTTCCAAATGAGTTAGAAACTTGATATTTGGCAAAAACACTCCTTTCACCTTGCAACCAACAGAAAAATTCCGAAAAGGTACATTTTTTAATTTTCAACCCTACAAGAGACAAAAATATAGGGGGAAGCTATTTATCTCCAGTAATATCTCTGAGTGTGATATTGTGCATGGCCTATGTTGTAGACAATAACACATTACATCTTTTTTGTCTCCTGCTATTTCATCATACGACGTTTAGTTACGGAGTTATTAATGATTTTGTACTTTTTGTCCGAAATTTTTCTATGTCCCACGAATAACTTAAAAATTGATTCGAATGAAATTTCAAAAAATAGGTTTTTTTAATACTTTTATTATATTTTTTACGTCTTGTAGGGTCGGAAACCAACATGATATTTTGATGTATTTTTTCGTCCCATGCATTTTTGGTTTCAGGTGATAGAATTATTTTCCACTACGTCCCATGCTCATCTATATTATATAAAACCACATGGCTGACTGATTCACTCACTGACATAAATGTTTACCCACTTCCAAATGAGTTAGAAACTTGATATTTGGCAAAAACACTCCTTTCACCTTGCAACCAACAGAAACATTCCGAAAAGGTACATTTTTTAATTTTCAACCCTACAAGAGACAAAAATATAGGGGGAAGCTATTTATCTCCAGTAATATCTCTGAGTGTGATATTGTGCATGGCCTATGTTGTAGACAATAACACATTACATCTTTTTGTCTCCTGCTATTTCATCATACGACGTTTAGTTACGGAGTTATTAATGATTTTGTACTTTTTGTCCGAAATTTTTCTATGTCCCACGAATAACTTAAAAATTGATTCGAATGAAATTTCAAAAAATTGGTTTTTTTAATACTTTTATTATATTTTTTACGTCTTGTAGGGTCAGAAACCAACATGATATTTTGATGTATTTTTTCGTCCCATGCATTTTTGGTTTCAGGTGATAGAATTATTTTCCACTACGTCCCATGCTCATCTATATTATATAAAACCACATGGCTGACTGATTCACTCACTGACATAAATGTTTACCCACTTCCAAATGAGTTAGAAACTTGATATTTGGCAAAAACACTCCTTTCACCTTGCAACCAACAGAAAAATTCCGAAAAGTTACATTTTTTAATTTTCAACCCTACAAGAGACAAAAATATAGGGGGAAGCTATTTATCTCCAGTAATATCTCTGAGTGTGATATTGTGCATGGCCTATGTTGTAGACAATAACACATTACATCTTTTTTGTCTCCTGCTATTTCATCATACGACGTTTAGTTACGGAGTTATTAATGATTTTGTACTTTTTGTCCGAAATTTTTCTATGTCCCACGAATAACTTAAAAATTGATTCGAATGAAATTTCAAAAAATAGGTTTTTTTAATACTTTTATTATATTTTTTACGTCTTGTAGGGTCGGAAACCAACATGATATTTTGATGTATTTTTTCGTCCCATGCATTTTTGGTTTCAGGTGATAGAATTATTTCCACTACGTCCCATGCTCATCTATATTATATAAAACCACATGGCTGACTGATTCACTCACTGACATAAATGTTTACCCACTTCCAAATGAGTTAGAAACTTGATATTTGGCAAAAACACTCCTTTCACCTTGCAACCAACAGAAAAATTCCGAAAAGGTACATTTTTTTAATTTTCAACCCTACAAGAGACAAAAATATAGGGGGAAGCTATTTATCTCCAGTAATATCTCTGAGTGTGATATTGTGGATGGCCTATGTTGTAGACAATAACACATTACATCTTTTTTGTCTCCTGCTATTTCATCATACGACGTTTAGTTACGGAGTTATTAATGATTTTGTACTTTTTGTCCGAAATTTTTCTATGTCCCACGAATAACTTAAAAATTGATTCGAATGAAATTTCAAAAAATAGGTTTTTTTAATACTTTTATTATATTTTTTACGTCTTGTAGGGTCGGAAACCAACATGATATTTTGATGTATTTTTTCGTCCCATGCATTTTTGGTTTCAGGTGATAGAATTATTTTCCACTACGTCCCATGCTCATCTATATTATATAAAACCACATGGCTGACTGATTCACTCACTGACATAAATGTTTACCCACTTCCAAATGAGTTAGAAACTTGATATTTGGCAAAAACACTCCTTTCACCTAGCAACCAACAGAAAAATTCCGAAAAGGTACATTTTTTAATTTTCAACCCTACAAGAGACAAAAATATAGGGGGAAGCTATTTATCTCCAGTAATATCTCTGAGTGTGATATTGTGCATGGCCTATGTTGTAGACAATAACACATTACATCTTTTTTGTCTCCTGCTATTTCATCATACGACGTTTAGTTACGGAGTTATTAATGATTTTGTACTTTTTGTCCGAAATTTTTCTATGTCCCACGAATAACTTAAAAATTGATTCGAATGAAATTTCAAAAAATAGGTTTTTTTAATACTTTTATTATATTTTTTACGTCTTGTAGGGTCGGAAACCAACATGATATTTTGATGTATTTTTTCGTCCCATGCATTTTTGGTTTCAGGTGATAGAATTATTTCCACTACGTCCCATGCTCATCTATATTATATAAAACCACATGGCTGACTGATTCACTCACTGACATAAATGTTTACCCACTTCCAAATGAGTTAGAAACTTGATATTTGGCAAAAACACTCCTTTCACCTTGCAACCAACAGAAAAATTCCGAAAAGGTACATTTTTTTAATTTTCAACCCTACAAGAGACAAAAATATAGGGGGAAGCTATTTATCTCCAGTAATATCTCTGAGTGTGATATTGTGCATGGCCTATGTTGTAGACAATAACACATTACATCTTTTTTGTCTCCTGCTATTTCATCATACGACGTTTAGTTACGGAGTTATTAATGATTTTGTACTTTTTGTCCGAAATTTTTCTATGTCCCACGAATAACTTAAAAATTGATTCGAATGAAATTTCAAAAAATAGGTTTTTTAATACTTTTATTATATTTTTTACGTCTTGTAGGGTCGGAAACCAACATGATATTTTGATGTATTTTTTCGTCCCATGCATTTTTGGTTTCAGGTGATAGAATTATTTTCCACTACGTCCCATGCTCATCTATATTATATAAAACCACATGGCTGACTGATTCACTCACTGACATAAATGTTTACCCACTTCCAAATGAGTTAGAAACTTGATATTTGGCAAAAACACTCCTTTCACCTTGCAACCAACAGAAAAATTCCGAAAAGGTACATTTTTTAATTTTCAACCCTACAAGAGACAAAAATATAGGGGGAAGCTATTTATCTCCAGTAATATCTCTGAGTGTGATATTGTGCATGGCCTATGTTGTAGACAATAACACATTACATCTTTTTTGTCTCCTGCTATTTCATCATACGACGTTTAGTTACGGAGTTATTAATGATTTTGTACTTTTTGTCCGAAATTTTTCTATGTCCCACGAATAACTTAAAAATTGATTCGAATGAAATTTCAAAAAATAGGTTTTTTTAATACTTTTATTATATTTTTTACGTCTTGTAGGGTCGGAAACCAACATGATATTTTGATGTATTTTTTCGTCCCATGCATTTTTGGTTTCAGGTGATAGAATTATTTTCCACTACGTCCCATGCTCATCTATATTATATAAAACCACATGGCTGACTGATTCACTCACTGACATAAATGTTTACCCACTTCCAAATGAGTTAGAAACTTGATATTTGGCAAAAACACTCCTTTCACCTTGCAACCAACAGAAAAATTCCGAAAAGGTACATTTTTTAATTTTCAACCCTACAAGAGACAAAAATATAGGGGGAAGCTATTTATCTCCAGTAATATCTCTGAGTGTGATATTGTGCATGGCCTATGTTGTAGACAATAACACATTACATCTTTTTTGTCTCCTGCTATTTCATCATACGACGTTTAGTTACGGAGTTATTAATGATTTTGTACTTTTTGTCCGAAATTTTTCTATGTCCCACGAATAACTTAAAAATTGATTCGAATGAAATTTCAAAAAATAGGTTTTTTTAATACTTTTATTATATTTTTTACGTCTTGTAGGGTCGGAAACCAACATGATATTTTGATGTATTTTTTCGTCCCATGCATTTTTGGTTTCAGGTGATAGAATTATTTTCCACTACGTCCCATGCTCATCTATATTATATAAAACCACATGGCTGACTGATTCACTCACTGACATAAATGTTTACCCACTTCCAAATGAGTTAGAAACTTGATATTTGGCAAAAACACTCCTTTCACCTTGCAACCAACAGAAAAATTCCGAAAAGGTACATTTTTTAATTTTCAACCCTACAAGAGACAAAAATATAGGGGGAAGCTATTTATCTCCAGTAATATCTCTGAGTGTGATATTGTGCATGGCCTATGTTGTAGACAATAACACATTACATCTTTTTTGTCTCCTGCTATTTCATCATACGACGTTTAGTTACGGAGTTATTAATGATTTTGTACTTTTTGTCCGAAATTTTTCTATGTCCCACGAATAACTTAAAAATTGATTCGAATGAAATTTCAAAAAATAGGTTTTTTAATACTTTTATTATATTTTTTACGTCTTGTAGGGTCGGAAACCAACATGATATTTTGATGTATTTTTTCGTCCCATGCATTTTTGGTTTCAGGTGATAGAATTATTTTCCACTACGTCCCATGCTCATCTATATTATATAAAACCACATGGCTGACTGATTCACTCACTGACATAAATGTTTACCCACTTCCAAATGAGTTAGAAACTTGATATTTGGCAAAAACACTCCTTTCACCTTGCAACCAACAGAAAAATTCCGAAAAGGTACATTTTTTAATTTTCAACCCTACAAGAGACAAAAATATAGGGGGAAGCTATTTATCTCCAGTAATATCTCTGAGTGTGATATTGTGCATGGCCTTTGTTGTAGACAATAACACATTACATCTTTTTTGTCTCCTGCTATTTCATCATGCGACGTTTAGTTACGGAGTTATTAATGATTTTGTACTTTTTGTCCGAAATTTTTCTATGTCCCACGAATAACTTAAAAATTGATTCGAATGAAATTTCAAAAAATAGGTTTTTTTAATACTTTTATTATATTTTTTACGTCTTGTAGGGTCGGAAACCAACATGATATTTTGATGTATTTTTTCGTCCCATGCATTTTTGGTTTCAGGTGATAGAATTATTTTCCACTACGTCCCATGCTCATCTATATTATATAAAACCACATGGCTGACTGATTCACTCACTGACATAAATGTTTACCCACTTCCAAATGAGTTAGAAACTTGATATTTGGCAAAAACACTCCTTTCACCTTGCAACCAACAGAAAAATTCCGAAAAGGTACATTTTTTAATTTTCAACCCTACAAGAGACAAAAATATAGGGGGAAGCTATTTATCTCCAGTAATATCTCTGAGTGTGATATTGTGCATGGCCTATGTTGTAGACAATAACACATTACATCTTTTTTGTCTCCTGCTATTTCATCATACGACGTTTAGTTACGGAGTTATTTATGATTTTGTACTTTTTGTCCGAAATTTTTCTATGTCCCACGAATAACTTAAAAATTGATTCGAATGAAATTTCAAAAAATAGGTTTTTTTAATACTTTTATTATATTTTTTACGTCTTGTAGGGTCGGAAACCAACATGATATTTTGAAGTATTTTTTCGTCCCATGCATTTTTGGTTTCAGGTGATAGAATTATTTTCCACTACGTCCCATGCTCATCTATATTATATAAAACCACATGGCTGACTGATTCACTCACTGACATAAATGTTTACCCACTTCCAAATGAGTTAGAAACTTGATATTTGGCAAAAACACTCCTTTCACCTTGCAACCAACAGAAAAATTCCGAAAAGGTACATTTTTTAATTTTCAACCCTACAAGAGACAAAAATATAGGGGGAAGCTATTTATCTCCAGTAATATCTCTGAGTGTGATATTGTGCATGGCCTATGTTGTAGACAATAACACATTACATCTTTTTTGTCTCCTGCTATTTCATCATACGACGTTTAGTTACGGAGTTATTAATGATTTTGTACTTTTTGTCCGAAATTTTTCTATGTCCCACGAATAACTTAAAAATTGATTCGAATGAAATTTCAAAAAATAGTTTTTTTTAATACTTTTATTATATTTTTTACGTCTTGTAGGGTCGGAAACCAACATGATATTTTGATGTATTTTTTCGTCCCATGCATTTTTGGTTTCAGGTGATAGAATTATTTTCCACTACGTCCCATGCTCATCTATATTATATAAAACCACATGGCTGACTGATTCACTCACTGACATAAATGTTTACCCACTTCCAAATGAGTTAGAAACTTGATATTTGGCAAAAACACTCCTTTCACCTTGCAACCAACAGAAAAATTCCGAAAAGGTACATTTTTTAATTTTCAACCCTACAAGAGACAAAAATATAGGGGGAAGCTATTTATCTCCAGTAATATCTCTGAGTGTGATATTGTGCATGGCCTATGTTGTAGACAATAACACATTACATCTTTTTTGTCTCCTGCTATTTCATCATACGACGTTTAGTTACGGAGTTATTAATGATTTTGTACTTTTTGTCCGAAATTTTTCTATGTCCCACGAATAACTTAAAAATTGATTCGAATGAAATTTCAAAAAATAGTTTTTTTTAATACTTTTATTATATTTTTTACGTCTTGTAGGGTCGGAAACCAACATGATATTTTGATGTATTTTTTCGTCCCATGCATTTTTGGTATCAGGTGATGGAATTATTTTCCACTACGTCCCATGCTCATCTATATTATATAAAACCACATGGCTGACTGATTCACTCACTGACATAAATGTTTACCCACTTCCAAATGAGTTAGAAACTTGATATTTGGCAAAAACACTCCTTTCACCTTGCAACCAACAGAAAAATTCCGAAAAGGTACATTTTTTAATTTTCAACCCTACAAGAGACAAAAATATAGGGGGAAGCTATTTATCTCCAGTAATATCTCTGAGTGTGATATTGTGCATGGCCTATGTTGTAGACAATAACACATTACATCTTTTTTGTCTCCTGCTATTTCATCATACGACGTTTAGTTACGGAGTTATTAATGATTTTGTACTTTTTGTCCGAAATTTTTCTATGTCCCACGAATAACTTAAAAATTGATTCGAATGAAATTTCAAAAAATAGGTTTTTTTTAATACTTTTATTATATTTTTTACGTCTTGTAGGGTCGGAAACCAACATGATATTTTGATGTATTTTTTCGTCCCATGCATTTTTGGTTTCAGGTGATAGAATTATTTTCCACTACGTCCCATGCTCATCTATATTATATAAAACCACATGGCTGACTGATTCACTCACTGACATAAATGTTTACCCACTTCCAAATGAGTTAGAAACTTGATATTTGGCAAAAACACTCCTTTCACCTTGCAACCAACAGAAAAATTCCGAAAAGGTACATTTTTTAATTTTCAACCCTACAAGAGACAAAAATATAGGGGGAAGCTATTTATCTCCAGTAATATCTCTGAGTGTGATATTGTGCATGGCCTATGTTGTAGACAATAACACATTACATCTTTTTTGTCTCCTGCTATTTCATCATACGATGTTTAGTTACGGAGTTATTAATGATTTTGTACTTTTTGTCCGAAATTTTTCTATGTCCCACGAATAACTTAAAAATTGATTCGAATGAAATTTCAAAAAATAGGTTTTTTTAATACTTTTATTATATTTTTTACGTCTTGTAGGGTCGGAAACCAACATGATATTTTGATGTATTTTTTCGTCCCATGCATTTTTGGTTTCAGGTGATAGAATTATTTTCCACTACGTCCCATGCTCATCTATATTATATAAAACCACATGGCTGACTGATTCACTCACTGACATAAATGTTTACCCACTTCCAAATGAGTTAGAAACTTGATATTTGGCAAAAACACTCCTTTCACCTTGCAACCAACAGAAAAATTCCGAAAAGGTACATTTTTTAATTTTCAACCCTACAAGAGACAAAAATATAGGGGGAAGCTATTTATCTCCAGTAATATCTCTGAGTGTGATATTGTGCATGGCCTATGTTGTAGACAATAACACATTACATCTTTTTTGTCTCCTGCTATTTCATCATACGACGTTTAGTTACGGAGTTATTAATGATTTTGTACTTTTTGTCCGAAATTTTTCTATGTCCCACGAATAACTTAAAAATTGATTCGAATGAAATTTCAAAAAAATAGGTTTATTTAATACTTTTATTATATTTTTTACGTCTTGTAGGGTCGGAAACCAACATGATATTTTGATGTATTTTTTCGTCCCATGCATTTTTGGTTTCAGGTGATAGAATTATTTTCCACTACGTCCCATGCTCATCTATATTATATAAAACCACATGGCTGACTGATTCACTCACTGACATAAATGTTTACCCACTTCCAAATGAGTTAGAAACTTGATATTTGGCAAAAACACTCCTTTCACCTTGCAACCAACAGAAAAATTCCGAAAAGGTACATTTTTTAATTTTCAACCCTACAAGAGACAAAAATATAGGGGGAAGCTATTTATCTCCAGTAATATCTCTGAGTGTGATATTGTGCATGGCCTATGTTGTAGACAATAACACATTACATCTTTTTTGTCTCCTGCTATTTCATCATACGACGTTTAGTTACGGAGTTATTAATGATTTTGTACTTTTTGTCCGAAATTTTTCTATGTCCCACGAATAACTTAAAAATTGATTCGAATGAAATTTCAAAAAATAGGTTTTTTTAATACTTTTATTATATTTTTTACGTCTTGTAGGGTCGGAAACCAACATGATATTTTGATGTATTTTTTCGTCCCATGCATTTTTGGTTTCAGGTGATAGAATTATTTTCCACTACGTCCCATGCTCATCTATATTATATAAAACCACATGGCTGACTGATTCACTCACTGACATAAATGTTTACCCACTTCCAAATGAGTTAGAAACTTGATATTTGGCAAAAACACTCCTTTCACCTTGCAACCAACAGAAAAATTCCGAAAAGGTACATTTTTTAATTTTCAACCCTACAAGAGACAAAAATATAGGGGGAAGCTATTTATCTCCAGTAATATCTCTGAGTGTGATATTGTGCATGGCCTATGTTGTAGACAATAACACATTACATCTTTTTTGTCTCCTGCTATTTCATCATACGACGTTTAGTTACGGAGTTATTAATGATTTTGTACTTTTTGTCCGAAATTTTTCTATGTCCCACGAATAACTTAAAAATTGATTCGAATGAAATTTCAAAAAATAGGTTTTTTTAATACTTTTATTATATTTTTTACGTCTTGTAGGGTCGGAAACCAACATGATATTTTGATGTATTTTTTCGTCCCATGCATTTTTGGTTTCAGGTGATAGAATTATTTTCCACTACGTCCCATGCTCATCTATATTATATAAAACCACATGGCTGACTGATTCACTCACTGACATAAATGTTTACCCACTTCCAAATGAGTTAGAAACTTGATATTTGGCAAAAACACTCCTTTCACCTTGCAACCAACAGAAAAATTCCGAAAAGGTACATTTTTTAATTTTCAACCCTACAAGAGACAAAAATATAGGGGGAAGCTATTTATCTCCAGTAATATCTCTGAGTGTGATATTGTGCATGGCCTATGTTGTAGACAATAACACATTACATCTTTTTTGTCTCCTGCTATTTCATCATACGACGTTTAGTTACGGAGTTATTAATGATTTTGTACTTTTTGTCCGAAATTTTTCTATGTCCCACGAATAACTTAAAAATTGATTCGAATGAAATTTCAAAAAATAGTTTTTTGTAATACTTTTATTATATTTTTACGTCTTGTAGGGTCGGAAACCAACATGATATTTTGATGTATTTTTTCGTCCCATGCATTTTTGGTATCAGGTGATGGAATTATTTTCCACTACGTCCCATGCTCATCTATATTATATAAAACCACATGGCTGACTGATTCACTCACTGACATAAATGTTTACCCACTTCCAAATGAGTTAGAAACTTGATATTTGGCAAAAACACTCCTTTCACCTTGCAACCAACAGAAAAATTCCGAAAAGGTACATTTTTTAATTTTCAACCCTACAAGAGACAAAAATATAGGGGGAAGCTATTTATCTCCAGTAATATCTCTGAGTGTGATATTGTGCATGGCCTATGTTGTAGACAATAACACATTACATCTTTCTTGTCTCCTGCTATTTCATCATACGACGTTTAGTTACGGAGTTATTAATGATTTTGTACTTTTTGTCCGAAATTTTTCTATGTCCCACGAATAACTTAAAAATTGATTCGAATGAAATTTCAAAAAATAGGTTTTTTTTAATACTTTTATTATATTTTTTACGTCTTGTAGGGTCGGAAACCAACATGATATTTTGATGTATTTTTTCGTCCCATGCATTTTTGGTTTCAGGTGATAGAATTATTTTCCACTACGTCCCATGCTCATCTATATTATATAAAACCACATGGCTGACTGATTCACTCACTGACATAAATGTTTACCCACTTCCAAATGAGTTAGAAACTTGATATTTGGCAAAAACACTCCTTTCACCTTGCAACCAACAGAAAAATTCCGAAAAGGTACATTTTTTAATTTTCAACCCTACAAGAGACAAAAATATAGGGGGAAGCTATTTATCTCCAGTAATATCTCTGAGTGTGATATTGTGCATGGCCTATGTTGTAGACAATAACACATTACATCTTTTTTGTCTCCTGCTATTTCATCATACGATGTTTAGTTACGGAGTTATTAATGATTTTGTACTTTTTGTCCGAAATTTTTCTATGTCCCACGAATAACTTAAAAATTGATTCGAATGAAATTTCAAAAAATAGGTTTTTTTAATACTTTTATTATATTTTTTACGTCTTGTAGGGTCGGAAACCAACATGATATTTTGATGTATTTTTTCGTCCCATGCATTTTTGGTTTCAGGTGATAGAATTATTTTCCACTACGTCCCATGCTCATCTATATTATATAAAACCACATGGCCGACTGATTCACTCACTGACATAAATGTTTACCCACTTCCAAATGAGTTAGAAACTTGATATTTGGCAAAAACACTCCTTTCACCTTGCAACCAACAGAAAAATTCCGAAAAGGTACATTTTTTAATTTTCAACCCTACAAGAGACAAAAATATAGGGGGAAGCTATTTATCTCCAGTAATATCTCTGAGTGTGATATTGTGCATGGCCTATGTTGTAGACAATAACACATTACATCTTTTTTGTCTCCTGCTATTTCATCATACGACGTTTAGTTACGGAGTTATTAATGATTTTGTACTTTTTGTCCGAAATTTTTCTATGTCCCACGAATAACTTAAAAATTGATTCGAATGAAATTTCAAAAAAATAGGTTTATTTAATACTTTTATTATATTTTTTACGTCTTGTAGGGTCGGAAACCAACATGATATTTTGATGTATTTTTTCGTCCCATGCATTTTTGGTTTCAGGTGATAGAATTATTTTCCACTACGTCCCATGCTCATCTATATTATATAAAACCACATGGCTGACTGATTCACTCACTGACATAAATGTTTACCCACTTCCAAATGAGTTAGAAACTTGATATTTGGCAAAAACACTCCTTTCACCTTGCAACCAACAGAAAAATTCCGAAAAGGTACATTTTTTAATTTTCAACCCTACAAGAGACAAAAATATAGGGGGAAGCTATTTATCTCCAGTAATATCTCTGAGTGTGATATTGTGCATGGCCTATGTTGTAGACAATAACACATTACATCTTTTTTGTCTCCTGCTATTTCATCATACGACGTTTAGTTACGGAGTTATTAATGATTTTGTACTTTTTGTCCGAAATTTTTCTATGTCCCACAAATAACTTAAAAATTGATTCGAATGAAATTTCAAAAAATAGGTTTTTTTAATACTTTTATTATATTTTTTACGTCTTGTAGGGTCGGAAACCAACATGATATTTTGATGTATTTTTTCGTCCCATGCATTTTTGGTTTCAGGTGATAGAATTATTTTCCACTACGTCCCATGCTCATCTATATTATATAAAACCACATGGCTGACTGATTCACTCACTGACATAAATGTTTACCCACTTCCAAATGAGTTAGAAACTTGATATTTGGCAAAAACACTCCTTTCACCTTGCAACCAACAGAAAAATTCCGAAAAGGTACATTTTTTAATTTTCAACCCTACAAGAGACAAAAATATAGGGGGAAGCTATTTATCTCCAGTAATATCTCTGAGTGTGATATTGTGCATGGCCTATGTTGTAGACAATAACACATTACATCTTTTTTGTCTCCTGCTATTTCATCATACGACGTTTAGTTACGGAGTTATTAATGATTTTGTACTTTTTGTCCGAAATTTTTCTATGTCCCACGAATAACTTAAAAATTGATTCGAATGAAATTTCAAAAAATAGGTTTTTTTAATACTTTTATTATATTTTTTACGTCTTGTAGGGTCGGAAACCAACATGATATTTTGATGTATTTTTTCGTCCCATGCATTTTTGGTTTCAGGTGATAGAATTATTTTCCACTACGTCCCATGCTCATCTATATTATATAAAACCACATGGCTGACTGATTCACTCACTGACATAAATGTTTACCCACTTCCAAATGAGTTAGAAACTTGATATTTGGCAAAAACACTCCTTTCACCTTGCAACCAACAGAAAAATTCCGAAAAGGTACATTTTTTAATTTTCAACCCTACAAGAGACAAAAATATAGGGGGAAGCTATTTATCTCCAGTAATATCTCTGAGTGTGATATTGTGCATGGCCTATGTTGTAGACAATAACACATTACATCTTTTTTGTCTCCTGCTATTTCATCATACGACGTTTAGTTACGGAGTTATTAATGATTTTGTACTTTTTGTCCGAAATTTTTCTATGTCCCACGAATAACTTAAAAATTGATTCGAATGAAATTTCAAAAAATAGGTTTTTTTAATACTTTTATTATATTTTTTACGTCTTGTAGGGTCGGAAACCAACATGATATTTTGATGTATTTTTTCGTCCCATGCATTTTTGGTTTCAGGTGATAGAATTATTTTCCACTACGTCCCATGCTCATCTATATTATATAAAACCACATGGCTGACTGATTCACTCACTGACATAAATGTTTACCCACTTCCAAATGAGTTAGAAACTTGATATTTGGCAAAAACACTCCTTTCACCTTGCAACCAACAGAAAAATTCCGAAAAGGTACATTTTTTAATTTTCAACCCTACAAGAGACAAAAATATAGGGGGAAGCTATTTATCTCCAGTAATATCTCTGAGTGTGATATTGTGCATGGCCTATGTTGTAGACAATAACACATTACATCTTTTTTGTCTCCTGCTATTTCATCATACGACGTTTAGTTACGGAGTTATTAATGATTTTGTACTTTTTGTCCGAAATTTTTCTATGTCCCACGAATAACTTAAAAATTGATTCGAATGAAATTTCAAAAAATAGGTTTTTTTAATACTTTTATTATATTTTTTACGTCTTGTAGGGTCGGAAACCAACATGATATTTTGATGTATTTTTTCGTCCCATGCATTTTTGGTTTCAGGTGATAGAATTATTTTCCACTACGTCCCATGCTCATCTATATTATATAAAACCACATGGCTGACTGATTCACTCACTGACATAAATGTTTACCCACTTCCAAATGAGTTAGAAACTTGATATTTGGCAAAAACACTCCTTTCACCTTGCAACCAACAGAAAAATTCCGAAAAGGTACATTTTTTAATTTTCAACCCTACAAGAGACAAAAATATAGGGGGAAGCTATTTATCTCCAGTAATATCTCTGAGTGTGATATTGTGCATGGCCTATGTTGTAGACAATAACACATTACATCTTTTTTGTCTCCTGCTATTTCATCATACGACGTTTAGTTACGGAGTTATTAATGATTTTGTACTTTTTGTCCGAAATTTTTCTATGTCCCACGAATAACTTAAAAATTGATTCGAATGAAATTTCAAAAAATAGGTTTATTTAATACTTTTATTATATTTTTTACGTCTTGTAGGGTCGGAAACCAACATGATATTTTGATGTATTTTTTCGTCCCATGCATTTTTGGTTTCAGGTGATAGAATTATTTTCCACTACGTCCCATGCTCATCTATATTATATAAAACCACATGGCTGACTGATTCACTCACTGACATAAATGTTTACCCACTTCCAAATGAGTTAGAAACTTGATATTTGGCAAAAACACTCCTTTCACCTTGCAACCAACAGAAAAATTCCGAAAAGGTACATTTTTTAATTTTCAACCCTACAAGAGACAAAAATATAGGGGGAAGCTATTTATCTCCAGTAATATCTCTGAGTGTGATATTGTGCATGGCCTATGTTGTAGACAATAACACATTACATCTTTTTTGTCTCCTGCTATTTCATCATACGACGTTTAGTTACGGAGTTATTAATGATTTTGTACTTTTTGTCCGAAATTTTTCTATGTCCCACGAATAACTTAAAAATTGATTCGAATGAAATTTCAAAAAATAGGTTTTTTTAATACTTTTATTATATTTTTTACGTCTTGTAGGGTCGGAAACCAACATGATATTTTGATGTATTTTTTCGTCCCATGCATTTTTGGTTTCAGGTGATAGAATTATTTTCCACTACGTCCCATGCTCATCTATATTATATAAAACCACATGGCTGACTGATTCACTCACTGACATAAATGTTTACCCACTTCCAAATGAGTTAGAAACTTGATATTTGGCAAAAACACTCCTTTCACCTTGCAACCAACAGAAAAATTCCGAAAAGGTACATTTTTTAATTTTCAACCCTACAAGAGACAAAAATATAGGGGGAAGCTATTTATCTCCAGTAATATCTCTGAGTGTGATATTGTGCATGGCCTATGTTGTAGACAATAACACATTACATCTTTTTTGTCTCCTGCTATTTCATCATACGACGTTTAGTTACGGAGTTATTAATGATTTTGTACTTTTTGTCCGAAATTTTTCTATGTCCCACGAATAACTTAAAAATTGATTCGAATGAAATTTCAAAAAATAGGTTTTTTTAATACTTTTATTATATTTTTTACGTCTTGTAGGGTCGGAAACCAACATGATATTTTCATGTATTTTTTCGTCCCATGCATTTTTGGTTTCAGGTGATAGAATTATTTTCCACTACGTCCCATGCTCATCTATATTATATAAAACCACATGGCTGACTGATTCACTCACTGACATAAATGTTTACCCACTTCCAAATGAGTTAGAAACTTGATATTTGGCAAAAACACTCCTTTCACCTTGCAACCAACAGAAAAATTCCGAAAAGGTACATTTTTTAATTTTCAACCCTACAAGAGACAAAAATATAGGGGGAAGCTATTTATCTCCAGTAATATCTCTGAGTGTGATATTGTGCATGGCCTATGTTGTAGACAATAACACATTACATCTTTTTTGTCTCCTGCTATTTCATCATACGACGTTTAGTTACGGAGTTATTAATGATTTTGTACTTTTTGTCCGAAATTTTTCTATGTCCCACGAATAACTTAAAAATTGATTCGAATGAAATTTCAAAAAATAGGTTTTTTTAATACTTTTATTATATTTTTTACGTCTTGTAGGGTCGGAAACCAACATGATATTTTGATGTATTTTTTCGTCCCATGCATTTTTGGTTTCAGGTGATAGAATTATTTTCCACTACGTCCCATGCTCATCTATATTATATAAAACCACATGGCTGACTGATTCACTCACTGACATAAATGTTTACCCACTTCCAAATGAGTTAGAAACTTGATATTTGGCAAAAACACTCCTTTCACCTTGCAACCAACAGAAAAATTCCGAAAAGGTACATTTTTTAATTGTCAACCCTACAAGAGACAAAAATATAGGGGGAAGCTATTTATCTCCAGTAATATCTCTGAGTGTGATATTGTGCATGGCCTATGTTGTAGACAATAACACATTACATCTTTTTTGTCTCCTGCTATTTCATCATACGACGTTTAGTTACGGAGTTATTAATGATTTTGTACTTTTTGTCCGAAATTTTTCTATGTCCCACGAATAACTTAAAAATTGATTCGAATGAAATTTCAAAAAATAGGTTTATTTAATACTTTTATTATATTTTTTACGTCTTGTAGGGTCGGAAACCAACATGATATTTTGATGTATTTTTTCGTCCCATGCATTTTTGGTTTCAGGTGATAGAATTATTTTCCACTACGTCCCATGCTCATCTATATTATATAAAACCACATGGCTGACTGATTCACTCACTGACATAAATGTTTACCCACTTCCAAATGAGTTAGAAACTTGATATTTGGCAAAAACACTCCTTTCACCTTGCAACCAACAGAAAAATTCCGAAAAGGTACATTTTTTAATTTTCAACCCTACAAGAGACAAAAATATAGGGGGAAGCTATTTATCTCCAGTAATATCTCTGAGTGTGATATTGTGCATGGCCTATGTTGTAGACAATAACACATTACATCTTTTTTGTCTCCTGCTATTTCATCATACGACGTTTAGTTACGGAGTTATTAATGATTTTGTACTTTTTGTCCGAAATTTTTCTATGTCCCACGAATAACTTAAAAATTGATTCGAATGAAATTTCAAAAAATAGGTTTTTTTAATACTTTTATTATATTTTTTACGTCTTGTAGGGTCGGAAACCAACATGATATTTTGATGTATTTTTTCGTCCCATGCATTTTTGGTTTCAGGTGATAGAATTATTTTCCACTACGTCCCATGCTCATCTATATTATATAAAACCACATGGCTGACTGATTCACTCACTGACATAAATGTTTACCCACTTCCAAATGAGTTAGAAACTTGATATTTGGCAAAAACACTCCTTTCACCTTGCAACCAACAGAAAAATTCCGAAAAGGTACATTTTTTAATTTTCAACCCTACAAGAGACAAAAATATAGGGGGAAGCTATTTATCTCCAGTAATATCTCTGAGTGTGATATTGTGCATGGCCTATGTTGTAGACAATAACACATTACATCTTTTTTGTCTCCTGCTATTTCATCATACGACGTTTAGTTACGGAGTTATTAATGATTTTGTACTTTTTGTCCGAAATTTTTCTATGTCCCACGAATAACTTAAAAATTGATTCGAATGAAATTTCAAAAAATAGGTTTTTTTAATACTTTTATTATATTTTTTACGTCTTGTAGGGTCGGAAACCAACATGATATTTTCATGTATTTTTTCGTCCCATGCATTTTTGGTTTCAGGTGATAGAATTATTTTCCACTACGTCCCATGCTCATCTATATTATATAAAACCACATGGCTGACTGATTCACTCACTGACATAAATGTTTACCCACTTCCAAATGAGTTAGAAACTTGATATTTGGCAAAAACACTCCTTTCACCTTGCAACCAACAGAAAAATTCCGAAAAGGTACATTTTTTAATTTTCAACCCTACAAGAGACAAAAATATAGGGGGAAGCTATTTATCTCCAGTAATATCTCTGAGTGTGATATTGTGCATGGCCTATGTTGTAGACAATAACACATTACATCTTTTTTGTCTCCTGCTATTTCATCATACGACGTTTAGTTACGGAGTTATTAATGATTTTGTACTTTTTGTCCGAAATTTTTCTATGTCCCACGAATAACTTAAAAATTGATTCGAATGAAATTTCAAAAAATAGGTTTTTTTAATACTTTTATTATATTTTTTACGTCTTGTAGGGTCGGAAACCAACATGATATTTTGATGTATTTTTTCGTCCCATGCATTTTTGGTTTCAGGTGATAGAATTATTTTCCACTACGTCCCATGCTCATCTATATTATATAAAACCACATGGCTGACTGATTCACTCACTGACATAAATGTTTACCCACTTCCAAATGAGTTAGAAACTTGATATTTGGCAAAAACACTCCTTTCACCTTGCAACCAACAGAAAAATTCCGAAAAGGTACATTTTTTAATTTTCAACCCTACAAGAGACAAAAATATAGGGGGAAGCTATTTATCTCCAGTAATATCTCTGAGTGTGATATTGTGCATGGCCTATGTTGTAGACAATAACACATTACATCTTTTTTGTCTCCTGCTATTTCATCATACGACGTTTAGTTACGGAGTTATTAATGATTTTGTACTTTTTGTCCGAAATTTTTCTATGTCCCACGAATAACTTAAAAATTGATTCGAATGAAATTTCAAAAAATAGGTTTTTTTAATACTTTTATTATATTTTTTACGTCTTGTAGGGTCGGAAACCAACATGATATTTTGATGTATTTTTTCGTCCCATGCATTTTTGGTTTCAGGTGATAGAATTATTTTCCACTACGTCCCATGCTCATCTATATTATATAAAACCACATGGCTGACTGATTCACTCACTGACATAAATGTTTACCCACTTCCAAATGAGTTAGAAACTTGATATTTGGCAAAAACACTCCTTTCACCTTGCAACCAACAGAAAAATTCCGAAAAGGTACATTTTTTAATTTTCAACCCTACAAGAGACAAAAATATAGGGGGAAGCTATTTATCTTCAGTAATATCTCTGAGTGTGATATTGTGCATGGCCTATGTTGTAGACAATAACACATTACATCTTTTTTGTCTCCTGCTATTTCATCATACGACGTTTAGTTACGGAGTTATTAATGATTTTGTACTTTTTGTCCGAAATTTTTCTATGTCCCACGAATAACTTAAAAATTGATTCGAATGAAATTTCAAAAAATAGGTTTTTTTAATACTTTTATTATATTTTTTACGTCTTGTAGGGTCGGAAACCAACATGATATTTTGATGTATTTTTTCGTCCCATGCATTTTTGGTTTCAGGTGATAGAATTATTTTCCACTACGTCCCATGCTCATCTATATTATATAAAACCACATGGCTGACTGATTCACTCACTGACATAAATGTTTACCCACTTCCAAATGAGTTAGAAACTTGATATTTGGCAAAAACACTCCTTTCACCTTGCAACCAACAGAAAAATTCCGAAAAGGTACATTTTTTAATTTTCAACCCTACAAGAGACAAAAATATAGGGGGAAGCTATTTATCTCCAGTAATATCTCTGAGTGTGATATTGTGCATGGCCTATGTTGTAGACAATAACACATTACATCTTTTTTGTCTCCTGCTATTTCATCATACGACGTTTAGTTACGGAGTTATTAATGATTTTGTACTTTTTGTCCGAAATTTTTCTATGTCCCACGAATAACTTAAAAATTGATTCGAATGAAATTTCAAAAAATAGGTTTTTTTAATACTTTTATTATATTTTTTACGTCTTGTAGGGTCGGAAACCAACATGATATTTTCATGTATTTTTTCGTCCCATGCATTTTTGGTTTCAGGTGATAGAATTATTTTCCACTACGTCCCATGCTCATCTATATTATATAAAACCACATGGCTGACTGATTCACTCACTGACATAAATGTTTACCCACTTCCAAATGAGTTAGAAACTTGATATTTGGCAAAAACACTCCTTTCACCTTGCAACCAACAGAAAAATTCCGAAAAGGTACATTTTTTAATTTTCAACCCTACAAGAGACAAAAATATAGGGGGAAGCTATTTATCTCCAGTAATATCTCTGAGTGTGATATTGTGCATGGCCTATGTTGTAGACAATAACACATTACATCTTTTTTGTCTCCTGCTATTTCATCATACGACGTTTAGTTACGGAGTTATTAATGATTTTGTACTTTTTGTCCGAAATTTTTCTATGTCCCACGAATAACTTAAAAATTGATTCGAATGAAATTTCAAAAAATAGGTTTATTTAATACTTTTATTATATTTTTTACGTCTTGTAGGGTCGGAAACCAACATGATATTTTGATGTATTTTTTCGTCCCATGCATTTTTGGTTTCAGGTGATAGAATTATTTTCCACTACGTCCCATGCTCATCTATATTATATAAAACCACATGGCTGACTGATTCACTCACTGACATAAATGTTTACCCACTTCCAAATGAGTTAGAAACTTGATATTTGGCAAAAACACTCCTTTCACCTTGCAACCAACAGAAAAATTCCGAAAAGGTACATTTTTTAATTTTCAACCCTACAAGAGACAAAAATATAGGGGGAAGCTATTTATCTCCAGTAATATCTCTGAGTGTGATATTGTGCATGGCCTATGTTGTAGACAATAACACATTACATCTTTTTGTCTCGTGCTATTTCATCATACGACGTTTAGTTACGGAGTTATTAATGATTTTGTACTTTTTGTCCGAAATTTTTCTATGTCCCACGAATAACTTAAAAATTGATTCGAATGAAATTTCAAAAAATAGGTTTTTTTAATACTTTTATTATATTTTTTACGTCTTGTAGGGTCAGAAACCATCATGATATTTTGATGTATTTTTTCGTCCCATGCATTTTTGGTTTCAGGTGATAGAATTATTTTCCACTACGTCCCATGCTCATCTATATTATATAAAACCACATGGCTGACTGATTCACTCACTGACATAAATGTTTACCCACTTCCAAATGAGTTAGAAACTTGATATTTGGCAAAAACACTCCTTTCACCTTGCAACCAACAGAAAAATTCCGAAAAGGTACATTTTTTAATTTTCAACCCTACAAGAGACAAAAATATAGGGGGAAGCTATTTATCTCCAGTAATATCTCTGAGTGTGATATTGTGCATGGCCTATGTTGTAGACAATAACACATTACATCTTTTTTGTCTCCTGCTATTTCATCATACGACGTTTAGTTACGGAGTTATTAATGATTTTGTACTTTTTGTCCGAAATTTTTCTATGTCCCACGAATAACTTAAAAATTGATTCGAATGAAATTTCAAAAAATAGGTTTTTTTAATACTTTTATTATATTTTTTACGTCTTGTAGGGTCGGAAACCAACATGATATTTTGATGTATTTTTTCGTCCCATGCATTTTTGGTTTCAGGTGATAGAATTATTTCCACTACGTCCCATGCTCATCTATATTATATAAAACCACATGGCTGACTGATTCACTCACTGACATAAATGTTTACCCACTTCCAAATGAGTTAGAAACTTGATATTTGGCAAAAACACTCCTTTCACCTTGCAACCAACAGAAAAATTCCGAAAAGGTACATTTTTTAATTTTCAACCCTACAAGAGACAAAAATATAGGGGGAAGCTATTTATCTCCAGTAATATCTCTGAGTGTGATATTGTGCATGGCCTATGTTGTAGACAATAACACATTACATCTTTTTTGTCTCCTGCTATTTCATCATACGACGTTTAGTTACGGAGTTATTAATGATTTTGTACTTTTTGTCCGAAATTTTTCTATGTCCCACGAATAACTTAAAAATTGATTCGAATGAAATTACAAAAAATAGGTTTTTTTAATACTTTTATTATATTTTTTACGTCTTGTAGGGTCGGAAACCAACATGATATTTTGATGTATTTTTTCGTCCCATGCATTTTTGGTTTCAGGTGATAGAATTATTTCCACTACGTCCCATGCTCATCTATATTATATAAAACCACATGGCTGACTGATTCACTCACTGACATAAATGTTTACCCACTTCCAAATGAGTTAGAAACTTGATATTTGGCAAAAACACTCCTTTCACCTTGCAACCAACAGAAAAATTCCGAAAAGGTACATTTTTTAATTTTCAACCCTACAAGAGACAAAAATATAGGGGGAAGCTATTTATCTCCAGTAATATCTCTGAGTGTGATATTGTGCATGGCCTATGTTGTAGACAATAACACATTACATCTTTTTTGTCTCCTGCTATTTCATCATACGACGTTTAGTTACGGAGTTATTAATGATTTTGTACTTTTTGTCCGAAATTTTTCTATGTCCCACGAATAACTTAAAAATTGATTCGAATGAAATTTCAAAAAATAGGTTTTTTTAATACTTTTATTATATTTTTTACGTCTTGTAGGGTCGGAAACCAACATGATATTTTGATGTATTTTTTCGTCCCATGCATTTTTGGTTTCAGGTGATAGAATTATTTTCCACTACGTCCCATGCTCATCTATATTATATAAAACCACATGGCTGACTGATTCACTCACTGACATAAATGTTTACCCACTTCCAAATGAGTTAGAAACTTGATATTTGGCAAAAACACTCCTTTCACCTTGCAACCAACAGAAAAATTCCGAAAAGGTACATTTTTTAATTTTCAACCCTACAAGAGACAAAAATATAGGGGGAAGCTATTTATCTCCAGTAATATCTCTGAGTGTGATATTGTGCATGGCCTATGTTGTAGACAATAACACATTACATCTTTTTTGTCTCCTGCTATTTCATCATACGACGTTTAGTTACGGAGTTATTAATGATTTTGTACTTTTTGTCCGAAATTTTTCTATGTCCCACGAATAACTTAAAAATTGATTCGAATGAAATTTCAAAAAATAGGTTTTTTTAATACTTTTATTATATTTTTTACGTCTTGTAGGGTCGGAAACCAACATGATATTTTGATGTATTTTTTCGTCCCATGCATTTTTGGTTTCAGGTGATAGAATTATTTCCACTACGTCCCATGCTCATCTATATTATATAAAACCACATGGCTGACTGATTCACTCACTGACATAAATGTTTACCCACTTCCAAATGAGTTAGAAACTTGATATTTGGCAAAAACACTCCTTTCACCTTGCAACCAACAGAAAAATTCCGAAAAGGTACATTTTTTAATTTTCAACCCTACAAGAGACAAAAATATAGGGGGAAGCTATTTATCTCCAGTAATATCTCTGAGTGTGATATTGTGCATGGCCTATGTTGTAGACAATAACACATTACATCTTTTTTGTCTCCTGCTATTTCATCATACGACGTTTAGTTACGGAGTTATTAATGATTTTGTACTTTTTGTCCGAAATTTTTCTATGTCCCACGAATAACTTAAAAATTGATTCGAATGAAATTACAAAAAATAGGTTTTTTTAATACTTTTATTATATTTTTTACGTCTTGTAGGGTCGGAAACCAACATGATATTTTGATGTATTTTTTCGTCCCATGCATTTTTGGTTTCAGGTGATAGAATTATTTCCACTACGTCCCATGCTCATCTATATTATATAAAACCACATGGCTGACTGATTCACTCACTGACATAAATGTTTACCCACTTCCAAATGAGTTAGAAACTTGATATTTGGCAAAAACACTCCTTTCACCTTGCAACCAACAGAAAAATTCCGAAAAGGTACATTTTTTAATTTTCAACCCTACAAGAGACAAAAATATAGGGGGAAGCTATTTATCTCCAGTAATATCTCTGAGTGTGATATTGTGCATGGCCTATGTTGTAGACAATAACACATTACATCTTTTTTGTCTCCTGCTATTTCATCATACGACGTTTAGTTACGGAGTTATTAATGATTTTGTACTTTTTGTCCGAAATTTTTCTATGTCCCACGAATAACTTAAAAATTGATTCGAATGAAATTTCAAAAAATAGGTTTTTTTAATACTTTTATTATATTTTTTACGTCTTGTAGGGTCGGAAACCAACATGATATTTTGATGTATTTTTTCGTCCCATGCATTTTTGGTTTCAGGTGATAGAATTATTTTCCACTACGTCCCATGCTCATCTATATTATATAAAACCACATGGCTGACTGATTCACTCACTGACATAAATGTTTACCCACTTCCAAATGAGTTAGAAACTTGATATTTGGCAAAAACACTCCTTTCACCTTGCAACCAACAGAAAAATTCCGAAAAGGTACATTTTTTAATTTTCAACCCTACAAGAGACAAAAATATAGGGGGAAGCTATTTATCTTCAGTAATATCTCTGAGTGTGATATTGTGCATGGCCTATGTTGTAGACAATAACACATTACATCTTTTTTGTCTCCTGCTATTTCATCATACGACGTTTAGTTACGGAGTTATTAATGATTTTGTACTTTTTGTCCGAAATTTTTCTATGTCCCACGAATAACTTAAAAATTGATTCGAATGAAATTTCAAAAAATAGGTTTTTTTAATACTTTTATTATATTTTTTACGTCTTGTAGGGTCGGAAACCAACATGATATTTTGATGTATTTTTTCGTCCCATGCATTTTTGGTTTCAGGTGATAGAATTATTTTCCACTACGTCCCATGCTCATCTATATTATATAAAACCACATGGCTGACTGATTCACTCACTGACATAAATGTTTACCCACTTCCAAATGAGTTAGAAACTTGATATTTGGCAAAAACACTCCTTTCACCTTGCAACCAACAGAAAAATTCCGAAAAGGTACATTTTTTAATTTTCAACCCTACAAGAGACAAAAATATAGGGGGAAGCTATTTATCTCCAGTAATATCTCTGAGTGTGATATTGTGCATGGCCTATGTTGTAGACAATAACACATTACATCTTTTTTGTCTCCTGCTATTTCATCATACGACGTTTAGTTACGGAGTTATTAATGATTTTGTACTTTTTGTCCGAAATTTTTCTATGTCCCACGAATAACTTAAAAATTGATTCGAATGAAATTTCAAAAAATAGGTTTTTTTAATACTTTTATTATATTTTTTACGTCTTGTAGGGTCGGAAACCAACATGATATTTTCATGTATTTTTTCGTCCCATGCATTTTTGGTTTCAGGTGATAGAATTATTTTCCACTACGTCCCATGCTCATCTATATTATATAAAACCACATGGCTGACTGATTCACTCACTGACATAAATGTTTACCCACTTCCAAATGAGTTAGAAACTTGATATTTGGCAAAAACACTCCTTTCACCTTGCAACCAACAGAAAAATTCCGAAAAGGTACATTTTTTAATTTTCAACCCTACAAGAGACAAAAATATAGGGGGAAGCTATTTATCTCCAGTAATATCTCTGAGTGTGATATTGTGCATGGCCTATGTTGTAGACAATAACACATTACATCTTTTTTGTCTCCTGCTATTTCATCATACGACGTTTAGTTACGGAGTTATTAATGATTTTGTACTTTTTGTCCGAAATTTTTCTATGTCCCACGAATAACTTAAAAATTGATTCGAATGAAATTTCAAAAAATAGGTTTTTTTAATACTGTTATTATATTTTTTACGTCTTGTAGGGTCGGAAACCAACATGATATTTTGATGTATTTTTTCGTCCCATGCATTTTTGGTTTCAGGTGATAGAATTATTTTCCACTACGTCCCATGCTCATCTATATTATATAAAACCACATGGCTGACTGATTCACTCACTGACATAAATGTTTACCCACTTCCAAATGAGTTAGAAACTTGATATTTGGCAAAAACACTCCTTTCACCTTCCAACCAACAGAAAAATTCCGAAAAGGTACATTTTTTAATTTTCAACCCTACAAGAGACAAAAATATAGGGGGAAGCTATTTATCTCCAGTAATATCTCTGAGTGTGATATTGTGCATGGCCTATGTTGTAGACAATAACACATTACAACTTTTTTGTCTCCTGCTATTTCATCATACGACGTTTAGTTACGGAGTTATTAATGATTTTGTACTTTTTGTCCGAAATTTTTCTATGTCCCACGAATAACTTAAAAATTGATTCGAATGAAATTTCAAAAAATAGGTTTTTTTAATACTTTTATTATATTTTTTACGTCTTGTAGGGTCGGAAACCAACATGATATTTTGATGTATTTTTTCGTCCCATGCATTTTTGGTTTCAGGTGATAGAATTATTTTCCACTACGTCCCATGCTCATATATATTATATAAAACCACATGGCTGACTGATTCACTCACTGACATAAATGTTTACCCACTTCCAAATGAGTTAGAAACTTGATATTTGGCAAAAACACTCCTTTCACCTTGCAACCAACAGAAAAATTCCGAAAAGGTACATTTTTTAATTTTCAACCCTACAAGAGACAAAAATATAGGGGGAAGCTATTTATCTCCAGTAATATCTCTGAGTGTGATATTGTGCATGGCCTATGTTGTAGACAATAACACATTACATCTTTTTGTCTCCTGCTATTTCATCATACGACGTTTAGTTACGGAGTTATTAATGATTTTGTACTTTTTGTCCGAAATTTTTCTATGTCCCACGAATAACTTAAAAATTGATTCGAATGAAATTTCAAAAAATAGGTTTTTTTAATACTTTTATTATATTTTTTACGTCTTGTAGGGTCAGAAACCATCATGATATTTTGATGTATTTTTTCGTCCCATGCATTTTTGGTTTCAGGTGATAGAATTATTTTCCACTACGTCCCATGCTCATCTATATTATATAAAACCACATGGCTGACTGATTCACTCACTGACATAAATGTTTACCCACTTCCAAATGAGTTAGAAACTTGATATTTGGCAAAAACACTCCTTTCACCTTGCAACCAACAGAAAAATTCCGAAAAGGTACATTTTTTAATTTTCAACCCTACAAGAGACAAAAATATAGGGGGAAGCTATTTATCTCCAGTAATATCTCTGAGTGTGATATTGTGCATGGCCTATGTTGTAGACAATAACACATTACATCTTTTTTGTCTCCTGCTATTTCATCATACGACGTTTAGTTACGGAGTTATTAATGATTTTGTACTTTTTGTCCGAAATTTTTCTATGTCCCACGAATAACTTAAAAATTGATTCGAATGAAATTTCAAAAAATAGGTTTTTTAATACTTTTATTATATTTTTTACGTCTTGTAGGGTCGGAAACCAACATGATATTTTGATGTATTTTTTCGTCCCATGCATTTTTGGTTTCAGGTGATAGAATTATTTCCACTACGTCCCATGCTCATCTATATTATATAAAACCACATGGCTGACTGATTCACTCACTGACATAAATGTTTACCCACTTCCAAATGAGTTAGAAACTTGATATTTGGCAAAAACACTCCTTTCACCTTGCAACCAACAGAAAAATTCCGAAAAGGTACATTTTTTAATTTTCAACCCTACAAGAGACAAAAATATAGGGGGAAGCTATTTATCTCCAGTAATATCTCTGAGTGTGATATTGTGCATGGCCTATGTTGTAGACAATAACACATTACATCTTTTTTGTCTCCTGCTATTTCATCATACGACGTTTAGTTACGGAGTTATTAATGATTTTGTACTTTTTGTCCGAAATTTTTCTATGTCCCACGAATAACTTAAAAATTGATTCGAATGAAATTTCAAAAAATAGGTTTTTTTAATACTTTTATTATATTTTTTACGTCTTGTAGGGTCGGAAACCAACATGATATTTTGAAGTATTTTTTCGTCCCATGCATTTTTGGTTTCAGGTGATAGAATTATTTCCACTACGTCCCATGCTCATCTATATTATATAAAACCACATGGCTGACTGATTCACTCACTGACATAAATGTTTACCCACTTCCAAATGAGTTAGAAACTTGATATTTGGCAAAAACACTCCTTTCACCTTGCAACCAACAGAAAAATTCCGAAAAGGTACATTTTTTAATTTTCAACCCTACAAGAGACAAAAATATAGGGGGAAGCTATTTATCTCCAGTAATATCTCTGAGTGTGATATTGTGCATGGCCTATGTTGTAGACAATAACACATTACATCTTTTTTGTCTCCTGCTATTTCATCATACGACGTTTAGTTACGGAGTTATTAATGATTTTGTACTTTTTGTCCGAAATTTTTCTATGTCCCACGAATAACTTAAAAATTGATTCGAATGAAATTTCAAAAAATAGGTTTTTTTAATACTTTTATTATATTTTTTACGTCTTGTAGGGTCGGAAACCAACATGATATTTTGATGTATTTTTTCGTCCCATGCATTTTTGGTTTCAGGTGATAGAATTATTTTCCACTACGTCCCATGCTCATCTATATTATATAAAACCACATGGCTGACTGATTCACTCACTGACATAAATGTTTACCCACTTCCAAATGAGTTAGAAACTTGATATTTGGCAAAAACACTCCTTTCACCTTGCAACCAACAGAAAAATTCCGAAAAGGTACATTTTTTAATTTTCAACCCTACAAGAGACAAAAATATAGGGGGAAGCTATTTATCTCCAGTAATATCTCTGAGTGTGATATTGTGCATGGCCTATGTTGTAGACAATAACACATTACATCTTTTTTGTCTCCTGCTATTTCATCATACGACGTTTAGTTACGGAGTTATTAATGATTTTGTACTTTTTGTCCGAAATTTTTCTATGTCCCACGAATAACTTAAAAATTGATTCGAATGAAATTTCAAAAAATAGGTTTTTTTAATACTTTTATTTTATTTTTTACGTCTTGTAGGGTCGGAAACCAACATGATATTTTGATGTATTTTTTCGTCCCATGCATTTTTGGTTTCAGGTGATAGAATTATTTTCCACTACGTCCCATGCTCATCTATATTATATAAAACCACATGGCTGACTGATTCACTCACTGACATAAATGTTTACCCACTTCCAAATGAGTTAGAAACTTGATATTTGGCAAAAACACTCCTTTCACCTTGCAACCAACAGAAAAATTCCGAAAAGGTACATTTTTTAATTTTCAACCCTACAAGAGACAAAAATATAGGGGGAAGCTATTTATCTCCAGTAATATCTCTGAGTGTGATATTGTGCATGGCCTATGTTGTAGACAATAACACATTACATCTTTTTGTCTCCTGCTATTTCATCATACGACGTTTAGTTACGGAGTTATTAATGATTTTGTACTTTTTGTCCGAAATTTTTCTATGTCCCACGAATAACTTAAAAATTGATTCGAATGAAATTTCAAAAAATAGGTTTTTTTAATACTTTTATTATATTTTTTACGTCTTGTAGGGTCAGAAACCATCATGATATTTTGATGTATTTTTTCGTCCCATGCATTTTTGGTTTCAGGTGATAGAATTATTTTCCACTACGTCCCATGCTCATCTATATTATATAAAACCACATGGCTGACTGATTCACTCACTGACATAAATGTTTACCCACTTCCAAATGAGTTAGAAACTTGATATTTGGCAAAAACACTCCTTTCACCTTGCAACCAACAGAAAAATTCCGAAAAGGTACATTTTTTAATTTTCAACCCTACAAGAGACAAAAATATAGGGGGAAGCTATTTATCTCCAGTAATATCTCTGAGTGTGATATTGTGCATGGCCTATGTTGTAGACAATAACACATTACATCTTTTTTGTCTCCTGCTATTTCATCATACGACGTTTAGTTACGGAGTTATTAATGATTTTGTACTTTTTGTCCGAAATTTTTCTATGTCCCACGAATAACTTAAAAATTGATTCGAATGAAATTTCAAAAAATAGGTTTTTTAATACTTTTATTATATTTTTTACGTCTTGTAGGGTCGGAAACCAACATGATATTTTGATGTATTTTTTCGTCCCATGCATTTTTGGTTTCAGGTGATAGAATTATTTCCACTACGTCCCATGCTCATCTATATTATATAAAACCACATGGCTGACTGATTCACTCACTGACATAAATGTTTACCCACTTCCAAATGAGTTAGAAACTTGATATTTGGCAAAAACACTCCTTTCACCTTGCAACCAACAGAAAAATTCCGAAAAGGTACATTTTTTAATTTTCAACCCTACAAGAGACAAAAATATAGGGGGAAGCTATTTATCTCCAGTAATATCTCTGAGTGTGATATTGTGCATGGCCTATGTTGTAGACAATAACACATTACATCTTTTTTGTCTCCTGCTATTTCATCATACGACGTTTAGTTACGGAGTTATTAATGATTTTGTACTTTTTGTCCGAAATTTTTCTATGTCCCACGAATAACTTAAAAATTGATTCGAATGAAATTTCAAAAAATTGGTTTTTTTAATACTTTTATTATATTTTTTACGTCTTGTAGGGTCGGAAACCAACATGATATTTTGAAGTATTTTTTCGTCCCATGCATTTTTGGTTTCAGGTGATAGAATTATTTCCACTACGTCCCATGCTCATCTATATTATATAAAACCACATGGCTGACTGATTCACTCACTGACATAAATGTTTACCCACTTCCAAATGAGTTAGAAACTTGATATTTGGCAAAAACACTCCTTTCACCTTGCAACCAACAGAAAAATTCCGAAAAGGTACATTTTTTAATTTTCAACCCTACAAGAGACAAAAATATAGGGGGAAGCTATTTATCTCCAGTAATATCTCTGAGTGTGATATTGTGCATGGCCTATGTTGTAGACAATAACACATTACATCTTTTTTGTCTCCTGCTATTTCATCATACGACGTTTAGTTACGGAGTTATTAATGATTTTGTACTTTTTGTCCGAAATTTTTCTATGTCCCACGAATAACTTAAAAATTGATTCGAATGAAATTTCAAAAAATAGGTTTTTTTAATACTTTTATTATATTTTTTACGTCTTGTAGGGTCGGAAACCAACATGATATTTTGATGTATTTTTTCGTCCCATGCATTTTTGGTTTCAGGTGATAGAATTATTTTCCACTACGTCCCATGCTCATCTATATTATATAAAACCACATGGCTGACTGATTCACTCACTGACATAAATGTTTACCCACTTCCAAATGAGTTAGAAACTTGATATTTGGCAAAAACACTCCTTTCACCTTGCAACCAACAGAAAAATTCCGAAAAGGTACATTTTTTAATTTTCAACCCTACAAGAGACAAAAATATAGGGGGAAGCTATTTATCTCCAGTAATATCTCTGAGTGTGATATTGTGCATGGCCTATGTTGTAGACAATAACACATTACATCTTTTTTGTCTCCTGCTATTTCATCATACGACGTTTAGTTACGGAGTTATTAATGATTTTGTACTTTTTGTCCGAAATTTTTCTATGTCCCACGAATAACTTAAAAATTGATTCGAATGAAATTTCAAAAAATAGGTTTTTTTAATACTTTTATTTTATTTTTTACGTCTTGTAGGGTCGGAAACCAACATGATATTTTGATGTATTTTTTCGTCCCATGCATTTTTGGTTTCAGGTGATAGAATTATTTTCCACTACGTCCCATGCTCATCTATATTATATAAAACCACATGGCTGACTGATTCACTCACTGACATAAATGTTTACCCACTTCCAAATGAGTTAGAAACTTGATATTTGGCAAAAACACTCCTTTCACCTTGCAACCAACAGAAAAATTCCGAAAAGGTACATTTTTTAATTTTCAACCCTACAAGAGACAAAAATATAGGGGGAAGCTATTTATCTCCAGTAATATCTCTGAGTGTGATATTGTGCATGGCCTATGTTGTAGACAATAACACATTACATCTTTTTTGTCTCCTGCTATTTCATCATACGACGTTTAGTTACGGAGTTATTAATGATATTGTACTTTTTGTCCGAAATTTTTCTATGTCCCACGAATAACTTAAAAATTGATTCGAATGAAATTTCAAAAAATAGGTTTTTTTAATACTTTTATTATATTTTTTACGTCTTGTAGGGTCGGAAACCAACATGATATTTTGATGTATTTTTTCGTCCCATGCATTTTTGGTTTCAGGTGATAGAATTATTTTCCACTACGTCCCATGCTCATCTATATTATATAAAACCACATGGCTGACTGATTCACTCACTGACATAAATGTTTACCCACTTCCAAATGAGTTAGAAACTTGATATTTGGCAAAAACACTCCTTTCACCTTGCAACCAACAGAAAAATTCCGAAAAGGTACATTTTTTAATTTTCAACCCTACAAGAGACAAAAATATAGGGGGAAGCTATTTATCTCCAGTAATATCTCTGAGTGTGATATTGTGCATGGCCTATGTTGTAGACAATAACACATTACATCTTTTTTGTCTCCTGCTATTTCATCATACGACGTTTAGTTACGGAGTTATTAATGATTTTGTACTTTTTGTCCGAAATTTTTCTATGTCCCACGAATAACTTAAAAATTGATTCGAATGAAATTTCAAAAAATAGGTTTTTTTAATACTTTTATTATATTTTTTACGTCTTGTAGGGTCGGAAACCAACATGATATTTTGATGTATTTTTTCGTCCCATGCATTTTTGGTTTCAGGTGATAGAATTATTTTCCACTACGTCCCATGCTCATCTATATTATATAAAACCACATGGCTGACTGATTCACTCACTGACATAAATGTTTACCCACTTCCAAATGAGTTAGAAACTTGATATTTGGCAAAAAACACACCTTTCACCTTGCAACCAACAGAAAAATTCCGAAAAGGTACATTTTTTAATTTTCAACCCTACAAGAGACAAAAATATAGGGGGAAGCTATTTATCTCCAGTAATATCTCTGAGTGTGATATTGTGCATGGCCTATGTTGTAGACAATAACACATTACATCTTTTTTGTCTCCTGCTATTTCATCATACGACGTTTAGTTACGGAGTTATTAATGATTTTGTACTTTTTGTCCGAAATTTTTCTATGTCCCACGAATAACTTAAAAATTGATTCGAATGAAATTTCAAAAAATAGGTTTTTTTAATACTTTTATTATATTTTTTACGTCTTGTAGGGTCGGAAACCAACATGATATTTTGATGTATTTTTTCGTCCCATGCATTTTTGGTTTCAGGTGATAGAATTATTTTCCACTACGTCCCATGCTCATCTATATTATATAAAACCACATGGCTGACTGATTCACTCACTGACATAAATGTTTACCCACTTCCAAATGAGTTAGAAACTTGATATTTGGCAAAAACACTCCTTTCACCTTGCAACCAACAGAAAAATTCCGAAAAGGTACATTTTTTAATTTTCAACCCTACAAGAGACAAAAATATAGGGGGAAGCTATTTATCTCCAGTAATATCTCTGAGTGTGATATTGTGCATGGCCTATGTTGTAGACAATAACACATTACATCTTTTTTGTCTCCTGCTATTTCATCATACGACGTTTAGTTACGGAGTTATTAATGATTTTGTACTTTTTGTCCGAAATTTTTCTATGTCCCACGAATAACTTAAAAATTGATTCGAATGAAATTTCAAAAAATAGGTTTTTTTAATACTTTTATTATATTTTTTACGTCTTGTAGGGTCGGAAACCAACATGATATTTTGATGTATTTTTTCGTCCCATGCATTTTTGGTTTCAGGTGATAGAATTATTTTCCACTACGTCCCATGCTCATCTATATTATATAAAACCACATGGCTGACTGATTCACTCACTGACATAAATGTTTACCCACTTCCAAATGAGTTAGAAACTTGATATTTGGCAAAAACACTCCTTTCACCTTGCAACCAACAGAAAAATTCCGAAAAGGTACATTTTTTAATTTTCAACCCTACAAGAGACAAAAATATAGGGGGAAGCTATTTATCTCCAGTAATATCTCTGAGTGTGATATTGTGCATGGCCTATGTTGTAGACAATAACACATTACATCTTTTTTGTCTCCTGCTATTTCATCATACGACGTTTAGTTACGGAGTTATTAATGATTTTGTACTTTTTGTCCGAAATTTTTCTATGTCCCACGAATAACTTAAAAATTGATTCGAATGAAATTTCAAAAAATAGGTTTTTTTAATACTTTTATTATATTTTTTACGTCTTGTAGGGTCGGAAACCAACATGATATTTTGATGTATTTTTTCGTCCCATGCATTTTTGGTTTCAGGTGATAGAATTATTTTCCACTACGTCCCATGCTCATCTATATTATATAAAACCACATGGCTGACTGATTCACTCACTGACATAAATGTTTACCCACTTCCAAATGAGTTAGAAACTTGATATTTGGCAAAAACACTCCTTTCACCTTGCAACCAACAGAAAAATTCCGAAAAGGTACATTTTTTAATTTTCAACCCTACAAGAGACAAAAATATAGGGGGAAGCTATTTATCTCCAGTAATATCTCTGAGTGTGATATTGTGCATGGCCTATGTTGTAGACAATAACACATTACATCTTTTTTGTCTCCTGCTATTTCATCATACGACGTTTAGTTACGGAGTTATTAATGATTTTGTACTTTTTGTCCGAAATTTTTCTATGTCCCACGAATAACTTAAAAATTGATTCGAATGAAATTTCAAAAAATAGGTTTTTTTAATACTTTTATTATATTTTTTACGTCTTGTAGGGTCGGAAACCAACATGATATTTTGATGTATTTTTTCGTCCCATGCATTTTTGGTTTCAGGTGATAGAATTATTTTCCACTACGTCCCATGCTCATCTATATTATATAAAACCACATGGCTGACTGATTCACTCACTGACATAAATGTTTACCCACTTCCAAATGAGTTAGAAACTTGATATTTGGCAAAAACACTCCTTTCACCTTGCAACCAACAGAAACATTCCGAAAAGGTACATTTTTTAATTTTCAACCCTACAAGAGACAAAAATATAGGGGGAAGCTATTTATCTCCAGTAATATCTCTGAGTGTGATATTGTGCATGGCCTATGTTGTAGACAATAACACATTACATCTTTTTGTCTCCTGCTATTTCATCATACGACGTTTAGTTACGGAGTTATTAATGATTTTGTACTTTTTGTCCGAAATTTTTCTATGTCCCACGAATAACTTAAAAATTGATTCGAATGAAATTTAAAAAAATAGTTTTTTTTAATACTTTTATTATATTTTTTACGTCTTGTAGGGTCAGAAACCAACATGATATTTTGATGTATTTTTTCGTCCCATGCATTTTTGGTTTCAGGTGATAGAATTATTTTCCACTACGTCCCATGCTCATCTATATTATATAAAACCACATGGCTGACTGATTCACTCACTGACATAAATGTTTACCCACTTCCAAATGAGTTAGAAACTTGATATTTGGCAAAAACACTCCTTTCACCTTGCAACCAACAGAAAAATTCCGAAAAGGTACATTTTTTAATTTTCAACCCTACAAGAGACAAAAATATAGGGGGAAGCTATTTATCTCCAGTAATATCTCTGAGTGTGATATTGTGCATGGCCTATGTTGTAGACAATAACACATTACATCTTTTTTGTCTCCTGCTATTTCATCATACGACGTTTAGTTACCGAGTTATTAATGATTTTGTACTTTTTGTCCGAAATTTTTCTATGTCCCACGAATAACTTAAAAATTGATTCGAATGAAATTTCAAAAAATAGTTTTTTTTAATACTTTTATTATATTTTTTACGTCTTGTAGGGTCGGAAACCAACATGATATTTTGATGTATTTTTTCGTCCCATGCATTTTTGGTTTCAGGTGATAGAATTATTTCCACTACGTCCCATGCTCATCTATATTATATAAAACCACATGGCTGACTGATTCACTCACTGACATAAATGTTTACCCACTTCCAAATGAGTTAGAAACTTGATATTTGGCAAAAACACTCCTTTCACCTTGCAACCAACAGAAAAATTCCGAAAAGGTACATTTTTTAATTTTCAACCCTACAAGAGACAAAAATATAGGGGGAAGCTATTTATCTCCAGTAATATCTCTGAGTGTGATATTGTGCATGGCCTATGTTGTAGACAATAACACATTACATCTTTTTTGTCTCCTGCTATTTCATCATACGACGTTTAGTTACGGAGTTATTAATGATTTTGTACTTTTTGTCCGAAATTTTTCTATGTCCCACGAATAACTTAAAAATTGATTCGAATGAAATTTCAAAAAATAGGTTTTTTTAATACTTTTATTATATTTTTTACGTCTTGTAGGGTCGGAAACCAACATGATATTTTGATGTATTTTTTCGTCCCATGCATTTTTGGTTTCAGGTGATAGAATTATTTTCCACTACGTCCCATGCTCATCTATATTATATAAAACCACATGGCTGACTGATTCACTCACTGACATAAATGTTTACCCACTTCCAAATGAGTTAGAAACTTGATATTTGGCAAAAACACTCCTTTCACCTTGCAACCAACAGAAAAATTCCGAAAAGGTACATTTTTTAATTTTCAACCCTACAAGAGACAAAAATATAGGGGGAAGCTATTTATCTCCAGTAATATCTCTGAGTGTGATATTGTGCATGGCCTATGTTGTAGACAATAACACATTACATCTTTTTTGTCTCCTGCTATTTCATCATACGACGTTTAGTTACGGAGTTATTAATGATTTTGTACTTTTTGTCCGAAAATTTTCTATGTCCCACGAATAACTTAAAAATTGATTCGAATGAAATTTCAAAAAATAGGTTTTTTTAATACTTTTATTATATTTTTTACGTCTTGTAGGGTCGGAAACCAACATGATATTTTGATGTATTTTTTCGTCCCATGCATTTTTGGTTTCAGGTGATAGAATTATTTTCCACTACGTCCCATGCTCATCTATATTATATAAAACCACATGGCTGACTGATTCACTCACTGACATAAATGTTTACCCACTTCCAAATGAGTTAGAAACTTGATATTTGGCAAAAACACTCCTTTCACCTTGCAACCAACAGAAAAATTCCGAAAAGGTACATTTTTTAATTTTCAACCCTACAAGAGACAAAAATATAGGGGGAAGCTATTTATCTCCAGTAATATCTCTGAGTGTGATATTGTGCATGGCCTATGTTGTAGACAATAACACATTACATCTTTTTTGTCTCCTGCTATTTCATCATACGACGTTTAGTTACGGAGTTATTAATGATTTTGTACTTTTTGTCCGAAATTTTTCTATGTCCCACGAATAACTTAAAAATTGATTCGAATGAAATTTCAAAAAATAGGTTTTTTTAATACTTTTATTATATTTTTTACGTCTTGTAGGGTCGGAAACCAACATGATATTTTGATGTATTTTTTCGTCCCATGCATTTTTGGTTTCAGGTGATAGAATTATTTTCCACTACGTCCCATGCTCATCTATATTATATAAAACCACATGGCTGACTGATTCACTCACTGACATAAATGTTTACCCACTTCCAAATGAGTTAGAAACTTGATATTTGGCAAAAACACTCCTTTCACCTTGCAACCAACAGAAACATTCCGAAAAGGTACATTTTTTAATTTTCAACCCTACAAGAGACAAAAATATAGGGGGAAGCTATTTATCTCCAGTAATATCTCTGAGTGTGATATTGTGCATGGCCTATGTTGTAGACAATAACACATTACATCTTTTTGTCTCCTGCTATTTCATCATACGACGTTTAGTTACGGAGTTATTAATGATTTTGTACTTTTTGTCCGAAATTTTTCTATGTCCCACGAATAACTTAAAAATTGATTCGAATGAAATTTCAAAAAATAGTTTTTTTTAATACTTTTATTATATTTTTTACGTCTTGTAGGGTCAGAAACCAACATGATATTTTGATGTATTTTTTCGTCCCATGCATTTTTGGTTTCAGGTGATAGAATTATTTTCCACTACGTCCCATGCTCATCTATATTATATAAAACCACATGGCTGACTGATTCACTCACTGACATAAATGTTTACCCACTTCCAAATGAGTTAGAAACTTGATATTTGGCAAAAACACTCCTTTCACCTTGCAACCAACAGAAAAATTCCGAAAAGGTACATTTTTTAATTTTCAACCCTACAAGAGACAAAAATATAGGGGGAAGCTATTTATCTCCAGTAATATCTCTGAGTGTGATATTGTGCATGGCCTATGTTGTAGACAATAACACATTACATCTTTTTTGTCTCCTGCTATTTCATCATACGACGTTTAGTTACGGAGTTATTAATGATTTTGTACTTTTTGTCCGAAATTTTTCTATGTCCCACGAATAACTTAAAAATTGATTCGAATGAAATTTCAAAAAATAGTTTTTTTTAATACTTTTATTATATTTTTTACGTCTTGTAGGGTCGGAAACCAACATGATATTTTGATGTATTTTTTCGTCCCATGCATTTTTGGTTTCAGGTGATAGAATTATTTCCACTACGTCCCATGCTCATCTATATTATATAAAACCACATGGCTGACTGATTCACTCACTGACATAAATGTTTACCCACTTCCAAATGAGTTAGAAACTTGATATTTGGCAAAAACACTCCTTTCACCTTGCAACCAACAGAAAAATTCCGAAAAGGTACATTTTTTTAATTTTCAACCCTACAAGAGACAAAAATATAGGGGGAAGCTATTTATCTCCAGTAATATCTCTGAGTGTGATATTGTGCATGGCCTATGTTGTAGACAATAACACATTACATCTTTTTTGTCTCCTGCTATTTCATCATACGACGTTTAGTTACGGAGTTATTAATGATTTTGTACTTTTTGTCCGAAATTTTTCTATGTCCCACGAATAACTTAAAAATTGATTCGAATGAAATTTCAAAAAATAGGTTTTTTTAATACTTTTATTATATTTTTTACGTCTTGTAGGGTCGGAAACCAACATGATATTTTGATGTATTTTTTCGTCCCATGCATTTTTGGTTTCAGGTGATAGAATTATTTTCCACTACGTCCCATGCTCATCTATATTATATAAAACCACATGGCTGACTGATTCACTCACTGACATAAATGTTTACCCACTTCCAAATGAGTTAGAAACTTGATATTTGGCAAAAACACTCCTTTCACCTAGCAACCAACAGAAAAATTCCGAAAAGGTACATTTTTTAATTTTCAACCCTACAAGAGACAAAAATATAGGGGGAAGCTATTTATCTCCAGTAATATCTCTGAGTGTGATATTGTGCATGGCCTATGTTGTAGACAATAACACATTACATCTTTTTTGTCTCCTGCTATTTCATCATACGACGTTTAGTTACGGAGTTATTAATGATTTTGTACTTTTTGTCCGAAATTTTTCTATGTCCCACGAATAACTTAAAAATTGATTCGAATGAAATTTCAAAAAATAGGTTTTTTTAATACTTTTATTATATTTTTTACGTCTTGTAGGGTCGGAAACCAACATGATATTTTGATGTATTTTTTCGTCCCATGCATTTTTGGTTTCAGGTGATAGAATTATTTCCACTACGTCCCATGCTCATCTATATTATATAAAACCACATGGCTGACTGATTCACTCACTGACATAAATGTTTACCCACTTCCAAATGAGTTAGAAACTTGATATTTGGCAAAAACACTCCTTTCACCTTGCAACCAACAGAAAAATTCCGAAAAGGTACATTTTTTTAATTTTCAACCCTACAAGAGACAAAAATATAGGGGGAAGCTATTTATCTCCAGTAATATCTCTGAGTGTGATATTGTGCATGGCCTATGTTGTAGACAATAACACATTACATCTTTTTTGTCTCCTGCTATTTCATCATACGACGTTTAGTTACGGAGTTATTAATGATTTTGTACTTTTTGTCCGAAATTTTTCTATGTCCCACGAATAACTTAAAAATTGATTCGAATGAAATTTCAAAAAATAGGTTTTTTTAATACTTTTATTATATTTTTTACGTCTTGTAGGGTCGGAAACCAACATGATATTTTGATGTATTTTTTCGTCCCATGCATTTTTGGTTACAGGTGATAGAATTATTTTCCACTACGTCCCATGCTCATCTATATTATATAAAACCACATGGCTGACTGATTCACTCACTGACATAAATGTTTACCCACTTCCAAATGAGTTAGAAACTTGATATTTGGCAAAAACACTCCTTTCACCTTGCAACCAACAGAAAAATTCCGAAAAGGTACATTTTTTAATTTTCAACCCTACAAGAGACAAAAATATAGGGGGAAGCTATTTATCTCCAGTAATATCTCTGAGTGTGATATTGTGCATGGCCTATGTTGTAGACAATAACACATTACATCTTTTTTGTCTCCTGCTATTTCATCATACGACGTTTAGTTACGGAGTTATTAATGATTTTGTACTTTTTGTCCGAAATTTTTCTATGTCCCACGAATAACTTAAAAATTGATTCGAATGAAATTTCAAAAAATAGGTTTTTTTAATACTTTTATTATATTTTTTACGTCTTGTAGGGTCGGAAACCAACATGATATTTTGATGTATTTTTTCGTCCCATGCATTTTTGGTTTCAGGTGATAGAATTATTTTCCACTACGTCCCATGCTCATCTATATTATATAAAACCACATGGCTGACTGATTCACTCACTGACATAAATGTTTACCCACTTCCAAATGAGTTAGAAACTTGATATTTGGCAAAAACACTCCTTTCACCTTGCAACCAACAGAAAATTTCCGAAAAGGTACATTTTTTAATTTTCAACCCTACAAGAGACAAAAATATAGGGGGAAGCTATTTATCTCCAGTAATATCTCTGAGTGTGATATTGTGCATGGCCTATGTTGTAGACAATAACACATTACATCTTTTTTGTCTCCTGCTATTTCATCATACGACGTTTAGTTACGGAGTTATTAATGATTTTGTACTTTTTGTCCGAAATTTTTCTATGTCCCACGAATAACTTAAAAATTGATTCGAATGAAATTTCAAAAAATAGGTTTTTTTAATACTTTTATTATATTTTTTACGTCTTGTAGGGTCGGAAACCAACATGATATTTTGATGTATTTTTTCGTCCCATGCATTTTTGGTTTCAGGTGATAGAATTATTTTCCACTACGTCCCATGCTCATCTATATTATATAAAACCACATGGCTGACTGATTCACTCACTGACATAAATGTTTACCCACTTCCAAATGAGTTAGAAACTTGATATTTGGCAAAAACACTCCTTTCACCTTGCAACCAACAGAAAAATTCCGAAAAGGTACATTTTTTAATTTTCAACCCTACAAGAGACAAAAATATAGGGGGAAGCTATTTATCTCCAGTAATATCTCTGAGTGTGATATTGTGCATGGCCTATGTTGTAGACAATAACACATTACATCTTTTTTGTCTCCTGCTATTTCATCATACGACGTTTAGTTACGGAGTTATTAATGATTTTGTACTTTTTGTCCGAAATTTTTCTATGTCCCACGAATAACTTAAAAATTGATTCGAATGAAATTTCAAAAAATAGGTTTTTTTAATACTTTTATTATATTTTTTACGTCTTGTAGGGTCGGAAACCAACATGATATTTTGATGTATTTTTTCGTCCCATGCATTTTTGGTTTCAGGTGATAGAATTATTTTCCACTACGTCCCATGCTCATCTATATTATATAAAACCACATGGCTGACTGATTCACTCACTGACATAAATGTTTACCCACTTCCAAATGAGTTAGAAACTTGATATTTGGCAAAAACACTCCTTTCACCTTGCAACCAACAGAAACATTCCGAAAAGGTACATTTTTTAATTTTCAACCCTACAAGAGACAAAAATATAGGGGGAAGCTATTTATCTCCAGTAATATCTCTGAGTGTGATATTGTGCATGGCCTATGTTGTAGACAATAACACATTACATCTTTTTGTCTCCTGCTATTTCATCATACGACGTTTAGTTACGGAGTTATTAATGATTTTGTACTTTTTGTCCGAAATTTTTCTATGTCCCACGAATAACTTAAAAATTGATTCGAATGAAATTTCAAAAAATAGGTTTTTTTAATACTTTTATTATATTTTTTACGTCTTGTAGGGTCAGAAACCAACATGATATTTTGATGTATTTTTTCGTCCCATGCATTTTTGGTTTCAGGTGATAGAATTATTTTCCACTACGTCCCATGCTCATCTATATTATATAAAACCACATGGCTGACTGATTCACTCACTGACATAAATGTTTACCCACTTCCAAATGAGTTAGAAACTTGATATTTGGCAAAAACACTCCTTTCACCTTGCAACCAACAGAAAAATTCCGAAAAGGTACATTTTTTAATTTTCAACCCTACAAGAGACAAAAATATAGGGGGAAGCTATTTATCTCCAGTAATATCTCTGAGTGTGATATTGTGCATGGCCTATGTTGTAGACAATAACACATTACATCTTTTTTGTCTCCTGCTATTTCATCATACGACGTTTAGTTACGGAGTTATTAATGATTTTGTACTTTTTGTCCGAAATTTTTCTATGTCCCACGAATAACTTAAAAATTGATTCGAATGAAATTTCAAAAAATAGGTTTTTTTAATACTTTTATTATATTTTTTACGTCTTGTAGGGTCGGAAACCAACATGATATTTTGATGTATTTTTTCGTCCCATGCATTTTTGGTTTCAGGTGATAGAATTATTTCCACTACGTCCCATGCTCATCTATATTATATAAAACCACATGGCTGACTGATTCACTCACTGACATAAATGTTTACCCACTTCCAAATGAGTTAGAAACTTGATATTTGGCAAAAACACTCCTTTCACCTTGCAACCAACAGAAAAATTCCGACAAGGTACATTTTTTTAATTTTCAACCCTACAAGAGACAAAAATATAGGGGGAAGCTATTTATCTCCAGTAATATCTCTGAGTGTGATATTGTGCATGGCCTATGTTGTAGACAATAACACATTACATCTTTTTTGTCTCCTGCTATTTCATCATACGACGTTTAGTTACGGAGTTATTAATGATTTTGTACTTTTTGTCCGAAATTTTTCTATGTCCCACGAATAACTTAAAAATTGATTCGAATGAAATTTCAAAAAATAGGTGTTTTTAATACTTTTATTATATTTTTTACGTCTTGTAGGGTCGGAAACCAACATGATATTTTGATGTATTTTTTCGTCCCATGCATTTTTGGTTTCAGGTGATAGAATTATTTTCCACTACGTCCCATGCTCATCTATATTATATAAAACCACATGGCTGACTGATTCACTCACTGACATAAATGTTTACCCACTTCCAAATGAGTTAGAAACTTGATATTTGGCAAAAACACTCCTTTCACCTAGCAACCAACAGAAAAATTCCGAAAAGGTACATTTTTTAATTTTCAACCCTACAAGAGACAAAAATATAGGGGGAAGCTATTTATCTCCAGTAATATCTCTGAGTGTGATATTGTGCATGGCCTATGTTGTAGACAATAACACATTACATCTTTTTTGTCTCCTGCTATTTCATCATACGACGTTTAGTTACGGAGTTATTAATGATTTTGTACTTTTTGTCCGAAATTTTTCTATGTCCCACGAATAACTTAAAAATTGATTCGAATGAAATTTCAAAAAATAGGTTTTTTAATACTTTTATTATATTTTTTACGTCTTGTAGGGTCGGAAACCAACATGATATTTTGATGTATTTTTTCGTCCCATGCATTTTTGGTTTCAGGTGATAGAATTATTTCCACTACGTCCCATGCTCATCTATATTATATAAAACCACATGGCTGACTGATTCACTCACTGACATAAATGTTTACCCACTTCCAAATGAGTTAGAAACTTGATATTTGGCAAAAACACTCCTTTCACCTTGCAACCAACAGAAAAATTCCGAAAAGGTACATTTTTTTAATTTTCAACCCTACAAGAGACAAAAATATAGGGGGAAGCTATTTATCTCCAGTAATATCTCTGAGTGTGATATTGTGCATGGCCTATGTTGTAGACAATAACACATTACATCTTTTTTGTCTCCTGCTATTTCATCATACGACGTTTAGTTACGGAGTTATTAATGATTTTGTACTTTTTGTCCGAAATTTTTCTATGTCCCACGAATAACTTAAAAATTGATTCGAATGAAATTTCAAAAAATAGGTTTTTTAATACTTTTATTATATTTTTTACGTCTTGTAGGGTCGGAAACCAACATGATATTTTGATGTATTTTTTCGTCCCATGCATTTTTGGTTTCAGGTGATAGAATTATTTTCCACTACGTCCCATGCTCATCTATATTATATAAAACCACATGGCTGACTGATTCACTCACTGACATAAATGTTTACCCACTTCCAAATGAGTTAGAAACTTGATATTTGGCAAAAACACTCCTTTCACCTTGCAACCAACAGAAAAATTCCGAAAAGGTACATTTTTTAATTTTCAACCCTACAAGAGACAAAAATATAGGGGGAAGCTATTTATCTCCAGTAATATCTCTGAGTGTGATATTGTGCATGGCCTATGTTGTAGACAATAACACATTACATCTTTTTTGTGTCCTGCTATTTCATCATACGACGTTTAGTTACGGAGTTATTAATGATTTTGTACTTTTTGTCCGAAATTTTTCTATGTCCCACGAATAACTTAAAAATTGATTCGAATGAAATTTCAAAAAATAGGTTTTTTTAATACTTTTATTATATTTTTTACGTCTTGTAGGGTCGGAAACCAACATGATATTTTGATGTATTTTTTCGTCCCATGCATTTTTGGTTTCAGGTGATAGAATTATTTTCCACTACGTCCCATGCTCATCTATATTATATAAAACCACATGGCTGACTGATTCACTCACTGACATAAATGTTTACCCACTTCCAAATGAGTTAGAAACTTGATATTTGGCAAAAACACTCCTTTCACCTTGCAACCAACAGAAAAATTCCGAAAAGGTACATTTTTTAATTTTCAACCCTACAAGAGACAAAAATATAGGGGGAAGCTATTTATCTCCAGTAATATCTCTGAGTGTGATATTGTGCATGGCCTATGTTGTAGACAATAACACATTACATCTTTTTTGTCTCCTGCTATTTCATCATACGACGTTTAGTTACGGAGTTATTAATGATTTTGTACTTTTTGTCCGAAATTTTTCTATGTCCCACGAATAACTTAAAAATTGATTCGAATGAAATTTCAAAAAATAGGTTTTTTTAATACTTTTATTATATTTTTTACGTCTTGTAGGGTCGGAAACCAACATGATATTTTGATGTATTTTTTCGTCCCATGCATTTTTGGTTTCAGGTGATAGAATTATTTTCCACTACGTCCCATGCTCATCTATATTATATAAAACCACATGGCTGACTGATTCACTCACTGACATAAATGTTTACCCACTTCCAAATGAGTTAGAAACTTGATATTTGGCAAAAACACTCCTTTCACCTTGCAACCAACAGAAAAATTCCGAAAAGGTACATTTTTTAATTTTCAACCCTACAAGAGACAAAAATATAGGGGGAAGCTATTTATCTCCAGTAATATCTCTGAGTGTGATATTGTGCATGGCCTATGTTGTAGACAATAACACATTACATCTTTTTTGTCTCCTGCTATTTCATCATACGACGTTTAGTTACGGAGTTATTAATGATTTTGTACTTTTTGTCCGAAATTTTTCTATGTCCCACGAATAACTTAAAAATTGATTCGAATGAAATTTCAAAAAATAGGTTTTTTTAATACTTTTATTATATTTTTTACGTCTTGTAGGGTCGGAAACCAACATGATATTTTGATGTATTTTTTCGTCCCATGCATTTTTGGTTTCAGGTGATAGAATTATTTTCCACTACGTCCCATGCTCATCTATATTATATAAAACCACATGGCTGACTGATTCACTCACTGACATAAATGTTTACCCACTTCCAAATGAGTTAGAAACTTGATATTTGGCAAAAACACTCCTTTCACCTTGCAACCAACAGAAACATTCCGAAAAGGTACATTTTTTAATTTTCAACCCTACAAGAGACAAAAATATAGGGGGAAGCTATTTATCTCCAGTAATATCTCTGAGTGTGATATTGTGCATGGCCTATGTTGTAGACAATAACACATTACATCTTTTTGTCTCCTGCTATTTCATCATACGACGTTTAGTTACGGAGTTATTAATGATTTTGTACTTTTTGTCCGAAATTTTTCTATGTCCCACGAATAACTTAAAAATTGATTCGAATGAAATTTCAAAAAATAGGTTTTTTTAATACTTTTATTATATTTTTTACGTCTTGTAGGGTCAGAAACCAACATGATATTTTGATGTATTTTTTCGTCCCATGCATTTTTGGTTTCAGGTGATAGAATTATTTTCCACTACGTCCCATGCTCATCTATATTATATAAAACCACATGGCTGACTGATTCACTCACTGACATAAATGTTTACCCACTTCCAAATGAGTTAGAAACTTGATATTTGGCAAAAACACTCCTTTCACCTTGCAACCAACAGAAAAATTCCGAAAAGGTACATTTTTTAATTTTCAACCCTACAAGAGACAAAAATATAGGGGGAAGCTATTTATCTCCAGTAATATCTCTGAGTGTGATATTGTGCATGGCCTATGTTGTAGACAATAACACATTACATCTTTTTTGTCTCCTGCTATTTCATCATACGACGTTTAGTTACGGAGTTATTAATGATTTTGTACTTTTTGTCCGAAATTTTTCTATGTCCCACGAATAACTTAAAAATTGATTCGAATGAAATTTCAAAAAATAGGTTTTTTTAATACTTTTATTATATTTTTTACGTCTTGTAGGGTCGGAAACCAACATGATATTTTGATGTATTTTTTCGTCCCATGCATTTTTGGTTTCAGGTGATAGAATTATTTCCACTACGTCCCATGCTCATCTATATTATATAAAACCACATGGCTGACTGATTCACTCACTGACATAAATGTTTACCCACTTCCAAATGAGTTAGAAACTTGATATTTGGCAAAAACACTCCTTTCACCTTGCAACCAACAGAAAAATTCCGACAAGGTACATTTTTTTAATTTTCAACCCTACAAGAGACAAAAATATAGGGGGAAGCTATTTATCTCCAGTAATATCTCTGAGTGTGATATTGTGCATGGCCTATGTTGTAGACAATAACACATTACATCTTTTTTGTCTCCTGCTATTTCATCATACGACGTTTAGTTACGGAGTTATTAATGATTTTGTACTTTTTGTCCGAATTTTTTCTATGTCCCACGAATAACTTAAAAATTGATTCGAATGAAATTTCAAAAAATAGGTTTTTTTAATACTTTTATTATATTTTTTACGTCTTGTAGGGTCGGAAACCAACATGATATTTTGATGTATTTTTTCGTCCCATGCATTTTTGGTTTCAGGTGATAGAATTATTTTCCACTACGTCCCATGCTCATCTATATTATATAAAACCACATGGCTGACTGATTCACTCACTGACATAAATGTTTACCCACTTCCAAATGAGTTAGAAACTTGATATTTGGCAAAAACACTCCTTTCACCTAGCAACCAACAGAAAAATTCCGAAAAGGTACATTTTTTAATTTTCAACCCTACAAGAGACAAAAATATAGGGGGAAGCTATTTATCTCCAGTAATATCTCTGAGTGTGATATTGTGCATGGCCTATGTTGTAGACAATAACACATTACATCTTTTTTGTCTCCTGCTATTTCATCATACGACGTTTAGTTACGGAGTTATTAATGATTTTGTACTTTTTGTCCGAAATTTTTCTATGTCCCACGAATAACTTAAAAATTGATTCGAATGAAATTTCAAAAAATAGGTTTTTTTAATACTTTTATTATATTTTTTACGTCTTGTAGGGTCGGAAACCAACATGATATTTTGATGTATTTTTTCGTCCCATGCATTTTTGGTTTCAGGTGATAGAATTATTTCCACTACGTCCCATGCTCATCTATATTATATAAAACCACATGGCTGACTGATTCACTCACTGACATAAATGTTTACCCACTTCCAAATGAGTTAGAAACTTGATATTTGGCAAAAACACTCCTTTCACCTTGCAACCAACAGAAAAATTCCGAAAAGGTACATTTTTTTAATTTTCAACCCTACAAGAGACAAAAATATAGGGGGAAGCTATTTATCTCCAGTAATATCTCTGAGTGTGATATTGTGCATGGCCTATGTTGTAGACAATAACACATTACATCTTTTTTGTCTCCTGCTATTTCATCATACGACGTTTAGTTACGGAGTTATTAATGATTTTGTACTTTTTGTCCGAAATTTTTCTATGTCCCACGAATAACTTAAAAATTGATTCGAATGAAATTTCAAAAAATAGTTTTTTTTAATACTTTTATTATATTTTTACGTCTTGTAGGGTCGGAAACCAACATGATATTTTGATGTATTTTTTCGTCCCATGCATTTTTGGTTTCAGGTGATAGAATTATTTTCCACTACGTCCCATGCTCATCTATATTATATAAAACCACATGGCTGACTGATTCACTCACTGACATAAATGTTTACCCACTTCCAAATGAGTTAGAAACTTGATATTTGGCAAAAACACTCCTTTCACCTTGCAACCAACAGAAAAATTCCGAAAAGGTACATTTTTTAATTTTCAACCCTACAAGAGACAAAAATATAGGGGGAAGCTATTTATCTCCAGTAATATCTCTGAGTGTGATATTGTGCATGGCCTATGTTGTAGACAATAACACATTACATCTTTTTTGTCTCCTGCTATTTCATCATACGACGTTTAGTTACGGAGTTATTAATGATTTTGTACTTTTTGTCCGAAATTTTTCTATGTCCCACGAATAACTTAAAAATTGATTCGAATGAAATTTCAAAAAATAGGTTTTTTAATACTTTTATTATATTTTTTACGTCTTGTAGGGTCGGAAACCAACATGATATTTTGATGTATTTTTTCGTCCCATGCATTTTTGGTTTCAGGTGATAGAATTATTTTCCACTACGTCCCATGCTCATCTATATTATATAAAACCACATGGCTGACTGATTCACTCACTGACATAAATGTTAACCCACTTCCAAATGAGTTAGAAACTTGATATTTGGCAAAAACACTCCTTTCACCTTGCAACCAACAGAAAAATTCCGAAAAGGTACATTTTTTAATTTTCAACCCTACAAGAGACAAAAATATAGGGGGAAGCTATTTATCTCCAGTAATATCTCTGAGTGTGATATTGTGCATGGCCTATGTTGTAGACAATAACACATTACATCTTTTTTGTCTCCTGCTATTTCATCATGCGACGTTTAGTTACGGAGTTATTAATGATTTTGTACTTTTTGTCCGAAATTTTTCTATGTCCCACGAATAACTTAAAAATTGATTCGAATGAAATTTCAAAAAATAGGTTTTTTTAATACTTTTATTATATTTTTTACGTCTTGTAGGGTCGGAAACCAACATGATATTTTGATGTATTTTTTCGTCCCATGCATTTTTGGTTTCAGGTGATAGAATTATTTTCCACTACGTCCCATGCTCATCTATATTATATAAAACCACATGGCTGACTGATTCACTCACTGACATAAATGTTTACCCACTTCCAAATGAGTTAGAAACTTGATATTTGGCAAAAACACTCCTTTCACCTTGCAACCAACAGAAAAATTCCGAAAAGGTACATTTTTTAATTTTCAACCCTACAAGAGACAAAAATATAGGGGGAAGCTATTTATCTCCAGTAATATCTCTGAGTGTGATATTGTGCATGGCCTATGTTGTAGACAATAACACATTACATCTTTTTTGTCTCCTGCTATTTCATCATGCGACGTTTAGTTACGGAGTTATTAATGATTTTGTACTTTTTGTCCGAAATTTTTCTATGTCCCACGAATAACTTAAAAATTGATTCGAATGAAATTTCAAAAAATAGGTTTTTTTAATACTTTTATTATATTTTTTACGTCTTGTAGGGTCGGAAACCAACATGATATTTTGATGTATTTTTTCGTCCCATGCATTTTTGGTTTCAGGTGATAGAATTATTTTCCACTACGTCCCATGCTCATCTATATTATATAAAACCACATGGCTGACTGATTCACTCACTGACATAAATGTTTACCCACTTCCAAATGAGTTAGAAACTTGATATTTGGCAAAAACACTCCTTTCACCTTGCAACCAACAGAAAAATTCCGAAAAGGTACATTTTTTAATTTTCAACCCTACAAGAGACAAAAATATAGGGGGAAGCTATTTATCTCCAGTAATATCTCTGAGTGTGATATTGTGCATGGCCTATGTTGTAGACAATAACACGTTACATCTTTTTTGTCTCCTGCTATTTCATCATACGACGTTTAGTTACGGAGTTATTAATGATTTTGTACTTTTTGTCCGAAATTTTTCTATGTCCCACGAATAACTTAAAAATTGATTCGAATGAAATTTCAAAAAATAGGTTTTTTTAATACTTTTATTATATTTTTTACGTCTTGTAGGGTCGGAAACCAACATGATATTTTGATGTATTTTTTCGTCCCATGCATTTTTGGTTTCAGGTGATAGAATTATTTTCCACTACGTCCCATGCTCATCTATATTATATAAAACCACATGGCTGACTGATTCACTCACTGACATAAATGTTTACCCACTTCCAAATGAGTTAGAAACTTTATATTTGGCAAAAACACTCCTTTCACGATGCAACCAACAGAAAAATACCGAAAAGGTACATTTTTTAATTTTCAACCCTACAAGAGACAAAAATATAGGGGGAAGCTATTTATCTCCAGTAATATCTCTGAGTGTGATATTGTGCATGGCCTATGTTGTAGACAATAACACATTACATCTTTTTTGTCTCCTGCTATTTCATCATACGACGTTTAGTTACGGAGTTATTAATGATTTTGTACTTTTTGTCCGAAATTTTTCTATGTCCCACGAATAACTTAAAAATTGATTCGAATGAAATTTCAAAAAATAGGTTTTTTTAATACTTTTATTATATTTTTTACGTCTTGTAGGGTCGGAAACCAACATGATATTTTGATGTATTTTTTCGTCCCATGCATTTTTGATTTCAGGTGATAGAATTATTTCCACTACGTCCCATGCTCATCTATATTATATAAAACCACATGGCTGACTGATTCACTCACTGACATAAATGTTTACCCACTTCCAAATGAGTTAGAAACTTGATATTTGGCAAAAAACACTCCTTTCACCTTGCAACCAACAGAAAAATTCCGAAAAGGTACATTTTTTTAATTTTCAACCCTACAAGAGACAAAAATATAGGGGGAAGCTATTTATCTCCAGTAATATCTCTGAGTGTGATATTGTGCATGGCCTATGTTGTAGACAATAACACATTACATCTTTTTTGTCTCCTGCTATTTCATCATACGACGTTTAGTTACGGAGTTATTAATGATTTTGTACTTTTTGTCCGAAATTTTTCTATGTCCCACGAATAACTTAAAAATTGATTCGAATGAAATTTCAAAAAATAGGTTTTTTTAATACTTTTATTATATTTTTTACGTCTTGTAGGGTCGGAAACCAACATGATATTTTGATGTATTTTTTCGTCCCATGCATTTTTGGTTTCAGGTGATAGAATTATTTTCCACTACGTCCCATGCTCATCTATATTATATAAAACCACATGGCTGACTGATTCACTCACTGACATAAATGTTTACCCACTTCCAAATGAGTTAGAAACTTGATATTTGGCAAAAACACTCCTTTCACCTTGCAACCAACAGAAAAATTCCGAAAAGGTACATTTTTTAATTTTCAACCCTACAAGAGACAAAAATATAGGGGGAAGCTATTTATCTCCAGTAATATCTCTGAGTGTGATATTGTGCATGGCCTATGTTGTAGACAATAACACGTTACATCTTTTTTGTCTCCTGCTATTTCATCATACGACGTTTAGTTACGGAGTTATTAATGATTTTGTACTTTTTGTCCGAAATTTTTCTATGTCCCACGAATAACTTAAAAATTGATTCGAATGAAATTTCAAAAAATAGGTTTTTTTAATACTTTTATTATATTTTTTACGTCTTGTAGGGTCGGAAACCAACATGATATTTTGATGTATTTTTTCGTCCCATGCATTTTTGGTTTCAGGTGATAGAATTATTTTCCACTACGTCCCATGCTCATCTATATTATATAAAACCACATGGCTGACTGATTCACTCACTGACATAAATGTTTACCCACTTCCAAATGAGTTAGAAACTTGATATTTGGCAAAAACACTCCTTTCACCTTGCAACCAACAGAAACATTCCGAAAAGGTACATTTTTTAATTTTCAACCCTACAAGAGACAAAAATATAGGGGGAAGCTATTTATCTCCAGTAATATCTCTGAGTGTGATATTGTGCATGGCCTATGTTGTAGACAATAACACATTACATCTTTTTGTCTCCTGCTATTTCATCATACGACGTTTAGTTACGGAGTTATTAATGATTTTGTACTTTTTGTCCGAAATTTTTCTATGTCCCACGAATAACTTAAAAATTGATTCGAATGAAATTTCAAAAAATAGTTTTTTTTAATACTTTTATTATATTTTTTACGTCTTGTAGGGTCAGAAACCAACATGATATTTTGATGTATTTTTTCGTCCCATGCATTTTTGGTTTCAGGTGATAGAATTATTTTCCACTACGTCCCATGCTCATCTATATTATATAAAACCACATGGCTGACTGATTCACTCACTGACATAAATGTTTACCCACTTCCAAATGAGTTAGAAACTTGATATTTGGCAAAAACACTCCTTTCACCTTGCAACCAACAGAAAAATACCGAAAAGGTACATTTTTTAATTTTCAACCCTACAAGAGACAAAAATATAGGGGGAAGCTATTTATCTCCAGTAATATCTCTGAGTGTGATATTGTGCATGGCCTATGTTGTAGACAATAACACATTACATCTTTTTTGTCTCCTGCTATTTCATCATACGACGTTTAGTTACGGAGTTATTAATGATTTTGTACTTTTTGTCCGAAATTTTTCTATGTCCCACGAATAACTTAAAAATTGATTCGAATGAAATTTCAAAAAATAGGTTTTTTTAATACTTTTATTATATTTTTTACGTCTTGTAGGGTCGGAAACCAACATGATATTTTGATGTATTTTTTCGTCCCATGCATTTTTGGTTTCAGGTGATAGAATTATTTCCACTACGTCCCATGCTCATCTATATTATATAAAACCACATGGCTGACTGATTCACTCACTGACATAAATGTTTACCCACTTCCAAATGAGTTAGAAACTTGATATTTGGCAAAAACACTCCTTTCACCTTGCAACCAACAGAAAAATTCCGAAAAGGTACATTTTTTTAATTTTCAACCCTACAAGAGACAAAAATATAGGGGGAAGCTATTTATCTCCAGTAATATCTCTGAGTGTGATATTGTGCATGGCCTATGTTGTAGACAATAACACATTACATCTTTTTTGTCTCCTGCTATTTCATCATACGACGTTTAGTTACGGAGTTATTAATGATTTTGTACTTTTTGTCCGAAATTTTTCTATGTCCCACGAATAACTTAAAAATTGATTCGAATGAAATTTCAAAAAATAGGTTTTTTTAATACTTTTATTATATTTTTTACGTCTTGTAGGGTCGGAAACCAACATGATATTTTGATGTATTTTTTCGTCCCATGCATTTTTGGTTTCAGGTGATAGAATTATTTTCCACTACGTCCCATGCTCATCTATATTATATAAAACCACATGGCTGACTGATTTACTCACTGACATAAATGTTTACCCACTTCCAAATGAGTTAGAAACTTGATATTTGGCAAAACACTCCTTTCACCTTGCAACCAACAGAAAAATTCCGAAAAGGTACATTTTTTAATTTTCAACCCTACAAGAGACAAAAATATAGGGGGAAGCTATTTATCTCCAGTAATATCTCTGAGTGTGATATTGTGCATGGCCTATGTTGTAGACAATAACACATTACATCTTTTTTGTCTCCTGCTATTTCATCATACGACGTTTAGTTACGGAGTTATTAATGATTTTGTACTTTTTGTCCGAAATTTTTCTATGTCCCACGAATAACTTAAAAATTGATTCGAATGAAATTTCAAAAAATAGGTTTTTTTAATACTTTTATTATATTTTTTACGTCTTGTAGGGTCGGAAACCAACATGATATTTTGATGTATTTTTTCGTCCCATGCATTTTTGGTTTCAGGTGATAGAATTATTTTCCACTACGTCCCATGCTCATCTATATTATATAAAACCACATGGCTGACTGATTCACTCACTGACATAAATGTTTACCCACTTCCAAATGAGTTAGAAACTTGATATTTGGCAAAAACACTCCTTTCACCTTGCAACCAACAGAAAAATTCCGAAAAGGTACATTTTTTAATTTTCAACCCTACAAGAGACAAAAATATAGGGGGAAGCTATTTATCTCCAGTAATATCTCTGAGTGTGATATTGTGCATGGCCTATGTTGTAGACAATAACACATTACATCTTTTTTGTCTCCTGCTATTTCATCATACGACGTTTAGTTACGGAGTTATTAATGATTTTGTACTTTTTGTCCGAAATTTTTCTATGTCCCACGAATAACTTAAAAATTGATTCGAATGAAATTTCAAAAAATAGGTTTTTTTAATACTTTTATTATATTTTTTACGTCTTGTAGGGTCGGAAACCAACATGATATTTTGATGTATTTTTTCGTCCCATGCATTTTTGGTTTCAGGTGATAGAATTATTTTCCACTACGTCCCATGCTCATCTATATTATATAAAACCACATGGCTGACTGATTCACTCACTGACATAAATGTTTACCCACTTCCAAATGAGTTAGAAACTTGATATTTGGCAAAAACACTCCTTTCACCTTGCAACCAACAGAAAAATTCCGAAAAGGTACATTTTTTAATTTTCAACCCTACAAGAGACAAAAATATAGGGGGAAGCTATTTATCTCCAGTAATATCTCTGAGTGTGATATTGTGCATGGCCTATGTTGTAGACAATAACACATTACATCTTTTTTGTCTCCTGCTATTTCATCATACGACGTTTAGTTACGGAGTTATTAATGATTTTGTACTTTTTGTCCGAAATTTTTCTATGTCCCACGAATAACTTAAAAATTGATTCGAATGAAATTTCAAAAAATAGGTTTTTTTAATACTTTTATTATATTTTTTACGTCTTGTAGGGTCGGAAACCAACATGATATTTTGATGTATTTTTTCGTCCCATGCATTTTTGGTTTCAGGTGATAGAATTATTTTCCACTACGTCCCATGCTCATCTATATTATATAAAACCACATGGCTGACTGATTCACTCACTGACATAAATGTTTACCCACTTCCAAATGAGTTAGAAACTTGATATTTGGCAAAAACACTCCTTTCACCTTGCAACCAACAGAAAAATTCCGAAAAGGTACATTTTTTAATTTTCAACCCTACAAGAGACAAAAATATAGAGGGAAGCTATTTATCTCCAGTAATATCTCTGAGTGTGATATTGTGCATGGCCTATGTTGTAGACAATAACACATTACATCTTTTTTGTCTCCTGCTATTTCATCATACGACGTTTAGTTACGGAGTTATTAATGATTTTGTACTTTTTGTCCGAAATTTTTCTATGTCCCACGAATAACTTAAAAATTGATTCGAATGAAATTTCAAAAAATAGGTTTTTTTAATACTTTTATTATATTTTTTACGTCTTGTAGGGTCGGAAACCAACATGATATTTTGATGTATTTTTTCGTCCCATGCATTTTTGGTTTCAGGTGATAGAATTATTTTCCACTACGTCCCATGCTCATCTATATTATATAAAACCACATGGCTGACTGATTCACTCACTGACATAAATGTTTACCCACTTCCAAATGAGTTAGAAACTTGATATTTGGCAAAAACACTCCTTTCACCTTGCAACCAACAGAAAAATTCCGAAAAGGTACATTTTTTAATTTTCAACCCTACAAGAGACAAAAATATAGGGGGAAGCTATTTATCTCCAGTAATATCTCTGAGTGTGATATTGTGCATGGCCTATGTTGTAGACAATAACACATTACATCTTTTTGTCTCCTGCTATTTCATCATACGACGTTTAGTTACGGAGTTATTAATGATTTTGTACTTTTTGTCCGAAATTTTTCTATGTCCCACGAATAACTTAAAAATTGATTCGAATGAAATTTCAAAAAATAGGTTTTTTTAATACTTTTATTATATTTTTTACGTCTTGTAGGGTCAGAAACCAACATGATATTTTGATGTATTTTTTCGTCCCATGCATTTTTGGTTTCAGGTGATAGAATTATTTTCCACTACGTCCCATGCTCATCTATATTATATAAAACCACATGGCTGACTGATTCACTCACTGACATAAATGTTTACCCACTTCCAAATGAGTTAGAAACTTGATATTTGGCAAAAACACTCCTTTCACCTTGCAACCAACAGAAAAATACCGAAAAGGTACATTTTTTAATTTTCAACCCTACAAGAGACAAAAATATAGGGGGAAGCTATTTATCTCCAGTAATATCTCTGAGTGTGATATTGTGCATGGCCTATGTTGTAGACAATAACACATTACATCTTTTTTGTCTCCTGCTATTTCATCATACGACGTTTAGTTACGGAGTTATTAATGATTTTGTACTTTTTGTCCGAAATTTTTCTATGTCCCACGAATAACTTAAAAATTGATTCGAATGAAATTTCAAAAAATAGGTTTTTTTAATACTTTTATTATATTTTTTACGTCTTGTAGGGTCGGAAACCAACATGATATTTTGATGTATTTTTTCGTCCCATGCATTTTTGGTTTCAGGTGATAGAATTATTTCCACTACGTCCCATGCTCATCTATATTATATAAAACCACATGGCTGACTGATTCACTCACTGACATAAATGTTTACCCACTTCCAAATGAGTTAGAAACTTGATATTTGGCAAAAACACTCCTTTCACCTTGCAACCAACAGAAAAATACCGAAAAGGTACATTTTTTTAATTTTCAACCCTACAAGAGACAAAAATATAGGGGGAAGCTATTTATCTCCAGTAATATCTCTGAGTGTGATATTGTGCATGGCCTATGTTGTAGACAATAACACATTACATCTTTTTTGTCTCCTGCTATTTCATCATACGACGTTTAGTTACGGAGTTATTAATGATTTTGTACTTTTTGTCCGAAATTTTTCTATGTCCCACGAATAACTTAAAAATTGATTCGAATGAAATTTCAAAAAATAGGTTTTTTTAATACTTTTATTATATTTTTTACGTCTTGTAGGGTCGGAAACCAACATGATATTTTGATGTATTTTTTCGTCCCATGCATTTTTGGTTTCAGGTGATAGAATTATTTTCCACTACGTCCCATGCTCATCTATATTATATAAAACCACATGGCTGACTGATTCACTCACTGACATAAATGTTTACCCACTTCCAAATGAGTTAGAAACTTGATATTTGGCAAAAACACTCCTTTCACCTTGCAACCAACAGAAAAATTCCGAAAAGGTACATTTTTTAATTTTCAACCCTACAAGAGACAAAAATATAGGGGGAAGCTATTTATCTCCAGTAATATCTCTGAGTGTGATATTGTGCATGGCCTATGTTGTAGACAATAACACGTTACATCTTTTTTGTCTCCTGCTATTTCATCATACGACGTTTAGTTACGGAGTTATTAATGATTTTGTACTTTTTGTCCGAAATTTTTCTATGTCCCACGAATAACTTAAAAATTGATTCGAATGAAATTTCAAAAAATTGGTTTTATTAATACTTTTATTATATTTTTTACGTCTTGTAGGGTCGGAAACCAACATGATATTTTGATGTATTTTTTCGTCCCATGCATTTTTGGTTTCAGGTGATAGAATTATTTTCCACTACGTCCCATGCTCATCTATATTATATAAAACCACATGGCTGACTGATTCACTCACTGACATAAATGTTTACCCACTTCCAAATGAGTTAGAAACTTGATATTTGGCAAAAACACTCCTTTCACCTTGCAACCAACAGAAAAATTCCGAAAAGGTACATTTTTTAATTTTCAACCCTACAAGAGACAAAAATATAGGGGGAAGCTATTTATCTCCAGTAATATCTCTGAGTGTGATATTGTGCATGGCCTATGTTGTAGACAATAACACATTACATCTTTTTTGTCTCCTGCTATTTCATCATACGACGTTTAGTTACGGAGTTATTAATGATTTTGTACTTTTTGTCCGAAATTTTTCTATGTCCCACGAATAACTTAAAAATTGATTCGAATGAAATTTCAAAAAATAGGTTTTTTTAATACTTTTATTATATTTTTTACGTCTTGTAGGGTCGGAAACCAACATGATATTTTGATGTATTTTTTCGTCCCATGCATTTTTGGTTTCAGGTGATAGAATTATTTTCCACTACGTCCCATGCTCATCTATATTATATAAAACCACATGGCTGACTGATTCACTCACTGACATAAATGTTTACCCACTTCCAAATGAGTTAGAAACTTGATATTTGGCAAAAACACTCCTTTCACCTTGCAACCAACAGAAAAATTCCGAAAAGGTACATTTTTTAATTTTCAACCCTACAAGAGACAAAAATATAGGGGGAAGCTATTTATCTCCAGTAATATCTCTGAGTGTGATATTGTGCATGGCCTATGTTGTAGACAATAACACATTACATCTTTTTGTCTCCTGCTATTTCATCATACGACGTTTAGTTACGGAGTTATTAATGATTTTGTACTTTTTGTCCGAAATTTTTCTATGTCCCACGAATAACTTAAAAATTGATTCGAATAAAATTTCAAAAAATAGGTTTTTTTAATACTTTTATTATATTTTTTACGTCTTGTAGGGTCAGAAACCAACATGATATTTTGATGTATTTTTTCGTCCCATGCATTTTTGGTTTCAGGTGATAGAATTATTTTCCACTACGTCCCATGCTCATCTATATTATATAAAACCACATGGCTGACTGATTCACTCACTGACATAAATGTTTACCCACTTCCAAATGAGTTAGAAACTTGATATTTGGCAAAAACACTCCTTTCACCTTGCAACCAACAGAAAAATACCGAAAAGGTACATTTTTTAATTTTCAACCCTACAAGAGACAAAAATATAGGGGGAAGCTATTTATCTCCAGTAATATCTCTGAGTGTGATATTGTGCATGGCCTATGTTGTAGACAATAACACATTACATCTTTTTTGTCTCCTGCTATTTCATCATACGACGTTTAGTTACGGAGTTATTAATGATTTTGTACTTTTTGTCCGAAATTTTTCTATGTCCCACGAATAACTTAAAAATTGATTCGAATGAAATTTCAAAAAATAGGTTTTTTTAATACTTTTATTATATTTTTTACGTCTTGTAGGGTCGGAAACCAACATGATATTTTGATGTATTTTTTCGTCCCATGCATTTTTGATTTCAGGTGATAGAATTATTTCCACTACGTCCCATGCTCATCTATATTATATAAAACCACATGGCTGACTGATTCACTCACTGACATAAATGTTTACCCACTTCCAAATGAGTTAGAAACTTGATATTTGGCAAAAAACACTCCTTTCACCTTGCAACCAACAGAAAAATTCCGAAAAGGTACATTTTTTTAATTTTCAACCCTACAAGAGACAAAAATATAGGGGGAAGCTATTTATCTCCAGTAATATCTCTGAGTGTGATATTGTGCATGGCCTATGTTGTAGACAATAACACATTACATCTTTTTTGTCTCCTGCTATTTCATCATACGACGTTTAGTTACGGAGTTATTAATGATTTTGTACTTTTTGTCCGAAATTTTTCTATGTCCCACGAATAACTTAAAAATTGATTCGAATGAAATTTCAAAAAATAGGTTTTTTTAATACTTTTATTATATTTTTTACGTCTTGTAGGGTCGGAAACCAACATGATATTTTGATGTATTTTTTCGTCCCATGCATTTTTGGTTTCAGGTGATAGAATTATTTTCCACTACGTCCCATGCTCATCTATATTATATAAAACCACATGGCTGACTGATTCACTCACTGACATAAATGTTTACCCACTTCCAAATGAGTTAGAAACTTGATATTTGGCAAAAACACTCCTTTCACCTTGCAACCAACAGAAAAATTCCGAAAAGGTACATTTTTTAATTTTCAACCCTACAAGAGACAAAAATATAGGGGGAAGCTATTTATCTCCAGTAATATCTCTGAGTGTGATATTGTGCATGGCCTATGTTGTAGACAATAACACGTTACATCTTTTTTGTCTCCTGCTATTTCATCATACGACGTTTAGTTACGGAGTTATTAATGATTTTGTACTTTTTGTCCGAAATTTTTCTATGTCCCACGAATAACTTAAAAATTGATTCGAATGAAATTTCAAAAAATAGGTTTTTTTAATACTTTTATTATATTTTTTACGTCTTGTAGGGTCGGAAACCAACATGATATTTTGATGTATTTTTTCGTCCCATGCATTTTTGGTTTCAGGTGATAGAATTATTTTCCACTACGTCCCATGCTCATCTATATTATATAAAACCACATGGCTGACTGATTCACTCACTGACATAAATGTTTACCCACTTCCAAATGAGTTAGAAACTTGATATTTGGCAAAAACACTCCTTTCACCTTGCAACCAACAGAAAAATTCCGAAAAGGTACATTTTTTAATTTTCAACCCTACAAGAGACAAAAATATAGGGGGAAGCTATTTATCTCCAGTAATATCTCTGAGTGTGATATTGTGCATGGCCTATGTTGTAGACAATAACACATTACATCTTTTTTGTCTCCTGCTATTTCATCATACGACGTTTAGTTACGGAGTTATTAATGATTTTGTACTTTTTGTCCGAAATTTTTCTATGTCCCACGAATAACTTAAAAATTGATTCGAATGAAATTTCAAAAAATAGGTTTTTTTAATACTTTTATTATATTTTTTACGTCTTGTAGGGTCGGAAACCAACATGATATTTTGATGTATTTTTTCGTCCCATGCATTTTTGGTTTCAGGTGATAGAATTATTTCCACTACGTCCCATGCTCATCTATATTATATAAAACCACATGGCTGACTGATTCACTCACTGACATAAATGTTTACCCACTTCCAAATGAGTTAGAAACTTGATATTTGGCAAAAACACTCCTTTCACCTTGCAACCAACAGAAAAATTCCGAAAAGGTACATTTTTTAATTTTCAACCCTACAAGAGACAAAAATATAGGGGGAAGCTATTTATCTCCAGTAATATCTCTGAGTGTGATATTGTGCATGGCCTATGTTGTAGACAATAACACATTACATCTTTTTTGTCTCCTGCTATTTCATCATACGACGTTTAGTTACGGAGTTATTAATGATTTTGTACTTTTTGTCCGAAATTTTTCTATGTCCCACGAATAACTTAAAAATTGATTCGAATGAAATTTCAAAAAATAGGTTTTTTTAATACTTTTATTATATTTTTTACGTCTTGTAGGGTCGGAAACCAACATGATATTTTGATGTATTTTTTCGTCCCATGCATTTTTGGTTTCAGGTGATAGAATTATTTCCACTACGTCCCATGCTCATCTATATTATATAAAACCACATGGCTGACTGATTCACTCACTGACATAAATGTTTACCCACTTCCAAATGAGTTAGAAACTTGATATTTGGCAAAAACACTCCTTTCACCCCTTCTCTTTATTGTGGTTATGGACGAGGTAATGACACGGGTAGCAGGAAAGATAGGAGAAGATAAGATGAAAGCAATGGTGTTTGCAGATGATCTCATGGTCTGGGAAAACAAGGAGGAGGAAATTCAGGAGCAACTGAAGGCTTGGGAAGAAACAGTGGGAGAGTACGGATGGAAGTTCAACATCAGTAAATGTGAGATCCTGTTAACGACCAGGAAAAAGGACAGACCAATGAGTGGGATAACACTTGGAGGTGGACAGCTGAAGAAGGTGGAAAGTCTCAAGTACTTGGGAAGTATAGTGGAGGAAAATGGGAGAAATGACAAAGAGATTACGGAACGTGGCAGACAGGCAGAAGCATTTCTGAGAAGCATTAGGAGCTTAGTGTGGAATAAAGATGTCCCACAAAAAAGCAAGGAAGTGTTATACAGAAGCTACTATATCCCGATACTGACCTATGCTTCAGAAACGTGGACAATGAAGAAAAGAGACATAAGCAGAATACAGGCAGGTGAAATGAAGTTCCTGCGAAGTAGGATCGGAGTAACAAGAAGAGACAGGGTGAGGAATGAAAAGGTCAGGGAAATGGTGAAAGAGGAGCCCTTGCAAGGTAGGATTGAGACATCAAGACTGAGGTGGTATGGACACTTAAAGAGAATGGATGAGAAGGAGATTCCCAAGAGGATACATGAGATGCAGATGCAGAAGAAACGACCAAGGGGAAGACCAAGAGATAGATGGCTGAAAGGAGTGGAGGAATGTGTCAAGAAGAGAGGCGAGGACTGGACCAGAGTGACAGCGGAGAGGTGGTGGGAAGAAAGAACTAAGTGGCGAGGCTTATGTTCCAAACAGACCCAGCCTGGGGCTGGAAACTGTACAAGATGATGATGATGATGAGAAATAGGGGGATTTTATTAGGTAAATGTTATCTGGATGTACGATGTACTTTTTTCTTCAATTAAAAAGGCCGGCATTCGTGGTAGTATTAAAGGTGCCGGGACGTCCTCATAAGACCGGGTGCGCTTAGTATGAAGGGCTAATAGTCTACGCGTGGCGAGGAATGTTCCTCGGTCTTTAATAGTTGAAGACCTTCCTGAATTCAATGACATACATCTTATCTAGACTTGGCAACACATAGGAACACGGGGCGGGGGAAACCCGTTCAGTGAGTTAACATCCCAATTCGCCCGACCGTCGCTGCTCCAAGAGGGAAGTTGATACTATTCGCAGCTACAGTGCGGATGACATCCAACCAGATAAGTAATAGCCTGCACTATACAGTACAACCATAGTTGACTTACAACCACATAGTCGCTCCTAACGACAAATTCCGGATTTCTATCACCATTTTAGCATTTCACCTAACATCATATGTACTACAACTAGCATACACTGACAAGTTGCACTATCAATACTGCAACTAAATAATTGTACATATCGTAAATATTTTTACCTGTATTTTCAAACATAGATTTTACTGCCTAACGAGAGAACGGTACGAAGTCGGACGGTGAATTTCAATTTTATTTTTACATAATCGTGAAGGCCTTTTTACGCTGAAACAGGTAGTAGAGGTCTAATTTTTCGCTGGTCCTTTTTAAGGGGCCATTTGGGAGCCCTAAGTTGGTGGTGCGCGCTCTGAATTGTACAGTACATGCCGGCACATGTCAGAGCGCACAGCCACCGGCTATCTTGCCTTGCCTTCCCACTCCCCTAGTTCGGTTCTCCACTATCCCCCACCACATACGGTTGCCTACAGTTGTGTATATGGGACAGAGAGTCGTTTTCTATACCGTCAAGTTCTCCACGACTGATGGCTATTCCACATACAGGCGATCGCGTTGGAGTCGTTGCGTTGTAATGACCACTTGCAACATTATTCCAGCTCTCGTTATTGCTTACGGTGTTAATATTCAGGAAGCCACAGAGCTTTCGGATAAAGAGTTAATTACATACAAAGTATAAAGACAAAGTTTGATGCAATTTTGGAGGACAAATACGAACTTGTTCAGGTGGCAGAGGCCTTCTTCGTTGATTCAGAAGACTACGATGGCGTTGAGCAGGAGACACACCATCACCGCAAAAATAACTTAAACACGTTGATGAGTTTAACGAAGAGAACATAATGTGTAATGGCCGAGGAAGACCCTGTAAGGCGGTGGAAGATTATTAGTTATTGTTGGACATGTATCAAAAAATAAAGGAACGAGGACCTATGTACACTGTACCGAAGAATAAGACGACTTGGCTTATTTACTGCACGCTTCTTAATTACGAGGGGTGTTCAAAGGAAAAGGTACGAATCGTCTTAAAACCGAAACCGGTTGATATTTGAATATGCCACTTTGGGTTAACGTAGGCAGACATCTAGGAAATATGGTGTCCGGCGTGGTACTGCGCATGCGTGGGTGCACACACATATGACGCAGAAGAGTAAATACAATATGTCGGTATTTTTCAATATGTATCAGTGTTTTTATATGGATTGTTATTACAAGTGACAATTGTGTACTGTAAATGCTAAGCGCTGGAGGAGGAATATGTCCCTTAATTAAATTACTATCTGGGGTGTAGTGGCGCAGCGGTTAAGCTGTATGCCTCTCACCAAGGTAGACCGGGTTCGATTCCGGGTCAATGCTTGTGAGATTTTCGAAGTGAAATTCCATGTCCCGTGGTTTGGATTCCAAGTAAAAAGGAGGTCCCGTTGTTCGTGATCACGAGATTAACGGTCACGTTAAACTACTAGCTTCCTTCCTTTAAATGACTATCTTCAACACAAGTTTTATTCATTGGGAGGAAAACAAAATTAATTCTAATTTCGATTATATTGTCAATACGGACCACTATGGTTATTAGCAATTATATTCACAATGGTCAAGTGGTGGTATGCAGCCAAAATGAAGTTCTTTATTCCTTGTTTTTTGAATGAGACGTTGAATTTTATATAGTTCTTCAATTGCGCCCATACCATTTCGATGGGATTAAGTTCACAGCGAAGAACATATTTTCCTACCGATTTAGCCATCTCGTCAATGATGTATTTATCATATCTGTCTCTGTTTTGAGTCACAATAAGAAGCAGCTCCCATTTAAACATCATTTTGAAATGGGACCCCTTTTGAGTGAGCCAGTCTATAATCTGGTCTTTTGTCCATGAAGTTGTAGGTAAAAGTTTGCTTTTCCAACTGTGACAGCCTGCATTGTCTATGACTATGACAGATCCTTTGAGAAATCGGACAATAATTGCTCGGCGAACCTCTTTTCATACACTGCACCTGTCATTTCGTCGTGGGCGTCTGGCACAGAAACATTAACTCGGCACCTTTAACGGAACCTTGTTCATTCCCGGCATGAACCAAGGTACACCTTGATCCAAGAGCCCTAGGTGGCCTAAGCCCTGTGCTAACACCCTCAATTGCTGTCTGAGGAGTACTTTTAATTTTGGTGTCTCTCCTTTTGTCACCGTGTGGCCAGAAAAACAATAGATTTCCCTTCATTCCTAAATCTTTTCAAGTCCTTGAGATACTTACGTCACCTGATTATATCTTCCCTTTAAATCAGGAAATAATTGTTGACCCTTCTTACATTTTCAAACCCTATGTACAGAAGAAATCTCTTTAAAGTGGACCTCGAAAAATTTGGTAGAGTATCATCACTGTTTAACCTGCTCAAAATTATATTTAATGTTGGTGGTATGTTCTCAAAGAACAACGAACGATGCGATGGACTACGCGTTGTACTATTCCATCATACTTTATGAAACTAGCCTTTTTTTTGTTTAGTCTCTCTATTAGGCCCCGTGGTGTTGGGATAGCGCCCCTGCCTCTCACCCGGGGGCCCCGGGTTCGATCCCCGGCTCCGTCAGGGATTTTAAGACTGATGTGAGGGTTGGAGCGGGGTGCACTCAGCCTCGTGAGGACAATTGAGTAGCTGTCTAACAGTGAGACAGCGCCCCGATCGTGAATACCAAGATTAACGGCCGAGGGGACCCGACGCGCTGATCACGCGTCACCCCAATATCTGCAGGCCAAATGGCTGGGCAGCGGTCACTTGGTCGGCCTTAGCCCGTCATGAGCTGTATAGTGCCAGGGGTTGACTTTTTTTTTTATTATTATTAGGTTTTAACTTTGCTGGCGTTCTCACAGAACCTTTCCTTTTTTTCCCTTTATTATACTATGCGTTTCACTGTGATGTCTGTACTAGTGTGCCTTTGTAATCAAGGTAGGAAGCGGTCGTGGCCTTAAGTTAGGTAGAAATCGAACCCGCCTCTTGTCGGTTTTGTCTCGTGAGGTTGAGTGCACCCTGTTCCAGCCCTCAGATCGGAGTTGAATTTCTTGGCAGAGCTGGGAATTGAACCCGGGCTAGCATGCTGACAGCCAAGAATGCTAGCCACTACGCAACGAGGCGACAATTTATAAAGACCACAAGGACCACATCATTTTGCAGTTTAATTTCACACCACAACAAATTTAATAACACTGGGCTCTGGGGAAGCACAGAACCTACCCTCCATCAAACACAGTTGAGGGGATATGGGCCACCTGAGTAAACAAACTTTTGCTGCGTCAGGTAGTGCTGGGCAGGAGGAGTCCAGGAAGTGCAATAACTTACGAATGCTATCTGATATCCAGCTCTGGGTTGTTTTAAAACTATTTCAGACATCTATGAACATTTCTTCTTGCTTAGTCACTACCGTAAAGTCAATGGCAGAAATGTTTCTAGCTACCTAACTTTTCTGAGATACCATCCTAGATTTTGCAAATAACATTTAATTGGGAAAATTTTCCATTTTTGGTCCGTATTGACAATTGTAATTTGTTTTATTCAAATTAGCAGGCGGAACCTGCTAATTTGAATAAAACAAAATAACATTTGAGAAAAAAAAAACTTTCTTATTATGAAAATAATTACTGCACTGAGAAATAGGGTATCTTCTACCAGCATCAGGCACAAAAATTAAATTCTTAATCTGTTAGGATCATTAGTTCATTATCTATGGCGTGATAAGTTTTATAGCTGCAAAAATATAGATTCGCGCTAAAATATCGTAATTGTGAAAATCGGGCCATGTATTAATTTTTTGTGGCTTTTAGGTTTACGACATAAAGAAAGGAAAATTCTCTATAAGACCACGCTAATATTCTTAGATTTTTCACTTTGCGTTATTAGGAAATGGCAACACCGTCGGGGTAGATGAGGACGAAGCTAATTGCAGGACTTAGGGTGTGAGTGAGAGGCAAATACTTAATTTAATTCCATACTGTCTTTTAAGGTAGAGACGCTGTATAGATGAAGAACCTTTCTGTTAATAGGTATTTTTGCCATATTTTTTTTCTGTTTCTTGTCTGAAACCTAGAAAGTTGATTAATAGACAGAAACGGTGCAGAAGAAGTATGGATATATGCTTACAAATTCTCATGTCTGCATAAGTACTACAGTACCATTATTCAGTCTAATTACTAAATTTGTCATTGTTCTTTTGTGGGTTGACTGAGTCAGTGACCAAGAGTTTGGGCGACTGTGCATCTATGTTATTGATTCATTGAATTGTGGTGTATGATTTCTGCACAGGTTTCAGTAAAGTGAGCTGCCTGACAGTCATCCTGAGAAGAACGTGGATGGATGACTTGTTGTGCCACCAAACGCCTTCCAGTTTATGAAGATGAAATTGCAGCATTACAATGATTACTTATTTCTGATTAGGTTTTTTATGTTGCTACCTTGAGATTCCTTGGGATTTTCTAGCATGATCAGCAGACATAGGAAGCATACATATAATATGTGGATAATTTGTTTCTTTATTTGTATAAGTTACCATATTTTCTTGGTTATGCTGTAGAAGAGAGACCCCATTTTTGCAAGGAAGAATTTAGGAATACATGTTTCCTAAGTGAATGAAACATGTGTCCCTAAGTGTCCACCAATGCACTTGACGCATTATACACAAGGGTGATCGAAATTTGATCTAAAATAATAGAAAATTTTGATACAATTTACTAGAGCACAATTTTTTGAAAGATTGACTAGCTTGTATTTGTAAGCCCACACACACACTTTGGTCATTATAACCTACAACATGGCCTTGAACATTCAATCTTGCACCATGACTGCAAAGGCAGAGATTGATAGGTGGAATTGTGATGTTGAGAGTGTTTTATTTCCCCCCACCCCTGATTTTTCTACACTCCATCCAAGCAAAAGCCAGGTTAGTACCTTAAGGCCCGGGATACGTACGCCACTCCTTGATCCTAATAAAGTTGAATACACTGTTACAGTTGTCACAGAAATGCAAGTTATCTGGACAAATTCAAAATGCACTCGAATACATGATCATACCTAAAATAAATGTACTACTATTTCTTTGGCCATGCTGTATGCTGTAACAAGATAATCATTCTTTTCTCATGATGCTTTGGACCAAGATTACTTGCTACAAGAGCTCGAGGTGCTGGCATTATATTCCAAGTTGAATAACATTGGTATGAACATAATTCAGATTGAAATATTCATGTCAAACGCAAACTCTACTTTCAGAATATTTTTTTTTTAAGTTGTAGAAGGTACATATGATGGTAAGTTTGGTAATGACATTTGTGTTACATTTACTCTGCAAATGGCCATTCACACTATAATTTTCAGCAGAATTTAGAATTTCATCAAATTGTTACTTACGATCCTCTGGCTTTCGTATGGGTTATGTCCACAAATCCTACCTAGAAGAGTTTTAATTCTCATGTCTGCTGATGAGCTCTTGTTTTTACATTTATATTGAACGTTGATGTTTAATAAAATGTAGAGATCCAAATGTATCTTATAAGAGGGGATAACGGTAACTACGAAGTGATATGCTTGAACCTAGATTCATTGCACCTGTTGCCATGATCTAGGTACCGGTAGCTTAATATTCTCATAAATTATATAAAATAAAACAATAGTTTGGATTTCATATTTTTACTTTTAAGAATATTATTAATTGTGGTTCACTGTACAGTATATGTTAAATTGTATAAACTTATTTGAACATAACTTTTGTGATAGTAAATTGTACCTTTCTGCATATAGGTAACATTGTCGTTAAAACTTCTGTGGATGGATATGGATAAGGAATCCCTTTTTTCTATCTAGTTTTATGCTGTGGCCAGAAGAACTGGTTGACAGCCAAGAAACAGCCTCAAGCAAAAAGAAAAAAAAAATTGTTACTTACACTTTCTCGAGCTTTGGTTCTATTAGGTTGAGTTGAAATAGTCATGTCAAAACATAGATTTTAACGCAGCAATAGATTTAACAAAGCTTTCTCATTAAGTTTTTACACATTTATAAAAGGAGTGCTGCTGAACTTGACTGCGCTAGCAGCTGGGGTCTTGTGGGCGAGCAGGGGGATCCATACATTGATCTTAGAGCCCTGTTTTGTAGAACCTCAAGATTATTTTCATTTTAGTTTGTGAGGCTCTTCCCCAGATGAAACATAGGTATGAGAGCCGAGACTGAATCATTGCGAAGTATATTACATGTAGTGTCTGTGTTGTTACATAACATTTGATTTTAGCAAAGATACATCCAGCATTGCTCAGCATAACGGAAACACACGGTGAGGATGTGTCAGTTTATGAAGCTTTGAGGATACGTTCCATTATTAATCTTACTCGTCATATTGGAAGATAGTTTTTTTTTTTAGGAAGAGGAGCTATATTGCAGTATTCTTTAAATGAAAAAAGGCTGGGTTTCATGGAACAAAATGTGTGAACTAGTCTTAATTCTTGAAACTCTTGGTTTCTTAGTTATCAAATTGGAAGAATGGTTTTATTAGGAAGAGGAGCTATATTGCAGTATTCTTAAAATGAATAAAAGCTGGGTTTCTTGAACTAAATGTGTGAACTAATCTAATTCTTGAAACACTTGGTTTATGTGTCAGTATATGAAGCTCAAGAATACGTTACAATAATACTCGTAACGCATCATTTCGGAAGAATGGTTTTATTAGCAAGAGAAGCTATATTGCAGTATTCCTAAAATGAATGAAAGCTGGGTTTCTTGAACTAAATGTGTGAACTAATCTAATTCTTGAAACGCTTGGTTTATATGTCAGTTTATGAAGCTTTGAGAATATTACTTTTACTCATCATATCGGAAGAATGTTTTTATTAGGAAGAGGAGCTATAATGCAGTATTCTTAAAATGAATGAAAGCTGGGTTTCTTGAACTAAATGTGTGAACCATTCTAATTGTCAGTTTATGAAGCTTTGAGAATACGTTAAAACATTTAATCTTAGTCATCAAATTGGAAGAATGGTTTTATTAGGAAGAGGAGCTATATTGCAGTATTCTTAAAATGAATATAAGCTGGGTTTTTTGAACTAAATGTGTGAACTAATCTAATTCTTGAAACACTTGGTTTATATGTCAGTTTATGAAGCTTTGAGAATATTACTCTTACTTATCATATCGGAAGAATGTTTTTATTAGAAAGGGGAGCTATATTGCAGTATACTTAAAATGAATAAAAGCTGGGTTTCTTGAACTAAAAGTGTGAACTAATCTAATTCTTGAAACGCTTGGTTTGTTTGTCAGTTTATGAAGTTGAAGAATGGTTTTATTAGGTGAACGGCTGTTCGTAACATGCACCACGCCACAGACTCGAGCTGCTGGGGCGGTATTATGCTAAGGGGGACATTTACGTATGCTTCAATTCATCCTGTGGTAGTGATCGAAGGCACCATGAAAGCTGTGGACTACATGAAAATGATGGCGGACCACCTGCATCCCTTCATGCTGAAGCCTTTTCCAACGGTGTTGGTATCTTCATCTAAATAACTATCTGTATCACAAGGCCAGAATCGTGCTACAGTGGTTTGTGAGGAGCATGGTAGTGAACTCTTGTTGATGTCTTGGCTGCCAAATTCGCTGGAGCTCAATCCAATAGAACAAATCTGGGGGCTATCGGACACCAGTTCCATGCTCACAAACCTCCGGCCCCTAATTAAGGGGATTTATGGTACCTGTGCAGTGCCATATACCTTCAGAAATCTTCCTTTTCGAATCCATACCACGTTGTTTTGCGTTCCTAGGCAACAATTAAAGTTAGCTCTGTGTGTAGCTCAAAGCTGCATCTTCCTGCCATTTTACGAAAAAGAACTTGCGATATTCAAGCAGCGGGCGTTTCAAAATGCTACGGTGTGCCATGGTGCAGTACACGCTGTGATAGAAGCAGCCAAGTGGGCGCAAGGTGACGCTGCACACACTGAGGAGGTTAAGCAGCAGGTCATGATATTTTAGCTCATGAATGTACTGTAAATACTTACAGAGGAGATGAGTAGGCAGCATCTTGATTCTCGGAAATTTTGTTGTTTTGCTCATTATTGCCTACTAATGTTCAACATCAATGATTGTTTTGTAATTTATGGACTTCAAACAAACCAAAAAATAAAATCCCAATCATGTCCTAAGAAGCTCTGAGGTTCTCATGAAGACCTCGATAAACATTCCTAAGCTTGCTCAATGTGCTAGAGATCATGACAGCATGCTGGCCTAACTAGTGCCTCATTGTGTGGAAACCTGGGTTCTGAGTGTGCCACATTGATTAGCTTACGATACTGCTAAAGGGAACTAGGGGCTGAAATGACTCCTCGATGTATAACAGTTGTTGAAATATTAATAGAGAAAAATTACAACCTCGATATCTCAAATCCTTACGGGATGTCAATTAATTCGACTTTTCGGAAATACAAGTTATGGAGATACGTGAGAAAGTTGTTAAATTTGTGATATTATTATTATTAGTCATTTAATTAATCCCTTAAAGGGCAAAGACTTCCTGCTAGCAGAGAATTGTCTTAAAATACAATGTGCTCTGTAATGAAACTGGTGGTTATAGCAGATAGAAGCAACAAATTAAAGAAAGTGCTGTAAACTTCAACTCGGCCATATGCAACTTCCCGTTTTGAAGTGATGCCAATAAAGTAGGAAAAGAGAAACTACAGTATAAAAAATATACTGAAATTATCTAATAAAAAGAGCAACAAAATTCAATTTGCAGTACTTAGTAAATTACCGAAATATGTGTGTGAGTGGGAGTGTGTGCGTGCGTGTATGTATGTATCTACGTGTGTGTGCATGCATGTGTGTGTGAGCGTGTATATGTGTATGTGCGTGCCTGCGTGTATCTACACTTTTATTTAAGAATTGTATGATATAGACCGTCATTACAGCAGATTATATGTTTATAGTAATGTATATCTAAATTGCATTTTGTAAATATTGTCAATTCAAATCAGTAAGTATGTAGTTAGTTGTAGTTGTAAGTAGGTAGTTAGTTTGTCAATTAGATATATGTCATTGTTCTATTAGACTGTGGTGTGTGAGTGTGTCTGGTAACAGTTGCATTGTTTATTAGTTATAGTTCATTGTTTCAGTAGACTGTGATGTGTGATTGCATGTGAGTGTGTCTGGTGACAGACTGTTTTAGTGGTAGTATTTGTTGTTGGTGGAACTTTAGTATTTTTTCGTTAGTAGAATTTTGGTACTTAATTGTTAGTACAGTAGAAGGTTAGTATTTTAGTTAGTAGAATTGCTCTTTACTTATTCTGAAAGGGAGTAGCAGCCTTTCAGAATAAATCAATTCTTTACTAGTCTTATAGACGGTTAAGATATTGATAATATAAGCCAAATAATGGCTACACTGCGTCCTGCTGCACGGCTGAAAGCAAGGGGAAACTACAGCCGTTTGCTATTCCCGAGGATATGCACCTCTCTATGCATAAATACATGTGATGATGGCCTCCTCCCTTGTAAAATTTCAATCCGGAGGTAAACTAGTCCCCCGTTCGGATCTCCGGGTGGGGACTACTCGAGAGGGGGTTAACATCACAGAAGTGACAAAGAGGAACTCTGACATTCTACGGATCGGAGCGTGGAATGTTAGAAGTCTGCTAGGAAATGGAAGGTTAGAAAACTTAGAAAGGGAAATGGATAGGTTGAGGTTGGATTTGGTTGGGATTAGTGAAATGCGCTGGCAGGAAGAACAGGACTTTTGGTCAGGAGACTATAGGGTCATTAGCACTAAATCAAACAATGGCCAAGCAGGGGTTGGCCTCATATTGAGTAGGAAACTTGGACAGCGGGTGGAATATTATGAGCAATATAGTGAACGGATTATTGTAGCAAAAATCAATACTAAACCTACGTGCACCACAGTGGTACAAGTCTATATGCCTACCAGTCAAGCTGATGATGAGGATGTTGAAAAGGTCTACGAAGAAATAGACGAAATTCTGAGGTATATCAAGGGTGATGAAAATGTTATAGTAATGGGAGATTGGAATGCTGTGGTAGGAAAAGGGAGAGAAGGGAAGATAGTAGGAGATTTCGGATTAGGTGAAAGGAATGATCGAGGAAGCAGGCTGGTAGAATTCTGCACTGAGCATGAGTTGGTCATAGCTAACACCTTATTCAATAACCACAATAGAAGAATATACACATGGATGAGACCAGGAGATACAGGGCGTTACCAAATCGACTTCATTATGGTCAAGCAGAGGTTTCGAAACCAGATTTTGGATTGTAAAACATATCCTGGTGCTGACATAAACTCTGACCACAATCTGGTTGTAATGAAATGCAGATTAAAGTTGAAGAAACTGAAGAAAAGTCAAAAGCCAAAAAGGTGGGCAATAGACAGACTGAAAGAGAAGGATGTAAACGAAAGATTCAAGAAGAGTATAAAGGAAGGACTAATGAAAAACCCTAAACAAACTTCAATTGCAGACGAATGGGCACTTTTGAGGAATGAAATAACAAAATCCGCAGAAGAAAACATTGGTAGGAAAGAGAGAATAGGTAGAAAACCGTGGATCACTCAGGATATACTCGAATTGATGGATGAAAGGCGGAAGCTCAAGAATGTAAGAGATGAAAAGGGGAAAGCAGAATACAGACGTCTGAGAAATGAGGTTAACAAGAAGTGCAAGGAAGCGAAAGAAGAATGGTTGAAAGAGAAATGTGCTGGTATAGAAAATTGTCTGAAATTAGGAAAAGTAGACACAGCTTATCGAAGGATTAAGAATATTTTTGGGGAAAAGAAGACTAAGTGCTGTAATATTAAGGACACAAATGGAAAGCCTCTAACAGATAGGGAAGAAAAGGTTGAGAGATGGAAAGCTTACATAGAGAGTTTGTATAAGGGAAAGGAGATTGAGAATCATGTAATGGAAAGGGAGGAGGAAATTGATGAGGATGCGAAAGGAGATTTAATATTGAGATCAGAATTTGATAGAGCTTTGGAAGACTTAAGCAGGAACAAAGCACCAGGCATAGATGATATACCGATTGAGTTGCTACGCTGCATAGGAGAGGAAGGTCTGATCAGGTTATTTCACTTGGTGTGTAGGATGTATGAGGCAGGTGAGGTACCCCCTGATTTCAAGAAGAATGTAATCATCCCTATACCAAAGAAAGTGGGAGCTGACAGATGTGAAGATTACCGTACAATCAGCTTGATTACTCATGCTTCAAAGATCCTGTCTAGAATAATTTACAAGAGGATTGAAAGCCAGATAGAAACGGAGTTGGGTGAAGACCAGTTTGGTTTCAGGAGAAATGTAGGAACAAGGGAAGCTGTACTAAGTCTTAGGCTGATTTTGGAAGGTAGAATAAGGAAAGATAAGAGAACGTTCATGGCTTTTGTAGACTTAGAAAAGGCTTTTGATAACGTTGATTGGACTAAATTGTTTGACATTTTGAAATCGATTGGAATAAAGTACAGGGATAGGAGGGTGATATACAATCTATACAGAAACCAGACAGCAGTCATTCGAGTTGAAGGACATGAGAGAGAAGCAGGTATTCGGAAAGGTGTAAGGCAAGGCTGCAACTTATCACCCATACTTTTCAATCTTTACATTGAACAAGCAATGAAGGAAATTAGAGAAAAATTTAAAGTGGGAGTGAAGATTCAAGGAGAAATAATTTCAACTCTGAGATTTGCTGATGACATCGTCATCTTGGCCAACAAGCCTGAGGATTTGAATGAGTTTTTGAATGGTATGGACTCCGTCTTACGGAAAGAATTCATGATGAAAATTAATAAATGTAAAACAAAAATACTGGAATGCAGCCGAAATAAATCAGAAACCTCTATGGAGATCAAATTGGCAGGTGAAAAGCTGAAGGAAGTAGGAGATTTCTGTTACTTAGGAAGCAGAATAACCAGTGATGGACGAAGCAAAGAGGATATAAAAAGTAGGTTGGCTCAGGCAAGAAAAGCATTTCTACAAAAAAGGAATCTGCTGACATCTAATATAGATTTAGGTATTAGGAAGTCATTTTTGAAAGCCTTTGTCTGGAGCGTGGCGCTCTATGGAAGTGAAACTTGGACTATTGGTGCAGCAGAAAAGAGGAGAATTGAAGCATTTGAAATGTGGTGCTACAGGAGAATGATGAAGATCAGATGGGTAGATAAGGTTACAAACAAAGAGGTATTAAGACGAGTGGGAGAGGAGAGATGTTTCTGGCGACTGCTAATGAAGAGAAGAGATAGGTTGGTAGGACACATACTAAGACACCCAGGAATAGCAAGCTTAGTTATGGAAGGAAGGGTCGAGGACAAGAACTGTAGGGGTAGACCAAGGTTAGAATATGTTAAACAGATTGCCTCGGATGTAGGGTGTGGTAGCTATGTAGAGATGAAACGATTAGCTCAGGACAGGGAGGCATGGAGAGCTGCATCAAACCAGTCAAAAGACTGAAGACTCAAACAACAACACCTTGCAACCAACAGAAAAATTCCGAAAAGGTACATTTTTTAATTTTCAACCCTACAAGAGACAAAAATATAGGGGGAAGCTATTTATCTCCAGTAATATCTCTGAGTGTGATATTGTGCATGGCCTATGTTGTAGACAATAACACATTACATCTTTTTTGTCTCCTGCTATTTCATCATACGACGTTTAGTTACGGAGTTATTAATGATTTTGTACTTTTTGTCCGAAATTTTTCTATGTCCCACGAATAACTTAAAAATTGATTCGAATGAAATTTCAAAAAATAGGTTTTTTTAATACTTTTATTATATTTTTTACGTCTTGTAGGGTCGGAAACCAACATGATATTTTGATGTATTTTTTCGTCCCATGCATTTTTGGTTTCAGGTGATAGAATTATTTTCCACTACGTCCCATGCTCATCTATATTATATAAAACCACATGGCTGACTGATTCACTCACTGACATAAATGTTTACCCACTTCCAAATGAGTTAGAAACTTGATATTTGGCAAAAACACTCCTTTCACCTTGCAACCAACAGAAAAATTCCGAAAAGGTACATTTTTTAATTTTCAACCCTACAAGAGACAAAAATATAGGGGGAAGCTATTTATCTCCAGTAATATCTCTGAGTGTGATATTGTGCATGGCCTATGTTGTAGACAATAACACATTACATCTTTTTTGTCTCCTGCTATTTCATCATACGACGTTTAGTTACGGAGTTATTAATGATTTTGTACTTTTTGTCCGAAATTTTTCTATGTCCCACGAATAACTTAAAAATTGATTCGAATGAAATTTCAAAAAATAGGTTTTTTTAATACTTTTATTTTATTTTTTACGTCTTGTAGGGTCGGAAACCAACATGATATTTTGATGTATTTTTTCGTCCCATGCATTTTTGGTTTCAGGTGATAGAATTATTTTCCACTACGTCCCATGCTCATCTATATTATATAAAACCACATGGCTGACTGATTCACTCACTGACATAAATGTTTACCCACTTCCAAATGAGTTAGAAACTTGATATTTGGCAAAAACACTCCTTTCACCTTGCAACCAACAGAAAAATTCCGAAAAGGTACATTTTTTAATTTTCAACCCTACAAGAGACAAAAATATAGGGGGAAGCTATTTATCTCCAGTAATATCTCTGAGTGTGATATTGTGCATGGCCTATGTTGTAGACAATAACACATTACATCTTTTTTGTCTCCTGCTATTTCATCATACGACGTTTAGTTACGGAGTTATTAATGATATTGTACTTTTTGTCCGAAATTTTTCTATGTCCCACGAATAACTTAAAAATTGATTCGAATGAAATTTCAAAAAATAGGTTTTTTTAATACTTTTATTATATTTTTTACGTCTTGTAGGGTCGGAAACCAACATGATATTTTGATGTATTTTTTCGTCCCATGCATTTTTGGTTTCAGGTGATAGAATTATTTTCCACTACGTCCCATGCTCATCTATATTATATAAAACCACATGGCTGACTGATTCACTCACTGACATAAATGTTTACCCACTTCCAAATGAGTTAGAAACTTGATATTTGGCAAAAACACTCCTTTCACCTTGCAACCAACAGAAAAATTCCGAAAAGGTACATTTTTTAATTTTCAACCCTACAAGAGACAAAAATATAGGGGGAAGCTATTTATCTCCAGTAATATCTCTGAGTGTGATATTGTGCATGGCCTATGTTGTAGACAATAACACATTACATCTTTTTTGTCTCCTGCTATTTCATCATACGACGTTTAGTTACGGAGTTATTAATGATTTTGTACTTTTTGTCCGAAATTTTTCTATGTCCCACGAATAACTTAAAAATTGATTCGAATGAAATTTCAAAAAATAGGTTTTTTTAATACTTTTATTATATTTTTTACGTCTTGTAGGGTCGGAAACCAACATGATATTTTGATGTATTTTTTCGTCCCATGCATTTTTGGTTTCAGGTGATAGAATTATTTTCCACTACGTCCCATGCTCATCTATATTATATAAAACCACATGGCTGACTGATTCACTCACTGACATAAATGTTTACCCACTTCCAAATGAGTTAGAAACTTGATATTTGGCAAAAAACACACCTTTCACCTTGCAACCAACAGAAAAATTCCGAAAAGGTACATTTTTTAATTTTCAACCCTACAAGAGACAAAAATATAGGGGGAAGCTATTTATCTCCAGTAATATCTCTGAGTGTGATATTGTGCATGGCCTATGTTGTAGACAATAACACATTACATCTTTTTTGTCTCCTGCTATTTCATCATACGACGTTTAGTTACGGAGTTATTAATGATTTTGTACTTTTTGTCCGAAATTTTTCTATGTCCCACGAATAACTTAAAAATTGATTCGAATGAAATTTCAAAAAATAGGTTTTTTTAATACTTTTATTATATTTTTTACGTCTTGTAGGGTCGGAAACCAACATGATATTTTGATGTATTTTTTCGTCCCATGCATTTTTGGTTTCAGGTGATAGAATTATTTTCCACTACGTCCCATGCTCATCTATATTATATAAAACCACATGGCTGACTGATTCACTCACTGACATAAATGTTTACCCACTTCCAAATGAGTTAGAAACTTGATATTTGGCAAAAACACTCCTTTCACCTTGCAACCAACAGAAAAATTCCGAAAAGGTACATTTTTTAATTTTCAACCCTACAAGAGACAAAAATATAGGGGGAAGCTATTTATCTCCAGTAATATCTCTGAGTGTGATATTGTGCATGGCCTATGTTGTAGACAATAACACATTACATCTTTTTTGTCTCCTGCTATTTCATCATACGACGTTTAGTTACGGAGTTATTAATGATTTTGTACTTTTTGTCCGAAATTTTTCTATGTCCCACGAATAACTTAAAAATTGATTCGAATGAAATTTCAAAAAATAGGTTTTTTTAATACTTTTATTATATTTTTTACGTCTTGTAGGGTCGGAAACCAACATGATATTTTGATGTATTTTTTCGTCCCATGCATTTTTGGTTTCAGGTGATAGAATTATTTTCCACTACGTCCCATGCTCATCTATATTATATAAAACCACATGGCTGACTGATTCACTCACTGACATAAATGTTTACCCACTTCCAAATGAGTTAGAAACTTGATATTTGGCAAAAACACTCCTTTCACCTTGCAACCAACAGAAAAATTCCGAAAAGGTACATTTTTTAATTTTCAACCCTACAAGAGACAAAAATATAGGGGGAAGCTATTTATCTCCAGTAATATCTCTGAGTGTGATATTGTGCATGGCCTATGTTGTAGACAATAACACATTACATCTTTTTTGTCTCCTGCTATTTCATCATACGACGTTTAGTTACGGAGTTATTAATGATTTTGTACTTTTTGTCCGAAATTTTTCTATGTCCCACGAATAACTTAAAAATTGATTCGAATGAAATTTCAAAAAATAGGTTTTTTTAATACTTTTATTATATTTTTTACGTCTTGTAGGGTCGGAAACCAACATGATATTTTGATGTATTTTTTCGTCCCATGCATTTTTGGTTTCAGGTGATAGAATTATTTTCCACTACGTCCCATGCTCATCTATATTATATAAAACCACATGGCTGACTGATTCACTCACTGACATAAATGTTTACCCACTTCCAAATGAGTTAGAAACTTGATATTTGGCAAAAACACTCCTTTCACCTTGCAACCAACAGAAAAATTCCGAAAAGGTACATTTTTTAATTTTCAACCCTACAAGAGACAAAAATATAGGGGGAAGCTATTTATCTCCAGTAATATCTCTGAGTGTGATATTGTGCATGGCCTATGTTGTAGACAATAACACATTACATCTTTTTTGTCTCCTGCTATTTCATCATACGACTTTTAGTTACGGAGTTATTAATGATTTTGTACTTTTTGTCCGAAATTTTTCTATGTCCCACGAATAACTTAAAAATTGATTCGAATGAAATTTCAAAAAATAGGTTTTTTTAATACTTTTATTATATTTTTTACGTCTTGTAGGGTCGGAAACCAACATGATATTTTGATGTATTTTTTCGTCCCATGCATTTTTGGTTTCAGGTGATAGAATTATTTTCCACTACGTCCCATGCTCATCTATATTATATAAAACCACATGGCTGACTGATTCACTCACTGACATAAATGTTTACCCACTTCCAAATGAGTTAGAAACTTGATATTTGGCAAAAACACTCCTTTCACCTTGCAACCAACAGAAACATTCCGAAAAGGTACATTTTTTAATTTTCAACCCTACAAGAGACAAAAATATAGGGGGAAGCTATTTATCTCCAGTAATATCTCTGAGTGTGATATTGTGCATGGCCTATGTTGTAGACAATAACACATTACATCTTTTTGTCTCCTGCTATTTCATCATACGACGTTTAGTTACGGAGTTATTAATGATTTTGTACTTTTTGTCCGAAATTTTTCTATGTCCCACGAATAACTTAAAAATTGATTCGAATGAAATTTCAAAAAATAGTTTTTTTTAATACTTTTATTATATTTTTTACGTCTTGTAGGGTCAGAAACCAACATGATATTTTGATGTATTTTTTCGTCCCATGCATTTTTGGTTTCAGGTGATAGAATTATTTTCCACTACGTCCCATGCTCATCTATATTATATAAAACCACATGGCTGACTGATTCACTCACTGACATAAATGTTTACCCACTTCCAAATGAGTTAGAAACTTGATATTTGGCAAAAACACTCCTTTCACCTTGCAACCAACAGAAAAATTCCGAAAAGGTACATTTTTTAATTTTCAACCCTACAAGAGACAAAAATATAGGGGGAAGCTATTTATCTCCAGTAATATCTCTGAGTGTGATATTGTGCATGGCCTATGTTGTAGACAATAACACATTACATCTTTTTTGTCTCCTGCTATTTCATCATACGACGTTTAGTTACGGAGTTATTAATGATTTTGTACTTTTTGTCCGAAATTTTTCTATGTCCCACGAATAACTTAAAAATTGATTCGAATGAAATTTCAAAAAATAGTTTTTTTTAATACTTTTATTATATTTTTTACGTCTTGTAGGGTCGGAAACCAACATGATATTTTGATGTATTTTTTCGTCCCATGCATTTTTGGTTTCAGGTGATAGAATTATTTCCACTACGTCCCATGCTCATCTATATTATATAAAACCACATGGCTGACTGATTCACTCACTGACATAAATGTTTACCCACTTCCAAATGAGTTAGAAACTTGATATTTGGCAAAAACACTCCTTTCACCTTGCAACCAACAGAAAAATTCCGAAAAGGTACATTTTTTTAATTTTCAACCCTACAAGAGACAAAAATATAGGGGGAAGCTATTTATCTCCAGTAATATCTCTGAGTGTGATATTGTGCATGGCCTATGTTGTAGACAATAACACATTACATCTTTTTTGTCTCCTGCTATTTCATCATACGACGTTTAGTTACGGAGTTATTAATGATTTTGTACTTTTTGTCCGAAATTTTTCTATGTCCCACGAATAACTTAAAAATTGATTCGAATGAAATTTCAAAAAATAGGTTTATTTAATACTTTTATTATATTTTTTACGTCTTGTAGGGTCGGAAACCAACATGATATTTTGATGTATTTTTTCGTCCCATGCATTTTTGGTTTCAGGTGATAGAATTATTTTCCACTACGTCCCATGCTCATCTATATTATATAAAACCACATGGCTGACTGATTCACTCACTGACATAAATGTTTACCCACTTCCAAATGAGTTAGAAACTTGATATTTGGCAAAAACACTCCTTTCACCTAGCAACCAACAGAAAAATTCCGAAAAGGTACATTTTTTAATTTTCAACCCTACAAGAGACAAAAATATAGGGGGAAGCTATTTATCTCCAGTAATATCTCTGAGTGTGATATTGTGCATGGCCTATGTTGTAGACAATAACACATTACATCTTTTTTGTCTCCTGCTATTTCATCATACGACGTTTAGTTACGGAGTTATTAATGATTTTGTACTTTTTGTCCGAAATTTTTCTATGTCCCACGAATAACTTAAAAATTGATTCGAATGAAATTTCAAAAAATAGGTTTTTTTAATACTTTTATTATATTTTTTACGTCTTGTAGGGTCGGAAACCAACATGATATTTTGATGTATTTTTTCGTCCCATGCATTTTTGGTTTCAGGTGATAGAATTATTTCCACTACGTCCCATGCTCATCTATATTATATAAAACCACATGGCTGACTGATTCACTCACTGACATAAATGTTTACCCACTTCCAAATGAGTTAGAAACTTGATATTTGGCAAAAACACTCCTTTCACCTTGCAACCAACAGAAAAATTCCGAAAAGGTACATTTTTTTAATTTTCAACCCTACAAGAGACAAAAATATAGGGGGAAGCTATTTATCTCCAGTAATATCTCTGAGTGTGATATTGTGCATGGCCTATGTTGTAGACAATAACACATTACATCTTTTTTGTCTCCTGCTATTTCATCATACGACGTTTAGTTACGGAGTTATTAATGATTTTGTACTTTTTGTCCGAAATTTTTCTATGTCCCACGAATAACTTAAAAATTGATTCGAATGAAATTTCAAAAAATAGGTTTTTTTAATACTTTTATTATATTTTTTACGTCTTGTAGGGTCGGAAACCAACATGATATTTTGATGTATTTTTTCGTCCCATGCATTTTTGGTTTCAGGTGATAGAATTATTTTCCACTACGTCCCATGCTCATCTATATTATATAAAACCACATGGCTGACTGATTCACTCACTGACATAAATGTTTACCCACTTCCAAATGAGTTAGAAACTTGATATTTGGCAAAAACACTCCTTTCACCTTGCAACCAACAGAAAAATTCCGAAAAGGTACATTTTTTAATTTTCAACCCTACAAGAGACAAAAATATAGGGGGAAGCTATTTATCTCCAGTAATATCTCTGAGTGTGATATTGTGCATGGCCTATGTTGTAGACAATAACACATTACATCTTTTTTGTCTCCTGCTATTTCATCATACGACGTTTAGTTACGGAGTTATTAATGATTTTGTACTTTTTGTCCGAAATTTTTCTATGTCCCACGAATAACTTAAAAATTGATTCGAATGAAATTTCAAAAAATAGGTTTTTTTAATACTTTTATTATATTTTTTACGTCTTGTAGGGTCGGAAACCAACATGATATTTTGATGTATTTTTTCGTCCCATGCATTTTTGGTTTCAGGTGATAGAATTATTTTCCACTACGTCCCATGCTCATCTATATTATATAAAACCACATGGCTGACTGATTCACTCACTGACATAAATGTTTACCCACTTCCAAATGAGTTAGAAACTTGATATTTGGCAAAAACACTCCTTTCACCTTGCAACCAACAGAAAATTTCCGAAAAGGTACATTTTTTAATTTTCAACCCTACAAGAGACAAAAATATAGGGGGAAGCTATTTATCTCCAGTAATATCTCTGAGTGTGATATTGTGCATGGCCTATGTTGTAGACAATAACACATTACATCTTTTTTGTCTCCTGCTATTTCATCATACGACGTTTAGTTACGGAGTTATTAATGATTTTGTACTTTTTGTCCGAAATTTTTCTATGTCCCACGAATAACTTAAAAATTGATTCGAATGAAATTTCAAAAAATAGGTTTTTTTAATACTTTTATTATATTTTTTACGTCTTGTAGGGTCGGAAACCAACATGATATTTTGATGTATTTTTTCGTCCCATGCATTTTTGGTTTCAGGTGATAGAATTATTTTCCACTACGTCCCATGCTCATCTATATTATATAAAACCACATGGCTGACTGATTCACTCACTGACATAAATGTTTACCCACTTCCAAATGAGTTAGAAACTTGATATTTGGCAAAAACACTCCTTTCACCTTGCAACCAACAGAAAAATTCCGAAAAGGTACATTTTTTAATTTTCAACCCTACAAGAGACAAAAATATAGGGGGAAGCTATTTATCTCCAGTAATATCTCTGAGTGTGATATTGTGCATGGCCTATGTTGTAGACAATAACACATTACATCTTTTTTGTCTCCTGCTATTTCATCATACGACGTTTAGTTACGGAGTTATTAATGATTTTGTACTTTTTGTCCGAAATTTTTCTATGTCCCACGAATAACTTAAAAATTGATTCGAATGAAATTTCAAAAAATAGGTTTTTTTAATACTTTTATTATATTTTTTACGTCTTGTAGGGTCGGAAACCAACATGATATTTTGATGTATTTTTTCGTCCCATGCATTTTTGGTTTCAGGTGATAGAATTATTTTCCACTACGTCCCATGCTCATCTATATTATATAAAACCACATGGCTGACTGATTCACTCACTGACATAAATGTTTACCCACTTCCAAATGAGTTAGAAACTTGATATTTGGCAAAAACACTCCTTTCACCTTGCAACCAACAGAAACATTCCGAAAAGGTACATTTTTTAATTTTCAACCCTACAAGAGACAAAAATATAGGGGGAAGCTATTTATCTCCAGTAATATCTCTGAGTGTGATATTGTGCATGGCCTATGTTGTAGACAATAACACATTACATCTTTTTGTCTCCTGCTATTTCATCATACGACGTTTAGTTACGGAGTTATTAATGATTTTGTACTTTTTGTCCGAAATTTTTCTATGTCCCACGAATAACTTAAAAATTGATTCGAATGAAATTTCAAAAAATAGGTTTTTTTAATACTTTTATTATATTTTTTACGTCTTGTAGGTTCAGAAACCAACATGATATTTTGATGTATTTTTTCGTCCCATGCATTTTTGGTTTCAGGTGATAGAATTATTTTCCACTACGTCCCATGCTCATCTATATTATATAAAACCACATGGCTGACTGATTCACTCACTGACATAAATGTTTACCCACTTCCAAATGAGTTAGAAACTTGATATTTGGCAAAAACACTCCTTTCACCTTGCAACCAACAGAAAATTTCCGAAAAGGTACATTTTTTAATTTTCAACCCTACAAGAGACAAAAATATAGGGGGAAGCTATTTATCTCCAGTAATATCTCTGAGTGTGATATTGTGCATGGCCTATGTTGTAGACAATAACACATTACATCTTTTTTGTCTCCTGCTATTTCATCATACGACGTTTAGTTACGGAGTTATTAATGATTTTGTACTTTTTGTCCGAAATTTTTCTATGTCCCACGAATAACTTAAAAATTGATTCGAATGAAATTTCAAAAAATAGGTTTTTTTAATACTTTTATTATATTTTTTACGTCTTGTAGGGTCGGAAACCAACATGATATTTTGATGTATTTTTTCGTCCCATGCATTTTTGGTTTCAGGTGATAGAATTATTTCCACTACGTCCCATGCTCATCTATATTATATAAAACCACATGGCTGACTGATTCACTCACTGACATAAATGTTTACCCACTTCCAAATGAGTTAGAAACTTGATATTTGGCAAAAACACTCCTTTCACCTTGCAACCAACAGAAAAATTCCGACAAGGTACATTTTTTTAATTTTCAACCCTACAAGAGACAAAAATATAGGGGGAAGCTATTTATCTCCAGTAATATCTCTGAGTGTGATATTGTGCATGGCCTATGTTGTAGACAATAACACATTACATCTTTTTTGTCTCCTGCTATTTCATCATACGACGTTTAGTTACGGAGTTATTAATGATTTTGTACTTTTTGTCCGAAATTTTTCTATGTCCCACGAATAACTTAAAAATTGATTCGAATGAAATTTCAAAAAATAGGTGTTTTTAATACTTTTATTATATTTTTTACGTCTTGTAGGGTCGGAAACCAACATGATATTTTGATGTATTTTTTCGTCCCATGCATTTTTGGTTTCAGGTGATAGAATTATTTTCCACTACGTCCCATGCTCATCTATATTATATAAAACCACATGGCTGACTGATTCACTCACTGACATAAATGTTTACCCACTTCCAAATGAGTTAGAAACTTGATATTTGGCAAAAACACTCCTTTCACCTAGCAACCAACAGAAAAATTCCGAAAAGGTACATTTTTTAATTTTCAACCCTACAAGAGACAAAAATATAGGGGGAAGCTATTTATCTCCAGTAATATCTCTGAGTGTGATATTGTGCATGGCCTATGTTGTAGACAATAACACATTACATCTTTTTTGTCTCCTGCTATTTCATCATACGACGTTTAGTTACGGAGTTATTAATGATTTTGTACTTTTTGTCCGAAATTTTTCTATGTCCCACGAATAACTTAAAAATTGATTCGAATGAAATTTCAAAAAATAGGTTTTTTTAATACTTTTATTATATTTTTTACGTCTTGTAGGGTCGGAAACCAACATGATATTTTGATGTATTTTTTCGTCCCATGCATTTTTGGTTTCAGGTGATAGAATTATTTCCACTACGTCCCATGCTCATCTATATTATATAAAACCACATGGCTGACTGATTCACTCACTGACATAAATGTTTACCCACTTCCAAATGAGTTAGAAACTTGATATTTGGCAAAAACACTCCTTTCACCTTGCAACCAACAGAAAAATTCCGAAAAGGTACATTTTTTTAATTTTCAACCCTACAAGAGACAAAAATATAGGGGGAAGCTATTTATCTCCAGTAATATCTCTGAGTGTGATATTGTGCATGGCCTATGTTGTAGACAATAACACATTACATCTTTTTTGTCTCCTGCTATTTCATCATACGACGTTTAGTTACGGAGTTATTAATGATTTTGTACTTTTTGTCCGAAATTTTTCTATGTCCCACGAATAACTTAAAAATTGATTCGAATGAAATTTCAAAAAATAGGTTTTTTTAATATTTTTATTATATTTTTTACGTCTTGTAGGGTCGGAAACCAACATGATATTTTGATGTATTTTTTCGTCCCATGCATTTTTGGTTTCAGGTGATAGAATTATTTTCCACTACGTCCCATGCTCATCTATATTATATAAAACCACATGGCTGACTGATTCACTCACTGACATAAATGTTTACCCACTTCCAAATGAGTTAGAAACTTGATATTTGGCAAAAACACTCCTTTCACCTTGCAACCAACAGAAAAATTCCGAAAAGGTACATTTTTTAATTTTCAACCCTACAAGAGACAAAAATATAGGGGGAAGCTATTTATCTCCAGTAATATCTCTGAGTGTGATATTGTGCATGGCCTATGTTGTAGACAATAACACATTACATCTTTTTTGTGTCCTGCTATTTCATCATACGACGTTTAGTTACGGAGTTATTAATGATTTTGTACTTTTTGTCCGAAATTTTTCTATGTCCCACGAATAACTTAAAAATTGATTCGAATGAAATTTCAAAAAATAGGTTTTTTTAATACTTTTATTATATTTTTTACGTCTTGTAGGGTCGGAAACCAACATGATATTTTGATGTATTTTTTCGTCCCATGCATTTTTGGTTTCAGGTGATAGAATTATTTTCCACTACGTCCCATGCTCATCTATATTATATAAAACCACATGGCTGACTGATTCACTCACTGACATAAATGTTTACCCACTTCCAAATGAGTTAGAAACTTGATATTTGGCAAAAACACTCCTTTCACCTTGCAACCAACAGAAAAATTCCGAAAAGGTACATTTTTTAATTTTCAACCCTACAAGAGACAAAAATATAGGGGGAAGCTATTTATCTCCAGTAATATCTCTGAGTGTGATATTGTGCATGGCCTATGTTGTAGACAATAACACATTACATCTTTTTTGTCTCCTGCTATTTCATCATACGACGTTTAGTTACGGAGTTATTAATGATTTTGTACTTTTTGTCCGAAATTTTTCTATGTCCCACGAATAACTTAAAAATTGATTCGAATGAAATTTCAAAAAATAGGTTTTTTTAATACTTTTATTATATTTTTTACGTCTTGTAGGGTCGGAAACCAACATGATATTTTGATGTATTTTTTCGTCCCATGCATTTTTGGTTTCAGGTGATAGAATTATTTTCCACTACGTCCCATGCTCATCTATATTATATAAAACCACATGGCTGACTGATTCACTCACTGACATAAATGTTTACCCACTTCCAAATGAGTTAGAAACTTGATATTTGGCAAAAACACTCCTTTCACCTTGCAACCAACAGAAAAATTCCGAAAAGGTACATTTTTTAATTTTCAACCCTACAAGAGACAAAAATATAGGGGGAAGCTATTTATCTCCAGTAATATCTCTGAGTGTGATATTGTGCATGGCCTATGTTGTAGACAATAACACATTACATCTTTTTTGTCTCCTGCTATTTCATCATACGACGTTTAGTTACGGAGTTATTAATGATTTTGTACTTTTTGTCCGAAATTTTTCTATGTCCCACGAATAACTTAAAAATTGATTCGAATGAAATTTCAAAAAATAGGTTTTTTTAATACTTTTATTATATTTTTTACGTCTTGTAGGGTCGGAAACCAACATGATATTTTGATGTATTTTTTCGTCCCATGCATTTTTGGTTTCAGGTGATAGAATTATTTTCCACTACGTCCCATGCTCATCTATATTATATAAAACCACATGGCTGACTGATTCACTCACTGACATAAATGTTTACCCACTTCCAAATGAGTTAGAAACTTGATATTTGGCAAAAACACTCCTTTCACCTTGCAACCAACAGAAACATTCCGAAAAGGTACATTTTTTAATTTTCAACCCTACAAGAGACAAAAATATAGGGGGAAGCTATTTATCTCCAGTAATATCTCTGAGTGTGATATTGTGCATGGCCTATGTTGTAGACAATAACACATTACATCTTTTTGTCTCCTGCTATTTCATCATACGACGTTTAGTTACGGAGTTATTAATGATTTTGTACTTTTTGTCCGAAATTTTTCTATGTCCCACGAATAACTTAAAAATTGATTCGAATGAAATTTCAAAAAATAGGTTTTTTTAATACTTTTATTATATTTTTTACGTCTTGTAGGGTCAGAAACCAACATGATATTTTGATGTATTTTTTCGTCCCATGCATTTTTGGTTTCAGGTGATAGAATTATTTTCCACTACGTCCCATGCTCATCTATATTATATAAAACCACATGGCTGACTGATTCACTCACTGACATAAATGTTTACCCACTTCCAAATGAGTTAGAAACTTGATATTTGGCAAAAACACTCCTTTCACCTTGCAACCAACAGAAAAATTCCGAAAAGGTACATTTTTTAATTTTCAACCCTACAAGAGACAAAAATATAGGGGGAAGCTATTTATCTCCAGTAATATCTCTGAGTGTGATATTGTGCATGGCCTATGTTGTAGACAATAACACATTACATCTTTTTTGTCTCCTGCTATTTCATCATACGACGTTTAGTTACGGAGTTATTAATGATTTTGTACTTTTTGTCCGAAATTTTTCTATGTCCCACGAATAACTTAAAAATTGATTCGAATGAAATTTCAAAAAATAGGTTTTTTTAATACTTTTATTATATTTTTTACGTCTTGTAGGGTCGGAAACCAACATGATATTTTGATGTATTTTTTCGTCCCATGCATTTTTGGTTTCAGGTGATAGAATTATTTTCCACTACGTCCCATGCTCATCTATATTATATAAAACCACATGGCTGACTGATTCACTCACTGACATAAATGTTTACCCACTTCCAAATGAGTTAGAAACTTGATATTTGGCAAAAACACTCCTTTCACCTTGCAACCAACAGAAAAATTCCGAAAAGGTACATTTTTTAATTTTCAACCCTACAAGAGACAAAAATATAGGGGGAAGCTATTTATCTCCAGTAATATCTCTGAGTGTGATATTGTGCATGGCCTATGTTGTAGACAATAACACATTACATCTTTTTTGTCTCCTGCTATTTCATCATACGACGTTTAGTTACGGAGTTATTAATGATTTTGTACTTTTTGTCCGAAATTTTTCTATGTCCCACGAATAACTTAAAAATTGATTCGAATGAAATTTCAAAAAATAGGTTTTTTTAATACTTTTATTATATTTTTTACGTCTTGTAGGGTCGGAAACCAACATGATATTTTGATGTATTTTTTCGTCCCATGCATTTTTGGTTTCAGGTGATAGAATTATTTTCCACTACGTCCCATGCTCATCTATATTATATAAAACCACATGGCTGACTGATTCACTCACTGACATAAATGTTTACCCACTTCCAAATGAGTTAGAAACTTGATATTTGGCAAAAACACTCCTTTCACCTTGCAACCAACAGAAACATTCCGAAAAGGTACATTTTTTAATTTTCAACCCTACAAGAGACAAAAATATAGGGGGAAGCTATTTATCTCCAGTAATATCTCTGAGTGTGATATTGTGCATGGCCTATGTTGTAGACAATAACACATTACATCTTTTTGTCTCCTGCTATTTCATCATACGACGTTTAGTTACGGAGTTATTAATGATTTTGTACTTTTTGTCCGAAATTTTTCTATGTCCCACGAATAACTTAAAAATTGATTCGAATGAAATTTCAAAAAATAGGTTTTTTTAATACTTTTATTATATTTTTTACGTCTTGTAGGGTCAGAAACCAACATGATATTTTGATGTATTTTTTCGTCCCATGCATTTTTGGTTTCAGGTGATAGAATTATTTTCCACTACGTCCCATGCTCATCTATATTATATAAAACCACATGGCTGACTGATTCACTCACTGACATAAATGTTTACCCACTTCCAAATGAGTTAGAAACTTGATATTTGGCAAAAACACTCCTTTCACCTTGCAACCAACAGAAAAATTCCGAAAAGGTACATTTTTTAATTTTCAACCCTACAAGAGACAAAAATATAGGGGGAAGCTATTTATCTCCAGTAATATCTCTGAGTGTGATATTGTGCATGGCCTATGTTGTAGACAATAACACATTACATCTTTTTTGTCTCCTGCTATTTCATCATACGACGTTTAGTTACGGAGTTATTAATGATTTTGTACTTTTTGTCCGAAATTTTTCTATGTCCCACGAATAACTTAAAAATTGATTCGAATGAAATTTCAAAAAATAGGTTTTTTTAATACTTTTATTATATTTTTTACGTCTTGTAGGGTCGGAAACCAACATGATATTTTGATGTATTTTTTCGTCCCATGCATTTTTGGTTTCAGGTGATAGAATTATTTCCACTACGTCCCATGCTCATCTATATTATATAAAACCACATGGCTGACTGATTCACTCACTGACATAAATGTTTACCCACTTCCAAATGAGTTAGAAACTTGATATTTGGCAAAAACACTCCTTTCACCTTGCAACCAACAGAAAAATTCCGACAAGGTACATTTTTTTAATTTTCAACCCTACAAGAGACAAAAATATAGGGGGAAGCTATTTATCTCCAGTAATATCTCTGAGTGTGATATTGTGCATGGCCTATGTTGTAGACAATAACACATTACATCTTTTTTGTCTCCTGCTATTTCATCATACGACGTTTAGTTACGGAGTTATTAATGATTTTGTACTTTTTGTCCGAATTTTTTCTATGTCCCACGAATAACTTAAAAATTGATTCGAATGAAATTTCAAAAAATAGGTTTTTTTAATACTTTTATTATATTTTTTACGTCTTGTAGGGTCGGAAACCAACATGATATTTTGATGTATTTTTTCGTCCCATGCATTTTTGGTTTCAGGTGATAGAATTATTTTCCACTACGTCCCATGCTCATCTATATTATATAAAACCACATGGCTGACTGATTCACTCACTGACATAAATGTTTACCCACTTCCAAATGAGTTAGAAACTTGATATTTGGCAAAAACACTCCTTTCACCTAGCAACCAACAGAAAAATTCCGAAAAGGTACATTTTTTAATTTTCAACCCTACAAGAGACAAAAATATAGGGGGAAGCTATTTATCTCCAGTAATATCTCTGAGTGTGATATTGTGCATGGCCTATGTTGTAGACAATAACACATTACATCTTTTTTGTCTCCTGCTATTTCATCATACGACGTTTAGTTACGGAGTTATTAATGATTTTGTACTTTTTGTCCGAAATTTTTCTATGTCCCACGAATAACTTAAAAATTGATTCGAATGAAATTTCAAAAAATAGGTTTTTTTAATACTTTTATTATATTTTTTACGTCTTGTAGGGTCGGAAACCAACATGATATTTTGATGTATTTTTTCGTCCCATGCATTTTTGGTTTCAGGTGATAGAATTATTTCCACTACGTCCCATGCTCATCTATATTATATAAAACCACATGGCTGACTGATTCACTCACTGACATAAATGTTTACCCACTTCCAAATGAGTTAGAAACTTGATATTTGGCAAAAACACTCCTTTCACCTTGCAACCAACAGAAAAATTCCGAAAAGGTACATTTTTTTAATTTTCAACCCTACAAGAGACAAAAATATAGGGGGAAGCTATTTATCTCCAGTAATATCTCTGAGTGTGATATTGTGCATGGCCTATGTTGTAGACAATAACACATTACATCTTTTTTGTCTCCTGCTATTTCATCATACGACGTTTAGTTACGGAGTTATTAATGATTTTGTACTTTTTGTCCGAAATTTTTCTATGTCCCACGAATAACTTAAAAATTGATTCGAATGAAATTTCAAAAAATAGGTTTTTTTAATACTTTTATTATATTTTTTACGTCTTGTAGGGTCGGAAACCAACATGATATTTTGATGTATTTTTTCGTCCCATGCATTTTTGGTTTCAGGTGATAGAATTATTTTCCACTACGTCCCATGCTCATCTATATTATATAAAACCACATGGCTGACTGATTCACTCACTGACATAAATGTTTACCCACTTCCAAATGAGTTAGAAACTTGATATTTGGCAAAAACACTCCTTTCACCTTGCAACCAACAGAAAAATTCCGAAAAGGTACATTTTTTAATTTTCAACCCTACAAGAGACAAAAATATAGGGGGAAGCTATTTATCTCCAGTAATATCTCTGAGTGTGATATTGTGCATGGCCTATGTTGTAGACAATAACACATTACATCTTTTTTGTCTCCTGCTATTTCATCATACGACGTTTAGTTACGGAGTTATTAATGATTTTGTACTTTTTGTCCGAAATTTTTCTATGTCCCACGAATAACTTAAAAATTGATTCGAATGAAATTTCAAAAAATAGGTTTTTTAATACTTTTATTATATTTTTTACGTCTTGTAGGGTCGGAAACCAACATGATATTTTGATGTATTTTTTCGTCCCATGCATTTTTGGTTTCAGGTGATAGAATTATTTTCCACTACGTCCCATGCTCATCTATATTATATAAAACCACATGGCTGACTGATTCACTCACTGACATAAATGTTAACCCACTTCCAAATGAGTTAGAAACTTGATATTTGGCAAAAACACTCCTTTCACCTTGCAACCAACAGAAAAATTCCGAAAAGGTACATTTTTTAATTTTCAACCCTACAAGAGACAAAAATATAGGGGGAAGCTATTTATCTCCAGTAATATCTCTGAGTGTGATATTGTGCATGGCCTATGTTGTAGACAATAACACATTACATCTTTTTTGTCTCCTGCTATTTCATCATGCGACGTTTAGTTACGGAGTTATTAATGATTTTGTACTTTTTGTCCGAAATTTTTCTATGTCCCACGAATAACTTAAAAATTGATTCGAATGAAATTTCAAAAAATAGGTTTTTTTAATACTTTTATTATATTTTTTACGTCTTGTAGGGTCGGAAACCAACATGATATTTTGATGTATTTTTTCGTCCCATGCATTTTTGGTTTCAGGTGATAGAATTATTTTCCACTACGTCCCATGCTCATCTATATTATATAAAACCACATGGCTGACTGATTCACTCACTGACATAAATGTTTACCCACTTCCAAATGAGTTAGAAACTTGATATTTGGCAAAAACACTCCTTTCACCTTGCAACCAACAGAAAAATTCCGAAAAGGTACATTTTTTAATTTTCAACCCTACAAGAGACAAAAATATAGGGGGAAGCTATTTATCTCCAGTAATATCTCTGAGTGTGATATTGTGCATGGCCTATGTTGTAGACAATAACACATTACATCTTTTTTGTCTCCTGCTATTTCATCATGCGACGTTTAGTTACGGAGTTATTAATGATTTTGTACTTTTTGTCCGAAATTTTTCTATGTCCCACGAATAACTTAAAAATTGATTCGAATGAAATTTCAAAAAATAGGTTTTTTTAATACTTTTATTATATTTTTTACGTCTTGTAGGGTCGGAAACCAACATGATATTTTGATGTATTTTTTCGTCCCATGCATTTTTGGTTTCAGGTGATAGAATTATTTTCCACTACGTCCCATGCTCATCTATATTATATAAAACCACATGGCTGACTGATTCACTCACTGACATAAATGTTTACCCACTTCCAAATGAGTTAGAAACTTGATATTTGGCAAAAACACTCCTTTCACCTTGCAACCAACAGAAAAATTCCGAAAAGGTACATTTTTTAATTTTCAACCCTACAAGAGACAAAAATATAGGGGGAAGCTATTTATCTCCAGTAATATCTCTGAGTGTGATATTGTGCATGGCCTATGTTGTAGACAATAACACATTATATCTTTTTTGTCTCCTGCTATTTCATCATACGACGTTTAGTTACGGAGTTATTAATGATTTTGTACTTTTTGTCCGAAATTTTTCTATGTCCCACGAATAACTTAAAAATTGATTCGAATGAAATTTCAAAAAATAGGTTTTTTTAATACTTTTATTATATTTTTTACGTCTTGTAGGGTCGGAAACCAACATGATATTTTGATGTATTTTTTCGTCCCATGCATTTTTGGTTTCAGGTGATAGAATTATTTTCCACTACGTCCCATGCTCATCTATATTATATAAAACCACATGGCTGACTGATTCACTCACTGACATAAATGTTTACCCACTTCCAAATGAGTTAGAAACTTGATATTTGGCAAAAACATTCCTTTCACCTTGCAACCAACAGAAAAATTCCGAAAAGGTACATTTTTTAATTTTCAACCCTACAAGAGACAAAAAATATAGGGGGAAGCTATTTATCTCCAGTAATATCTCTGAGTGTGATATTGTGCATGGCCTATGTTGTAGACAATAACACATTACATCTTTTTTGTCTCCTGCTATTTCATCATACGACGTTTAGTTACGGAGTTATTAATGATTTTGTACTTTTTGTCCGAAATTTTTCTATGTCCCACGAATAACTTAAAAATTGATTCGAATGAAATTTCAAAAAATAGGTTTTTTTAATACTTTTATTATATTTTTTACGTCTTGTAGGGTCGGAAACCAACATGATATTTTGATGTATTTTTTCGTCCCATGCATTTTTGGTTTCAGGTGATAGAATTATTTCCACTACGTCCCATGCTCATCTATATTATATAAAACCACATGGCTGACTGATTCACTCACTGACATAAATGTTTACCCACTTCCAAATGAGTTAGAAACTTGATATTTGGCAAAAACACTCCTTTCACCTTGCAACCAACAGAAAAATTCCGAAAAGGTACATTTTTTTAATTTTCAACCCTACAAGAGACAAAAATATAGGGGGAAGCTATTTATCTCCAGTAATATCTCTGAGTGTGATATTGTGCATGGCCTATGTTGTAGACAATAACACATTACATCTTTTTTGTCTCCTGCTATTTCATCATACGACGTTTAGTTACGGAGTTATTAATGATTTTGTACTTTTTGTCCGAAATTTTTCTATGTCCCACGAATAACTTAAAAATTGATTCGAATGAAATTTCAAAAAATAGGTTTTTTTAATACTTTTATTATATTTTTTACGTCTTGTAGGGTCGGAAACCAACATGATATTTTGATGTATTTTTTCGTCCCATGCATTTTTGGTTTCAGGTGATAGAATTATTTTCCACTACGTCCCATGCTCATCTATATTATATAAAACCACATGGCTGACTGATTCACTCACTGACATAAATGTTTACCCACTTCCAAATGAGTTAGAAACTTGATATTTGGCAAAAACACTCCTTTCACCTTGCAACCAACAGAAAAATTCCGAAAAGGTACATTTTTTAATTTTCAACCCTACAAGAGACAAAAATATAGGGGGAAGCTATTTATCTCCAGTAATATCTCTGAGTGTGATATTGTGCATGGCCTATGTTGTAGACAATAACACATTACATCTTTTCTGTCTCCTGCTATTTCATCATACGACGTTTAGTTACGGAGTTATTAATGATTTTGTACTTTTTGTCCGAAATTTTTCTATGTCCCACGAATAACTTAAAAATTGATTCGAATGAAATTTCAAAAAATAGGTTTTTTTAATACTTTTATTATATTTTTTACGTCTTGTAGGGTCGGAAACCAACATGATATTTTGATGTATTTTTTCGTCCCATGCATTTTTGGTTTCAGGTGATAGAATTATTTTCCACTACGTCCCATGCTCATCTATATTATATAAAACCACATGGCTGACTGATTCACTCACTGACATAAATGTTTACCCACTTCCAAATGAGTTAGAAACTTGATATTTGGCAAAAACACTCCTTTCACCTTGCAACCAACAGAAACATTCCGAAAAGGTACATTTTTTAATTTTCAACCCTACAAGAGACAAAAATATAGGGGGAAGCTATTTATCTCCAGTAATATCTCTGAGTGTGATATTGTGCATGGCCTATGTTGTAGACAATAACACATTACATCTTTTTGTCTCCTGCTATTTCATCATACGACGTTTAGTTACGGAGTTATTAATGATTTTGTACTTTTTGTCCGAAATTTTTCTATGTCCCACGAATAACTTAAAAATTGATTCGAATGAAATTTCAAAAAATAGGTTTTTTAATACTTTTATTATATTTTTTACGTCTTGTAGGGTCAGAAACCAACATGATATTTTGATGTATTTTTTCGTCCCATGCATTTTTGGTTTCAGGTGATAGAATTATTTTCCACTACGTCCCATGCTCATCTATATTATATAAAACCACATGGCTGACTGATTCACTCACTGACATAAATGTTTACCCACTTCCAAATGAGTTAGAAACTTGATATTTGGCAAAAACACTCCTTTCACCTTGCAACCAACAGAAAAATTCCGAAAAGGTACATTTTTTAATTTTCAACCCTACAAGAGACAAAAATATAGGGGGAAGCTATTTATCTCCAGTAATATCTCTGAGTGTGATATTGTGCATGGCCTATGTTGTAGACAATAACACATTACATCTTTTCTGTCTCCTGCTATTTCATCATACGACGTTTAGTTACGGAGTTATTAATGATTTTGTACTTTTTGTCCGAAATTTTTCTATGTCCCACGAATAACTTAAAAATTGATTCGAATGAAATTTCAAAAAATAGGTTTTTTTTAATACTTTTATTATATTTTTTACGTCTTGTAGGGTCGGAAACCAACATGATATTTTGATGTATTTTTTCGTCCCATGCATTTTTGGTTTCAGGTGATAGAATTATTTCCACTACGTCCCATGCTCATCTATATTATATAAAACCACATGGCTGACTGATTCACTCACTGACATAAATGTTTACCCACTTCCAAATGAGTTAGAAACTTGATATTTGGCAAAAACACTCCTTTCACCTTGCAACCAACAGAAAAATTCCGACAAGGTACATTTTTTTAATTTTCAACCCTACAAGAGACAAAAATATAGGGGGAAGCTATTTATCTCCAGTAATATCTCTGAGTGTGATATTGTGCATGGCCTATGTTGTAGACAATAACACATTACATCTTTTTTGTCTCCTGCTATTTCATCATACGACGTTTAGTTACGGAGTTATTAATGATTTTGTACTTTTTGTCCGAAATTTTTCTATGTCCCACGAATAACTTAAAAATTGATTCGAATGAAATTTCAAAAAATAGGTTTTTTTAATACTTTTATTATATTTTTTACGTCTTGTAGGGTCGGAAACCAACATGATATTTTGATGTATTTTTTCGTCCCATGCATTTTTGGTTTCAGGTGATAGAATTATTTTCCACTACGTCCCATGCTCATCTATATTATATAAAACCACATGGCTGACTGATTCACTCACTGACATAAATGTTTACCCACTTCCAAATGAGTTAGAAACTTGATATTTGGCAAAAACACTCCTTTCACCTAGCAACCAACAGAAAAATTCCGAAAAGGTACATTTTTTAATTTTCAACCCTACAAGAGACAAAAATATAGGGGGAAGCTATTTATCTCCAGTAATATCTCTGAGTGTGATATTGTGCATGGCCTATGTTGTAGACAATAACACATTACATCTTTTTTGTCTCCTGCTATTTCATCATACGACGTTTAGTTACGGAGTTATTAATGATTTTGTACTTTTTGTCCGAAATTTTTCTATGTCCCACGAATAACTTAAAAATTGATTCGAATGAAATTTCAAAAAATAGGTTTTTTTAATACTTTTATTATATTTTTTACGTCTTGTAGGGTCGGAAACCAACATGATATTTTGATGTATTTTTTCGTCCCATGCATTTTTGGTTTCAGGTGATAGAATTATTTTCCACTACGTCCCATGCTCATCTATATTATATAAAACCACATGGCTGACTGATTCACTCACTGACATAAATGTTTACCCACTTCCAAATGAGTTAGAAACTTGATATTTGGCAAAAACACTCCTTTCACCTTGCAACCAACAGAAAAATTCCGAAAAGGTACATTTTTTAATTTTCAACCCTACAAGAGACAAAAATATAGGGGGAAGCTATTTATCTCCAGTAATATCTCTGAGTGTGATATTGTGCATGGCCTATGTTGTAGACAATAACACATTACATCTTTTTTGTCTCCTGCTATTTCATCATACGACGTTTAGTTACGGAGTTATTAATGATTTTGTACTTTTTGTCCGAAATTTTTCTATGTCCCACGAATAACTTAAAAATTGATTCGAATGAAATTTCAAAAAATAGGTTTTTTTAATACTTTTATTATATTTTTTACGTCTTGTAGGGTCGGAAACCAACATGATATTTTGATGTATTTTTTCGTCCCATGCATTTTTGGTTTCAGGTGATAGAATTATTTTCCACTACGTCCCATGCTCATCTATATTATATAAAACCACATGGCTGACTGATTCACTCACTGACATAAATGTTTACCCACTTCCAAATGAGTTAGAAACTTGATATTTGGCAAAAACACTCCTTTCACCTTGCAACCAACAGAAAAATTCCGAAAAGGTACATTTTTTAATTTTCAACCCTACAAGAGACAAAAATATAGGGGGAAGCTATTTATCTCCAGTAATATCTCTGAGTGTGATATTGTGCATGGCCTATGTTGTAGACAATAACACATTACATCTTTTTTGTCTCCTGCTATTTCATCATACGACGTTTAGTTACGGAGTTATTAATGATTTTGTACTTTTTGTCCGAAATTTTTCTATGTCCCACGAATAACTTAAAAATTGATTCGAATGAAATTTCAAAAAATAGGTTTTTTTAATACTTTTATTATATTTTTTACGTCTTGTAGGGTCGGAAACCAACATGATATTTTGATGTATTTTTTCGTCCCATGCATTTTTGGTTTCAGGTGATAGAATTATTTTCCACTACGTCCCATGCTCATCTATATTATATAAAACCACATGGCTGACTGATTCACTCACTGACAAAAATGTTTACCCACTTCCAAATGAGTTAGAAACTTGATATTTGGCAAAAACACTCCTTTCACCTTGCAACCAACAGAAAAATTCCGAAAAGGTACATTTTTTAATTTTCAACCCTACAAGAGACAAAAAATATAGGGGGAAGCTATTTATCTCCAGTAATATCTCTGAGTGTGATATTGTGCATGGCCTATGTTGTAGACAATAACACATTACATCTTTTTTGTCTCCTGCTATTTCATCATACGACGTTTAGTTACGGAGTTATTAATGATTTTGTACTTTTTGTCCGAAATTTTTCTATGTCCCACGAATAACTTAAAAATTGATTCGAATGAAATTTCAAAAAATAGGTTTTTTTAATACTTTTATTATATTTTTTACGTCTTGTAGGGTCGGAAACCAACATGATATTTTGATGTATTTTTTCGTCCCATGCATTTTTGGTTTCAGGTGATAGAATTATTTGCACTACGTCCCATGCTCATCTATATTATATAAAACCACATGGCTGACTGATTTACTCACTGACATAAATGTTTACCCACTTCCAAATGAGTTAGAAACTTGATATTTGGCAAAAACACTCCTTTCACCTTGCAACCAACAGAAAAATTCCGAAAAGGTACATTTTTTTAATTTTCAACCCTACAAGAGACAAAAATATAGGGGGAAGCTATTTATCTCCAGTAATATCTCTGAGTGTGATATTGTGCATGGCCTATGTTGTAGACAATAACACATTACATCTTTTTTGTCTCCTGCTATTTCATCATACGACGTTTAGTTACGGAGTTATTAATGATTTTGTACTTTTTGTCCGAAATTTTTCTATGTCCCACGAATAACTTAAAAATTGATTCGAATGAAATTTCAAAAAATAGGTTTTTTTAATACTTTTATTATATTTTTTACGTCTTGTAGGGTCGGAAACCAACATGATATTTTGATGTAATTTTTCGTCCCATGCATTTTTGGTTTCAGGTGATAGAATTATTTTCCACTACGTCCCATGCTCATCTATATTATATAAAACCACATGGCTGACTGATTCACTCACTGATAAATGTTTACCCACTTCCAAATGAGTTAGAAACTTGATATTTGGCAAAAACACTCCTTTCACCTTGCAACCAACAGAAAAATTCCGAAAAGGTACATTTTTTAATTTTCAACCCTACAAGAGACAAAAATATAGGGGGAAGCTATTTATCTCCAGTAATATCTCTGAGTGTGATATTGTGCATGGCCTATGTTTGTAGACAATAACACATTACATCTTTTTTGTCTCCTGCTATTTCATCATACGACGTTTAGTTACGGAGTTATTAATGATTTTGTACTTTTTGTCCGAAATTTTTCTATGTCCCACGAATAACTTAAAAATTGATTCGAATGAAATTTCAAAAAATAGGTTTTTTTAATACTTTTATTATATTTTTTACGTCTTGTAGGGGTCGGAAACCAACATGATATTTTGATGTATTTTTTCGTCCCATGCATTTTTGGTTTCAGGTGATAGAATTATTTTCCACTACGTCCCATGCTCATCTATATTATATAAAACCACATGGCTGACTGATTCACTCACTGACATAAATGTTTACCCACTTCCAAATGAGTTAGAAACTTGATATTTGGCAAAAACACTCCTTTCACCTTGCAACCAACAGAAAAATTCCGAAAAGGTACATTTTTTAATTTTCAACCCTACAAGAGACAAAAATATAGGGGGAAGCTATTTATCTCCAGTAATATCTCTGAGTGTGATATTGTGCATGGCCTATGTTGTAGACAATAACACATTACATCTTTTTTGTCTCCTGCTATTTCATCATACGACGTTTAGTTACGGAGTTATTAATGATTTTGTACTTTTTGTCCGAAATTTTTCTATGTCCCACGAATAACTTAAAAATTGATTCGAATGAAATTTCAAAAAATAGGTTTTTTTAATACTTTTATTATATTTTTTACGTCTTGTAGGGTCGGAAACCAACATGATATTTTGATGTATTTTTTCGTCCCATGCATTTTTGGTTTCAGGTGATAGAATTATTTTCCACTACGTCCCATGCTCATCTATATTATATAAAACCACATGGCTGACTGATTCACTCACTGACATAAATGTTTACCCACTTCCAAATGAGTTAGAAACTTGATATTTGGCAAAAACACTCCTTTCACCTTGCAACCAACAGAAAAATTCCGAAAAGGTACATTTTTTAATTTTCAACCCTACAAGAGACAAAAATATAGGGGGAAGCTATTTATCTCCAGTAATATCTCTGAGTGTGATATTGTGCATGGCCTATGTTGTAGACAATAACACATTACATCTTTTTTGTCTCCTGCTATTTCATCATACGACGTTTAGTTACGGAGTTATTAATGATTTTGTACTTTTTGTCCGAAATTTTTCTATGTCCCACGAATAACTTAAAAATTGATTCGAATGAAATTTCAAAAAATAGGTTTTTTTAATACTTTTATTATATTTTTTACGTCTTGTAGGGTCGGAAACCAACATGATATTTTGATGTATTTTTTCGTCCCATGCATTTTTGGTTTCAGGTGATAGAATTATTTTCCACTACGTCCCATGCTCATCTATATTATATAAAACCACATGGCTGACTGATTCACTCACTGACATAAATGTTTACCCACTTCCAAATGAGTTAGAAACTTGATATTTGGCAAAAACACTCCTTTCACCTTGCAACCAACAGAAAAATTCCGAAAAGGTACATTTTTTAATTTTCAACCCTACAAGAGACAAAAATATAGGGGGAAGCTATTTATCTCCAGTAATATCTCTGAGTGTGATATTGTGCATGGCCTATGTTGTAGACAATAACACATTACATCTTTTTTGTCTCCTGCTATTTCATCATACGACGTTTAGTTACGGAGTTATTAATGATTTTGTACTTTTTGTCCGAAATTTTTCTATGTCCCACGAATAACTTAAAAATTGATTCGAATGAAATTTCAAAAAATAGGTTTTTTTAATACTTTTATTATATTTTTTACGTCTTGTAGGGTCGGAAACCAACATGATATTTTGATGTATTTTTTCGTCCCATGCATTTTTGGTTTCAGGTGATAGAATTATTTTCCACTACGTCCCATGCTCATCTATATTATATAAAACCACATGGCTGACTGATTCACTCACTGACATAAATGTTTACCCACTTCCAAATGAGTTAGAAACTTGATATTTGGCAAAAACACTCCTTTCACCTTGCAACCAACAGAAAAATTCCGAAAAGGTACATTTTTTAATTTTCAACCCTACAAGAGACAAAAATATAGGGGGAAGCTATTTATCTCCAGTAATATCTCTGAGTGTGATATTGTGCATGGCCTATGTTGTAGACAATAACACATTACATCTTTTTTGTCTCCTGCTATTTCATCATACGACGTTTAGTTACGGAGTTATTAATGATTTTGTACTTTTTGTCCGAAATTTTTCTATGTCCCACGAATAACTTAAAAATTGATTCGAATGAAATTTCAAAAAATAGGTTTTTTTTAATACTTTTATTTTATTTTTTACGTCTTGTAGGGTCGGAAACCAACATGATATTTTGATGTATTTTTTCGTCCCATGCATTTTTGGTTTCAGGTGATAGAATTATTTTCCACTACGTCCCATGCTCATCTATATTATATAAAACCACATGGCTGACTGATTCACTCACTGACATAAATGTTTACCCACTTCCAAATGAGTTAGAAACTTGATATTTGGCAAAAACACTCCTTTCACCTTGCAACCAACAGAAAAATTCCGAAAAGGTACATTTTTTAATTTTCAACCCTACAAGAGACAAAAATATAGGGGGAAGCTATTTATCTCCAGTAATATCTCTGAGTGTGATATTGTGCATGGCCTATGTTGTAGACAATAACACATTACATCTTTTTTGTCTCCTGCTATTTCATCATACGACGTTTAGTTACGGAGTTATTAATGATTTTGTACTTTTTGTCCGAAATTTTTCTATGTCCCACGAATAACTTAAAAATTGATTCGAATGAAATTTCAAAAAATAGGTTTTTTTAATACTTTTATTATATTTTTTACGTCTTGTAGGGTCGGAAACCAACATGATATTTTGATGTATTTTTTCGTCCCATGCATTTTTGGTTTCAGGTGATAGAATTATTTTCCACTACGTCCCATGCTCATCTATATTATATAAAACCACATGGCTGACTGATTCACTCACTGACATAAATGTTTACCCACTTCCAAATGAGTTAGAAACTTGATATTTGGCAAAAACACTCCTTTCACCTTGCAACCAACAGAAAAATTCCGAAAAGGTACATTTTTTAATTTTCAACCCTACAAGAGACAAAAATATAGGGGGAAGCTATTTATCTCCAGTAATATCTCTGAGTGTGATATTGTGCATGGCCTATGTTGTAGACAATAACACATTACATCTTTTTTGTCTCCTGCTATTTCATCATACGACGTTTAGTTACGGAGTTATTAATGATTTTGTACTTTTTGTCCGAAATTTTTCTATGTCCCACGAATAACTTAAAAATTGATTCGAATGAAATTTCAAAAAATAGGTTTTTTTAATACTTTTATTATATTTTTTACGTCTTGTAGGGTCGGAAACCAACATGATATTTTGATGTATTTTTTCGTCCCATGCATTTTTGGTTTCAGGTGATAGAATTATTTTCCACTACGTCCCATGCTCATCTATATTATATAAAACCACATGGCTGACTGATTCACTCACTGACATAAATGTTTACCCACTTCCAAATGAGTTAGAAACTTGATATTTGGCAAAAACACTCCTTTCACCTTGCAACCAACAGAAAAATTCCGAAAAGGTACATTTTTTAATTTTCAACCCTACAAGAGACAAAAATATAGGGGGAAGCTATTTATCTCCAGTAATATCTCTGAGTGTGATATTGTGCATGGCCTATGTTGTAGACAATAACACATTACATCTTTTTTGTCTCCTGCTATTTCATCATACGACGTTTAGTTACGGAGTTATTAATGATTTTGTACTTTTTGTCCGAAATTTTTCTATGTCCCACGAATAACTTAAAAATTGATTCGAATGAAATTTCAAAAAATAGGTTTTTTTAATACTTTTATTATATTTTTTACGTCTTGTAGGGTCGGAAACCAACATGATATTTTGATGTATTTTTTCGTCCCATGCATTTTTGGTTTCAGGTGATAGAATTATTTTCCACTACGTCCCATGCTCATCTATATTATATAAAACCACATGGCTGACTGATTCACTCACTGACAAAAATGTTTACCCACTTCCAAATGAGTTAGAAACTTGATATTTGGCAAAAACACTCCTTTCACCTTGCAACCAACAGAAAAATTCCGAAAAGGTACATTTTTTAATTTTCAACCCTACAAGAGACAAAAAATATAGGGGGAAGCTATTTATCTCCAGTAATATCTCTGAGTGTGATATTGTGCATGGCCTATGTTGTAGACAATAACACATTACATCTTTTTTGTCTCCTGCTATTTCATCATACGACGTTTAGTTACGGAGTTATTAATGATTTTGTACTTTTTGTCCGAAATTTTTCTATGTCCCACGAATAACTTAAAAATTGATTCGAATGAAATTTCAAAAAATAGGTTTTTTTAATACTTTTATTATATTTTTTACGTCTTGTAGGGTCGGAAACCAACATGATATTTTGATGTATTTTTTCGTCCCATGCATTTTTGGTTTCAGGTGATAGAATTATTTGCACTACGTCCCATGCTCATCTATATTATATAAAACCACATGGCTGACTGATTTACTCACTGACATAAATGTTTACCCACTTCCAAATGAGTTAGAAACTTGATATTTGGTAAAAACACTCCTTTCACCTTGCAACCAACAGAAAAATTCCGAAAAGGTACATTTTTTTAATTTTCAACCCTTCAAGAGACAAAAATATAGGGGGAAGCTATTTATCTCCAGTAATATCTCTGAGTGTGATATTGTGCATGGCCTATGTTGTAGACAATAACACATTACATCTTTTTTGTCTCCTGCTATTTCATCATACGACGTTTAGTTACGGAGTTATTAATGATTTTGTACTTTTTGTCCGAAATTTTTCTATGTCCCACGAATAACTTAAAAATTGATTCGAATGAAATTTCAAAAAATAGGTTTTTTTAATACTTTTATTATATTTTTTACGTCTTGTAGGGTCGGAAACCAACATGATATTTTGATGTATTTTTTCGTCCCATGCATTTTTGGTTTCAGGTGATAGAATTATTTTCCACTACGTCCCATGCTCATCTATATTATATAAAACCACATGGCTGACTGATTCACTCACTGACATAAATGTTTACCCACTTCCAAATGAGTTAGAAACTTGATATTTGGCAAAAACACTCCTTTCACCTTGCAACCAACAGAAAAATTCCGAAAAGGTACATTTTTTAATTTTCAACCCTACAAGAGACAAAAATATAGGGGGAAGCTATTTATCTCCAGTAATATCTCTGAGTGTGATATTGTGCATGGCCTATGTTGTAGACAATAACACATTACATCTTTTTTGTCTCCTGCTATTTCATCATACGACGTTTAGTTACGGAGTTATTAATGATTTTGTACTTTTTGTCCGAAATTTTTCTATGTCCCACGAATAACTTAAAAATTGATTCGAATGAAATTTCAAAAAATAGGTTTTTTTAATACTTTTATTATATTTTTTACGTCTTGTAGGGTCGGAAACCAACATGATATTTTGATGTATTTTTTCGTCCCATGCATTTTTGGTTTCAGGTGATAGAATTATTTTCCACTACGTCCCATGCTCATCTATATTATATAAAACCACATGGCTGACTGATTCACTCACTGACATAAATGTTTACCCACTTCCAAATGAGTTAGAAACTTGATATTTGGCAAAAACACTCCTTTCACCTTGCAACCAACAGAAAAATTCCGAAAAGGTACATTTTTTAATTTTCAACCCTACAAGAGACAAAAATATAGGGGGAAGCTATTTATCTCCAGTAATATCTCTGAGTGTGATATTGTGCATGGCCTATGTTGTAGACAATAACACATTACATCTTTTTTGTCTCCTGCTATTTCATCATACGACGTTTAGTTACGGAGTTATTAATGATTTTGTACTTTTTGTCCGAAATTTTTCTATGTCCCACGAATAACTTAAAAATTGATTCGAATGAAATTTCAAAAAATAGGTTTTTTTAATACTTTTATTATATTTTTTACGTCTTGTAGGGTCGGAAACCAACATGATATTTTGATGTATTTTTTCGTCCCATGCATTTTTGGTTTCAGGTGATAGAATTATTTTCCACTACGTCCCATGCTCATCTATATTATATAAAACCACATGGCTGACTGATTCACTCACTGACATAAATGTTTACCCACTTCCAAATGAGTTAGAAACTTGATATTTGGCAAAAACACTCCTTTCACCTTGCAACCAACAGAAAAATTCCGAAAAGGTACATTTTTTAATTTTCAACCCTACAAGAGACAAAAATATAGGGGGAAGCTATTTATCTCCAGTAATATCTCTGAGTGTGATATTGTGCATGGCCTATGTTGTAGACAATAACACATTACATCTTTTTTGTCTCCTGCTATTTCATCATACGACGTTTAGTTACGGAGTTATTAATGATTTTGTACTTTTTGTCCGAAATTTTTCTATGTCCCACGAATAACTTAAAAATTGATTCGAATGAAATTTCAAAAAATAGGTTTTTTTTAATACTTTTATTATATTTTTTACGTCTTGTAGGGTCGGAAACCAACATGATATTTTGATGTATTTTTTCGTCCCATGCATTTTTGGTTTCAGGTGATAGAATTATTTTCCACTACGTCCCATGCTCATCTATATTATATAAAACCACATGGCTGACTGATTCACTCACTGACATAAATGTTTACCCACTTCCAAATGAGTTAGAAACTTGATATTTGGCAAAAACACTCCTTTCACCTTGCAACCAACAGAAAAATTCCGAAAAGGTACATTTTTTAATTTTCAACCCTACAAGAGACAAAAATATAGGGGGAAGCTATTTATCTCCAGTAATATCTCTGAGTGTGATATTGTGCATGGCCTATGTTGTAGACAATAACACATTACATCTTTTTTGTCTCCTGCTATTTCATCATGCGACGTTTAGTTACGGAGTTATTAATGATTTTGTACTTTTTGTCCGAAATTTTTCTATGTCCCACGAATAACTTAAAAATTGATTCGAATGAAATTTCAAAAAATAGGTTTTTTTAATACTTTTATTATATTTTTTACGTCTTGTAGGGTCGGAAACCAACATGATATTTTGATGTATTTTTTCGTCCCATGCATTTTTGGTTTCAGGTGATAGAATTATTTTCCACTACGTCCCATGCTCATCTATATTATATAAAACCACATGGCTGACTGATTCACTCACTGACATAAATGTTTACCCACTTCCAAATGAGTTAGAAACTTGATATTTGGCAAAAACACTCCTTTCACCTTGCAACCAACAGAAAAATTCCGAAAAGGTACATTTTTTAATTTTCAACCCTACAAGAGACAAAAATATAGGGGGAAGCTATTTATCTCCAGTAATATCTCTGAGTGTGATATTGTGCATGGCCTATGTTGTAGACAATAACACATTACATCTTTTTTGTCTCCTGCTATTTCATCATGCGACGTTTAGTTACGGAGTTATTAATGATTTTGTACTTTTTGTCCGAAATTTTTCTATGTCCCACGAATAACTTAAAAATTGATTCGAATGAAATTTCAAAAAATAGGTTTTTTTAATACTTTTATTATATTTTTTACGTCTTGTAGGGTCGGAAACCAACATGATATTTTGATGTATTTTTTCGTCCCATGCATTTTTGGTTTCAGGTGATAGAATTATTTTCCACTACGTCCCATGCTCATCTATATTATATAAAACCACATGGCTGACTGATTCACTCACTGACATAAATGTTTACCCACTTCCAAATGAGTTAGAAACTTGATATTTGGCAAAAACACTCCTTTCACCTTGCAACCAACAGAAAAATTCCGAAAAGGTACATTTTTTAATTTTCAACCCTACAAGAGACAAAAATATAGGGGGAAGCTATTTATCTCCAGTAATATCTCTGAGTGTGATATTGTGCATGGCCTATGATGTAGACAATAACACATTATATCTTTTTTGTCTCCTGCTATTTCATCATACGACGTTTAGTTACGGAGTTATTAATGATTTTGTACTTTTTGTCCGAAATTTTTCTATGTCCCACGAATAACTTAAAAATTGATTCGAATGAAATTTCAAAAAATAGGTTTTTTTAATACTTTTATTATATTTTTTACGTCTTGTAGGGTCGGAAACCAACATGATATTTTGATGTATTTTTTCGTCCCATGCATTTTTGGTTTCAGGTGATAGAATTATTTTCCACTACGTCCCATGCTCATCTATATTATATAAAACCACATGGCTGACTGATTCACTCACTGACATAAATGTTTACCCACTTCCAAATGAGTTAGAAACTTGATATTTGGCAAAAACACTCCTTTCACCTTGCAACCAACAGAAAAATTCCGAAAAGGTACATTTTTTAATTTTCAACCCTACAAGAGACAAAAAATATAGTGGGAAGCTATTTATCTCCAGTAATATCTCTGAGTGTGATATTGTGCATGGCCTATGTTGTAGACAATAACACATTACATCTTTTTTGTCTCCTGCTATTTCATCATACGACGTTTAGTTACGGAGTTATTAATGATTTTGTACTTTTTGTCCGAAATTTTTCTATGTCCCACGAATAACTTAAAAATTGATTCGAATGAAATTTCAAAAAATAGGTTTTTTTAATACTTTTATTATATTTTTTACGTCTTGTAGGGTCGGAAACCAACATGATATTTTGATGTATTTTTTCGTCCCATGCATTTTTGGTTTCAGGTGATAGAATTATTTCCACTACGTCCCATGCTCATCTATATTATATAAAACCACATGGCTGACTGATTCACTCACTGACATAAATGTTTACCCACTTCCAAATGAGTTAGAAACTTGATATTTGGCAAAACACTCCTTTCACCTTGCAACCAACAGAAAAATTCCGAAAAGGTACATTTTTTTAATTTTCAACCCTACAAGAGACAAAAATATAGGGGGAAGCTATTTATCTCCAGTAATATCTCTGAGTGTGATATTGTGCATGGCCTATGTTGTAGACAATAACACATTACATATTTTTTGTCTCCTGCTATTTCATCATACGACGTTTAGTTACGGAGTTATTAATGATTTTGTACTTTTTGTCCGAAATTTTTCTATGTCCCACGAATAACTTAAAAATTGATTCGAATGAAATTTCAAAAAATAGGTTTTTTTAATACTTTTATTATATTTTTTACGTCTTGTAGGGTCGGAAACCAACATGATATTTTGATGTATTTTTTCGTCCCATGCATTTTTGGTTTCAGGTGATAGAATTATTTTCCACTACGTCCCATGCTCATCTATATTATATAAAACCACATGGCTGACTGATTCACTCACTGACATAAATGTTTACCCACTCCCAAATGAGTTAGAAACTTGATATTTGGCAAAAACACTCCTTTCACCTTGCAACCAACAGAAAAATTCCGAAAAGGTACATTTTTTAATTTTCAACCCTACAAGAGACAAAAATATAGGGGGAAGCTATTTATCTCCAGTAATATCTCTGAGTGTGATATTGTGCATGGCCTATGTTGTAGACAATAACACATTACATCTTTTTTGTCTCCTGCTATTTCATCATACGACGTTTAGTTACGGAGTTATTAATGATTTTGTACTTTTTGTCCGAAATTTTTCTATGTCCCACGAATAACTTAAAAATTGATTCGAATGAAATTTCAAAAAATAGGTTTTTTTTAATACTTTTATTATATTTTTTACGTCTTGTAGGGTCGGAAACCAACATGATATTTTGATGTATTTTTTCGTCCCATGCATTTTTGGTTTCAGGTGATAGAATTATTTTCCACTACGTCCCATGCTCATCTATATTATATAAAACCACATGGCTGACTGATTCACTCACTGACATAAATGTTTACCCACTTCCAAATGAGTTAGAAACTTGATATTTGGCAAAAACACTCCTTTCACCTTGCAACCAACAGAAAAATTCCGAAAAGGTACATTTTTTAATTTTCAACCCTACAAGAGACAAAAATATAGGGGGAAGCTATTTATCTCCAGTAATATCTCTGAGTGTGATATTGTGCATGGCCTATGTTGTAGACAATAACACATTACATATTTTTTGTCTCCTGCTATTTCATCATACGACGTTTAGTTACGGAGTTATTAATGATTTTGTACTTTTTGTCCGAAATTTTTCTATGTCCCACGAATAACTTAAAAATTGATTCGAATGAAATTTCAAAAAATAGTTTTTTTTTAATACTTTTATTATATTTTTACGTCTTGTAGGGTCGGAAACCAACATGATATTTTGATGTATTTTTTCGTCCCATGCATTTTTGGTATCAGGTGATGGAATTATTTTCCACTACGTCCCATGCTCATCTATATTATATAAAACCACATGGCTGACTGATTCACTCACTGACATAAATGTTTACCCACTTCCAAATGAGTTAGAAACTTGATATTTGGCAAAAACACTCCTTTCACCTTGCAACCAACAGAAAAATTCCGAAAAGGTACATTTTTTAATTTTCAACCCTACAAGAGACAAAAATATAGGGGGAAGCTATTTATCTCCAGTAATATCTCTGAGTGTGATATTGTGCATGGCCTATGTTGTAGACAATAACACATTACATCTTTTTTGTCTCCTGCTATTTCATCATACGACGTTTAGTTACGGAGTTATTAATGATTTTGTACTTTTTGTCCGAAATTTTTCTATGTCCCACGAATAACTTAAAAATTGATTCGAATGAAATTTCAAAAAATAGGTTTTTTTTAATACTTTTATTATATTTTTTACGTCATGTAGGGTCGGAAACCAACATGATATTTTGATGTATTTTTTCGTCCCATGCATTTTTGGTTTCAGGTGATAGAATTATTTTCCACTACGTCCCATGCTCATCTATATTATATAAAACCACATGGCTGACTGATTCACTCACTGACATAAATGTTTACCCACTTCCAAATGAGTTAGAAACTTGATATTTGGCAAAAACACTCCTTTCACCTTGCAACCAACAGAAAAATTCCGAAAAGGTACATTTTTTAATTTTCAACCCTACAAGAGACAAAAATATAGGGGGAAGCTATTTATCTCCAGTAATATCTCTGAGTGTGATATTGGGCATGGCCTATGTTGTAGACAATAACACATTACATCTTTTTTGTCTCCTGCTATTTCATCATACGATGTTTAGTTACGGAGTTATTAATGATTTTGTACTTTTTGTCCGAAGTTTTTCTATGTCCCACGAATAACTTAAAAATTGATTCGAATGAAATTTCAAAAAATAGGTTTTTTTAATACTTTTATTATATTTTTTACGTCTTGTAGGGTCGGAAACCAACATGATATTTTGATGTATTTTTTCGTCCCATGCATTTTTGGTTTCAGGTGATAGAATTATTTTCCACTACGTCCCATGCTCATCTATATTATATAAAACCACATGGCTGACTGATTCACTCACTGACATAAATGTTTACCCACTTCCAAATGAGTTAGAAACTTGATATTTGGCAAAAACACTCCTTTCACCTTGCAACCAACAGAAAAATTCCGAAAAGGTACATTTTTTAATTTTCAACCCTACAAGATACAAAAATATAGGGGGAAGCTATTTATCTCCAGTAATATCTCTGAGTGTGATATTGTGCATGGCCTAAGTTGTAGACAATAACACATTACATCTTTTTTGTCTCCTGCTATTTCATCATACGACGTTTAGTTACGGAGTTATTAATGATTTTGTACTTTTTGTCCGAAATTTTTCTATGTCCCACGAATAACTTAAAAATTGATTCGAATGAAATTTCAAAAAAATAGGTTTATTTAATACTTTTATTATATTTTTTACGTCTTGTAGGGTCGGAAACCAACATGATATTTTGATGTATTTTTTCGTCCCATGCATTTTTGGTTTCAGGTGATAGAATTATTTTCCACTACGTCCCATGCTCATCTATATTATATAAAACCACATGGCTGACTGATTCACTCACTGACATAAATGTTTACCCACTTCCAAATGAGTTAGAAACTTGATATTTGGCAAAAACACTCCTTTCACCTTGCAACCAACAGAAAAATTCCGAAAAGGTACATTTTTTAATTTTCAACCCTACAAGAGACAAAAATATAGGGGGAAGCTATTTATCTCCAGTAATATCTCTGAGTGTGATATTGTGCATGGCCTATGTTGTAGACAATAACACATTACATCTTTTTTGTCTCCTGCTATTTCATCATACGACGTTTAGTTACGGAGTTATTAATGATTTTGTACTTTTTGTCCGAAATTTTTCTATGTCCCACGAATAACTTAAAAATTGATTCGAATGAAATTTCAAAAAATAGGTTTTTTTAATACTTTTATTATATTTTTTACGTCTTGTAGGGTCAGAAACCAACATGATATTTTGATGTATTTTTTCGTCCCATGCATTTTTGGTTTCAGGTGATAGAATTATTTTCCACTACGTCCCATGCTCATCTATATTATATAAAACCACATGGCTGACTGATTCACTCACTGACATAAATGTTTACCCACTTCCAAATGAGTTAGAAACTTGATATTTGGCAAAAACACTCCTTTCACCTTGCAACCAACAGAAAAATTCCGAAAAGGTACATTTTTTAATTTTCAACCCTACAAGAGACAAAAATATAGGGGGAAGCTATTTATCTCCAGTAATATCTCTGAGTGTGATATTGTGCATGGCCTATGTTGTAGACAATAACACATTACATCTTTTTTGTCTCCTGCTATTTCATCATACGACGTTTAGTTACGGAGTTATTAATGATTTTGTACTTTTTGTCCGAAATTTTTCTATGTCCCACGAATAACTTAAAAATTGATTCGAATGAAATTTCAAAAAATAGGTTTTTTTAATACTTTTATTATATTTTTTACGTCTTGTAGGGTCGGAAACCAACATGATATTTTGATGTATTTTTTCGTCCCATGCATTTTTGGTTTCAGGTGATAGAATTATTTTCCACTACGTCCCATGCTCATCTATATTATATAAAACCACATGGCTGACTGATTCACTCACTGACATAAATGTTTACCCACTTCCAAATGAGTTAGAAACTTGATATTTGGCAAAAACACTCCTTTCACCTTGCAACCAACAGAAAAATTCCGAAAAGGTACATTTTTTAATTTTCAACCCTACAAGAGACAAAAATATAGGGGGAAGCTATTTATCTCCAGTAATATCTCTGAGTGTGATATTGTGCATGGCCTATGTTGTAGACAATAACACATTACATCTTTTTTGTCTCCTGCTATTTCATCATACGACGTTTAGTTACGGAGTTATTAATGATTTTGTACTTTTTGTCCGAAATTTTTCTATGTCCCACGAATAACTTAAAAATTGATTCGAATGAAATTTCAAAAAATAGGTTTTTTTAATACTTTTATTATATTTTTACGTCTTGTAGGGTCGGAAACCAACATGATATTTTGATGTATTTTTTCGTCCCATGCATTTTTGGTTTCAGGTGATAGAATTATTTTCCACTACGTCCCATGCTCATCTATATTATATAAAACCACATGGCTGACTGATTCACTCACTGACATAAATGTTTACCCACTTCCAAATGAGTTAGAAACTTGATATTTGGCAAAAACACTCCTTTCACCTTGCAACCAACAGAAAAATTCCGAAAAGGTACATTTTTTAATTTTCAACCCTACAAGAGACAAAAATATAGGGGGAAGCTATTTATCTCCAGTAATATCTCTGAGTGTGATATTGTGCATGGCCTATGTTGTAGACAATAACACATTACATCTTTTTTGTCTCCTGCTATTTCATCATACGACGTTTAGTTACGGAGTTATTAATGATTTTGTACTTTTTGTCCGAAATTTTTCTATGTCCCACGAATAACTTAAAAATTGATTCGAATGAAATTTCAAAAAATAGTTTTTTTTAATACTTTTATTATATTTTTTACGTCTTGTAGGGTCGGAAACCAACATGATATTTTGATGTATTTTTTCGTCCCATGCATTTTTGGTTTCAGGTGATAGAATTATTTTCCACTACGTCCCATGCTCATCTATATTATATAAAACCACATGGCTGACTGATTCACTCACTGACATAAATGTTTACCCACTTCCAAATGAGTTAGAAACTTGATATTTGGCAAAAACACTCCTTTCACCTTGCAACCAACAGAAAAATTCCGAAAAGGTACATTTTTTAATTTTCAACCCTACAAGAGACAAAAATATAGGGGGAAGCTATTTATCTCCAGTAATATCTCTGAGTGTGATATTGTGCATGGCCTATGTTGTAGACAATAACACATTACATCTTTTTTGTCTCCTGCTATTTCATCATACGACGTTTAGTTACGGAGTTATTAATGATTTTGTACTTTTTGTCCGAAATTTTTCTATGTCCCACGAATAACTTAAAAATTGATTCGAATGAATTTTCAAAAAATAGGTTTTTTTAATACTTTTATTATATTTTTTACGTCTTGTAGGGTCGGAAACCAACATGATATTTTGATGTATTTTTTCGTCCCATGCATTTTTGGTTTCAGGTGATAGAATTATTTTCCACTACGTCCCATGCTCATCTATATTATATAAAACCACATGGCTGACTGATTCACTCACTGACATAAATGTTTACCCACTTCCAAATGAGTTAGAAACTTGATATTTGGCAAAAACACTCCTTTCACCTTGCAACCAACAGAAAAAATCCGAAAAGGTACATTTTTTAATTTTCAACCCTACAAGAGACAAAAATATAGGGGGAAGCTATTTATCTCCAGTAATATCTCTGAGTGTGATATTGTGCATGGCCTATGTTGTAGACAATAACACATTACATCTTTTTTGTCTCCTGCTATTTCATCATACGACGTTTAGTTACGGAGTTATTAATGATTTTGTACTTTTTGTCCGAAATTTTTCTATGTCCCACGAATAACTTAAAAATTGATTCGAATGAAATTTCAAAAAATAGGTTTATTTAATACTTTTATTATATTTTTTACGTCTTGTAGGGTCGGAAACCAACATGATATTTTGATGTATTTTTTCGTCCCATGCATTTTTGGTTTCAGGTGATAGAATTATTTTCCACTACGTCCCATGCTCATCTATATTATATAAAACCACATGGCTGACTGATTCACTCACTGACATAAATGTTTACCCACTTCCAAATGAGTTAGAAACTTGATATTTGGCAAAAACACTCCTTTCACCTTGCAACCAACAGAAAAATTCCGAAAAGGTACATTTTTTAATTTTCAACCCTACAAGAGACAAAAATATAGGGGGAAGCTATTTATCTCCAGTAATATCTCTGAGTGTGATATTGTGCATGGCCTATGTTGTAGACAATAACACATTACATCTTTTTTGTCTCCTGCTATTTCATCATACGACGTTTAGTTACGGAGTTATTAATGATTTTGTACTTTTTGTCCGAAATTTTTCTATGTCCCACGAATAACTTAAAAATTGATTCGAATGAAATTTCAAAAAATAGGTTTTTTTAATACTTTTATTATATTTTTTACGTCTTGTAGGGTCGGAAACCAACATGATATTTTGATGTATTTTTTCGTCCCATGCATTTTTGGTTTCAGGTGATAGAATTATTTTCCACTACGTCCCATGCTCATCTATATTATATAAAACCACATGGCTGACTGATTCACTCACTGACATAAATGTTTACCCACTTCCAAATGAGTTAGAAACTTGATATTTGGCAAAAACACTCCTTTCACCTTGCAACCAACAGAAAAATTCCGAAAAGGTACATTTTTTAATTTTCAACCCTACAAGAGACAAAAATATAGGGGGAAGCTATTATTTCCAGTAATATCTCTGATTGTGATATTGTGCATGGCCTATGTTGTAGACAATAACACATTACATCTTTTTTGTCTCCTGCTATTTCATCATACGACGTTTAGTTACGGAGTTATTAATGATTTTGTACTTTTTGTCCGAAATTTTTCTATGTCCCACGAATAACTTAAAAATTGATTCGAATGAAATTTCAAAAAATAGGTTTTTTTAATACTTTTATTATATTTTTTACGTCTTGTAGGGTCGGAAACCAACATGATATTTTGATGTATTTTTTCGTCCCATGCATTTTTGGTTTCAGGTGATAGAATTATTTTCCACTACGTCCCATGCTCATCTATATTATATAAAACCACATGGCTGACTGATTCACTCACTGACATAAATGTTTACCCACTTCCAAATGAGTTAGAAACTTGATATTTGGCAAAAACACTCCTTTCACCTTGCAACCAACAGAAAAATTCCGAAAAGGTACATTTTTTAATTTTCAACCCTACAAGAGACAAAAATATAGGGGGAAGCTATTTATCTCCAGTAATATCTCTGAGTGTGATATTGTGCATGGCCTATGTTGTAGACAATAACACATTACATCTTTTTTGTCTCCTGCTATTTCATCATACGACGTTTAGTTACGGAGTTATTAATGATTTTGTACTTTTTGTCCGAAATTTTTCTATGTCCCACGAATAACTTAAAAATTGATTCGAATGAAATTTCAAAAAATAGGTTTTTTTAATACTTTTATTATATTTTTTACGTCTTGTAGGGTCGGAAACCAACATGATATTTTGATGTATTTTTTCGTCCCATGCATTTTTGGTTTCAGGTGATAGAATTATTTTCCACTACGTCCCATGCTCATCTATATTATATAAAACCACATGGCTGACTGATTCACTCACTGACATAAATGTTTACCCACTTCCAAATGAGTTAGAAACTTGATATTTGGCAAAAACACTCCTTTCACCTTGCAACCAACAGAAAAATTCCGAAAAGGTACATTTTTTAATTTTCAACCCTACAAGAGACAAAAATATAGGGGGAAGCTATTTATCTCCAGTAATATCTCTGAGTGTGATATTGTGCATGGCCTATGTTGTAGACAATAACACATTACATCTTTTTTGTCTCCTGCTATTTCATCATACGACGTTTAGTTACGGAGTTATTAATGATTTTGTACTTTTTGTCCGAAATTTTTCTATGTCCCACGAATAACTTAAAAATTGATTCGAATGAAATTTCAAAAAATAGGTTTTTTTAATACTTTTATTTTATTTTTTACGTCTTGTAGGGTCGGAAACCAACATGATATTTTGATGTATTTTTTCGTCCCATGCATTTTTGGTTTCAGGTGATAGAATTATTTTCCACTACGTCCCATGCTCATCTATATTATATAAAACCACATGGCTGACTGATTCACTCACTGACATAAATGTTTACCCACTTCCAAATGAGTTAGAAACTTGATATTTGGCAAAAACACTCCTTTCACCTTGCAACCAACAGAAAAATTCCGAAAAGGTACATTTTTTAATTTTCAACCCTACAAGAGACAAAAATATAGGGGGAAGCTATTTATCTCCAGTAATATCTCTGAGTGTGATATTGTGCATGGCCTATGTTGTAGACAATAACACATTACATCTTTTTTGTCTCCTGCTATTTCATCATACGACGTTTAGTTACGGAGTTATTAATGATTTTGTACTTTTTGTCCGAAATTTTTCTATGTCCCACGAATAACTTAAAAATTGATTCGAATGAAATTTCAAAAAATAGGTTTTTTTAATACTTTTATTATATTTTTTACGTCTTGTAGGGTCGGAAACCAACATGATATTTTGATGTATTTTTTCGTCCCATGCATTTTTGGTTTCAGGTGATAGAATTATTTTCCACTACGTCCCATGCTCATCTATATTATATAAAACCACATGGCTGACTGATTCACTCACTGACATAAATGTTTACCCACTTCCAAATGAGTTAGAAACTTGATATTTGGCAAAAACACTCCTTTCACCTTGCAACCAACAGAAAAATTCCGAAAAGGTACATTTTTTAATTTTCAACCCTACAAGAGACAAAAATATAGGGGGAAGCTATTTATCTCCAGTAATATCTCTGAGTGTGATATTGTGCATGGCCTATGTTGTAGACAATAACACATTACATCTTTTTTGTCTCCTGCTATTTCATCATACGACGTTTAGTTACGGAGTTATTAATGATTTTGTACTTTTTGTCCGAAATTTTTCTATGTCCCACGAATAACTTAAAAATTGATTCGAATGAAATTTCAAAAAATAGGTTTTTTTAATACTTTTATTATATTTTTTACGTCTTGTAGGGTCGGAAACCAACATGATATTTTGATGTATTTTTTCGTCCCATGCATTTTTGGTTTCAGGTGATAGAATTATTTTCCACTACGTCCCATGCTCATCTATATTATATAAAACCACATGGCTGACTGATTCACTCACTGACATAAATGTTTACCCACTTCCAAATGAGTTAGAAACTTGATATTTGGCAAAAACACTCCTTTCACCTTGCAACCAACAGAAAAATTCCGAAAAGGTACATTTTTTAATTTTCAACCCTACAAGAGACAAAAATATAGGGGGAAGCTATTTATCTCCAGTAATATCTCTGAGTGTGATATTGTGCATGGCCTATGTTGTAGACAATAACACATTACATCTTTTTTGTCTCCTGCTATTTCATCATACGACGTTTAGTTACGGAGTTATTAATGATTTTGTACTTTTTGTCCGAAATTTTTCTATGTCCCACGAATAACTTAAAAATTGATTCGAATGAAATTTCAAAAAATAGGTTTTTTTAATACTTTTATTATATTTTTTACGTCTTGTAGGGTCGGAAACCAACATGATATTTTGATGTATTTTTTCGTCCCATGCATTTTTGGTTTCAGGTGATAGAATTATTTTCCACTACGTCCCATGCTCATCTATATTATATAAAACCACATGGCTGACTGATTCACTCACTGACAAAAATGTTTACCCACTTCCAAATGAGTTAGAAACTTGATATTTGGCAAAAACACTCCTTTCACCTTGCAACCAACAGAAAAATTCCGAAAAGGTACATTTTTTAATTTTCAACCCTACAAGAGACAAAAAATATAGGGGGAAGCTATTTATCTCCAGTAATATCTCTGAGTGTGATATTGTGCATGGCCTATGTTGTAGACAATAACACATTACATCTTTTTTGTCTCCTGCTATTTCATCATACGACGTTTAGTTACGGAGTTATTAATGATTTTGTACTTTTTGTCCGAAATTTTTCTATGTCCCACGAATAACTTAAAAATTGATTCGAATGAAATTTCAAAAAATAGGTTTTTTTAATACTTTTATTATATTTTTTACGTCTTGTAGGGTCGGAAACCAACATGATATTTTGATGTATTTTTTCGTCCCATGCATTTTTGGTTTCAGGTGATAGAATTATTTGCACTACGTCCCATGCTCATCTATATTATATAAAACCACATGGCTGACTGATTTACTCACTGACATAAATGTTTACCCACTTCCAAATGAGTTAGAAACTTGATATTTGGCAAAAACACTCCTTTCACCTTGCAACCAACAGAAAAATTCCGAAAAGGTACATTTTTTTAATTTTCAACCCTACAAGAGACAAAAATATAGGGGGAAGCTATTTATCTCCAGTAATATCTCTGAGTGTGATATTGTGCATGGCCTATGTTGTAGACAATAACACATTACATCTTTTTTGTCTCCTGCTATTTCATCATACGACGTTTAGTTACGGAGTTATTAATGATTTTGTACTTTTTGTCCGAAATTTTTCTATGTCCCACGAATAACTTAAAAATTGATTCGAATGAAATTTCAAAAAATAGGTTTTTTTAATACTTTTATTATATTTTTTACGTCTTGTAGGGTCGGAAACCAACATGATATTTTGATGTATTTTTTCGTCCCATGCATTTTTGGTTTCAGGTGATAGAATTATTTTCCACTACGTCCCATGCTCATCTATATTATATAAAACCACATGGCTGACTGATTCACTCACTGACATAAATGTTTACCCACTTCCAAATGAGTTAGAAACTTGATATTTGGCAAAAACACTCCTTTCACCTTGCAACCAACAGAAAAATTCCGAAAAGGTACATTTTTTAATTTTCAACCCTACAAGAGACAAAAATATAGGGGGAAGCTATTTATCTCCAGTAATATCTCTGAGTGTGATATTGTGCATGGCCTATGTTGTAGACAATAACACATTACATCTTTTTTGTCTCCTGCTATTTCATCATACGACGTTTAGTTACGGAGTTATTAATGATTTTGTACTTTTTGTCCGAAATTTTTCTATGTCCCACGAATAACTTAAAAATTGATTCGAATGAAATTTCAAAAAATAGGTTTTTTTAATACTTTTATTATATTTTTTACGTCTTGTAGGGTCGGAAACCAACATGATATTTTGATGTATTTTTTCGTCCCATGCATTTTTGGTTTCAGGTGATAGAATTATTTTCCACTACGTCCCATGCTCATCTATATTATATAAAACCACATGGCTGACTGATTCACTCACTGACATAAATGTTTACCCACTTCCAAATGAGTTAGAAACTTGATATTTGGCAAAAACACTCCTTTCACCTTGCAACCAACAGAAAAATTCCGAAAAGGTACATTTTTTAATTTTCAACCCTACAAGAGACAAAAATATAGGGGGAAGCTATTTATCTCCAGTAATATCTCTGAGTGTGATATTGTGCATGGCCTATGTTGTAGACAATAACACATTACATCTTTTTTGTCTCCTGCTATTTCATCATACGACGTTTAGTTACGGAGTTATTAATGATTTTGTACTTTTTGTCCGAAATTTTTCTATGTCCCACGAATAACTTAAAAATTGATTCGAATGAAATTTCAAAAAATAGGTTTTTTTAATACTTTTATTATATTTTTTACGTCTTGTAGGGTCGGAAACCAACATGATATTTTGATGTATTTTTTCGTCCCATGCATTTTTGGTTTCAGGTGATAGAATTATTTTCCACTACGTCCCATGCTCATCTATATTATATAAAACCACATGGCTGACTGATTCACTCACTGACATAAATGTTTACCCACTTCCAAATGAGTTAGAAACTTGATATTTGGCAAAAACACTCCTTTCACCTTGCAACCAACAGAAAAATTCCGAAAAGGTACATTTTTTAATTTTCAACCCTACAAGAGACAAAAATATAGGGGGAAGCTATTTATCTCCAGTAATATCTCTGAGTGTGATATTGTGCATGGCCTATGTTGTAGACAATAACACATTACATCTTTTTTGTCTCCTGCTATTTCATCATACGACGTTTAGTTACGGAGTTATTAATGATTTTGTACTTTTTGTCCGAAATTTTTCTATGTCCCACGAATAACTTAAAAATTGATTCGAATGAAATTTCAAAAAATAGGTTTTTTTAATACTTTTATTATATTTTTTACGTCTTGTAGGGTCGGAAACCAACATGATATTTTGATGTATTTTTTCGTCCCATGCATTTTTGGTTTCAGGTGATAGAATTATTTTCCACTACGTCCCATGCTCATCTATATTATATAAAACCACATGGCTGACTGATTCACTCACTGACATAAATGTTTACCCACTTCCAAATGAGTTAGAAACTTGATATTTGGCAAAAACACTCCTTTCACCTTGCAACCAACAGAAAAATTCCGAAAAGGTACATTTTTTAATTTTCAACCCTACAAGAAACAAAAATATAGGGGGAAGCTATTTATCTCCAGTAATATCTCTGAGTGTGATATTGTGCATGGCCTATGTTGTAGACAATAACACATTACATCTTTTTTGTCTCCTGCTATTTCATCATACGATGTTTAGTTACGGAGTTATTAATGATTTTGTACTTTTTGTCCGAAATTTTTCTATGTCCCACGAATAACTTAAAAATTGATTCGAATGAAATTTCAAAAAATAGGTTTTTTTAATACTTTTATTATATTTTTTACGTCTTGTAGGGTCGGAAACCAACATGATATTTTGATGTATTTTTTCGTCCCATGCATTTTTGGTTTCAGGTGATAGAATTATTTTCCACTACGTCCCATGCTCATCTATATTATATAAAACCACATGGCTGACTGATTCACTCACTGACATAAATGTTTACCCACTTCCAAATGAGTTAGAAACTTGATATTTGGCAAAAACACTCCTTTCACCTTGCAACCAACAGAAAAATTCCGAAAAGGTACATTTTTTAATTTTCAACCCTACAAGAGACAAAAATATAGGGGGAAGCTATTTATCTCCAGTAATATCTCTGAGTGTGATATTGTGCATGGCCTATGTTGTAGACAATAACACATTACATCTTTTTTGTCTCCTGCTATTTCATCATACGACGTTTAGTTACGGAGTTATTAATGATTTTGTACTTTTTGTCCGAAATTTTTCTATGTCCCACGAATAACTTAAAAATTGATTCGAATGAAATTTCAAAAAATAGGTTTTTTTAATACTTTTATTATATTTTTTACGTCTTGTAGGGTCGGAAACCAACATGATATTTTGATGTATTTTTTCGTCCCATGCATTTTTGGTTTCAGGTGATAGAATTATTTTCCACTACGTCCCATGCTCATCTATATTATATAAAACCACATGGCTGACTGATTCACTCACTGACATAAATGTTTACCCACTTCCAAATGAGTTAGAAACTTGATATTTGGCAAAAACACTCCTTTCACCTTGCAACCAACAGAAAAATTCCGAAAAGGTACATTTTTTAATTTTCAACCCTACAAGAGACAAAAATATAGGGGGAAGCTATTTATCTCCAGTAATATCTCTGAGTGTGATATTGTGCATGGCCTATGTTGTAGACAATAACACATTACATCTTTTTTGTCTCCTGCTATTTCATCATACGACGTTTAGTTACGGAGTTATTAATGATTTTGTACTTTTTGTCCGAAATTTTTCTATGTCCCACGAATAACTTAAAAATTGATTCGAATGAAATTTCAAAAAATAGGTTTTTTTAATACTTTTATTATATTTTTTACGTCTTGTAGGGTCGGAAACCAACATGATATTTTGATGTATTTTTTCGTCCCATGCATTTTTGGTTTCAGGTGATAGAATTATTTTCCACTACGTCCCATGCTCATCTATATTATATAAAACCACATGGCTGACTGATTCACTCACTGACATAAATGTTTACCCACTTCCAAATGAGTTAGAAACTTGATATTTGGCAAAAACACTCCTTTCACCTTGCAACCAACAGAAAAATTCCGAAAAGGTACATTTTTTAATTTTCAACCCTACAAGAAACAAAAATATAGGGGGAAGCTATTTATCTCCAGTAATATCTCTGAGTGTGATATTGTGCATGGCCTATGTTGTAGACAATAACACATTACATCTTTTTTGTCTCCTGCTATTTCATCATACGATGTTTAGTTACGGAGTTATTAATGATTTTGTACTTTTTGTCCGAAATTTTTCTATGTCCCACGAATAACTTAAAAATTGATTCGAATGAAATTTCAAAAAATAGGTTTTTTTAATACTTTTATTATATTTTTTACGTCTTGTAGGGTCGGAAACCAACATGATATTTTGATGTATTTTTTCGTCCCATGCATTTTTGGTTTCAGGTGATAGAATTATTTTCCACTACGTCCCATGCTCATCTATATTATATAAAACCACATGGCTGACTGATTCACTCACTGACATAAATGTTTACCCACTTCCAAATGAGTTAGAAACTTGATATTTGGCAAAAACACTCCTTTCACCTTGCAACCAACAGAAAAATTCCGAAAAGGTACATTTTTTAATTTTCAACCCTACAAGAGACAAAAATATAGGGGGAAGCTATTTATCTCCAGTAATATCTCTGAGTGTGATATTGTGCATGGCCTATGTTGTAGACAATAACACATTACATCTTTTTTGTCTCCTGCTATTTCATCATACGACGTTTAGTTACGGAGTTATTAATGATTTTGTACTTTTTGTCCGAAATTTTTCTATGTCCCACGAATAACTTAAAAATTGATTCGAATGAAATTTCAAAAAATAGGTTTTTTTAATACTTTTATTATATTTTTTACGTCTTGTAGGGTCGGAAACCAACATGATATTTTGATGTATTTTTTCGTCCCATGCATTTTTGGTTTCAGGTGATAGAATTATTTTCCACTACGTCCCATGCTCATCTATATTATATAAAACCACATGGCTGACTGATTCACTCACTGACATAAATGTTTACCCACTTCCAAATGAGTTAGAAACTTGATATTTGGCAAAAACACTCCTTTCACCTTGCAACCAACAGAAAAATTCCGAAAAGGTACATTTTTTAATTTTCAACCCTACAAGAGACAAAAATATAGGGGGAAGCTATTTATCTCCAGTAATATCTCTGAGTGTGATATTGTGCATGGCCTATGTTGTAGACAATAACACATTACATCTTTTTTGTCTCCTGCTATTTCATCATACGACGTTTAGTTACGGAGTTATTAATGATTTTGTACTTTTTGTCCGAAATTTTTCTATGTCCCACGAATAACTTAAAAATTGATTCGAATGAAATTTCAAAAAATAGGTTTTTTTAATACTTTTATTATATTTTTTACGTCTTGTAGGGTCGGAAACCAACATGATATTTTGATGTATTTTTTCGTCCCATGCATTTTTGGTTTCAGGTGATAGAATTATTTTCCACTACGTCCCATGCTCATCTATATTATATAAAACCACATGGCTGACTGATTCACTCACTGACATAAATGTTTACCCACTTCCAAATGAGTTAGAAACTTGATATTTGGCAAAAACACTCCTTTCACCTTGCAACCAACAGAAAAATTCCGAAAAGGTACATTTTTTAATTTTCAACCCTACAAGAAACAAAAATATAGGGGGAAGCTATTTATCTCCAGTAATATCTCTGAGTGTGATATTGTGCATGGCCTATGTTGTAGACAATAACACATTACATCTTTTTTGTCTCCTGCTATTTCATCATACGATGTTTAGTTACGGAGTTATTAATGATTTTGTACTTTTTGTCCGAAATTTTTCTATGTCCCACGAATAACTTAAAAATTGATTCGAATGAAATTTCAAAAAATAGGTTTTTTTAATACTTTTATTATATTTTTTACGTCTTGTAGGGTCGGAAACCAACATGATATTTTGATGTATTTTTTCGTCCCATGCATTTTTGGTTTCAGGTGATAGAATTATTTTCCACTACGTCCCATGCTCATCTATATTATATAAAACCACATGGCTGACTGATTCACTCACTGACATAAATGTTTACCCACTTCCAAATGAGTTAGAAACTTGATATTTGGCAAAAACACTCCTTTCACCTTGCAACCAACAGAAAAATTCCGAAAAGGTACATTTTTTAATTTTCAACCCTACAAGAGACAAAAATATAGGGGGAAGCTATTTATCTCCAGTAATATCTCTGAGTGTGATATTGTGCATGGCCTATGTTGTAGACAATAACACATTACATCTTTTTTGTCTCCTGCTATTTCATCATACGACGTTTAGTTACGGAGTTATTAATGATTTTGTACTTTTTGTCCGAAATTTTTCTATGTCCCACGAATAACTTAAAAATTGATTCGAATGAAATTTCAAAAAATAGGTTTTTTTAATACTTTTATTATATTTTTTACGTCTTGTAGGGTCGGAAACCAACATGATATTTTGATGTATTTTTTCGTCCCATGCATTTTTGGTTTCAGGTGATAGAATTATTTTCCACTACGTCCCATGCTCATCTATATTATATAAAACCACATGGCTGACTGATTCACTCACTGACATAAATGTTTACCCACTTCCAAATGAGTTAGAAACTTGATATTTGGCTAAAACACTCCTTTCACCTTGCAACCAACAGAAAAATTCCGAAAAGGTACATTTTTTAATTTTCAACCCTACAAGAGACAAAAATATAGGGGGAAGCTATTTATCTCCAGTAATATCTCTGAGTGTGATATTGTGCATGGCCTATGTTGTAGACAATAACACATTACATCTTTTTTGTCTCCTGCTATTTCATCATACGACGTTTAGTTACGGAGTTATTAATGATTTTGTACTTTTTGTCCGAAATTTTTCTATGTCCCACGAATAACTTAAAAATTGATTCGAATGAAATTTCAAAAAATAGGTTTTTTTAATACTTTTATTATATTTTTTACGTCTTGTAGGGTCGGAAACCAACATGATATTTTGATGTATTTTTTCGTCCCATGCATTTTTGGTTTCAGGTGATAGAATTATTTTCCACTACGTCCCATGCTCATCTATATTATATAAAACCACATGGCTGACTGATTCACTCACTGACATAAATGTTTACCCACTTCCAAATGAGTTAGAAACTTGATATTTGGCAAAAACACTCCTTTCACCTTGCAACCAACAGAAAAATTCCGAAATGGTACATTTTTTAATTTTCAACCCTACAAGAGACAAAAATATAGGGGGAAGCTATTTATCTCCAGTAATATCTCTGAGTGTGATCTTGTGCATGGCCTATGTTGTAGACAATAACACATTACATCTTTTTTGTCTCCTGCTATTTCATCATACGACGTTTAGTTACGGAGTTATTAATGATTTTGTACTTTTTGTCCGAAATTTTTCTATGTCCCACGAATAACTTAAAAATTGATTCGAATGAAATTTCAAAAAATAGGTTTTTTTAATACTTTTATTATATTTTTTACGTCTTGTAGGGTCGGAAACCAACATGATATTTTGATGTATTTTTTCGTCCCATGCATTTTTGGTTTCAGGTGATAGAATTATTTTCCACTACGTCCCATGCTCATCTATATTATATAAAACCACATGGCTGACTGATTCACTCACTGACATAAATGTTTACCCACTTCCAAATGAGTTAGAAACTTGATATTTGGCAAAAACACTCCTTTCACCTTGCAACCAACAGAAAAATTCCGAAAAGGTACATTTTTAATTTTCAACCCTACAAGAGACAAAAATATAGGGGGAAGCTATTTATCTCCAGTAATATCTCTGAGTGTGATATTGTGCATGGCCTATGTTGTAGACAATAACACATTACATCTTTTTTGTCTCCTGCTATTTCATCATACGACGTTTAGTTACGGAGTTATTAATGATTTTGTACTTTTTGTCCGAAATTTTTCTATGTCCCACGAATAACTTAAAAATTGATTCGAATGAAATTTCAAAAAATAGGTTTTTTTAATACTTTTATTATATTTTTTACGTCTTGTAGGGTCGGAAACCAACATGATATTTTGATGTATTTTTTCGTCCCATGCATTTTTGGTTTCAGGTGATAGAATTATTTTCCACTACGTCCCATGCTCATCTATATTATATAAAACCACATGGCTGACTGATTCACTCACTGACATAAATGTTTACCCACTTCCAAATGAGTTAGAAACTTGATATTTGGCAAAAACACTCCTTTCACCTTGCAACCAACAGAAAAATTCCGAAAAGGTACATTTTTTTAATTTTCAACCCTACAAGAAACAAAAATATAGGGGGAAGCTATTTATCTCCAGTAATATCTCTGAGTGTGATATTGTGCATGGCCTATGTTGTAGACAATAACACATTACATCTTTTTTGTCTCCTGCTATTTCATCATACGATGTTTAGTTACGGAGTTATTAATGATTTTGTACTTTTTGTCCGAAATTTTTCTATGTCCCACGAATAACTTAAAAATTGATTCGAATGAAATTTCAAAAAATAGGTTTTTTTAATACTTTTATTATATTTTTTACGTCTTGTAGGGTCGGAAACCAACATGATATTTTGATGTATTTTTTCGTCCCATGCATTTTTGGTTTCAGGTGATAGAATTATTTTCCACTACGTCCCATGCTCATCTATATTATATAAAACCACATGGCTGACTGATTCACTCACTGACATAAATGTTTACCCACTTCCAAATGAGTTAGAAACTTGATATTTGGCAAAAACACTCCTTTCACCTTGCAACCAACAGAAAAATTCCGAAAAGGTACATTTTTTTAATTTTCAACCCTACAAGAGACAAAAATATAGGGGGAAGCTATTTATCTCCAGTAATATCTCTGAGTGTGATATTGTGCATGGCCTATGTTGTAGACAATAACACATTACATCTTTTTTGTCTCCTGCTATTTCATCATACGACGTTTAGTTACGGAGTTATTAATGATTTTGTCCTTTTTGTCCGAAATTTTTCTATGTCCCACGAATAACTTAAAAATTGATTCGAATGAAATTTCAAAAAATAGGTTTTTTTAATACTTTTATTATATTTTTTACGTCTTGTAGGGTCGGAAACCAACATGATATTTTGATGTATTTTTTCGTCCCATGCATTTTTGGTTTCAGGTGATAGAATTATTTTCCACTACGTCCCATGCTCATCTATATTATATAAAACCACATGGCTGACTGATTCACTCACTGACATAAATGTTTACCCACTTCCAAATGAGTTAGAAACTTGATATTTGGCAAAAACACTCCTTTCACCTTGCAACCAACAGAAAAATTCCGAAAAGGTACATTTTTTAATTTTCAACCCTACAAGAGACAAAAATATAGGGGGAAGCTATTTATCTCCAGTAATATCTCTGAGTGTGATATTGTGCATGGCCTATGTTGTAGACAATAACACATTACATCTTTTTTGTCTCCTGCTATTTCATCATACGACGTTTAGTTACGGAGTTATTAATGATTTTGTACTTTTTGTCCGAAATTTTTCTATGTCCCACGAATAACTTAAAAATTGATTCGAATGAAATTTCAAAAAATAGGTTTTTTTAATACTTTTATTATATTTTTTACGTCTTGTAGGGTCGGAAACCAACATGATATTTTGATGTATTTTTTCGTCCCATGCATTTTTGGTTTCAGGTGATAGAATTATTTTCCACTACGTCCCATGCTCATCTATATTATATAAAACCACATGGCTGACTGATTCACTCACTGACATAAATGTTTACCCACTTCCAAATGAGTTAGAAACTTGATATTTGGCAAAAACACTCCTTTCACCTTGCAACCAACAGAAAAATTCCGAAAAGGTACATTTTTTAATTTTCAACCCTACAAGAGACAAAAATATAGGGGGAAGCTATTTATCTCCAGTAATATCTCTGAGTGTGATATTGTGCATGGCCTATGTTGTAGACAATAACACATTACATCTTTTTTGTCTCCTGCTATTTCACCATACGACGTTTAGTTACGGAGTTATTAATGATTTTGTACTTTTTGTCCGAAATTTTTCTATGTCCCACGAATAACTTAAAAATTGATTCGAATGAAATTTCAAAAAATAGGTTTTTTTAATACTTTTATTATATTTTTTACGTCTTGTAGGGTCGGAAACCAACATGATATTTTGATGTATTTTTTCGTCCCATGCATTTTTGGTTTCAGGTGATAGAATTATTTTCCACTACGTCCCATGCTCATCTATATTATATAAAACCACATGGCTGACTGATTCACTCACTGACATAAATGTTTACCCACTTCCAAATGAGTTAGAAACTTGATATTTGGCAAAAACACTCCTTTCACCTTGCAACCAACAGAAAAATTCCGAAAAGGTACATTTTTTAATTTTCAACCCTACAAGAGACAAAAATATAGGGGGAAGCTATTTATCTCCAGTAATATCTCTGAGTGTGATATTGTGCATGGCCTATGTTGTAGACAATAACACATTACATCTTTTTTGTCTCCTGCTATTTCATCATACGACGTTTAGTTACGGAGTTATTAATGATTTTGTACTTTTTGTCCGAAATTTTTCTATGTCCCACGAATAACTTAAAAATTGATTCGAATGAAATTTCAAAAAATAGGTTTTTTTAATACTTTTATTATATTTTTTACGTCTTGTAGGGTCGGAAACCAACATGATATTTTGATGTATTTTTTCGTCCCATGCATTTTTGGTTTCAGGTGATAGAATTATTTTCCACTACGTCCCATGCTCATCTATATTATATAAAACCACATGGCTGACTGATTCACTCACTGACATAAATGTTTACCCACTTCCAAATGAGTTAGAAACTTGATATTTGGCAAAAACACTCCTTTCACCTTGCAACCAACAGAAAAATTCCGAAAAGGTACATTTTTTAATTTTCAACCCTACAAGAAACAAAAATATAGGGGGAAGCTATTTATCTCCAGTAATATCTCTGAGTGTGATATTGTGCATGGCCTATGTTGTAGACAATAACACATTACATCTTTTTTGTCTCCTGCTATTTCATCATACGATGTTTAGTTACGGAGTTATTAATGATTTTGTACTTTTTGTCCGAAATTTTTCTATGTCCCAGGAATAACTTAAAAATTGATTCGAATGAAATTTCAAAAAATAGGTTTTTTTAATACTTTTATTATATTTTTTACGTCTTGTAGGGTCGGAAACCAACATGATATTTTGATGTATTTTTTCGTCCCATGCATTTTTGGTTTCAGGTGATAGAATTATTTTCCACTACGTCCCATGCTCATCTATATTATATAAAACCACATGGCTGACTGATTCACTCACTGACATAAATGTTTACCCACTTCCAAATGAGTTAGAAACTTGATATTTGGCAAAAACACTCCTTTCACCTTGCAACCAACAGAAAAATTCCGAAAAGGTACATTTTTTAATTTTCAACCCTACAAGAGACAAAAATATAGGGGGAAGCTATTTATCTCCAGTAATATCTCTGAGTGTGATATTGTGCATGGCCTATGTTGTAGACAATAACACATTACATCTTTTTTGTCTCCTGCTATTTCATCATACGACGTTTAGTTACGGAGTTATTAATGATTTTGTACTTTTTGTCCGAAATTTTTCTATGTCCCACGAATAACTTAAAAATTGATTCGAATGAAATTTCAAAAAATAGGTTTTTTTAATACTTTTATTATATTTTTTACGTCTTGTAGGGTCGGAAACCAACATGATATTTTGATGTATTTTTTCGTCCCATGCATTTTTGGTTTCAGGTGATAGAATTATTTTCCACTACGTCCCATGCTCATCTATATTATATAAAACCACATGGCTGACTGATTCACTCACTGACATAAATGTTTACCCACTTCCAAATGAGTTAGAAACTTGATATTTGGCAAAAACACTCCTTTCACCTTGCAACCAACAGAAAAATTCCGAAAAGGTACATTTTTTAATTTTCAACCCTACAAGAGACAAAAATATAGGGGGAAGCTATTTATCTCCAGTAATATCTCTGAGTGTGATATTGTGCATGGCCTATGTTGTAGACAATAACACATTACATCTTTTTTGTCTCCTGCTATTTCATCATACGACGTTTAGTTACGGAGTTATTAATGATTTTGTACTTTTTGTCCGAAATTTTTCTATGTCCCACGAATAACTTAAAAATTGATTCGAATGAAATTTCAAAAAATAGGTTTTTTTAATACTTTTATTATATTTTTTACGTCTTGTAGGGTCGGAAACCAACATGATATTTTGATGTATTTTTTCGTCCCATGCATTTTTGGTTTCAGGTGATAGAATTATTTTCCACTACGTCCCATGCTCATCTATATTATATAAAACCACATGGCTGACTGATTCACTCACTGACATAAATGTTTACCCACTTCCAAATGAGTTAGAAACTTGATATTTGGCAAAAACACTCCTTTCACCTTGCAACCAACAGAAAAATTCCGAAAAGGTACATTTTTTAATTTTCAACCCTACAAGAGACAAAAATATAGGGGGAAGCTATTTATCTCCAGTAATATCTCTGAGTGTGATATTGTGCATGGCCTATGTTGTAGACAATAACACATTACATCTTTTTTGTCTCCTGCTATTTCATCATACGACGTTTAGTTACGGAGTTATTAATGATTTTGTACTTTTTGTCCGAAATTTTTCTATGTCCCACGAATAACTTAAAAATTGATTCGAATGAAATTTCAAAAAATAGGTTTTTTTAATACTTTTATTATATTTTTTACGTCTTGTAGGGTCGGAAACCAACATGATATTTTGATGTATTTTTTCGTCCCATGCATTTTTGGTTTCAGGTGATAGAATTATTTTCCACTACGTCCCATGCTCATCTATATTATATAAAACCACATGGCTGACTGATTCACTCACTGACATAAATGTTTACCCACTTCCAAATGAGTTAGAAACTTGATATTTGGCAAAAACACTCCTTTCACCTTGCAACCAACAGAAAAATTCCGAAAAGGTACATTTTTTAATTTTCAACCCTACAAGAAACAAAAATATAGGGGGAAGCTATTTATCTCCAGTAATATCTCTGAGTGTGATATTGTGCATGGCCTATGTTGTAGACAATAACACATTACATCTTTTTTGTCTCCTGCTATTTCATCATACGATGTTTAGTTACGGAGTTATTAATGATTTTGTACTTTTTGTCCGAAATTTTTCTATGTCCCAGGAATAACTTAAAAATTGATTCGAATGAAATTTCAAAAAATAGGTTTTTTTAATACTTTTATTATATTTTTTACGTCTTGTAGGGTCGGAAACCAACATGATATTTTGATGTATTTTTTCGTCCCATGCATTTTTGGTTTCAGGTGATAGAATTATTTTCCACTACGTCCCATGCTCATCTATATTATATAAAACCACATGGCTGACTGATTCACTCACTGACATAAATGTTTACCCACTTCCAAATGAGTTAGAAACTTGATATTTGGCAAAAACACTCCTTTCACCTTGCAACCAACAGAAAAATTCCGAAAAGATACATTTTTTAATTTTCAACCCTACAAGAGACAAAAATATAGGGGGAAGCTATTTATCTCCAGTAATATCTCTGAGTGTGATATTGTGCATGGCCTATGTTGTAGACAATAACACATTACATCTTTTTTGTCTCCTGCTATTTCATCATACGACGTTTAGTTACGGAGTTATTAATGATTTTGTACTTTTTGTCCGAAATTTTTCTATGTCCCACGAATAACTTAAAAATTGATTCGAATGAAATTTCAAAAAATAGGTTTTTTTAATACTTTTATTATATTTTTTACGTCTTGTAGGGTCGGAAACCAACATGATATTTTGATGTATTTTTTCGTCCCATGCATTTTTGGTTTCAGGTGATAGAATTATTTTCCACTACGTCCCATGCTCATCTATATTATATAAAACCACATGGCTGACTGATTCACTCACTGACATAAATGTTTACCCACTTCCAAATGAGTTAGAAACTTGATATTTGGCAAAAACACTCCTTTCACCTTGCAACCAACAGAAAAATTCCGAAAAGGTACATTTTTTAATTTTCAACCCTACAAGAGACAAAAATATAGGGGGAAGCTATTTATCTCCAGTAATATCTCTGAGTGTGATATTGTGCATGGCCTATGTTGTAGACAATAACACATTACATCTTTTTTGTCTCCTGCTATTTCATCATACGACGTTTAGTTACGGAGTTATTAATGATTTTGTACTTTTTGTCCGAAATTTTTCTATGTCCCACGAATAACTTAAAAATTGATTCGAATGAAATTTCAAAAAATAGGTTTTTTTAATACTTTTATTATATTTTTTACGTCTTGTAGGGTCGGAAACCAACATGATATTTTGATGTATTTTTTCGTCCCATGCATTTTTGGTTTCAGGTGATAGAATTATTTTCCACTACGTCCCATGCTCATCTATATTATATAAAACCACATGGCTGACTGATTCACTCACTGACATAAATGTTTACCCACTTCCAAATGAGTTAGAAACTTGATATTTGGCAAAAACACTCCTTTCACCTTGCAACCAACAGAAAAATTCCGAAAAGGTACATTTTTTAATTTTCAACCCTACAAGAGACAAAAATATAGGGGGAAGCTATTTATCTCCAGTAATATCTCTGAGTGTGATATTGTGCATGGCCTATGTTGTAGACAATAACACATTACATCTTTTTTGTCTCCTGCTATTTCATCATACGACGTTTAGTTACGGAGTTATTAATGATTTTGTACTTTTTGTCCGAAATTTTTCTATGTCCCACGAATAACTTAAAAATTGATTCGAATGAAATTTCAAAAAATAGGTTTTTTTAATACTTTTATTATATTTTTTACGTCTTGTAGGGTCGGAAACCAACATGATATTTTGATGTATTTTTTCGTCCCATGCATTTTTGGTTTCAGGTGATAGAATTATTTTCCACTACGTCCCATGCTCATCTATATTATATAAAACCACATGGCTGACTGATTCACTCACTGACATAAATGTTTACCCACTTCCAAATGAGTTAGAAACTTGATATTTGGCAAAAACACTCCTTTCACCTTGCAACCAACAGAAAAATTCCGAAATGGTACATTTTTTAATTTTCAACCCTACAAGAGACAAAAATATAGGGGGAAGCTATTTATCTCCAGTAATATCTCTGAGTGTGATCTTGTGCATGGCCTATGTTGTAGACAATAACACATTACATCTTTTTTGTCTCCTGCTATTTCATCATACGACGTTTAGTTACGGAGTTATTAATGATTTTGTACTTTTTGTCCGAAATTTTTCTATGTCCCACGAATAACTTAAAAATTGATTCGAATGTAATTTCAAAAAATAGGTTTTTTTAATACTTTTATTATATTTTTTACGTCTTGTAGGGTCGGAAACCAACATGATATTTTGATGTATTTTTTCGTCCCATGCATTTTTGGTTTCAGGTGATAGAATTATTTTCCACTACGTCCCATGCTCATCTATATTATATAAAACCACATGGCTGACTGATTCACTCACTGACATAAATGTTTACCCACTTCCAAATGAGTTAGAAACTTGATATTTGGCAAAAACACTCCTTTCACCTTGCAACCAACAGAAAAATTCCGAAAAGGTACATTTTTTAATTTTCAACCCTACAAGAGACAAAAATATAGGGGGAAGCTATTTATCTCCAGTAATATCTCTGAGTGTGATATTGTGCATGGCCTATGTTGTAGACAATAACACATTACATCTTTTTTGTCTCCTGCTATTTCATCATACGACGTTTAGTTACGGAGTTATTAATGATTTTGTACTTTTTGTCCGAAATTTTTCTATGTCCCACGAATAACTTAAAAATTGATTCGAATGAAATTTCAAAAAATAGGTTTTTTTAATACTTTTATTATATTTTTTACGTCTTGTAGGGTCGGAAACCAACATGATATTTTGATGTATTTTTTCGTCCCATGCATTTTTGGTTTCAGGTGATAGAATTATTTTCCACTACGTCCCATGCTCATCTATATTATATAAAACCACATGGCTGACTGATTCACTCACTGACATAAATGTTTACCCACTTCCAAATGAGTTAGAAACTTGATATTTGGCAAAAACACTCCTTTCACCTTGCAACCAACAGAAAAATTCCGAAAAGGTACATTTTTTTAATTTTCAACCCTACAAGAAACAAAAATATAGGGGGAAGCTATTTATCTCCAGTAATATCTCTGAGTGTGATATTGTGCATGGCCTATGTTGTAGACAATAACACATTACATCTTTTTTGTCTCCTGCTATTTCATCATACGATGTTTAGTTACGGAGTTATTAATGATTTTGTAGTTTTTGTCCGAAATTTTTCTATGTCCCACGAATAACTTAAAAATTGATTCGAATGAAATTTCAAAAAATAGGTTTTTTTAATACTTTTATTATATTTTTTACGTCTTGTAGGGTCGGAAACCAACATGATATTTTGATGTATTTTTTCGTCCCATGCATTTTTGGTTTCAGGTGATAGAATTATTTTCCACTACGTCCCATGCTCATCTATATTATATAAAACCACATGGCTGACTGATTCACTCACTGACATAAATGTTTACCCACTTCCAAATGAGTTAGAAACTTGATATTTGGCAAAAACACTCCTTTCACCTTGCAACCAACAGAAAAATTCCGAAAAGGTACATTTTTTAATTTTCAACCCTACAAGAGACAAAAATATAGGGGGAAGCTATTTATCTCCAGTAATATCTCTGAGTGTGATATTGTGCATGGCCTATGTTGTAGACAATAACACATTACATCTTTTTTGTCTCCTGCTATTTCATCATACGACGTTTAGTTACGGAGTTATTAATGATTTTGTACTTTTTGTCCGAAATTTTTCTATGTCCCACGAATAACTTAAAAATTGATTCGAATGAAATTTCAAAAAATAGGTTTTTTTAATACTTTTATTATATTTTTTACGTCTTGTAGGGTCGGAAACCAACATGATATTTTGATGTATTTTTTCGTCCCATGCATTTTTGGTTTCAGGTGATAGAATTATTTTCCACTACGTCCCATGCTCATTTATATTATATAAAACCACATGGCTGACTGATTCACTCACTGACATAAATGTTTACCCACTTCCAAATGAGTTAGAAACTTGATATTTGGCAAAAACACTCCTTTCACCTTGCAACCAACAGAAAATTCCGAAAAGGTACATTTTTTAATTTTCAACCCTACAAGAAACAAAAATATAGGGGGAAGCTATTTATCTCCAGTAATATCTCTGAGTGTGATATTGTGCATGGCCTATGTTGTAGACAATAACACATTACATCTTTTTTGTCTCCTGCTATTTCATCATACGATGTTTAGTTACGGAGTTATTAATGATTTTGTACTTTTTGTCCGAAATTTTTCTATGTCCCACGAATAACTTAAAAATTGATTCGAATGAAATTTCAAAAAATAGGTTTTTTTAATACTTTTATTATATTTTTTACGTCTTGTAGGGTCGGAAACCAACATGATATTTTGATGTATTTTTTCGTCCCATGCATTTTTGGTTTCAGGTGATAGAATTATTTTCCACTACGTCCCATGCTCATCTATATTATATAAAACCACATGGCTGACTGATTCACTCACTGACATAAATGTTTACCCACTTCCAAATGAGTTAGAAACTTGATATTTGGCAAAAACACTCCTTTCACCTTGCAACCAACAGAAAAATTCCGAAAAGGTACATTTTTTAATTTTCAACCCTACAAGAGACAAAAATATAGGGGGAAGCTATTTATCTCCAGTAATATCTCTGAGTGTGATATTGTGCATGGCCTATGTTGTAGACAATAACACATTACATCTTTTTTGTCTCCTGCTATTTCATCATACGACGTTTAGTTACGGAGTTATTAATGATTTTGTACTTTTTGTCCGAAATTTTTCTATGTCCCACGAATAACTTAAAAATTGATTCGAATGAAATTTCAAAAAATAGGTTTATTTAATACTTTTATTATATTTTTTACGTCTTGTAGGGTCGGAAACCAACATGATATTTTGATGTATTTTTTCGTCCCATGCATTTTTGGTTTCAGGTGATAGAATTATTTTCCACTACGTCCCATGCTCATCTATATTATATAAAACCACATGGCTGACTGATTCACTCACTGACATAAATGTTTACCCACTTCCAAATGAGTTAGAAACTTGATATTTGGCAAAAACACTCCTTTCACCTTGCAACCAACAGAAAAATTCCGAAAAGGTACATTTTTTAATTTTCAACACTACAAGAGACAAAAATATAGGGGGAAGCTATTTATCTCCAGTAATATCTCTGAGTGTGATATTGTGCATGGCCTATGTTGTAGACAATAACACATTACATCTTTTTTGTCTCCTGCTATTTCATCATACGACGTTTAGTTACGGAGTTATTAATGATTTTGTACTTTTTGTCCGAAATTTTTCTATGTCCCACGAATAACTTAAAAATTGATTCGAATGAAATTTCAAAAAATAGGTTTTTTTAATACTTTTATTATATTTTTTACGTCTTGTAGGGTCGGAAACCAACATGATATTTTGATGTATTTTTTCGTCCCATGCATTTTTGGTTTCAGGTGATAGAATTATTTTCCACTACGTCCCATGCTCATCTATATTATATAAAACCACATGGCTGACTGATTCACTCACTGACATAAATGTTTACCCACTTCCAAATGAGTTAGAAACTTGATATTTGGCAAAAACACTCCTTTCACCTTGCAACCAACAGAAAAATTCCGAAAAGGTACATTTTTTAATTTTCAACCCTACAAGAGACAAAAATATAGGGGGAAGCTATTTATCTCCAGTAATATCTCTGAGTGTGATATTGTGCATGGCCTATGTTGTAGACAATAACACATTACATCTTTTTTGTCTCCTGCTATTTCATCATACGACGTTTAGTTACGGAGTTATTAATGATTTTGTACTTTTTGTCCGAAATTTTTCTATGTCCCACGAATAACTTAAAAATTGATTCGAATGAAATTTCAAAAAATAGGTTTTTTTAATACTTTTATTATATTTTTTACGTCTTGTAGGGTCGGAAACCAACATGATATTTTGATGTATTTTTTCGTCCCATGCATTTTTGGTTTCAGGTGATAGAATTATTTTCCACTACGTCCCATGCTCATCTATATTATATAAAACCACATGGCTGACTGATTCACTCACTGACATAAATGTTTACCCACTTCCAAATGAGTTAGAAACTTGATATTTGGCAAAAACACTCCTTTCACCTTGCAACCAACAGAAAAATTCCGAAAAGGTACATTTTTTAATTTTCAACCCTACAAGAGACAAAAATATAGGGGGAAGCTATTTATCTCCAGTAATATCTCTGAGTGTGATATTGTGCATGGCCTATGTTGTAGACAATAACACATTACATCTTTTTTGTCTCCTGCTATTTCATCATACGACGTTTAGTTACGGAGTTATTAATGATTTTGTACTTTTTGTCCGAAATTTTTCTATGTCCCACGAATAACTTAAAAATTGATTCGAATGAAATTTCAAAAAATAGGTTTTTTTAATACTTTTATTATATTTTTTACGTCTTGTAGGGTCGGAAACCAACATGATATTTTGATGTATTTTTTCGTCCCATGCATTTTTGGTTTCAGGTGATAGAATTATTTTCCACTACGTCCCATGCTCATCTATATTATATAAAACCACATGGCTGACTGATTCACTCACTGACATAAATGTTTACCCACTTCCAAATGAGTTAGAAACTTGATATTTGGCAAAAAACACTCCTTTCACCTTGCAACCAACAGAAAAATTCCGAAAAGGTACATTTTTTAATTTTCAACCCTACAAGAGACAAAAATATAGGGGGAAGCTATTTATCTCCAGTAATATCTCTGAGTGTGATATTGTGCATGGCCTATGTTGTAGACAATAACACATTACATCTTTTTTGTCTCCTGCTATTTCATCATACGACGTTTAGTTACGGAGTTATTAATGATTTTGTACTTTTTGTCCGAAATTTTTCTATGTCCCACGAATAACTTAAAAATTGATTCGAATGAAATTTCAAAAAATAGGTTTTTTTAATACTTTTATTATATTTTTTACGTCTTGTAGGGTCGGAAACCAACATGATATTTTGATGTATTTTTTCGTCCCATGCATTTTTGGTTTCAGGTGATAGAATTATTTTCCACTACGTCCCATGCTCATCTATATTATATAAAACCACATGGCTGACTGATTCACTCACTGACATAAATGTTTACCCACTTCCAAATGAGTTAGAAACTTGATATTTGGCAAAAACACTCCTTTCACCTTGCAACCAACAGAAAAATTCCGAAAAGGTACATTTTTTAATTTTCAACCCTACAAGAGACAAAAATATAGGGGGAAGCTATTTATCTCCAGTAATATCTCTGAGTGTGATATTGTGCATGGCCTATGTTGTAGACAATAACACATTACATCTTTTTTGTCTCCTGCTATTTCATCATACGACGTTTAGTTACGGAGTTATTAATGATTTTGTACTTTTTGTCCGAAATTTTTCTATGTCCCACGAATAACTTAAAAATTGATTCGAATGAAATTTCAAAAAATAGGTTTTTTTAATACTTTTATTATATTTTTTACGTCTTGTAGGGTCGGAAACCAACATGATATTTTGATGTATTTTTTCGTCCCATGCATTTTTGGTTTCAGGTGATAGAATTATTTTCCACTACGTCCCATGCTCATCTATATTATATAAAACCACATGGCTGACTGATTCACTCACTGACATAAATGTTTACCCACTTCCAAATGAGTTAGAAACTTGATATTTGGCAAAAACACTCCTTTCACCTTGCAACCAACAGAAAAATTCCGAAAAGGTACATTTTTTAATTTTCAACCCTACAAGAGACAAAAATATAGGGGGAAGCTATTTATCTCCAGTAATATCTCTGAGTGTGATATTGTGCATGGCCTATGTTGTAGACAATAACACATTACATCTTTTTTGTCTCCTGCTATTTCATCATACGACGTTTAGTTACGGAGTTATTAATGATTTTGTACTTTTTGTCCGAAATTTTTCTATGTCCCACGAATAACTTAAAAATTGATTCGAATGAAATTTCAAAAAATAGTTTTTTTTAATACTTTTATTATATTTTTTACGTCTTGTAGGGTCGGAAACCAACATGATATTTTGATGTATTTTTTCGTCCCATGCATTTTTGGTTTCAGGTGATAGAATTATTTTCCACTACGTCCCATGCTCATCTATATTATATAAAACCACATGGCTGACTGATTCACTCACTGACATAAATGTTTACCCACTTCCAAATGAGTTAGAAACTTGATATTTGGCAAAAACACTCCTTTCACCTTGCAACCAACAGAAAAATTCCGAAAAGGTACATTTTTTAATTTTCAACCCTACAAGAGACAAAAATATAGGGGGAAGCTATTTATCTCCAGTAATATCTCTGAGTGTGATATTGTGCATGGCCTATGTTGTAGACAATAACACATTACATCTTTTTTGTCTCCTGCTATTTCATCATACGACGTTTAGTTACGGAGTTATTAATGATTTTGTACTTTTTGTCCGAAATTTTTCTATGTCCCACGAATAACTTAAAAATTGATTCGAATGAAATTTCAAAAAATAGGTTTTTTTAATACTTTTATTATATTTTTTACGTCTTGTAGGGTCGGAAACCAACATGATATTTTGATGTATTTTTTCGTCCCATGCATTTTTGGTTTCAGGTGATAGAATTATTTTCCACTACGTCCCATGCTCATCTATATTATATAAAACCACATGGCTGACTGATTCACTCACTGACATAAATGTTTACCCACTTCCAAATGAGTTAGAAACTTGATATTTGGCAAAAACACTCCTTTCACCTTGCAACCAACAGAAAAATTCCGAAAAGGTACATTTTTTAATTTTCAACCCTACAAGAGACAAAAATATAGGGGGAAGCTATTTATCTCCAGTAATATCTCTGAGTGTGATATTGTGCATGGCCTATGTTGTAGACAATAACACATTACATCTTTTTTGTCTCCTGCTATTTCATCATACGACGTTTAGTTACGGAGTTATTAATGATTTTGTACTTTTTGTCCGAAATTTTTCTATGTCCCACGAATAACTTAAAAATTGATTCGAATGAAATTTCAAAAAATAGGTTTTTTTAATACTTTTATTATATTTTTTACGTCTTGTAGGGTCGGAAACCAACATGATATTTTGATGTATTTTTTCGTCCCATGCATTTTTGGTTTCAGGTGATAGAATTATTTTCCACTACGTCCCATGCTCATCTATATTATATAAAACCACATGGCTGACTGATTCACTCACTGACATAAATGTTTACCCACTTCCAAATGAGTTAGAAACTTGATATTTGGCAAAAACACTCCTTTCACCTTGCAACCAACAGAAAAATTCCGAAATGGTACATTTTTTAATTTTCAACCCTACAAGAGACAAAAATATAGGGGGAAGCTATTTATCTCCAGTAATATCTCTGAGTGTGATCTTGTGCATGGCCTATGTTGTAGACAATAACACATTACATCTTTTTTGTCTCCTGCTATTTCATCATACGACGTTTAGTTACGGAGTTATTAATGATTTTGTACTTTTTGTCCGAAATTTTTCTATGTCCCACGAATAACTTAAAAATTGATTCGAATGAAATTTCAAAAAATAGGTTTATTTAATACTTTTATTATATTTTTTACGTCTTGTAGGGTCGGAAACCAACATGATATTTTGATGTATTTTTTCGTCCCATGCATTTTTGGTTTCAGGTGATAGAATTATTTTCCACTACGTCCCATGCTCATCTATATTATATAAAACCACATGGCTGACTGATTCACTCACTGACATAAATGTTTACCCACTTCCAAATGAGTTAGAAACTTGATATTTGGCAAAAACACTCCTTTCACCTTGCAACCAACAGAAAAATTCCGAAAAGGTACATTTTTTAATTTTCAACACTACAAGAGACAAAAATATAGGGGGAAGCTATTTATCTCCAGTAATATCTCTGAGTGTGATATTGTGCATGGCCTATGTTGTAGACAATAACACATTACATCTTTTTTGTCTCCTGCTATTTCATCATACGACGTTTAGTTACGGAGTTATTAATGATTTTGTACTTTTTGTCCGAAATTTTTCTATGTCCCACGAATAACTTAAAAATTGATTCGAATGAAATTTCAAAAAATAGGTTTTTTTAATACTTTTATTATATTTTTTACGTCTTGTAGGGTCGGAAACCAACATGATATTTTGATGTATTTTTTCGTCCCATGCATTTTTGGTTTCAGGTGATAGAATTATTTTCCACTACGTCCCATGCTCATCTATATTATATAAAACCACATGGCTGACTGATTCACTCACTGACATAAATGTTTACCCACTTCCAAATGAGTTAGAAACTTGATATTTGGCAAAAACACTCCTTTCACCTTGCAACCAACAGAAAAATTCCGAAAAGGTACATTTTTTAATTTTCAACCCTACAAGAGACAAAAATATAGGGGGAAGCTATTTATCTCCAGTAATATCTCTGAGTGTGATATTGTGCATGGCCTATGTTGTAGACAATAACACATTACATCTTTTTTGTCTCCTGCTATTTCATCATACGACGTTTAGTTACGGAGTTATTAATGATTTTGTACTTTTTGTCCGAAATTTTTCTATGTCCCACGAATAACTTAAAAATTGATTCGAATGAAATTTCAAAAAATAGGTTTTTTTAATACTTTTATTATATTTTTTACGTCTTGTAGGGTCGGAAACCAACATGATATTTTGATGTATTTTTTCGTCCCATGCATTTTTGGTTTCAGGTGATAGAATTATTTTCCACTACGTCCCATGCTCATCTATATTATATAAAACCACATGGCTGACTGATTCACTCACTGACATAAATGTTTACCCACTTCCAAATGAGTTAGAAACTTGATATTTGGCAAAAACACTCCTTTCACCTTGCAACCAACAGAAAAATTCCGAAAAGGTACATTTTTTAATTTTCAACCCTACAAGAGACAAAAATATAGGGGGAAGCTATTTATCTCCAGTAATATCTCTGAGTGTGATATTGTGCATGGCCTATGTTGTAGACAATAACACATTACATCTTTTTTGTCTCCTGCTATTTCATCATACGACGTTTAGTTACGGAGTTATTAATGATTTTGTACTTTTTGTCCGAAATTTTTCTATGTCCCACGAATAACTTAAAAATTGATTCGAATGAAATTTCAAAAAATAGGTTTTTTTAATACTTTTATTATATTTTTTACGTCTTGTAGGGTCGGAAACCAACATGATATTTTGATGTATTTTTTCGTCCCATGCATTTTTGGTTTCAGGTGATAGAATTATTTTCCACTACGTCCCATGCTCATCTATATTATATAAAACCACATGGCTGACTGATTCACTCACTGACATAAATGTTTACCCACTTCCAAATGAGTTAGAAACTTGATATTTGGCAAAAAACACTCCTTTCACCTTGCAACCAACAGAAAAATTCCGAAAGGTACATTTTTTAATTTTCAACCCTACAAGAGACAAAAATATAGGGGGAAGCTATTTATCTCCAGTAATATCTCTGAGTGTGATATTGTGCATGGCCTATGTTGTAGACAATAACACATTACATCTTTTTTGTCTCCTGCTATTTCATCATACGACGTTTAGTTACGGAGTTATTAATGATTTTGTACTTTTTGTCCGAAATTTTTCTATGTCCCACGAATAACTTAAAAATTGATTCGAATGAAATTTCAAAAAATAGGTTTTTTTAATACTTTTATTATATTTTTTACGTCTTGTAGGGTCGGAAACCAACATGATATTTTGATGTATTTTTTCGTCCCATGCATTTTTGGTTTCAGGTGATAGAATTATTTTCCACTACGTCCCATGCTCATCTATATTATATAAAACCACATGGCTGACTGATTCACTCACTGACATAAATGTTTACCCACTTCCAAATGAGTTAGAAACTTGATATTTGGCAAAAAACACTCCTTTCACCTTGCAACCAACAGAAAAATTCCGAAAAGGTACATTTTTTAATTTTCAACCCTACAAGAGACAAAAATATAGGGGGAAGCTATTTATCTCCAGTAATATCTCTGAGTGTGATATTGTGCATGGCCTATGTTGTAGACAATAACACATTACATCTTTTTTGTCTCCTGCTATTTCATCATACGACGTTTAGTTACGGAGTTATTAATGATTTTGTACTTTTTGTCCGAAATTTTTCTATGTCCCACGAATAACTTAAAAATTGATTCGAATGAAATTTCAAAAAATAGGTTTTTTTTAATACTTTTATTATATTTTTTACGTCTTGTAGGGTCGGAAACCAACATGATATTTTGATGTATTTTTTCGTCCCATGCATTTTTGGTTTCAGGTGATAGAATTATTTTCCACTACGTCCCATGCTCATCTATATTATATAAAACCACATGGCTGACTGATTCACTCACTGACATAAATGTTTACCCACTTCCAAATGAGTTAGAAACTTGATATTTGGCAAAAACACTCCTTTCACCTTGCAACCAACAGAAAAATTCCGAAAAGGTACATTTTTTAATTTTCAACCCTACAAGAGACAAAAATATAGGGGGAAGCTATTTATCTCCAGTAATATCTCTGAGTGTGATATTGTGCATGGCCTATGTTGTAGACAATAACACATTACATCTTTTTTGTCTCCTGCTATTTCATCATACGACGTTTAGTTACGGAGTTATTAATGATTTTGTACTTTTTGTCCGAAATTTTTCTATGTCCCACGAATAACTTAAAAATTGATTCGAATGAAATTTCAAAAAATAGTTTTTTTTAATACTTTTATTATATTTTTTACGTCTTGTAGGGTCGGAAACCAACATGATATTTTGATGTATTTTTTCGTCCCATGCATTTTTGGTTTCAGGTGATAGAATTATTTTCCACTACGTCCCATGCTCATCTATATTATATAAAACCACATGGCTGACTGATTCACTCACTGACATAAATGTTTACCCACTTCCAAATGAGTTAGAAACTTGATATTTGGCAAAAACACTCCTTTCACCTTGCAACCAACAGAAAAATTCCGAAAAGGTACATTTTTTAATTTTCAACCCTACAAGAGACAAAAATATAGGGGGAAGCTATTTATCTCCAGTAATATCTCTGAGTGTGATATTGTGCATGGCCTATGTTGTAGACAATAACACATTACATCTTTTTTGTCTCCTGCTATTTCATCATACGACGTTTAGTTACGGAGTTATTAATGATTTTGTACTTTTTGTCCGAAATTTTTCTATGTCCCACGAATAACTTAAAAATTGATTCGAATGAAATTTCAAAAAATAGGTTTTTTTAATACTTTTATTATATTTTTTACGTCTTGTAGGGTCGGAAACCAACATGATATTTTGATGTATTTTTTCGTCCCATGCATTTTTGGTTTCAGGTGATAGAATTATTTTCCACTACGTCCCATGCTCATCTATATTATATAAAACCACATGGCTGACTGATTCACTCACTGACATAAATGTTTACCCACTTCCAAATGAGTTAGAAACTTGATATTTGGCAAAAACACTCCTTTCACCTTGCAACCAACAGAAAAATTCCGAAAAGGTACATTTTTTAATTTTCAACCCTACAAGAGACAAAAATATAGGGGGAAGCTATTTATCTCCAGTAATATCTCTGAGTGTGATATTGTGCATGGCCTATGTTGTAGACAATAACACATTACATCTTTTTTGTCTCCTGCTATTTCATCATACGACGTTTAGTTACGGAGTTATTAATGATTTTGTACTTTTTGTCCGAAATTTTTCTATGTCCCACGAAAAACTTAAAAATTGATTCGAATGAAATTTCAAAAAATAGGTTTTTTTAATACTTTTATTATATTTTTTACGTCTTGTAGGGTCGGAAACCAACATGATATTTTGATGTATTTTTTCGTCCCATGCATTTTTGGTTTCAGGTGATAGAATTATTTTCCACTACGTCCCATGCTCATCTATATTATATAAAACCACATGGCTGACTGATTCACTCACTGACATAAATGTTTACCCACTTCCAAATGAGTTAGAAACTTGATATTTGGCAAAAACACTCCTTTCACCTTGCAACCAACAGAAAAATTCCGAAATGGTACATTTTTTAATTTTCAACCCTACAAGAGACAAAAATATAGGGGGAAGCTATTTATCTCCAGTAATATCTCTGAGTGTGATCTTGTGCATGGCCTATGTTGTAGACAATAACACATTACATCTTTTTTGTCTCCTGCTATTTCATCATACGACGTTTAGTTACGGAGTTATTAATGATTTTGTACTTTTTGTCCGAAATTTTTCTATGTCCCACGAATAACTTAAAAATTGATTCGAATGAAATTTCAAAAATAGGTTTTTTTAATACTTTTATTATATTTTTTACGTCTTGTAGGGTCGGAAACCAACATGATATTTTGATGTATTTTTTTCGTCCCATGCATTTTTGGTTTCAGGTGATAGAATTATTTTCCACTACGTCCCATGCTCATCTATATTATATAAAACCACATGGCTGACTGATTCACTCACTGACATAAATGTTTACCCACTTCCAAATGAGTTAGAAACTTGATATTTGGCAAAAACACTCCTTTCACCTTGCAACCAACAGAAAAATTCCGAAAAGGTACATTTTTTAATTTTCAACCCTACAAGAGACAAAAATATAGGGGGAAGCTATTTATCTCCAGTAATATCTCTGAGTGTGATATTGTGCATGGCCTATGTTGTAGACAATAACACATTACATCTTTTTTGTCTCCTGCTATTTCATCATACGACGTTTAGTTACGGAGTTATTAATGATTTTGTACTTTTTGTCCGAAATTTTTCTATGTCCCACGAATAACTTAAAAATTGATTCGAATGAAATTTCAAAAAATAGGTTTTTTTAATACTTTTATTATATTTTTTACGTCTTGTAGGGTCGGAAACCAACATGATATTTTGATGTATTTTTTCGTCCCATGCATTTTTGGTTTCAGGTGATAGAATTATTTTCCACTACGTCCCATGCTCATCTATATTATATAAAACCACATGGCTGACTGATTCACTCACTGACATAAATGTTTACCCACTTCCAAATGAGTTAGAAACTTGATATTTGGCAAAAACACTCCTTTCACCTTGCAACCAACAGAAAAATTCCGAAAAGGTACATTTTTTTAATTTTCAACCCTACAAGAAACAAAAATATAGGGGGAAGCTATTTATCTCCAGTAATATCTCTGAGTGTGATATTGTGCATGGCCTATGTTGTAGACAATAACACATTACATCTTTTTTGTCTCCTGCTATTTCATCATACGATGTTTAGTTACGGAGTTATTAATGATTTTGTACTTTTTGTCCGAAATTTTTCTATGTCCCACGAATAACTTAAAAATTGATTCGAATGAAATTTCAAAAAATAGGTTTTTTTAATACTTTTATTATATTTTTTACGTCTTGTAGGGTCGGAAACCAACATGATATTTTGATGTATTTTTTCGTCCCATGCATTTTTGGTTTCAGGTGATAGAATTATTTTCCACTACGTCCCATGCTCATCTATATTATATAAAACCACATGGCTGACTGATTCACTCACTGACATAAATGTTTACCCACTTCCAAATGAGTTAGAAACTTGATATTTGGCAAAAACACTCCTTTCACCTTGCAACCAACAGAAAAATTCCGAAAGGTACATTTTTTAATTTTCAACCCTACAAGAGACAAAAATATAGGGGGAAGCTATTTATCTCCAGTAATATCTCTGAGTGTGATATTGTGCATGGCCTATGTTGTAGACAATAACACATTACATCTTTTTTGTCTCCTGCTATTTCATCATACGACGTTTAGTTACGGAGTTATTAATGATTTTGTACTTTTTGTCCGAAATTTTTCTATGTCCACGAATAACTTAAAAATTGATTCGAATGAAATTTCAAAAAATAGGTTTTTTTAATACTTTTATTATATTTTTTACGTCTTGTAGGGTCGGAAACCAACATGATATTTTGATGTATTTTTTCGTCCCATGCATTTTTGGTTTCAGGTGATAGAATTATTTTCCACTACGTCCCATGCTCATCTATATTATATAAAACCACATGGCTGACTGATTCACTCACTGACATAAATGTTTACCCACTTCCAAATGAGTTAGAAACTTGATATTTGGCAAAAACACTCCTTTCACCTTGCAACCAACAGAAAAATTCCGAAAAGGTACATTTTTTAATTTTCAACCCTACAAGAAACAAAAATATAGGGGGAAGCTATTTATCTCCAGTAATATCTCTGAGTGTGATATTGTGCATGGCCTATGTTGTAGACAATAACACATTACATCTTTTTTGTCTCCTGCTATTTCATCATACGACGTTTAGTTACGGAGTTATTAATGATTTTGTACTTTTTGTCCGAAATTTTTCTATGTCCCACGAATAACTTAAAAATTGATTCGAATGAAATTTCAAAAAATAGGTTTTTTAATACTTTTATTATATTTTTTACGTCTTGTAGGGTCGGAAACCAACATGATATTTTGATGTATTTTTTCGTCCCATGCATTTTTGGTTTCAGGTGATAGAATTATTTTCCACTACGTCCCATGCTCATCTATATTATATAAAACCACATGGCTGACTGATTCACTCACTGACATAAATGTTTACCCACTTCCAAATGAGTTAGAAACTTGATATTTGGCAAAAACACTCCTTTCACCTTGCAACCAACAGAAAAATTCCGAAAAGGTACATTTTTTAATTTTCAACCCTACAAGAGACAAAAATATAGGGGGAAGCTATTTATCTCCAGTAATATCTCTGAGTGTGATATTGTGCATGGCCTATGTTGTAGACAATAACACATTACATCTTTTTTGTCTCCTGCTATTTCATCATACGACGTTTAGTTACGGAGTTATTAATGATTTTGTACTTTTTGTCCGAAATTTTTCTATGTCCCACGAATAACTTAAAAATTGATTCGAATGAAATTTCAAAAAATAGGTTTTTTTAATACTTTTATTATATTTTTTTACGTCTTGTAGGGTCGGAAACCAACATGATATTTTGATGTATTTTTTCGTCCCATGCATTTTTGGTTTCAGGTGATAGAATTATTTTCCACTACGTCCCATGCTCATCTATATTATATAAAACCACATGGCTGACTGATTCACTCACTGACATAAATGTTTACCCACTTCCAAATGAGTTAGAAACTTGATATTTGGCAAAAACACTCCTTTCACCTTGCAACCAACAGAAAAATTCCGAAAAGGTACATTTTTTAATTTTCAACCCTACAAGAGACAAAAATATAGGGGGAAGCTATTTATCTCCAGTAATATCTCTGAGTGTGATATTGTGCATGGCCTATGTTGTAGACAATAACACATTACATCTTTTTTGTCTCCTGCTATTTCATCATACGACGTTTAGTTACGGAGTTATTAATGATTTTGTACTTTTTGTCCGAAATTTTTCTATGTCCCACGAATAACTTAAAAATTGATTCGAATGAAATTTCAAAAAATAGGTTTTTTTAATACTTTTATTATATTTTTTACGTCTTGTAGGGTCGGAAACCAACATGATATTTTGATGTATTTTTTCGTCCCATGCATTTTTGGTTTCAGGTGATAGAATTATTTTCCACTACGTCCCATGCTCATCTATATTATATAAAACCACATGGCTGACTGATTCACTCACTGACATAAATGTTTACCCACTTCCAAATGAGTTAGAAACTTGATATTTGGCAAAAACACTCCTTTCACCTTGCAACCAACAGAAAAATTCCGAAAAGGTACATTTTTTAATTTTCAACCCTACAAGAGACAAAAATATAGGGGGAAGCTATTTATCTCCAGTAATATCTCTGAGTGTGATATTGTGCATGGCCTATGTTGTAGACAATAACACATTACATCTTTTTTGTCTCCTGCTATTTCATCATACGACGTTTAGTTACGGAGTTATTAATGATTTTGTACTTTTTGTCCGAAATTTTTCTATGTCCCACGAATAACTTAAAAATTGATTCGAATGAAATTTCAAAAAATAGTTTTTTTTAATACTTTTATTATATTTTTTACGTCTTGTAGGGTCGGAAACCAACATGATATTTTGATGTATTTTTTCGTCCCATGCATTTTTGGTTTCAGGTGATAGAATTATTTTCCACTACGTCCCATGCTCATCTATATATATAAAACCACATGGCTGACTGATTCACTCACTGACATAAATGTTTACCCACTTCCAAATGAGTTAGAAACTTGATATTTGGCAAAAACACTCCTTTCACCTTGCAACCAACAGAAAAATTCCGAAAAGGTACATTTTTTTAATTTTCAACCCTACAAGAAACAAAAATATAGGGGGAAGCTATTTATCTCCAGTAATATCTCTGAGTGTGATATTGTGCATGGCCTATGTTGTAGACAATAACACATTACATCTTTTTTGTCTCCTGCTATTTCATCATACGATGTTTAGTTACGGAGTTATTAATGATTTTGTACTTTTTGTCCGAAATTTTTCTATGTCCCACGAATAACTTAAAAATTGATTCGAATGAAATTTCAAAAAATAGGTTTTTTTAATACTTTTATTATATTTTTTACGTCTTGTAGGGTCGGAAACCAACATGATATTTTGATGTATTTTTTCGTCCCATGCATTTTTGGTTTCAGGTGATAGAATTATTTTCCACTACGTCCCATGCTCATCTATATTATATAAAACCACATGGCTGACTGATTCACTCACTGACATAAATGTTTACCCACTTCCAAATGAGGTTAGAAACTTGATATTTGGCAAAAACACTCCTTTCACCTTGCAACCAACAGAAAAATTCCGAAAAGGTACATTTTTTAATTTTCAACCCTACAAGAGACAAAAATATAGGGGGAAGCTATTTATCTCCAGTAATATCTCTGAGTGTGATATTGTGCATGGCCTATGTTGTAGACAATAACACATTACATCTTTTTTGTCTCCTGCTATTTCATCATACGACGTTTAGTTACGGAGTTATTAATGATTTTGTACTTTTTGTCCGAAATTTTTCTATGTCCCACGAATAACTTAAAAATTGATTCGAATGAAATTTCAAAAAATAGGTTTTTTAATACTTTTATTATATTTTTTACGTCTTGTAGGGTCGGAAACCAACATGATATTTTGATGTATTTTTTCGTCCCATGCATTTTTGGTTTCAGGTGATAGAATTATTTTCCACTACGTCCCATGCTCATCTATATTATATAAAACCACATGGCTGACTGATTCACTCACTGACATAAATGTTTACCCACTTCCAAATGAGTTAGAAACTTGATATTTGGCAAAAACACTCCTTTCACCTTGCAACCAACAGAAAAATTCCGAAAAGGTACATTTTTTAATTTTCAACCCTACAAGAGACAAAAATATAGGGGGAAGCTATTTATCTCCAGTAATATCTCTGAGTGTGATATTGTGCATGGCCTATGTTGTAGACAATAACACATTACATCTTTTTTGTCTCCTGCTATTTCATCATACGACGTTTAGTTACGGAGTTATTAATGATTTTGTACTTTTTGTCCGAAATTTTTCTATGTCCCACGAATAACTTAAAAATTGATTCGAATGAAATTTCAAAAAATAGGTTTTTTTAATACTTTTATTATATTTTTTACGTCTTGTAGGGTCGGAAACCAACATGATATTTTGATGTATTTTTTCGTCCCATGCATTTTTGGTTTCAGGTGATAGAATTATTTTCCACTACGTCCCATGCTCATCTATATTATATAAAACCACATGGCTGACTGATTCACTCACTGACATAAATGTTTACCCACTTCCAAATGAGTTAGAAACTTGATATTTGGCAAAAACACTCCTTTCACCTTGCAACCAACAGAAAAATTCCGAAAAGGTACATTTTTTAATTTTCAACCCTACAAGAGACAAAAATATAGGGGGAAGCTATTTATCTCCAGTAATATCTCTGAGTGTGATATTGTGCATGGCCTATGTTGTAGACAATAACACATTACATCTTTTTTGTCTCCTGCTATTTCATCATACGACGTTTAGTTACGGAGTTATTAATGATTTTGTACTTTTTGTCCGAAATTTTTCTATGTCCCACGAATAACTTAAAAATTGATTCGAATGAAATTTCAAAAAATAGGTTTTTTTAATACTTTTATTATATTTTTTACGTCTTGTAGGGTCGGAAACCAACATGATATTTTGATGTATTTTTTCGTCCCATGCATTTTTGGTTTCAGGTGATAGAATTATTTTCCACTACGTCCCATGCTCATCTATATTATATAAAACCACATGGCTGACTGATTCACTCACTGACATAAATGTTTACCCACTTCCAAATGAGTTAGAAACTTGATATTTGGCAAAAACACTCCTTTCACCTTGCAACCAACAGAAAAATTCCGAAAAGGTACATTTTTTAATTTTCAACCCTACAAGAGACAAAAATATAGGGGGAAGCTATTTATCTCCAGTAATATCTCTGAGTGTGATATTGTGCATGGCCTATGTTGTAGACAATAACACATTACATCTTTTTTGTCTCCTGCTATTTCATCATACGACGTTTAGTTACGGAGTTATTAATGATTTTGTACTTTTTGTCCGAAATTTTTCTATGTCCCACGAATAACTTAAAAATTGATTCGAATGAAATTTCAAAAAATAGGTTTTTTTAATACTTTTATTATATTTTTTACGTCTTGTAGGGTCGGAAACCAACATGATATTTTGATGTATTTTTTCGTCCCATGCATTTTTGGTTTCAGGTGATAGAATTATTTTCCACTACGTCCCATGCTCATCTATATTATATAAAACCACATGGCTGACTGATTCACTCACTGACATAAATGTTTACCCACTTCCAAATGAGTTAGAAACTTGATATTTGGCAAAAACACTCCTTTCACCTTGCAACCAACAGAAAAATTCCGAAAAGGTACATTTTTTAATTTTCAACCCTACAAGAGACAAAAATATAGGGGGAAGCTATTTATCTCCAGTAATATCTCTGAGTGTGATATTGTGCATGGCCTATGTTGTAGACAATAACACATTACATCTTTTTTGTCTCCTGCTATTTCATCATACGACGTTTAGTTACGGAGTTATTAATGATTTTGTACTTTTTGTCCGAAATTTTTCTATGTCCCACGAATAACTTAAAAATTGATTCGAATGAAATTTCAAAAAATAGGTTTTTTTAATACTTTTATTATATTTTTTACGTCTTGTAGGGTCGGAAACCAACATGATATTTTGATGTATTTTTTCGTCCCATGCATTTTTGGTTTCAGGTGATAGAATTATTTTCCACTACGTCCCATGCTCATCTATATTATATAAAACCACATGGCTGACTGATTCACTCACTGACATAAATGTTTACCCACTTCCAAATGAGTTAGAAACTTGATATTTGGCAAAAACACTCCTTTCACCTTGCAACCAACAGAAAAATTCCGAAAAGGTACATTTTTTTAATTTTCAACCCTACAAGAAACAAAAATATAGGGGGAAGCTATTTATCTCCAGTAATATCTCTGAGTGTGATATTGTGCATGGCCTATGTTGTAGACAATAACACATTACATCTTTTTTGTCTCCTGCTATTTCATCATACGATGTTTAGTTACGGAGTTATTAATGATTTTGTACTTTTTGTCCGAAATTTTTCTATGTCCCACGAATAACTTAAAAATTGATTCGAATGAAATTTCAAAAAATAGGTTTTTTTAATACTTTTATTATATTTTTTACGTCTTGTAGGGTCGGAAACCAACATGATATTTTGATGTATTTTTTCGTCCCATGCATTTTTGGTTTCAGGTGATAGAATTATTTTCCACTACGTCCCATGCTCATCTATATTATATAAAACCACATGGCTGACTGATTCACTCACTGACATAAATGTTTACCCACTTCCAAATGAGTTAGAAACTTGATATTTGGCAAAAACACTCCTTTCACCTTGCAACCAACAGAAAAATTCCGAAAAGGTACATTTTTTTAATTTTCAACCCTACAAGAGACAAAAATATAGGGGGAAGCTATTTATCTCCAGTAATATCTCTGAGTGTGATATTGTGCATGGCCTATGTTGTAGACAATAACACATTACATCTTTTTTGTCTCCTGCTATTTCATCATACGACGTTTAGTTACGGAGTTATTAATGATTTTGTACTTTTTGTCCGAAATTTTTCTATGTCCCACGAATAACTTAAAAATTGATTCGAATGAAATTTCAAAAAATAGGTTTTTTTAATACTTTTATTATATTTTTTACGTCTTGTAGGGTCGGAAACCAACATGATATTTTGATGTATTTTTTCGTCCCATGCATTTTTGGTTTCAGGTGATAGAATTATTTTCCACTACGTCCCATGCTCATCTATATTATATAAAACCACATGGCTGACTGATTCACTCACTGACATAAATGTTTACCCACTTCCAAATGAGTTAGAAACTTGATATTTGGCAAAAACACTCCTTTCACCTTGCAACCAACAGAAAAATTCCGAAAAGGTACATTTTTTAATTTTCAACCCTACAAGAGACAAAAATATAGGGGGAAGCTATTTATCTCCAGTAATATCTCTGAGTGTGATATTGTGCATGGCCTATGTTGTAGACAATAACACATTACATCTTTTTTGTCTCCTGCTATTTCATCATACGACGTTTAGTTACGGAGTTATTAATGATTTTGTACTTTTTGTCCGAAATTTTTCTATGTCCCACGAATAACTTAAAAATTGATTCGAATGAAATTTCAAAAAATAGGTTTTTTTAATACTTTTATTATATTTTTTACGTCTTGTAGGGTCGGAAACCAACATGATATTTTGATGTATTTTTTCGTCCCATGCATTTTTGGTTTCAGGTGATAGAATTATTTTCCACTACGTCCCATGCTCATCTATATTATATAAAACCACATGGCTGACTGATTCACTCACTGACATAAATGTTTACCCACTTCCAAATGAGTTAGAAACTTGATATTTGGCAAAAACACTCCTTTCACCTTGCAACCAACAGAAAAATTCCGAAAAGGTACATTTTTTAATTTTCAACCCTACAAGAGACAAAAATATAGGGGGAAGCTATTTATCTCCAGTAATATCTCTGAGTGTGATATTGTGCATGGCCTATGTTGTAGACAATAACACATTACATCTTTTTTGTCTCCTGCTATTTCATCATACGACGTTTAGTTACGGAGTTATTAATGATTTTGTACTTTTTGTCCGAAATTTTTCTATGTCCCACGAATAACTTAAAAATTGATTCGAATGAAATTTCAAAAAATAGGTTTTTTTAATACTTTTATTATATTTTTTACGTCTTGTAGGGTCGGAAACCAACATGATATTTTGATGTATTTTTTCGTCCCATGCATTTTTGGTTTCAGGTGATAGAATTATTTTCCACTACGTCCCATGCTCATCTATATTATATAAAACCACATGGCTGACTGATTCACTCACTGACATAAATGTTTACCCACTTCCAAATGAGTTAGAAACTTGATATTTGGCAAAAACACTCCTTTCACCTTGCAACCAACAGAAAAATTCCGAAAAGGTACATTTTTTAATTTTCAACCCTACAAGAGACAAAAATATAGGGGGAAGCTATTTATCTCCAGTAATATCTCTGAGTGTGATATTGTGCATGGCCTATGTTGTAGACAATAACACATTACATCTTTTTTGTCTCCTGCTATTTCATCATACGACGTTTAGTTACGGAGTTATTAATGATTTTGTACTTTTTGTCCGAAATTTTTCTATGTCCCACGAATAACTTAAAAATTGATTCGAATGAAATTTCAAAAAATAGGTTTTTTTAATACTTTTATTATATTTTTTACGTCTTGTAGGGTCGGAAACCAACATGATATTTTGATGTATTTTTTCGTCCCATGCATTTTTGGTTTCAGGTGATAGAATTATTTTCCACTACGTCCCATGCTCATCTATATTATATAAAACCACATGGCTGACTGATTCACTCACTGACATAAATGTTTACCCACTTCCAAATGAGTTAGAAACTTGATATTTGGCAAAAACACTCCTTTCACCTTGCAACCAACAGAAAAATTCCGAAAAGGTACATTTTTTAATTTTCAACCCTACAAGAAACAAAAATATAGGGGGAAGCTATTTATCTCCAGTAATATCTCTGAGTGTGATATTGTGCATGGCCTATGTTGTAGACAATAACACATTACATCTTTTTTGTCTCCTGCTATTTCATCATACGATGTTTAGTTACGGAGTTATTAATGATTTTGTACTTTTTGTCCGAAATTTTTCTATGTCCCACGAATAACTTAAAAATTGATTCGAATGAAATTTCAAAAAATAGGTTTTTTTAATACTTTTATTATATTTTTTACGTCTTGTAGGGTCGGAAACCAACATGATATTTTGATGTATTTTTTCGTCCCATGCATTTTTGGTTTCAGGTGATAGAATTATTTTCCACTACGTCCCATGCTCATCTATATTATATAAAACCACATGGCTGACTGATTCACTCACTGACATAAATGTTTACCCACTTCCAAATGAGTTAGAAACTTGATATTTGGCAAAAACACTCCTTTCACCTTGCAACCAACAGAAAAATTCCGAAAAGGTACATTTTTTAATTTTCAACCCTACAAGAGACAAAAATATAGGGGGAAGCTATTTATCTCCAGTAATATCTCTGAGTGTGATATTGTGCATGGCCTATGTTGTAGACAATAACACATTACATCTTTTTTGTCTCCTGCTATTTCATCATACGACGTTTAGTTACGGAGTTATTAATGATTTTGTACTTTTTGTCCGAAATTTTTCTATGTCCCACGAATAACTTAAAAATTGATTCGAATGAAATTTCAAAAAATAGGTTTTTTTAATACTTTTATTATATTTTTTACGTCTTGTAGGGTCGGAAACCAACATGATATTTTGATGTATTTTTTCGTCCCATGCATTTTTGGTTTCAGGTGATAGAATTATTTTCCACTACGTCCCATGCTCATCTATATTATATAAAACCACATGGCTGACTGATTCACTCACTGACATAAATGTTTACCCACTTCCAAATGAGTTAGAAACTTGATATTTGGCAAAAACACTCCTTTCACCTTGCAACCAACAGAAAAATTCCGAAAAGGTACATTTTTTAATTTTCAACCCTACAAGAGACAAAAATATAGGGGGAAGCTATTTATCTCCAGTAATATCTCTGAGTGTGATATTGTGCATGGCCTATGTTGTAGACAATAACACATTACATCTTTTTTGTCTCCTGCTATTTCATCATACGACGTTTAGTTACGGAGTTATTAATGATTTTGTACTTTTTGTCCGAAATTTTTCTATGTCCCACGAATAACTTAAAAATTGATTCGAATGAAATTTCAAAAAATAGGTTTTTTTAATACTTTTATTATATTTTTTACGTCTTGTAGGGTCGGAAACCAACATGATATTTTGATGTATTTTTTCGTCCCATGCATTTTTGGTTTCAGGTGATAGAATTATTTTCCACTACGTCCCATGCTCATCTATATTATATAAAACCACATGGCTGACTGATTCACTCACTGACATAAATGTTTACCCACTTCCAAATGAGTTAGAAACTTGATATTTGGCAAAAACACTCCTTTCACCTTGCAACCAACAGAAAAATTCCGAAAAGGTACATTTTTTAATTTTCAACCCTACAAGAGACAAAAATATAGGGGGAAGCTATTTATCTCCAGTAATATCTCTGAGTGTGATATTGTGCATGGCCTATGTTGTAGACAATAACACATTACATCTTTTTTGTCTCCTGCTATTTCATCATACGACGTTTAGTTACGGAGTTATTAATGATTTTGTACTTTTTGTCCGAAATTTTTCTATGTCCCACGAATAACTTAAAAATTGATTCGAATGAAATTTCAAAAAATAGGTTTTTTTAATACTTTTATTATATTTTTTACGTCTTGTAGGGTCGGAAACCAACATGATATTTTGATGTATTTTTTCGTCCCATGCATTTTTGGTTTCAGGTGATAGAATTATTTTCCACTACGTCCCATGCTCATCTATATTATATAAAACCACATGGCTGACTGATTCACTCACTGACATAAATGTTTACCCACTTCCAAATGAGTTAGAAACTTGATATTTGGCAAAAACACTCCTTTCACCTTGCAACCAACAGAAAAATTCCGAAATGGTACATTTTTTAATTTTCAACCCTACAAGAGACAAAAATATAGGGGGAAGCTATTTATCTCCAGTAATATCTCTGAGTGTGATCTTGTGCATGGCCTATGTTGTAGACAATAACACATTACATCTTTTTTGTCTCCTGCTATTTCATCATACGACGTTTAGTTACGGAGTTATTAATGATTTTGTACTTTTTGTCCGAAATTTTTCTATGTCCCACGAATAACTTAAAAATTGATTCGAATGAAATTTCAAAAAATAGGTTTTTTTAATACTTTTATTATATTTTTTACGTCTTGTAGGGTCGGAAACCAACATGATATTTTGATGTATTTTTTCGTCCCATGCATTTTTGGTTTCAGGTGATAGAATTATTTTCCACTACGTCCCATGCTCATCTATATTATATAAAACCACATGGCTGACTGATTCACTCACTGACATAAATGTTTACCCACTTCCAAATGAGTTAGAAACTTGATATTTGGCAAAAACACTCCTTTCACCTTGCAACCAACAGAAAAATTCCGAAAAGGTACATTTTTTAATTTTCAACCCTACAAGAGACAAAAATATAGGGGGAAGCTATTTATCTCCAGTAATATCTCTGAGTGTGATATTGTGCATGGCCTATGTTGTAGACAATAACACATTACATCTTTTTTGTCTCCTGCTATTTCATCATACGACGTTTAGTTACGGAGTTATTAATGATTTTGTACTTTTTGTCCGAAATTTTTCTATGTCCCACGAATAACTTAAAAATTGATTCGAATGAAATTTCAAAAAATAGGTTTATTTAATACTTTTATTATATTTTTTACGTCTTGTAGGGTCGGAAACCAACATGATATTTTGATGTATTTTTTCGTCCCATGCATTTTTGGTTTCAGGTGATAGAATTATTTTCCACTACGTCCCATGCTCATCTATATTATATAAAACCACATGGCTGACTGATTCACTCACTGACATAAATGTTTACCCACTTCCAAATGAGTTAGAAACTTGATATTTGGCAAAAACACTCCTTTCACCTTGCAACCAACAGAAAAATTCCGAAAAGGTACATTTTTTAATTTTCAACACTACAAGAGACAAAAATATAGGGGGAAGCTATTTATCTCCAGTAATATCTCTGAGTGTGATATTGTGCATGGCCTATGTTGTAGACAATAACACATTACATCTTTTTTGTCTCCTGCTATTTCATCATACGACGTTTAGTTACGGAGTTATTAATGATTTTGTACTTTTTGTCCGAAATTTTTCTATGTCCCACGAATAACTTAAAAATTGATTCGAATGAAATTTCAAAAAATAGGTTTTTTTAATACTTTTATTATATTTTTTACGTCTTGTAGGGTCGGAAACCAACATGATATTTTGATGTATTTTTTCGTCCCATGCATTTTTGGTTTCAGGTGATAGAATTATTTTCCACTACGTCCCATGCTCATCTATATTATATAAAACCACATGGCTGACTGATTCACTCACTGACATAAATGTTTACCCACTTCCAAATGAGTTAGAAACTTGATATTTGGCAAAAACACTCCTTTCACCTTGCAACCAACAGAAAAATTCCGAAAAGGTACATTTTTTAATTTTCAACCCTACAAGAGACAAAAATATAGGGGGAAGCTATTTATCTCCAGTAATATCTCTGAGTGTGATATTGTGCATGGCCTATGTTGTAGACAATAACACATTACATCTTTTTTGTCTCCTGCTATTTCATCATACGACGTTTAGTTACGGAGTTATTAATGATTTTGTACTTTTTGTCCGAAATTTTTCTATGTCCCACGAATAACTTAAAAATTGATTCGAATGAAATTTCAAAAAATAGTTTTTTTTAATACTTTTATTATATTTTTTACGTCTTGTAGGGTCGGAAACCAACATGATATTTTGATGTATTTTTTCGTCCCATGCATTTTTGGTTTCAGGTGATAGAATTATTTTCCACTACGTCCCATGCTCATCTATATTATATAAAACCACATGGCTGACTGATTCACTCACTGACATAAATGTTTACCCACTTCCAAATGAGTTAGAAACTTGATATTTGGCAAAAACACTCCTTTCACCTTGCAACCAACAGAAAAATTCCGAAAAGGTACATTTTTTAATTTTCAACCCTACAAGAGACAAAAATATAGGGGGAAGCTATTTATCTCCAGTAATATCTCTGAGTGTGATATTGTGCATGGCCTATGTTGTAGACAATAACACATTACATCTTTTTTGTCTCCTGCTATTTCATCATACGACGTTTAGTTACGGAGTTATTAATGATTTTGTACTTTTTGTCCGAAATTTTTCTATGTCCCACGAATAACTTAAAAATTGATTCGAATGAAATTTCAAAAAATAGGTTTTTTTAATACTTTTATTATATTTTTTACGTCTTGTAGGGTCGGAAACCAACATGATATTTTGATGTATTTTTTCGTCCCATGCATTTTTGGTTTCAGGTGATAGAATTATTTTCCACTACGTCCCATGCTCATCTATATTATATAAAACCACATGGCTGACTGATTCACTCACTGACATAAATGTTTACCCACTTCCAAATGAGTTAGAAACTTGATATTTGGCAAAAACACTCCTTTCACCTTGCAACCAACAGAAAAATTCCGAAAAGGTACATTTTTTAATTTTCAACCCTACAAGAGACAAAAATATAGGGGGAAGCTATTTATCTCCAGTAATATCTCTGAGTGTGATATTGTGCATGGCCTATGTTGTAGACAATAACACATTACATCTTTTTTGTCTCCTGCTATTTCATCATACGACGTTTAGTTACGGAGTTATTAATGATTTTGTACTTTTTGTCCGAAATTTTTCTATGTCCCACGAATAACTTAAAAATTGATTCGAATGAAATTTCAAAAAATAGGTTTTTTTAATACTTTTATTATATTTTTTACGTCTTGTAGGGTCGGAAACCAACATGATATTTTGATATATTTTTTCGTCCCATGCATTTTTGGTTTCAGGTGATAGAATTATTTTCCACTACGTCCCATGCTCATCTATATTATATAAAACCACATGGCTGACTGATTCACTCACTGACATAAATGTTTACCCACTTCCAAATGAGTTAGAAACTTGATATTTGGCAAAAACACTCCTTTCACCTTGCAACCAACAGAAAAATTCCGAAAAGGTACATTTTTTAATTTTCAACCCTACAAGAGACAAAAATATAGGGGGAAGCTATTTATCTCCAGTAATATCTCTGAGTGTGATATTGTGCATGGCCTATGTTGTAGACAATAACACATTACATCTTTTTTGTCTCCTGCTATTTCATCATACGACGTTTAGTTACGGAGTTATTAATGATTTTGTACTTTTTGTCCGAAATTTTTCTATGTCCCACGAATAACTTAAAAATTGATTCGAATGAAATTTCAAAAAATAGGTTTTTTTAATACTTTTATTATATTTTTTACGTCTTGTAGGGTCGGAAACCAACATGATATTTTGATGTATTTTTTCGTCCCATGCATTTTTGGTTTCAGGTGATAGAATTATTTTCCACTACGTCCCATGCTCATCTATATTATATAAAACCACATGGCTGACTGATTCACTCACTGACATAAATGTTTACCCACTTCCAAATGAGTTAGAAACTTGATATTTGGCAAAAACACTCCTTTCACCTTGCAACCAACAGAAAAATTCCGAAAAGGTACATTTTTTAATTTTCAACCCTACAAGAGACAAAAATATAGGGGGAAGCTATTTATCTCCAGTAATATCTCTGAGTGTGATATTGTGCATGGCCTATGTTGTAGACAATAACACATTACATCTTTTTTGTCTCCTGCTATTTCATCATACGACGTTTAGTTACGGAGTTATTAATGATTTTGTACTTTTTGTCCGAAATTTTTCTATGTCCCACGAATAACTTAAAAATTGATTCGAATGAAATTTCAAAAAATAGGTTTTTTTAATACTTTTATTATATTTTTTACGTCTTGTAGGGTCGGAAACCAACATGATATTTTGATGTATTTTTTCGTCCCATGCATTTTTGGTTTCAGGTGATAGAATTATTTTCCACTACGTCCCATGCTCATCTATATTATATAAAACCACATGGCTGACTGATTCACTCACTGACATAAATGTTTACCCACTTCCAAATGAGTTAGAAACTTGATATTTGGCAAAAACACTCCTTTCACCTTGCAACCAACAGAAAAATTCCGAAAAGGTACATTTTTTAATTTTCAACCCTACAAGAAACAAAAATATAGGGGGAAGCTATTTATCTCCAGTAATATCTCTGAGTGTGATATTGTGCATGGCCTATGTTGTAGACAATAACACATTACATCTTTTTTGTCTCCTGCTATTTCATCATACGATGTTTAGTTACGGAGTTATTAATGATTTTGTACTTTTTGTCCGAAATTTTTCTATGTCCCACGAATAACTTAAAAATTGATTCGAATGAAATTTCAAAAAATAGGTTTTTTTAATACTTTTATTATATTTTTTACGTCTTGTAGGGTCGGAAACCAACATGATATTTTGATGTATTTTTTCGTCCCATGCATTTTTGGTTTCAGGTGATAGAATTATTTTCCACTACGTCCCATGCTCATCTATATTATATAAAACCACATGGCTGACTGATTCACTCACTGACATAAATGTTTACCCACTTCCAAATGAGTTAGATACTTGATATTTGGCAAAAACACTCCTTTCACCTTGCAACCAACAGAAAAATTCCGAAAAGGTACATTTTTTAATTTTCAACCCTACAAGAGACAAAAATATAGGGGGAAGCTATTTATCTCCAGTAATATCTCTGAGTGTGATATTGTGCATGGCCTATGTTGTAGACAATAACACATTACATCTTTTTTGTCTCCTGCTATTTCATCATACGACGTTTAGTTACGGAGTTATTAATGATTTTGTACTTTTTGTCCGAAATTTTTCTATGTCCCACGAATAACTTAAAAATTGATTCGAATGAAATTTCAAAAAATAGGTTTTTTTAATACTTTTATTATATTTTTTACGTCTTGTAGGGTCGGAAACCAACATGATATTTTGATGTATTTTTTCGTCCCATGCATTTTTGGTTTCAGGTGATAGAATTATTTTCCACTACGTCCCATGCTCATCTATATTATATAAAACCACATGGCTGACTGATTCACTCACTGACATAAATGTTTACCCACTTCCAAATGAGTTAGAAACTTGATATTTGGCAAAAACACTCCTTTCACCTTGCAACCAACAGAAAAAATCCGAAAAGGTACATTTTTTAATTTTCAACCCTACAAGAGACAAAAATATAGGGGGAAGCTATTTATCTCCAGTAATATCTCTGAGTGTGATATTGTGCATGGCCTATGTTGTAGACAATAACACATTACATCTTTTTTGTCTCCTGCTATTTCATCATACGACGTTTAGTTACGGAGTTATTAATGATTTTGTACTTTTTGTCCGAAATTTTTCTATGTCCCACGAATAACTTAAAAATTGATTCGAATGAAATTTCAAAAAATAGGTTTTTTTAATACTTTTATTATATTTTTTACGTCTTGTAGGGTCGGAAACCAACATGATATTTTGATGTATTTTTTCGTCCCATGCATTTTTGGTTTCAGGTGATAGAATTATTTTCCACTACGTCCCATGCTCATCTATATTATATAAAACCACATGGCTGACTGATTCACTCACTGACATAAATGTTTACCCACTTCCAAATGAGTTAGAAACTTGATATTTGGCAAAAACACTCCTTTCACCTTGCAACCAACAGAAAAATTCCGAAAAGGTACATTTTTTAATTTTCAACCCTACAAGAGACAAAAATATAGGGGGAAGCTATTTATCTCCAGTAATATCTCTGAGTGTGATATTGTGCATGGCCTATGTTGTAGACAATAACACATTACATCTTTTTTGTCTCCTGCTATTTCATCATACGACGTTTAGTTACGGAGTTATTAATGATTTTGTACTTTTTGTCCGAAATTTTTCTATGTCCCACGAATAACTTAAAAATTGATTCGAATGAAATTTCAAAAAATAGGTTTTTTTAATACTTTTATTTTATTTTTTACGTCTTGTAGGGTCGGAAACCAACATGATATTTTGATGTATTTTTTCGTCCCATGCATTTTTGGTTTCAGGTGATAGAATTATTTTCCACTACGTCCCATGCTCATCTATATTATATAAAACCACATGGCTGACTGATTCACTCACTGACATAAATGTTTACCCACTTCCAAATGAGTTAGAAACTTGATATTTGGCAAAAACACTCCTTTCACCTTGCAACCAACAGAAAAATTCCGAAATGGTACATTTTTTAATTTTCAACCCTACAAGAGACAAAAATATAGGGGGAAGCTATTTATCTCCAGTAATATCTCTGAGTGTGATTTGTGCATGGCCTATGTTGTAGACAATAACACATTACATCTTTTTTGTCTCCTGCTATTTCATCATACGACGTTTAGTTACGGAGTTATTAATGATTTTGTACTTTTTGTCCGAAATTTTTCTATGTCCCACGAATAACTTAAAAATTGATTCGAATGAAATTTCAAAAAATAGGTTTTTTTAATACTTTTATTATATTTTTTACGTCTTGTAGGGTCGGAAACCAACATGATATTTTGATGTATTTTTTCGTCCCATGCATTTTTGGTTTCAGGTGATAGAATTATTTTCCACTACGTCCCATGCTCATCTATATTATATAAAACCACATGGCTGACTGATTCACTCACTGACATAAATGTTTACCCACTTCCAAATGAGTTAGAAACTTGATATTTGGCAAAAACACTCCTTTCACCTTGCAACCAACAGAAAAATTCCGAAAAGGTACATTTTTTAATTTTCAACCCTACAAGAGACAAAAATATAGGGGGAAGCTATTTATCTCCAGTAATATCTCTGAGTGTGATATTGTGCATGGCCTATGTTGTAGACAATAACACATTACATCTTTTTTGTCTCCTGCTATTTCATCATACGACGCTTAGTTACGGAGTTATTAATGATTTTGTACTTTTTGTCCGAAATTTTTCTATGTCCCACGAATAACTTAAAAATTGATTCGAATGAAATTTCAAAAAATAGGTTTTTTTAATACTTTTATTATATTTTTTACGTCTTGTAGGGTCGGAAACCAACATGATATTTTGATGTATTTTTTCGTCCCATGCATTTTTGGTTTCAGGTGATAGAATTATTTTCCACTACGTCCCATGCTCATCTATATTATATAAAACCACATGGCTGACTGATTCACTCACTGACATAAATGTTTACCCACTTCCAAATGAGTTAGAAACTTGATATTTGGCAAAAACACTCCTTTCACCTTGCAACCAACAGAAAAATTCCGAAAAGGTACATTTTTTTAATTTTCAACCCTACAAGAAACAAAAATATAGGGGGAAGCTATTTATCTCCAGTAATATCTCTGAGTGTGATATTGTGCATGGCCTATGTTGTAGACAATAACACATTACATCTTTTTTGTCTCCTGCTATTTCATCATACGATGTTTAGTTACGGAGTTATTAATGATTTTGTACTTTTTGTCCGAAATTTTTCTATGTCCCACGAATAACTTAAAAATTGATTCGAATGAAATTTCAAAAAATAGGTTTTTTTAATACTTTTATTATATTTTTTACGTCTTGTAGGGTCGGAAACCAACATGATATTTTGATGTATTTTTTCGTCCCATGCATTTTTGGTTTCAGGTGATAGAATTATTTTCCACTACGTCCCATGCTCATCTATATTATATAAAACCACATGGCTGACTGATTCACTCACTGACATAAATGTTTACCCACTTCCAAATGAGTTAGAAACTTGATATTTGGCAAAAACACTCCTTTCACCTTGCAACCAACAGAAAAATTCCGAAAAGGTACATTTTTTAATTTTCAACCCTACAAGAGACAAAAATATAGGGGGAAGCTATTTATCTCCAGTAATATCTCTGAGTGTGATATTGTGCATGGCCTATGTTGTAGACAATAACACATTACATCTTTTTTGTCTCCTGCTATTTCATCATACGATGTTTAGTTACGGAGTTATTAATGATTTTGTACTTTTTGTCCGAAATTTTTCTATGTCCCACGAATAACTTAAAAATTGATTCGAATGAAATTTCAAAAAATAGGTTTTTTTAATACTTTTATTATATTTTTTACGTCTTGTAGGGTCGGAAACCAACATGATATTTTGATGTATTTTTTCGTCCCATGCATTTTTGGTTTCAGGTGATAGAATTATTTTCCACTACGTCCCATGCTCATCTATATTATATAAAACCACATGGCTGACTGATTCACTCACTGACATAAATGTTTACCCACTTCCAAATGAGTTAGAAACTTGATATTTGGCAAAAACACTCCTTTCACCTTGCAACCAACAGAAAAATTCCGAAAAGGTACATTTTTTAATTTTCAACACTACAAGAGACAAAAATATAGGGGGAAGCTATTTATCTCCAGTAATATCTCTGAGTGTGATATTGTGCATGGCCTATGTTGTAGACAATAACACATTACATCTTTTTTGTCTCCTGCTATTTCATCATACGACGTTTAGTTACGGAGTTATTAATGATTTTGTACTTTTTGTCCGAAATTTTTCTATGTCCCACGAATAACTTAAAAATTGATTCGAATGAAATTTCAAAAAATAGGTTTTTTTAATACTTTTATTATATTTTTTACGTCTTGTAGGGTCGGAAACCAACATGATATTTTGATGTATTTTTTCGTCCCATGCATTTTTGGTTTCAGGTGATAGAATTATTTTCCACTACGTCCCATGCTCATCTATATTATATAAAACCACATGGCTGACTGATTCACTCACTGACATAAATGTTTACCCACTTCCAAATGAGTTAGAAACTTGATATTTGGCAAAAACACTCCTTTCACCTTGCAACCAACAGAAAAATTCCGAAAAGGTACATTTTTTAATTTTCAACCCTACAAGAGACAAAAATATAGGGGGAAGCTATTTATCTCCAGTAATATCTCTGAGTGTGATATTGTGCATGGCCTATGTTGTAGACAATAACACATTACATCTTTTTTGTCTCCTGCTATTTCATCATACGACGTTTAGTTACGGAGTTATTAATGATTTTGTACTTTTTGTCCGAAATTTTTCTATGTCCCACGAATAACTTAAAAATTGATTCGAATGAAATTTCAAAAAATAGGTTTTTTTAATACTTTTATTATATTTTTTACGTCTTGTAGGGTCGGAAACCAACATGATATTTTGATGTATTTTTTCGTCCCATGCATTTTTGGTTTCAGGTGATAGAATTATTTTCCACTACGTCCCATGCTCATCTATATTATATAAAACCACATGGCTGACTGATTCACTCACTGACATAAATGTTTACCCACTTCCAAATGAGTTAGAAACTTGATATTTGGCAAAAACACTCCTTTCACCTTGCAACCAACAGAAAAATTCCGAAAAGGTACATTTTTTAATTTTCAACCCTACAAGAGACAAAAATATAGGGGGAAGCTATTTATCTCCAGTAATATCTCTGAGTGTGATATTGTGCATGGCCTATGTTGTAGACAATAACACATTACATCTTTTTTGTCTCCTGCTATTTCATCATACGACGTTTAGTTACGGAGTTATTAATGATTTTGTACTTTTTGTCCGAAATTTTTCTATGTCCCACGAATAACTTAAAAATTGATTCGAATGAAATTTCAAAAAATAGGTTTTTTTAATACTTTTATTATATTTTTTACGTCTTGTAGGGTCGGAAACCAACATGATATTTTGATGTATTTTTTCGTCCCATGCATTTTTGGTTTCAGGTGATAGAATTATTTTCCACTACGTCCCATGCTCATCTATATTATATAAAACCACATGGCTGACTGATTCACTCACTGACATAAATGTTTACCCACTTCCAAATGAGTTAGAAACTTGATATTTGGCAAAAACACTCCTTTCACCTTGCAACCAACAGAAAAATTCCGAAAAGGTACATTTTTTAATTTTCAACCCTACAAGAGACAAAAATATAGGGGGAAGCTATTTATCTCCAGTAATATCTCTGAGTGTGATATTGTGCATGGCCTATGTTGTAGACAATAACACATTACATCTTTTTTGTCTCCTGCTATTTCATCATACGACGTTTAGTTACGGAGTTATTAATGATTTTGTACTTTTTGTCCGAAATTTTTCTATGTCCCACGAATAACTTAAAAATTGATTCGAATGAAATTTCAAAAAATAGGTTTTTTTAATACTTTTATTATATTTTTTACGTCTTGTAGGGTCGGAAACCAACATGATATTTTGATGTATTTTTTCGTCCCATGCATTTTTGGTTTCAGGTGATAGAATTATTTTCCACTACGTCCCATGCTCATCTATATTATATAAAACCACATGGCTGACTGATTCACTCACTGACATAAATGTTTACCCACTTCCAAATGAGTTAGAAACTTGATATTTGGCAAAAACACTCCTTTCACCTTGCAACCAACAGAAAAATTCCGAAAAGGTACATTTTTTAATTTTCAACCCTACAAGAGACAAAAATATAGGGGGAAGCTATTTATCTCCAGTAATATCTCTGAGTGTGATATTGTGCATGGCCTATGTTGTAGACAATAACACATTACATCTTTTTTGTCTCCTGCTATTTCATCATACGACGTTTAGTTACGGAGTTATTAATGATTTTGTACTTTTTGTCCGAAATTTTTCTATGTCCCACGAATAACTTAAAAATTGATTCGAATGAAATTTCAAAAAATAGGTTTTTTTAATACTTTTATTATATTTTTTACGTCTTGTAGGGTCGGAAACCAACATGATATTTTGATGTATTTTTTCGTCCCATGCATTTTTGGTTTCAGGTGATAGAATTATTTTCCACTACGTCCCATGCTCATCTATATTATATAAAACCACATGGCTGACTGATTCACTCACTGACATAAATGTTTACCCACTTCCAAATGAGTTAGAAACTTGATATTTGGCAAAAACACTCCTTTCACCTTGCAACCAACAGAAAAATTCCGAAAAGGTACATTTTTTTAATTTTCAACCCTAAAAGAAACAAAAATATAGGGGGAAGCTATTTATCTCCAGTAATATCTCTGAGTGTGATATTGTGCATGGCCTATGTTGTAGACAATAACACATTACATCTTTTTTGTCTCCTGCTATTTCATCATACGATGTTTAGTTACGGAGTTATTAATGATTTTGTACTTTTTGTCCGAAATTTTTCTATGTCCCACGAATAACTTAAAAATTGATTCGAATGAAATTTCAAAAAATAGGTTTTTTTAATACTTTTATTATATTTTTTACGTCTTGTAGGGTCGGAAACCAACATGATATTTTGATGTATTTTTTCGTCCCATGCATTTTTGGTTTCAGGTGATAGAATTATTTTCCACTACGTCCCATGCTCATCTATATTATATAAAACCACATGGCTGACTGATTCACTCACTGACATAAATGTTTACCCACTTCCAAATGAGTTAGAAACTTGATATTTGGCAAAAACACTCCTTTCACCTTGCAACCAACAGAAAAATTCCGAAAAGGTACATTTTTTAATTTTCAACCCTACAAGAGACAAAAATATAGGGGGAAGCTATTTATCTCCAGTAATATCTCTGAGTGTGATATTGTGCATGGCCTATGTTGTAGACAATAACACATTACATCTTTTTTGTCTCCTGCTATTTCATCATACGATGTTTAGTTACGGAGTTATTAATGATTTTGTACTTTTTGTCCGAAATTTTTCTATGTCCCACGAATAACTTAAAAATTGATTCGAATGAAATTTCAAAAAATAGGTTTTTTTAATACTTTTATTATATTTTTTACGTCTTGTAGGGTCGGAAACCAACATGATATTTTGATGTATTTTTTCGTCCCATGCATTTTTGGTTTCAGGTGATAGAATTATTTTCCACTACGTCCCATGCTCATCTATATTATATAAAACCACATGGCTGACTGATTCACTCACTGACATAAATGTTTACCCACTTCCAAATGAGTTAGAAACTTGATATTTGGCAAAAACACTCCTTTCACCTTGCAACCAACAGAAAAATTCCGAAAAGGTACATTTTTTAATTTTCAACACTACAAGAGACAAAAATATAGGGGGAAGCTATTTATCTCCAGTAATATCTCTGAGTGTGATATTGTGCATGGCCTATGTTGTAGACAATAACACATTACATCTTTTTTGTCTCCTGCTATTTCATCATACGACGTTTAGTTACGGAGTTATTAATGATTTTGTACTTTTTGTCCGAAATTTTTCTATGTCCCACGAATAACTTAAAAATTGATTCGAATGAAATTTCAAAAAATAGGTTTTTTTAATACTTTTATTATATTTTTTACGTCTTGTAGGGTCGGAAACCAACATGATATTTTGATGTATTTTTTCGTCCCATGCATTTTTGGTTTCAGGTGATAGAATTATTTTCCACTACGTCCCATGCTCATCTATATTATATAAAACCACATGGCTGACTGATTCACTCACTGACATAAATGTTTACCCACTTCCAAATGAGTTAGAAACTTGATATTTGGCAAAAACACTCCTTTCACCTTGCAACCAACAGAAAAATTCCGAAAAGGTACATTTTTTAATTTTCAACCCTACAAGAGACAAAAATATAGGGGGAAGCTATTTATCTCCAGTAATATCTCTGAGTGTGATATTGTGCATGGCCTATGTTGTAGACAATAACACATTACATCTTTTTTGTCTCCTGCTATTTCATCATACGACGTTTAGTTACGGAGTTATTAATGATTTTGTACTTTTTGTCCGAAATTTTTCTATGTCCCACGAATAACTTAAAAATTGATTCGAATGAAATTTCAAAAAATAGGTTTTTTTAATACTTTTATTATATTTTTTACGTCTTGTAGGGTCGGAAACCAACATGATATTTTGATGTATTTTTTCGTCCCATGCATTTTTGGTTTCAGGTGATAGAATTATTTTCCACTACGTCCCATGCTCATCTATATTATATAAAACCACATGGCTGACTGATTCACTCACTGACATAAATGTTTACCCACTTCCAAATGAGTTAGAAACTTGATATTTGGCAAAAACACTCCTTTCTCCTTGCAACCAACAGAAAAATTCCGAAAAGGTACATTTTTTAATTTTCAACCCTACAAGAGACAAAAATATAGGGGGAAGCTATTTATCTCCAGTAATATCTCTGAGTGTGATATTGTGCATGGCCTATGTTGTAGACAATAACACATTACATCTTTTTTGTCTCCTGCTATTTCATCATACGACGTTTAGTTACGGAGTTATTAATGATTTTGTACTTTTTGTCCGAAATTTTTCTATGTCCCACGAATAACTTAAAAATTGATTCGAATGAAATTTCAAAAAATAGGTTTTTTTAATACTTTTATTATATTTTTTACGTCTTGTAGGGTCGGAAACCAACATGATATTTTGATGTATTTTTTCGTCCCATGCATTTTTGGTTTCAGGTGATAGAATTATTTTCCACTACGTCCCATGCTCATCTATATTATATAAAACCACATGGCTGACTGATTCACTCACTGACATAAATGTTTACCCACTTCCAAATGAGTTAGAAACTTGATATTTGGCAAAAACACTCCTTTCACCTTGCAACCAACAGAAAAATTCCGAAAAGGTACATTTTTTAATTTTCAACCCTACAAGAGACAAAAATATAGGGGGAAGCTATTTATCTCCAGTAATATCTCTGAGTGTGATATTGTGCATGGCCTATGTTGTAGACAATAACACATTACATCTTTTTTGTCTCCTGCTATTTCATCATACGACGTTTAGTTACGGAGTTATTAATGATTTTGTACTTTTTGTCCGAAATTTTTCTATGTCCCACGAATAACTTAAAAATTGATTCGAATGAAATTTCAAAAAATAGGTTTTTTTAATACTTTTATTATATTTTTTACGTCTTGTAGGGTCGGAAACCAACATGATATTTTGATGTATTTTTTCGTCCCATGCATTTTTGGTTTCAGGTGATAGAATTATTTTCCACTACGTCCCATGCTCATCTATATTATATAAAACCACATGGCTGACTGATTCACTCACTGACATAAATGTTTACCCACTTCCAAATGAGTTAGAAACTTGATATTTGGCAAAAACACTCCTTTCACCTTGCAACCAACAGAAAAATTCCGAAAAGGTACATTTTTTTAATTTTCAACCCTAAAAGAAACAAAAATATAGGGGGAAGCTATTTATCTCCAGTAATATCTCTGAGTGTGATATTGTGCATGGCCTATGTTGTAGACAATAACACATTACATCTTTTTTGTCTCCTGCTATTTCATCATACGATGTTTAGTTACGGAGTTATTAATGATTTTGTACTTTTTGTCCGAAATTTTTCTATGTCCCACGAATAACTTAAAAATTGATTCGAATGAAATTTCAAAAAATAGGTTTTTTTAATACTTTTATTATATTTTTTACGTCTTGTAGGGTCGGAAACCAACATGATATTTTGATGTATTTTTTCGTCCCATGCATTTTTGGTTTCAGGTGATAGAATTATTTTCCACTACGTCCCATGCTCATCTATATTATATAAAACCACATGGCTGACTGATTCACTCACTGACATAAATGTTTACCCACTTCCAAATGAGTTAGAAACTTGATATTTGGCAAAAACACTCCTTTCACCTTGCAACCAACAGAAAAATTCCGAAAAGGTACATTTTTTAATTTTCAACCCTACAAGAGACAAAAATATAGGGGGAAGCTATTTATCTCCAGTAATATCTCTGAGTGTGATATTGTGCATGGCCTATGTTGTAGACAATAACACATTACATCTTTTTTGTCTCCTGCTATTTCATCATACGATGTTTAGTTACGGAGTTATTAATGATTTTGTACTTTTTGTCCGAAATTTTTCTATGTCCCACGAATAACTTAAAAATTGATTCGAATGAAATTTCAAAAAATAGGTTTTTTTAATACTTTTATTATATTTTTTACGTCTTGTAGGGTCGGAAACCAACATGATATTTTGATGTATTTTTTCGTCCCATGCATTTTTGGTTTCAGGTGATAGAATTATTTTCCACTACGTCCCATGCTCATCTATATTATATAAAACCACATGGCTGACTGATTCACTCACTGACATAAATGTTTACCCACTTCCAAATGAGTTAGAAACTTGATATTTGGCAAAAACACTCCTTTCACCTTGCAACCAACAGAAAAATTCCGAAAAGGTACATTTTTTAATTTTCAACACTACAGGAGACAAAAATATAGGGGGAAGCTATTTATCTCCAGTAATATCTCTGAGTGTGATATTGTGCATGGCCTATGTTGTAGACAATAACACATTACATCTTTTTTGTCTCCTGCTATTTCATCATACGACGTTTAGTTACGGAGTTATTAATGATTTTGTACTTTTTGTCCGAAATTTTTCTATGTCCCACGAATAACTTAAAAATTGATTCGAATGAAATTTCAAAAAATAGGTTTTTTTAATACTTTTATTATATTTTTTACGTCTTGTAGGGTCGGAAACCAACATGATATTTTGATGTATTTTTTCGTCCCATGCATTTTTGGTTTCAGGTGATAGAATTATTTTCCACTACGTCCCATGCTCATCTATATTATATAAAACCACATGGCTGACTGATTCACTCACTGACATAAATGTTTACCCACTTCCAAATGAGTTAGAAACTTGATATTTGGCAAAAACACTCCTTTCACCTTGCAACCAACAGAAAAATTCCGAAAAGGTACATTTTTTAATTTTCAACCCTACAAGAGACAAAAATATAGGGGGAAGCTATTTATCTCCAGTAATATCTCTGAGTGTGATATTGTGCATGGCCTATGTTGTAGACAATAACACATTACATCTTTTTTGTCTCCTGCTATTTCATCATACGACGTTTAGTTACGGAGTTATTAATGATTTTGTACTTTTTGTCCGAAATTTTTCTATGTCCCACGAATAACTTAAAAATTGATTCGAATGAAATTTCAAAAAATAGGTTTTTTTAATACTTTTATTATATTTTTTACGTCTTGTAGGGTCGGAAACCAACATGATATTTTGATGTATTTTTTCGTCCCATGCATTTTTGGTTTCAGGTGATAGAATTATTTTCCACTACGTCCCATGCTCATCTATATTATATAAAACCACATGGCTGACTGATTCACTCACTGACATAAATGTTTACCCACTTCCAAATGAGTTAGAAACTTGATATTTGGCAAAAACACTCCTTTCTCCTTGCAACCAACAGAAAAATTCCGAAAAGGTACATTTTTTAATTTTCAACCCTACAAGAGACAAAAATATAGGGGGAAGCTATTTATCTCCAGTAATATCTCTGAGTGTGATATTGTGCATGGCCTATGTTGTAGACAATAACACATTACATCTTTTTTGTCTCCTGCTATTTCATCATACGACGTTTAGTTACGGAGTTATTAATGATTTTGTACTTTTTGTCCGAAATTTTTCTATGTCCCACGAATAACTTAAAAATTGATTCGAATGAAATTTCAAAAAATAGGTTTTTTTAATACTTTTATTATATTTTTTACGTCTTGTAGGGTCGGAAACCAACATGATATTTTGATGTATTTTTTCGTCCCATGCATTTTTGGTTTCAGGTGATAGAATTATTTTCCACTACGTCCCATGCTCATCTATATTATATAAAACCACATGGCTGACTGATTCACTCACTGACATAAATGTTTACCCACTTCCAAATGAGTTAGAAACTTGATATTTGGCAAAAACACTCCTTTCACCTTGCAACCAACAGAAAAATTCCGAAAAGGTACATTTTTTAATTTTCAACCCTACAAGAGACAAAAATATAGGGGGAAGCTATTTATCTCCAGTAATATCTCTGAGTGTGATATTGTGCATGGCCTATGTTGTAGACAATAACACATTACATCTTTTTTGTCTCCTGCTATTTCATCATACGACGTTTAGTTACGGAGTTATTAATGATTTTGTACTTTTTGTCCGAAATTTTTCTATGTCCCACGAATAACTTAAAAATTGATTCGAATGAAATTTCAAAAAATAGGTTTTTTTAATACTTTTATTATATTTTTTACGTCTTGTAGGGTCGGAAACCAACATGATATATTTTGATGTATTTTTTCGTCCCATGCATTTTTGGTTTCAGGTGATAGAATTATTTTCCACTACGTCCCATGCTCATCTATATTATATAAAACCACATGGCTGACTGATTCACTCACTGACATAAATGTTTACCCACTTCCAAATGAGTTAGAAACTTGATATTTGGCAAAAACACTCCTTTCACCTTGCAACCAACAGAAAAATTCCGAAAAGGTACATTTTTTAATTTTCAACCCTACAAGAGACAAAAATATAGGGGGAAGCTATTTATCTCCAGTAATATCTCTGAGTGTGATATTGTGCATGGCCTATGTTGTAGACAATAACACATTACATCTTTTTTGTCTCCTGCTATTTCATCATACGACGTTTAGTTACGGAGTTATTAATGATTTTGTACTTTTTGTCCGAAATTTTTCTATGTCCCACGAATAACTTAAAAATTGATTCGAATGAAATTTCAAAAAATAGGTTTTTTTAATACTTTTATTATATTTTTTACGTCTTGTAGGGTCGGAAACCAACATGATATTTTGATGTATTTTTTCGTCCCATGCATTTTTGGTTTCAGGTGATAGAATTATTTTCCACTACGTCCCATGCTCATCTATATTATATAAAACCACATGGCTGACTGATTCACTCACTGACATAAATGTTTACCCACTTCCAAATGAGTTAGAAACTTGATATTTGGCAAAAACACTCCTTTCACCTTGCAACCAACAGAAAAATTCCGAAAAGGTACATTTTTTAATTTTCAACCCTACAAGAGACAAAAATATAGGGGGAAGCTATTTATCTCCAGTAATATCTCTGAGTGTGATATTGTGCATGGCCTATGTTGTAGACAATAACACATTACATCTTTTTTGTCTCCTGCTATTTCATCATACGACGTTTAGTTACGGAGTTATTAATGATTTTGTACTTTTTGTCCGAAATTTTTCTATGTCCCACGAATAACTTAAAAATTGATTCGAATGAAATTTCAAAAAATAGTTTTTTTTAATACTTTTATTATATTTTTTACGTCTTGTAGGGTCGGAAACCAACATGATATTTTGATGTATTTTTTCGTCCCATGCATTTTTGGTTTCAGGTGATAGAATTATTTTCCACTACGTCCCATGCTCATCTATATTATATAAAACCACATGGCTGACTGATTCACTCACTGACATAAATGTTTACCCACTTCCAAATGAGTTAGAAACTTGATATTTGGCAAAAACACTCCTTTCACCTTGCAACCAACAGAAAAATTCCGAAAAGGTACATTTTTTAATTTTCAACCCTACAAGAGACAAAAATATAGGGGGAAGCTATTTATCTCCAGTAATATCTCTGAGTGTGATATTGTGCATGGCCTATGTTGTAGACAATAACACATTACATCTTTTTTGTCTCCTGCTATTTCATCATACGACGTTTAGTTACGGAGTTATTAATGATTTTGTACTTTTTGTCCGAAATTTTTCTATGTCCCACGAATAACTTAAAAATTGATTCGAATGAAATTTCAAAAAATAGGTTTTTTTAATACTTTTATTATATTTTTTACGTCTTGTAGGGTCGGAAACCAACATGATATTTTGATGTATTTTTTCGTCCCATGCATTTTTGGTTTCAGGTGATAGAATTATTTTCCACTACGTCCCATGCTCATCTATATTATATAAAACCACATGGCTGACTGATTCACTCACTGACATAAATGTTTACCCACTTCCAAATGAGTTAGAAACTTGATATTTGGCAAAAACACTCCTTTCACCTCAACCAACAGAAATATTCCGAAAAGGTACATTTTTTTAATTTTCAACCCTACAAGAAACAAAAATATAGGGGGAAGCTATTTATCTCCAGTAATATCTCTGAGTGTGATATTGTGCATGGCCTATGTTGTAGACAATAACACATTACATCTTTTTTGTCTCTTGCTATTTCATCATACGATGTTTAGTTACGGAGTTATTAATGATTTTGTACTTTTTGTCCGAAATTTTTCTATGTCCCACGAATAACTTAAAAATTGATTCGAATGAAATTTCAAAAAATAGGTTTTTTTAATACTTTTATTATATTTTTTACGTCTTGTAGGGTCGGAAACCAACATGATATTTTGATGTATTTTTTCGTCCCATGCATTTTTGGTTTCAGGTGATAGAATTATTTTCCACTACGTCCCATGCTCATCTATATTATATAAAACCACATGGCTGACTGATTCACTCACTGACATAAATGTTTACCCACTTCCAAATGAGTTAGAAACTTGATATTTGGCAAAAACACTCCTTTCACCTTGCAACCAACAGAAAAATTCCGAAAAGGTACATTTTTTAATTGTCAACCCTACAAGAGACAAAAATATAGGGGGAAGCTATTTATCTCCAGTAATATCTCTGAGTGTGATATTGTGCATGGCCTATGTTGTAGACAATAACACATTACATCTTTTTTGTCTCCTGCTATTTCATCATACGACGTTTAGTTACGGAGTTATTAATGATTTTGTACTTTTTGTCCGAAATTTTTCTATGTCCCACGAATAACTTAAAAATTGATTCGAATGAAATTTCAAAAAATAGGTTTTTTTAATACTTTTATTATATTTTTTACGTCTTGTAGGGTCGGAAACCAACATGATATTTTCATGTATTTTTTCGTCCCATGCATTTTTGGTTTCAGGTGATAGAATTATTTTCCACTACGTCCCATGCTCATCTATATTATATAAAACCACATGGCTGACTGATTCACTCACTGACATAAATGTTTACCCACTTCCAAATGAGTTAGAAACTTGATATTTGGCAAAAACACTCCTTTCACCTTGCAACCAACAGAAGAATTCCGAAAAGGTACATTTTTTAATTTTCAACCCTACAAGAAACAAAAATATAGGGGGAAGCTATTTATCTCCAGTAATATCTCTGAGTGTGATATTGTGCATGGCCTATGTTGTAGACAATAACACATTACATCTTTTTTGTCTCCTGCTATTTCATCATACGATGTTTAGTTACGGAGTTATTAATGATTTTGTACTTTTTGTCCGAAATTTTTCTATGTCCCACGAATAACTTAAAAATTGATTCGAATGAAATTTCAAAAAATAGGTTTTTTTAATACTTTTATTATATTTTTTACGTCTTGTAGGGTCGGAAACCAACATGATATTTTGATGTATTTTTTCGTCCCATGCATTTTTGGTTTCAGGTGATAGAATTATTTTCCACTACGTCCCATGCTCATCTATATTATATAAAACCACATGGCTGACTGATTCACTCACTGACATAAATGTTTACCCACTTCCAAATGAGTTAGAAACTTGATATTTGGCAAAAACACTCCTTTCACCTTGCAACCAACAGAAAAATTCCGAAAAGGTACATTTTTTAATTTTCAACCCTACAAGAGACAAAAATATAGGGGGAAGCTATTTATCTCCAGTAATATCTCTGAGTGTGATATTGTGCATGGCCTATGTTGTAGACAATAACACATTACATCTTTTTTGTCTCCTGCTATTTCATCATACGACGTTTAGTTACGGAGTTATTAATGATTTTGTACTTTTTGTCCGAAATTTTTCTATGTCCCACGAATAACTTAAAAATTGATTCGAATGAAATTTCAAAAAATAGGTTTTTTTAATACTTTTATTATATTTTTTACGTCTTGTAGGGTCGGAAACCAACATGATATTTTGATGTATTTTTTCGTCCCATGCATTTTTGGTTTCAGGTGATAGAATTATTTTCCACTACGTCCCATGCTCATCTATATTATATAAAACCACATGGCTGACTGATTCACTCACTGACATAAATGTTTACCCACTTCCAAATGAGTTAGAAACTTGATATTTGGCAAAAACACTCCTTTCACCTTGCAACCAACAGAAAAATTCCGAAAAGGTACATTTTTTAATTTTCAACACTACAAGAGACAAAAATATAGGGGGAAGCTATTTATCTCCAGTAATATCTCTGAGTGTGATATTGTGCATGGCCTATGTTGTAGACAATAACACATTACATCTTTTTTGTCTCCTGCTATTTCATCATACGACGTTTAGTTACGGAGTTATTAATGATTTTGTACTTTTTGTCCGAAATTTTTCTATGTCCCACGAATAACTTAAAAATTGATTCGAATGAAATTTCAAAAAATAGGTTTTTTTAATACTTTTATTATATTTTTTACGTCTTGTAGGGTCGGAAACCAACATGATATTTTGATGTATTTTTTCGTCCCATGCATTTTTGGTTTCAGGTGATAGAATTATTTTCCACTACGTCCCATGCTCATCTATATTATATAAAACCACATGGCTGACTGATTCACTCACTGACATAAATGTTTACCCACTTCCAAATGAGTTAGAAACTTGATATTTGGCAAAAACACTCCTTTCACCTTGCAACCAACAGAAAAATTCCGAAAAGGTACATTTTTTAATTTTCAACCCTACAAGAGACAAAAATATAGGGGGAAGCTATTTATCTCCAGTAATATCTCTGAGTGTGATATTGTGCATGGCCTATGTTGTAGACAATAACACATTACATCTTTTTTGTCTCCTGCTATTTCATCATACGACGTTTAGTTACGGAGTTATTAATGATTTTGTACTTTTTGTCCGAAATTTTTCTATGTCCCACGAATAACTTAAAAATTGATTCGAATGAAATTTCAAAAAATAGGTTTTTTTAATACTTTTATTATATTTTTTACGTCTTGTAGGGTCGGAAACCAACATGATATTTTGATGTATTTTTTCGTCCCATGCATTTTTGGTTTCAGGTGATAGAATTATTTTCCACTACGTCCCATGCTCATCTATATTATATAAAACCACATGGCTGACTGATTCACTCACTGACATAAATGTTTACCCACTTCCAAATGAGTTAGAAACTTGATATTTGGCAAAAACACTCCTTTCACCTTGCAACCAACAGAAAAATTCCGAAAAGGTACATTTTTTAATTTTCAACCCTACAAGAGACAAAAATATAGGGGGAAGCTATTTATCTCCAGTAATATCTCTGAGTGTGATATTGTGCATGGCCTATGTTGTAGACAATAAAACATTACATCTTTTTTGTCTCCTGCTATTTCATCATACGACGTTTAGTTACGGAGTTATTAATGATTTTGTACTTTTTGTCCGAAATTTTTCTATGTCCCACGAATAACTTAAAAATTGATTCGAATGAAATTTCAAAAAATAGGTTTTTTTAATACTTTTATTATATTTTTTACGTCTTGTAGGGTCGGAAACCAACATGATATTTTGATGTATTTTTTCGTCCCATGCATTTTTGGTTTCAGGTGATAGAATTATTTTCCACTACGTCCCATGCTCATCTATATTATATAAAACCACATGGCTGACTGATTCACTCACTGACATAAATGTTTACCCACTTCCAAATGAGTTAGAAACTTGATATTTGGCAAAAACACTCCTTTCACCTTGCAACCAACAGAAAAATTCCGAAAAGGTACATTTTTTAATTTTCAACCCTACAAGAGACAAAAATATAGGGGGAAGCTATTTATCTCCAGTAATATCTCTGAGTGTGATATTGTGCATGGCCTATGTTGTAGACAATAACACATTACATCTTTTTTGTCTCCTGCTATTTCATCATACGACGTTTAGTTACGGAGTTATTAATGATTTTGTACTTTTTGTCCGAAATTTTTCTATGTCCCACGAATAACTTAAAAATTGATTCGAATGAAATTTCAAAAAATAGTTTTTTTTAATACTTTTATTATATTTTTTACGTCTTGTAGGGTCGGAAACCAACATGATATTTTGATGTATTTTTTCGTCCCATGCATTTTTGGTTTCAGGTGATAGAATTATTTTCCACTACGTCCCATGCTCATCTATATTATATAAAACCACATGGCTGACTGATTCACTCACTGACATAAATGTTTACCCACTTCCAAATGAGTTAGAAACTTGATATTTGGCAAAAACACTCCTTTCACCTTGCAACCAACAGAAAAATTCCGAAAAGGTACATTTTTTAATTTTCAACCCTACAAGAGACAAAAATATAGGGGGAAGCTATTTATCTCCAGTAATATCTCTGAGTGTGATATTGTGCATGGCCTATGTTGTAGACAATAACACATTACATCTTTTTTGTCTCCTGCTATTTCATCATACGACGTTTAGTTACGGAGTTATTAATGATTTTGTACTTTTTGTCCGAAATTTTTCTATGTCCCACGAATAACTTAAAAATTGATTCGAATGAAATTTCAAAAAATAGTTTTTTTTAATACTTTTATTATATTTTTTACGTCTTGTAGGGTCGGAAACCAACATGATATTTTGATGTATTTTTTCGTCCCATGCATTTTTGGTTTCAGGTGATAGAATTATTTTCCACTACGTCCCATGCTCATCTATATTATATAAAACCACATGGCTGACTGATTCACTCACTGACATAAATGTTTACCCACTTCCAAATGAGTTAGAAACTTGATATTTGGCAAAAACACTCCTTTCACCTTGCAACCAACAGAAAAATTCCGAAAAGGTACATTTTTTAATTTTCAACCCTACAAGAGACAAAAATATAGGGGGAAGCTATTTATCTCCAGTAATATCTCTGAGTGTGATATTGTGCATGGCCTATGTTGTAGACAATAACACATTACATCTTTTTTGTCTCCTGCTATTTCATCATACGACGTTTAGTTACGGAGTTATTAATGATTTTGTACTTTTTGTCCGAAATTTTTCTATGTCCCACGAATAACTTAAAAATTGATTCGAATGAAATTTCAAAAAATAGGTTTTTTTAATACTTTTATTATATTTTTTACGTCTTGTAGGGTCGGAAACCAACATGATATTTTGATGTATTTTTTCGTCCCATGCATTTTTGGTTTCAGGTGATAGAATTATTTTCCACTACGTCCCATGCTCATCTATATTATATAAAACCACATGGCTGACTGATTCACTCACTGACATAAATGTTTACCCACTTCCAAATGAGTTAGAAACTTGATATTTGGCAAAAACACTCCTTTCACCTCAACCAACAGAAATATTCCGAAAAGGTACATTTTTTTAATTTTCAACCCTACAAGAAACAAAAATATAGGGGGAAGCTATTTATCTCCAGTAATATCTCTGAGTGTGATATTGTGCATGGCCTATGTTGTAGACAATAACACATTACATCTTTTTTGTCTCTTGCTATTTCATCATACGATGTTTAGTTACGGAGTTATTAATGATTTTGTACTTTTTGTCCGAAATTTTTCTATGTCCCACGAATAACTTAAAAATTGATTCGAATGAAATTTCAAAAAATAGGTTTTTTTAATACTTTTATTATATTTTTTACGTCTTGTAGGGTCGGAAACCAACATGATATTTTGATGTATTTTTTCGTCCCATGCATTTTTGGTTTCAGGTGATAGAATTATTTTCCACTACGTCCCATGCTCATCTATATTATATAAAACCACATGGCTGACTGATTCACTCACTGACATAAATGTTTACCCACTTCCAAATGAGTTAGAAACTTGATATTTGGCAAAAACACTCCTTTCACCTTGCAACCAACAGAAAAATTCCGAAAAGGTACATTTTTTAATTGTCAACCCTACAAGAGACAAAAATATAGGGGGAAGCTATTTATCTCCAGTAATATCTCTGAGTGTGATATTGTGCATGGCCTATGTTGTAGACAATAACACATTACATCTTTTTTGTCTCCTGCTATTTCATCATACGACGTTTAGTTACGGAGTTATTAATGATTTTGTACTTTTTGTCCGAAATTTTTCTATGTCCCACGAATAACTTAAAAATTGATTCGAATGAAATTTCAAAAAATAGGTTTTTTTAATACTTTTATTATATTTTTTACGTCTTGTAGGGTCGGAAACCAACATGATATTTTCATGTATTTTTTCGTCCCATGCATTTTTGGTTTCAGGTGATAGAATTATTTTCCACTACGTCCCATGCTCATCTATATTATATAAAACCACATGGCTGACTGATTCACTCACTGACATAAATGTTTACCCACTTCCAAATGAGTTAGAAACTTGATATTTGGCAAAAACACTCCTTTCACCTTGCAACCAACAGAAGAATTCCGAAAAGGTACATTTTTTAATTTTCAACCCTACAAGAAACAAAAATATAGGGGGAAGCTATTTATCTCCAGTAATATCTCTGAGTGTGATATTGTGCATGGCCTATGTTGTAGACAATAACACATTACATCTTTTTTGTCTCCTGCTATTTCATCATACGATGTTTAGTTACGGAGTTATTAATGATTTTGTACTTTTTGTCCGAAATTTTTCTATGTCCCACGAATAACTTAAAAATTGATTCGAATGAAATTTCAAAAAATAGGTTTTTTTAATACTTTTATTATATTTTTTACGTCTTGTAGGGTCGGAAACCAACATGATATTTTGATGTATTTTTTCGTCCCATGCATTTTTGGTTTCAGGTGATAGAATTATTTTCCACTACGTCCCATGCTCATCTATATTATATAAAACCACATGGCTGACTGATTCACTCACTGACATAAATGTTTACCCACTTCCAAATGAGTTAGAAACTTGATATTTGGCAAAAACACTCCTTTCACCTTGCAACCAACAGAAAAATTCCGAAAAGGTACATTTTTTAATTTTCAACCCTACAAGAGACAAAAATATAGGGGGAAGCTATTTATCTCCAGTAATATCTCTGAGTGTGATATTGTGCATGGCCTATGTTGTAGACAATAACACATTACATCTTTTTTGTCTCCTGCTATTTCATCATACGACGTTTAGTTACGGAGTTATTAATGATTTTGTACTTTTTGTCCGAAATTTTTCTATGTCCCACGAATAACTTAAAAATTGATTCGAATGAAATTTCAAAAAATAGGTTTTTTTAATACTTTTATTATATTTTTTACGTCTTGTAGGGTCGGAAACCAACATGATATTTTGATGTATTTTTTCGTCCCATGCATTTTTGGTTTCAGGTGATAGAATTATTTTCCACTACGTCCCATGCTCATCTATATTATATAAAACCACATGGCTGACTGATTCACTCACTGACATAAATGTTTACCCACTTCCAAATGAGTTAGAAACTTGATATTTGGCAAAAACACTCCTTTCACCTTGCAACCAACAGAAAAATTCCGAAAAGGTACATTTTTTAATTTTCAACACTACAAGAGACAAAAATATAGGGGGAAGCTATTTATCTCCAGTAATATCTCTGAGTGTGATATTGTGCATGGCCTATGTTGTAGACAATAACACATTACATCTTTTTTGTCTCCTGCTATTTCATCATACGACGTTTAGTTACGGAGTTATTAATGATTTTGTACTTTTTGTCCGAAATTTTTCTATGTCCCACGAATAACTTAAAAATTGATTCGAATGAAATTTCAAAAAATAGGTTTTTTTAATACTTTTATTATATTTTTTACGTCTTGTAGGGTCGGAAACCAACATGATATTTTGATGTATTTTTTCGTCCCATGCATTTTTGGTTTCAGGTGATAGAATTATTTTCCACTACGTCCCATGCTCATCTATATTATATAAAACCACATGGCTGACTGATTCACTCACTGACATAAATGTTTACCCACTTCCAAATGAGTTAGAAACTTGATATTTGGCAAAAACACTCCTTTTACCTTGCAACCAACAGAAAAATTCCGAAAAGGTACATTTTTTAATTTTCAACCCTACAAGAGACAAAAATATAGGGGGAAGCTATTTATCTCCAGTAATATCTCTGAGTGTGATATTGTGCATGGCCTATGTTGTAGACAATAACACATTACATCTTTTTTGTCTCCTGCTATTTCATCATACGACGTTTAGTTACGGAGTTATTAATGATTTTGTACTTTTTGTCCGAAATTTTTCTATGTCCCACGAATAACTTAAAAATTGATTCGAATGAAATTTCAAAAAATAGGTTTTTTTAATACTTTTATTATATTTTTTACGTCTTGTAGGGTCGGAAACCAACATGATATTTTGATGTATTTTTTCGTCCCATGCATTTTTGGTTTCAGGTGATAGAATTATTTTCCACTACGTCCCATGCTCATCTATATTATATAAAACCACATGGCTGACTGATTCACTCACTGACATAAATGTTTACCCACTTCCAAATGAGTTAGAAACTTGATATTTGGCAAAAACACTCCTTTCACCTTGCAACCAACAGAAAAATTCCGAAAAGGTACATTTTTTAATTTTCAACCCTACAAGAGACAAAGATATAGGGGGAAGCTATTTATCTCCAGTAATATCTCTGAGTGTGATATTGTGCATGGCCTATGTTGTAGACAATAACACATTACATCTTTTTTGTCTCCTGCTATTTCATCATACGACGTTTAGTTACGGAGTTATTAATGATTTTGTACTTTTTGTCCGAAATTTTTCTATGTCCCACGAATAACTTAAAAATTGATTCGAATGAAATTTCAAAAAATAGGTTTTTTTAATACTTTTATTATATTTTTTACGTCTTGTAGGGTCGGAAACCAACATGATATTTTGATGTATTTTTTCGTCCCATGCATTTTTGGTTTCAGGTGATAGAATTATTTTCCACTACGTCCCATGCTCATCTATATTATATAAAACCACATGGCTGACTGATTCACTCACTGACATAAATGTTTACCCACTTCCAAATGAGTTAGAAACTTGATATTTGGCAAAAACACTCCTTTCACCTTGCAACCAACAGAAAAATTCCGAAAAGGTACATTTTTTAATTTTCAACCCTACAAGAGACAAAAATATAGGGGGAAGCTATTTATCTCCAGTAATATCTCTGAGTGTGATATTGTGCATGGCCTATGTTGTAGACAATAACACATTACATCTTTTTTGTCTCCTGCTATTTCATCATACGACGTTTAGTTACGGAGTTATTAATGATTTTGTACTTTTTGTCCGAAATTTTTCTATGTCCCACGAATAACTTAAAAATTGATTCGAATGAAATTTCAAAAAATAGGTTTTTTTAATACTTTTATTATATTTTTTACGTCTTGTAGGGTCGGAAACCAACATGATATTTTGATGTATTTTTTCGTCCCATGCATTTTTGGTTTCAGGTGATAGAATTATTTTCCACTACGTCCCATGCTCATCTATATTATATAAAACCACATGGCTGACTGATTCACTCACTGACATAAATGTTTACCCACTTCCAAATGAGTTAGAAACTTGATATTTGGCAAAAACACTCCTTTCACCTTGCAACCAACAGAAAAATTCCGAAAAGGTACATTTTTTAATTTTCAACCCTACAAGAGACAAAAATATAGGGGGAAGCTATTTATCTCCAGTAATATCTCTGAGTGTGATATTGTGCATGGCCTATGTTGTAGACAATAACACATTACATCTTTTTTGTCTCCTGCTATTTCATCATACGACGTTTAGTTACGGAGTTATTAATGATTTTGTACTTTTTGTCCGAAATTTTTCTATGTCCCACGAATAACTTAAAAATTGATTCGAATGAAATTTCAAAAAATAGGTTTTTTTAATACTTTTATTATATTTTTTACGTCTTGTAGGGTCGGAAACCAACATGATATTTTGATGTATTTTTTCGTCCCATGCATTTTTGGTTTCAGGTGATAGAATTATTTTCCACTACGTCCCATGCTCATCTATATTATATAAAACCACATGGCTGACTGATTCACTCACTGACATAAATGTTTACCCACTTCCAAATGAGTTAGAAACTTGATATTTGGCAAAAACACTCCTTTCACCTTGCAACCAACAGAAAAATTCCGAAAAGGTACATTTTTTTAATTTTCAACCCTACAAGAGACAAAAATATAGGGGGAAGCTATTTATCTCCAGTAATATCTCTGAGTGTGATATTGTGCATGGCCTATGTTGTAGACAATAACACATTACATCTTTTTTGTCTCCTGCTATTTCATCATACGACGTTTAGTTACGGAGTTATTAATGATTTTGTACTTTTTGTCCGAAATTTTTCTATGTCCCACGAATAACTTAAAAATTGATTCGAATGAAATTTCAAAAAATAGTTTTTTTTAATACTTTTATTATATTTTTTACGTCTTGTAGGGTCGGAAACCAACATGATATTTTGATGTATTTTTTCGTCCCATGCATTTTTGGTTTCAGGTGATAGAATTATTTTCCACTACGTCCCATGCTCATCTATATTATATAAAACCACATGGCTGACTGATTCACTCACTGACATAAATGTTTACCCACTTCCAAATGAGTTAGAAACTTGATATTTGGCAAAAACACTCCTTTCACCTTGCAACCAACAGAAAAATTCCGAAAAGGTACATTTTTTAATTTTCAACCCTACAAGAGACAAAAATATAGGGGGAAGCTATTTATCTCCAGTAATATCTCTGAGTGTGATATTGTGCATGGCCTATGTTGTAGACAATAACTCATTACATCTTTTTTGTCTCCTGCTATTTCATCATACGACGTTTAGTTACGGAGTTATTAATGATTTTGTACTTTTTGTCCGAAATTTTTCTATGTCCCACGAATAACTTAAAAATTGATTCGAATGAAATTTCAAAAAATAGGTTTTTTTAATACTTTTATTATATTTTTTACGTCTTGTAGGGTCGGAAACCAACATGATATTTTGATGTATTTTTTCGTCCCATGCATTTTTGGTTTCAGGTGATAGAATTATTTTCCATTAGGACCTATTTGTTTATTGGTTAATTTCCAGTATGATCTGATTATCGATTGTATTATTTATAGAGGGGTTTTGTGGGATTGCAAACAATATGTGATTTTGAGTCTAATTTTATACTCTTCGTGCAGTCTGTATCATGTGAGTTACTGTCCCTGTAGGCTTTTTAAGAAGGTATGGTACCTAATATTTTCCGCTGTGTGCTTTAATTCTGATGAAGGGTTTTATTTTTCGTCAATTGAATATTTTCGTTTGCCAGTACTTGACTCTTCTTAGCCGTTTTTTGAAAGGAACGAGCAAGTTGAATTCACAGATGAATGCGGCGAATCCTACCGACGTCCAGTGTAATTTTCTTATTTTTCTGCCTTAACTTTACGGTTGTATTGCACAAATGTATTTAATATAACTGGTTTTAATCATTCTGCTGTATTTTAGCCTACTTTTCTCATTTTGCAAAAAGGAGGAAAAGGTAGAGTTATGTGATCAATCCGGGAAAATGTGTGCCTGTGTCCTTCTGTCTATCTGGCTGTGTGTGTGTCCTCCCCTATCAACTCCTATACGGCTGCAGCTATCGAAACCAAATTTGTTATGAGTAAAGATCTACACCTTAATATCTCACGGCCATATTTGAAATTGACGTCAGTGCTACCAACTGCTGAAAAAACGCAATCGAAATTTTAGCTCTATGTTGGATATCTCAGAAGTTATGGATGCGAACTCTTCCAAAATTGGCACACAAATAGACGAAACATTTCAGATTAATTTTCAGAAGTTCATACATGCCAGTGTTGCCAACATGATTCTAATTCTGCCGATATGTCCAAAATATAAATGAATGTAACTTTTATACTGTCAATTGAATTTGAACCAAATTCCGTATGTACTATATGTACTATAACAGATATGACTGTACGTATTCTAATGAGCCGCTAGGGCTGCCAACTGTTGATAAATGGTCTCTATATATTTTAACATTAATATATCTGAAAGTATGCAAGGCAACGGCTCTAAACTTTGCACACGTGTAGTGTCTAAAATTCTACCTTAGTTTGGCGTAACTTATATACATCAGTGCTGCCAACACGATTATATGCCTGTTGATAGGTCCAGTCTTTAAATGCATATAACTTCTATACTAACAAATGGATTTCGACCAAATTTCGTATGTGCCTTGTGTATCATAACAGTTATTACTGTACGTATTCGTAAGAGCCAGCAGGACTGCCAACTGTTAGTAAATGCTCTCTCTAATTGTTCAATCCTAATAGCAATATATCAGAAAGTGTGCAAGCCATCAGCTCTAAACTTTGCACACGTATAGCACCTGACATTCTAGATTAATTTGGAGTAACTAATATACCTCAGTACTGCCAACATGATTGTAAGCTTTCTGATAGTTTTAATTTTAATTTCATGTAACTTCTATACCAACAAATGGATTTAACCAAAATTGGCACTATATTAGATCGTAATATTTTCGTTTATTTCTGAGCATCACATACTTGACTTCGTTCCCAACATGATTTTACGCGCACTGATTAATCCAATATCAAACAGCATGTAACGTCCATACTATCCATTAGACTTCAACTAAATGTTGTATGTGCATTCTATACCTTATGAGATGGAACTAAGAATATATTCAGAGTCGACATTCAAACTGTAGTACTTATAAATGTTAGTATTACCAACTTGATTTCGTCATTATTCTAGATAGGTCTATATAGATTGGCATGAATTCTAATATTTAAGGAAAGTAGGCTCTCTAGTTCGTCACGGAACTACATGTTTTTTTTAAATTATCATATTAGGACGATAATCGAGGTGCATATTTCGAGGGGCATATTAGAGGTGCTCAATATTGTAGAAAATTAATTTACATTCTACCACATAGAAACTGATATTCAATATGTACGTATTTTTAGCCTACTTTTCACATTTTGCAAAAATGAGGAAAAGGTAGACTTATGAGATCGATCCGGGCAAATGTGTGTCTGTCTGTCCTTCTGTTAGTCTGTCTGTCTGTCTGTCTGGCTGGCTCTGTGTGTGTCTACCCCTATCAACTCCTAAACGGCTGCAGCAATCGAAACAAAATTTGGTAGGAGTAAAGATCTATACCTGAATATCTCAATGCCGTATTTGAAAATGATGTCAGTGCTACCAACTGCTGAAAAATCGCAATTGAAATTTGAGCTCCATGTTGGATACCTTGAAAGGTATGAATGGGACCTATTTTCAAATTGGCACACGTATACATAATAATATTTCATTTTAATTTCTAGGAGACATACATGGCAGTGTTGCCAAAATGATTATAAGCCTCCTGATAGGTCCAATTTTCATATGCATATATCTTCTACACTATCAATTGGAATTCAACCAAATTTCGTATGTGCTATGTGTACATAAACATATATGACTGAGCGTATTCTTAAGGGCCACCAGGGCTGCCAACTGTTAATAAATGCTCACAATTTATTTTATCCAAATACCAATATATCAGAAAGTATGCAAACCGACAGATTTAAACTATGCACACGTATAGTACCTGACATTCTATATTAATTTGGAGTAACTTATATACGTCGGTGCTACCAACATGATTCTAAGCCTGCTGAGAGGTCCAACTTTAAATACATGTATCTTCTATACTATCCGTTGGATTTCAACCACATTCCGTATATCGTATGTGTACCATAACAGATATGACTATAAGTGTCCTTAAGAGCAACCAGGGCTGCCGTTAATAAATGCTGTCTCTATTTTTGTTACCCTAATATCAATATATCAGAAAGTATGCAGGCCAATAACTCTAAACTTTGCATGTTCTGAACAGCAGCGCATCGGCATTTTGGAACCGGTTGGCCACACCACACAATCTAAAACTGACTGTTTTGCTAGGGGACCTGCTTTATCAAATCTTCCCGCCATCATATACAGTAACTGGCAGTAGGCTAAATAACTTTTCATAATAAAACTCCTGAAAACGATATTACAGGTAGGCTAGGGGATCTGCGTTAACGAAATTTCCTGTCATTATATAACTGGCATTAGGCTAGGGGACATGCCTTGGCAAAACTCCCCCTCCCCATATTATTATAACTAGAAGTATACTAGAGGACCAGCCATGTCCTAACAGACTTAAACATATCAGTGCGCACAATCTACCCTCAATTGGAAATATATTTTAAAAGTGAGAAAAGAGATGTCAAAAGAGGCAATAACACTATAGAGAATTAAAATTTGGACTCGTAACAAAACATTATCATATATTAAGTAGTGCATTTTATGGACTAGAGGGCAAGTGCAAAAAAAAAAAAAATCCGAAAATTTGACACGCAACTAATGTGCGGGACTTCGTACACTGAAGACACTATACACTTATAGAAAAATTATAACAAAGCAAAAATAAGATTTTATTCAGACCATTAGCATAATTTATTTTGGTAGGTATCACCCACGAATCAACTAAAAATTTACATCACAGGAAAATCTGCATGCAACATATTCGTCTTTATTATTATTACAAAGTCACAGCAAACATAAAAACCGTAAATTCAGAACGATATATTTTAAACACTTCAAACCATTACTTCCCTAAAAATTGACGGATCGTCAAACGCACCGGGGGCTTGGGGGCGGAGCCCCCAACGAGCAAAGCGAGTCTTATATATAAAAGTGAAAGTCTGTATGTATGTATGTATGTATGTATGTATGTGGGTGGGAGGGTGGATTGGTTCCGTATATACCGTTCCACCAATCTCAACCAAATTTTGCATACATATAGTTTAGGACCCAGAAGGAACGGCTGGCTACATGAATTTCCGATAGTCTTTCTCATTCTTCTGATTTCGGCCTTTTTGCACTCAAGCAAAGGCTAATAAAAGCAGAAAATAAACTGATGAAGTAAAGCAAGGCCGGCCATCTCCATAGCAACAGTAGCTCGAGACGAGACCACCAAGTTTCCATCTATCTTGGTAAGAGGCCATGCTACACCCACTGCCAGCTAGATCGCATCCCTCCAAGCTGCTTTAAACTGCCTGTCCATTCAACACAAGATAGGTTACAGCACCAACGCACTGATCGCCGCTGCATTTTCACTCCCAGCAGGATCGCATCCCTCCTGGCTACTTTAAACTGCCTGTCCATTCAACACATGATAGGTTACAGCACCAACGCACTGTGATCGCGGCTGCATTTTCACTCCCAGCTGGATCGCATCCCTCCTGGCTGCTTTAAACTGCCTGTCCATTCAACACATGATAGGTTACAGCACCAACGCACTGTGATCGCCACGGCATTTTCACTGCCAGCTGGATCGCATCCCTCCTGGCTGCATGGCAACAGTAAGTCAAGACGGGACCACCAAGTTTCCATCTATAAAAGAGGCCATGCTACACCCACTGCCAGTTAGATCGCATCCCTCCAAGCTGCTTTAAACTGCCTGTCCATTCAACACAAGATAGGTTCCAGCACCAACCCACTGTGATCGCCGCGGCATTTTAACTGCCAGCTGGATCGCATCCCTCCTGGCTGCTTTTAACTGCCTGCCCATTCAACACTCAGACGCGTACAGATATACTGTATATTAATTCACAGTTAGGTTGCAGCGCCAACCTAACGCGGCTTTTGAAGGGGACGATACCTGAAACGAAGGGTTTTTAACATTGGAGGCTTAATATCGAGATTGAAAAAACGCGAAAACATGGCACTAAGTTAGTTCTTTTGTTACTCAATCAGCATAAAGTTTATGATATTAATTCACACACATAATAACGGGTAAATGTTCAATATAAAGAAAAGCGAAATACAAAACGAAGGGTTGTTAAGTTTGGAGGCTTAATATCGAGATTCCAGGCGCTATTTCTGGTGACTTCCGAGAATTCCCATTCTTGTTCGTGGGGTAAACACATATTGAGAAATGAGTTCTGTCGAGCACACCAGCTGTAATATTATGCACTTTAAAATACAGTCAAAAGGCATCAAATAGGCAATCATACTCCAGATAGGCACAGACCCTTGAAATAGGCATTTATAGGCACAATAAAACCAATGAAATCTAGCCTAAAAGAACCTAAAACGGATTTATATCTCGAAAGCCTACGTTTCTAAACACAGGAATGAAATAGGCAAATAGGCAAATTCCCGTCTCTAGTGATATGTAATGCACAAAAAATTGTTGGTCTCAGATCAATAGTTTAAATGTAAAACATATTTTTGTGTTTTTCTCAAAACTAGTCTTGATGCACATGGAGCCTTTTAGAAATGACCGATTCAATTATAATAATTAAAATAAATTAAAATGTAAAAACACATACAAATAAAAATAAACAGTTTTGCCCTGTAGAGGGTAAAAGAAAATTCACTAGTTGTTGATTATGTCACGCATCGACTTCTTCGATAAAATACCGGTCTGTTATTTAATTTTCAGTAATCTGGCAACCCTGCCTGTGAGTGACCTGGTGTCGTACAATAGCTTGCAAAAATTATGTTCATATTCATGCAATTTCTGAAAGAAAAAAGGAAGCAAACTGAATCATTGTTTCCTGATATCCGGTTCAATTATTATTAATACGCCTTTTTCAGAAAGTAACTCCATTTAATACAATATTCGTCACTTTTCCCTCCAGTCTGTATGAAGAAATTTCTGACCATTTGCGACCAAGATGAAGAAACATTATACGCTAAAAAACTGTCTGTATCGATATCGAAGTGACATTCTAGTGGCACATGGCTAATGCCTCCTATCATGCCACTTCAATATGAAGGGTTTTATTTGGCTTTAACGGTAGTCCACGTTTACTTGTCCAGTTGACACAAGCTATTTAACAAGGGTTGGTAGAATTCTTGGAAAGGTGCAGATAAAATACTTACATTGCGCTCGCAGCAAGCTATCACAGCAGCACGTTCGTAGTCGTGCATAGTGGGCACAATCTCCAGCTAGTACCTCGCACACATCAGCTCCGTAGTAGCACGTGTGAGGGATGTAGGGGAACGGCTCTGAAACAAGAGTATTGCCAAATTAGAACACTTCTTGCCCACAAGAGCAGGTGTGAAGGATGTAAGAACAATTCTAAGCAAAAGTGTTTTGCCAAGTTAGAACCAAGTTATTGGAAATAAGTAGCCAAGCAGTGATGTGGAACACACGTAATAGGTAGTTGGGATAAACGACAGTTACTTTGAGGATATTGCAATCAATTACAAGGACAAATGATAATTTGACAGCAGCAACTCAATTTTCCCTTAATAACTTCTCCAGGAATTCATCTTGACATTTTATTTTAATGTATTAATGCCTGTCCGAAGACAAAAAGTTATTTTTGGTGTTTGCAACTACGATGCACGACAATATTTCAGCGTGACAACGTATTCTCGGAATGATTTGTTTAAACTGTCGCTCTTGCGAAATTTCAGCTTCGTATATTTTTTAATGATGTATTTTGCGGAACGGAAAGTTCACAGGCGAAATGAAGAAAAGCCGAGTTGCACTTCCCGGGAAACTCCAAACACAACCACTCTTCTCTGAAGTTTTGACTCAACACGACTCGACAGTTTGATGCTGGCTGTATCTGAGGTAATATGTTCGCCCCCTAGCTATTCTGTAACTGGGGTTATAGACTCGCCCCAAGCCAACTCGTCTGTCGAATCAGTATTTGAATGGAGATTGTTGGAAGAAATGAAAACGTAAAAACACTTACAGTGGGTGACTGTTTTGTAGAACTTTTCATGCTGAACAATTCTTACACTCATATTATATAGATATTTTTAACGGTTTGCCCATCGTAAGCTTAAAAAGCGCACGGACGCCATGTGTTTTTTTGACTTTTCCACTGAAATCGTTACTGCTCGGCTTCCTTTGATCATAAATAAATTATATTCTACAGAAATCTTCCTCGAGATATCCTTTACAGAATGGTGAAAACCGCATCAAATCATCGAGAGGTTCACCCGTGACATCGAAAAACGACAGTAGCGACACTCGAGCGCAGCAACAGAAGAGAGAGAGAGAGAGCGTTGCAGCAGAAGAGAGAAAAAACAATATCACCTTTCACTGTAACACTTTTTGATGTGTAACACCTTTCCACTCGGTTGCTGGATATTTTTGTGGGAGTGATTTTGGAAAATGGGACGGAAGTGGATCGGAACGATCGAGGTGGCACCAGCTGGCATACTTTCGTTCGATCGAACGGAAGTGTAAGACGCACTGCCAACTCGATCGATCCAGCTGGCAGTGGTAAGAGAAACAATGAGCGCGCGGTGTCGGAAATTGATACCATGACGTACTCTCGGCCATGTGGAATGTATATGACATACTAAACGGTAAACGCTCATGCGAACTCTGGTCTCAAGTGATTGAAACAAAGCACATGGTACATGTTCGAAGTCTTCGTATCAGTATTTAAATGGTAAACTGCCTTAATATCAAACATTGTAAGTAGTCGGCATTGCCGGTATAATGTTTCTGCACAATGGCTATTCAAATATTAACCCACATAACTGTAATGCAGTCATCAATATAATGTAATCGTTGTGGTTATACGAGAATTGAGCAAGCCTTAATGAACTATTAATGAATACATTCTCTTTACTCACAAGAGGGCCTATTCATAAGGCATTTTAAACTCAATTTCACGCAGGAACATTATCGAAACAAGCAAAATATAAATGAAATTTAATTCCATAATGCAGTATTATTGGAACGTGGAAATAAGTCACCATCTTGTGCACAATATTTGCCTAGTCGAAATAGTCGTGGGGTTAGCACCTGTGACTGTGAATCTAGAGATCTCGGATTCGAATCCCGGACTGGGTAGATATTTTTGCTACCAGATTATCATTTTAAACGATATTTATCATATCAATATGACTCATTTTAACAGAATCCATATGAAATTACGTGTTGGTCTGTGAATCAAGAGGTCCTGTTTATAAGGAATTTAAGGTTATGAGCGGTGTCACGTCTATTAATCTAGTTGATCCATAACGTATTCTTTATTTAGGCTAGTGCTGGTGGAAGCTACAAATCATCTAATAAAATGAGTTCTGTATTAAAAACTACAATATCTGTAAAACACTCCCTTTTACAATAGATTAATATTTGTGCCAATAATAGTATAAAATTCTGGTGTATCAACAATTTCACGTGAGGTTTCTTCTATGTCAGATACACATCATATGCGACTACTGTAAGGCTCGTAATTTAAAAAAAATTATTTTGCATCGGGATCATTCACCCGGCTGTCGCTGGTAGCGTGTGTAGCGCGGCGCAGCGTCGGAATAAAATACTGCCAACTATACAATCATACGCAGATCAAGAAAAAAAAACACAATAAACTATTTAATTACCTCCACAACTTCCTGGTCTGTCAAAGGAATATTACATCATTTGGCGTAAAATAATTGTATCACTCTAACCATATGACAAAACTAGAATATTTAAATCAATGTTCAGTGCATTGTGGTATTTGATTATAAACACTCGTATGTGCCCGATCTCTGTTGAACTATAACTTAGAAGTGAAAGGAAAATATTGTTAATAATTCATTGCCCATTTCTTCAGAGAAATTTTATGATGTCAATTTCCGTTCGTCGTGGAAAACTAGAACTCAATTTAGGTCTTCAATTCCTAATGAATTTTGGAGTACCGTATCTTTAAATGCTTCTCTGATGAGAACAGAACTTGCCTGGTTTAGTGAAGGAAGAAGAATGTTTTGTAACATCCTGTCATTGGTTTTATATGGAGTGGCATTTTGGCGCGCGATAAGTTTATTGGTTTCCGTTTTTTACGAACGTCACTGTATTCCAACAATTTCTTTGACGTTGTTACTTGTTACGTCAAAAATAAACAATACAATAAATATTGTTTTTAACGAAATATTTTGTACTTCTGTGGCGACAGCCAAGCCATCGGTGGTCAGACCTAGCAGTTTAGCGGAGTGCATTGAGTCACGCTCCAAGACCTACGGAGATCGGAGGTTCGAAACCCGGCGCTGAGAGTGGTGAGTGTGATTTCCCTGAGTTTCTCCATACTTCCTCTACGCAAATGCCGGGATGGTATCTTATTTCCTCCTAGGTCACCTACCAAAATCCTAGACCCAAATAACTCCAGTTACATACACATACAATACACTCATACAAGCAGTGGCGGATCCAGGCCCTGCGGGGCCCTGGGCGATATGATAAGGTGGGGCCCAGAAAAATAGAAAATTTAAAAATATCAAATCAAATGGAAAATAGTTTGCTAATAATAAAATAAAGAATAGTTACACTATTTTCAATACACTACAGCACATTTTTAGCCTATTTTCAATTTTGAAAAAATAGGCTTATGAGATCACCTTTTGTCCGTGTGTGTGTGCGTGTGTGTGTGTGTGTGTGTGATTCGTGTGTGTGTCCCCCTCTAATAAAATCTAAACGGCAGGAGCGATTTCAATGAAACTCGGAAAGTTCATAGCACTATTCCCGGCGACTTCGACCGTGCCCTTCAAATGTTGTTACGACTCACCAATCCAACATGGCGGCTGTGCGAATTATTTCACCAGCATTCAATATCTCCGAAACTATTACCGATATTACCCTGACATTTTCTATGGTGATAGAGGGAACTACTATAAGTTCACTTATGTGACTTTTGAAAACCTGGTAACTACAAAACCAACATGGCGGCCAAGCGAATTCGCGACTTTTAAATAGACGTTTCTCACGATTTGACCAACCAAACGCAATGAAACTTGGTACAGTATATGTTTATATACATTGTAATGCACCGACATCTAACTTCGTTCAATTGTTTACATAATCACAAGATGGCGGATGTGCGAAATATTTCACCGGCATTCTATATCTCTGAAACTATTAGCGGTATCTCCCTAAAATTGTGTACGGAGATAAAGGGCACTACTGGAAGTCCATCTATAAGATTTTCAAAAACCGGTTAACTACGAAACGAACATGGCGGCCAAGCGAATTTGAACATTTTAAATAGAGCTTTCTCGCGATTTAATGTTCCAAGCGCACTGAAACCTGGTACAGGAAATATTTATACACATTGTAATCCACTGGTATCTAATTTAGTTCAATTGTTTACATAACCTCAAGATGGCGGCAGTGCGAATTTTAAAATTAAGTTTTTATTTCTTGTGATGTAGTCATGCGATCGAAGTGAAAGTTTGGATAATGAACCTAAGCAATAATTTCCTTTAATGGTACATGACTCTATGGCCTATACATTTAACAATCCAACATGGCGACCATCCGAAATATTTAGACGATACTGAATATCTACGAATCTATTTTAGCAATCAAACTGCATTTTTTAATGATCATAGGGGCTATGAACTTAAGTTCACCTATAGGACTTTAAATCTTCTTAAGAAATAATTTAGATCATGAACAGATAACAGCTTATGATTATCTAATTAAGGAACAGGATTTTGAATTCTCTGCCGTAAAAATTCAGCAGTTTAAGTTAATAATTGTATGCGTATACCGTTCTCCGTCAGGAAAGTTTCCTCTATTTATAGATAAACTAGAATTGTTACTCAATAACATGAGCAAAGTAAATTTCGATATAATAATTTGTGGGGATGTAAATGTGGATTTCTTAAAACTTGATAGAAATTGTGAATTATTAAACCAGTTACTAATTTCCTATGGACTGAAACCTACAGTAAATACACCAACAAGAATAACAAAATTTAGTAAAACCACTCCTGATCAAATTTTTATAAATACAGATAAATATCACCATTCAATAGAAGTCTATTGTCCGGGTTTTAGTGACCACCATGGACAAATACTGAGTTTTGAAGTATCCGAAGTAATCAATAATAATGATAATGGAGTAAAATCAAAGTGCAGGTCATTCACTGAATCAAATGTTACATATTTCAATGACTTATTAAATAAGGAAACATGGTCAGAAATTTATGAACTAGAAAATGTAAATGATAAATTTAATGCATTTAACAGTACCCTAAAACACTATTTTGAAATAGCATTCCCCTTTAAACGAAGAACTGTTCAAAATAACAAAACTAGCAATTGGATAACAACAGGGATTATAAATTCATGTCAAAGAAAGAAATTTCTACACAAATTATATAAACAATACCACACAACACCTGAATTCAATTTATACTACAAAAAATACATTAGCATATTAAATAAGGTAATAAGACTAGCAAAGAAAATGCATAATGATAATTTTATTTCCCAATCATCTAATAAAAACAGGGCTATGTGGTCTGTAATAAAGAAAGAAACTGGAAAATCTGCTAAAATACAAAGGAACATTACACTGACCAGAAATAATAAAGTGATTAATAATCCAGAGGAAATAGCAAACACTTTTAATGACTATTTTCTGGAAATTCCGCAAAAATTATTAAATAAATCACAGGTAAATACACTAAATTCTAATAATAAAATAAATATATGCAGTGATTCTTTATTTATAAATCATGTCACAAGTGAAGAGGTAAGAATAGTTATAAAAGAGCTAAAAAATAAATTCTGTGCTGGCATTGATGGCATCCCTGATGCAATTTTAAAGAAATGTGCAGAAAATATAATAAATCCACTTACGCACTTAATAAACAGTTCAATTCTCTCAGGAACTTACCCGGATATTTTGAAGTTATCAAAAGTAATTCCAGTGCACAAAAATGGTTCAAAAGATGAATTAGATAACTATCGTCCTATTACCTTACCAACTGGTATTGCAAAAATTGTGGAAAAAATTATGTATAAGAGACTGATAAGTTTCATAGAAAAAAATAAAATATTATCAAACTCACAACATGGATTTAGAACGGAAAAATCTACACAGACAGCAATTTACGAATGTAGTAATAGTATACTGAAATTAATTGACAATAAGGAACATGTAACTGGCCTATTCTTGGATTTATCGAAAGCATTTGATGTAGTTGACCATAAAATCCTCCTTACCAAACTAAATCAATATGGTGTTAGAGGTCTAGCTAATAAATGGATAGAGTCTTACTTAACAAGGCGTAAACAAATAGTAAGCTTGAGACACAAGGATGATGGAACCAAATTACTTAATGAAACATTGTCCAATGAGGGAATTATTGAATTTGGAGTACCCCAGGGATCGGTTTTGGGCCCACTACTCTTTCTTCTATATATCAATGATATAACACAGAACGTTCATTCACATAAGGAAATTTTGTTTGCGGACGATACAACACTCGTAATAAAAGGTGAAACTAAACAGGTCATACAGCAGTCTGCTGACTCCGTTACAGGAGAGTTAACCAAATGGTCACAAGATAATCGCCTCATAATAAACTATAAAAAGACAGTATGTCTAAATTTCCACACTATACAGAATAGGAATCCTGCGATGCCCAATATAACATTAAATGGTCATCAAATAGAAAATAAATCAGAAACAAAGTTTTTAGGACTATGGATACAACAAGACTTGAAATGGAATAAACATATACAATATCTGAATACTAAACTGAACTCGATGTGCTTTGCGTTACGTATTTTGAAAACCTGCACTAGCATGCACACATTAAGAAATACTTATTTTGCTTATTTCCATTCATACTTAAGATATGGGATCATATTTTGGGGTATGTCGCCAGATGTACTAAGCACGTTTAGGATACAAAAGAGAGCGATTAGAATTATGGCAAATGTACACTCTAGAGAATCATGTAGACCTCTGTTTAAAGATTTAAACATTCTCCCACTGCCCTGCATATATATCTTTGAAAGTATTATGTTTTTTAAAAAGAATTTAATGAATAAAGATGTTTTTCTTAAAACAAACAATGATGTTCATAGGCATAACACAAGACAAAATCAAAACATTCATATTTCACACACACACACAAGCATATATCAAAAAGGAACTTTTCACACTGGAGTTAAATTATACAATAAACTACCCCAGTATATAAAACTGGCCCCAAAAATAAAAACCTTTGATAGAATGTTGAAAGCTTATCTGCAGTGCCATTGTTTTTACTCAGTAGTTGAATATTTTAGCGTATAGGAGTGATGGAATCTATAACTATATTTTACTTTTTTAATTTAATTTTAATACCTAGCTGTATGTTGTTGTATTTATAGAATTAAGTTTTCATATTATGATAATAGAGTGAGGTGTAAATAGTTGTGCAATAAGATTGTATCTATTAAGATTTGCTATTATAATAAGTTATAAATAGTTTTAATCTTAGTAATATATACCTGTTAGTTCTTTTATTTTATGCATGTAAATTCTGACGTGTCCTATATCAAAAATGTATTGACTGCATGTATTTGATCAAATGGAATTAATAAAAATCTATCTATCTAAATAACCTGGTGATCACAAATCCAACATGGCGGTGACGGAATTATAAATATTCACATGGACGTTTCTCGCAATTTAGCCATCCGCGTGCAGTGAAACTTGGTACAGTAAATCTTTATCCGAATGTTAATCCACTGGCATCTAATTTATTTCAATTGTTTCCATAACCTCAAGATGGCAGCTGTGAAAAATTTTTAAATCTCCTTGTTTTTTCTTGTGTCCTAATTATGCGATTGAAGTTTGAATACTACACGTTCACAATAATCTGCATGTAACAGTACATAACTCTAGGACCTACATATATAAAATCCAACAAGGCGACCGTCCGAAATATTTAGTCGGTTCTCAATATCTACGAATCTATTTTTGCAATCAAACTGGAATTGTGTATGTTGATAGTGGCAATTAACATAAGTAGGATATATGAAAATAGGCTGTATAGTTCTTCACGGAACTACTTGTTTAATAATATGAAAGAAACCTTAAGTCCCCTTCAAGAAGATTATGTAAACTATGAAATATTAAAATTTTACTTTGCGACTTCTTTTCCGGCTGAAGTCATCTATTATTTCACTGAAATCTTAACTTGCTAAACGGTCTCGGGAGGTCATAGCTGCACTGAAAACGGAATATGAATTATAAATTAGATTGAAAAGTATAATTACGGTAATTAATTAATTCAATTTAAAAAATCCACGGCGCGGGCCCCCCCGGACCGGGGGCCCTGGGCGGTCGCCCTCCCCTAGATCCGCCCCTGCATACAAGTACACAGGACTGATAACCAAAGTTGTCACAAGTCGCTAACTGATGCTATACTTTCTTGAATGACCTGACACCTGTAGGTCGTCTGCTTGAAATTCCGGGGGTGTCAACCAGATAGGGATTATTTGGTACCATCGGTGTAGTTGCGCGGCCAGCCATATGGAGCGCTGTATATCGTCTTGCCAACATATGCATGCTACTCGTTGTAATTCAATTGCAAATATATCCCTATATTTAGTCAATAAATATACACATAATTCCTAATTGACATTTCCTTGCAATTATCTTGCTCACCGACGATAATTACGGCATTTATCATTAAATAAACATTATTTCTACTGGGTTGGCGGCATTGACCAACATGGACGCTCTGTTTATGTCGTGCTTGGTGTAAACAATATTGGCCGTATATTAATATTTTATAATAAGCTAATGTTGGGTTCTTTCTCATCTTTCTTTCATCAAATCGTCTTCTTGGTAATGAGAAGTGAACAGTTCTTCTTCTGCTACGCCAAGTAAGTACGCTTATTTTAAGAGTTTAAGTGAAAACTTGTTTCTGTAGTGCCTGTGAAAAATATACTGTACCGGTAGCCTAGTTTTGAATTGATATTAGACGCGGTGTACAGGTGATATTCTACTTGACATATTAATTACACTTTCACTATTATTTATTCCACAGGTAGGCCTACCAAATTCTGTGAACAAACAAATCGTAAATTGCTGTTCTCGAAATAGCAGATAAATGTGGCAATTTGGCCTACTCTCCTGAGAAATGACCAGGTAAGAGTCTATGTTACCGTAATGTTTTCAACTTGATTACATCGTGCAGAGATACATACAGTACCATGAGCCTATTGCATATGTGTACTCAAGTTCTTGAGGAGTGTTAATAATTCATTTTACATTGCGGTAGATTAAAAATGTCATGGCTCATGGCAACGTGTCTAAGCTTTAATATTTTCCCCTTCCTTGAATTTCAAATTATTGGTACCGTATTCAAAAAGATCAGTTCTTGCACATGTTAGTTACTGGTGCAGTGGCAAGTATATTAAAACTACAGAACAGGAGACCAAGCCGTCGTAACTTTCAACAAGGTATATTACTGAAAATATAGTATGTATGATTGACAAACCTTTCTCGGAGATGTTGGGAGTCGTTTTACTTTCTCAATTGCCACTGCTGCACCGGAATAATTCCTTTTAATTGATTATTTACGAAAATAATGCTTTTAGCATTGTCTTCATTTCACTATGGAGGCCATCTTGGACACTACGTCATACGTCATGTGACACCGGAAAAACGAACATCTGAGTACGTTACCAACATGTCCAATACAAAATTCACCATATGACACGTAAAGTTTGAAATTGTTACAAATTTCCACTAAGTTAAGCACTGTCTTGCGGAAAGTTACTGCTGGTACCACAAGCAAGGGGGTCTAGGGCGTAAGCCCCAGGTTAGGCTTGTTTTTGTATGTAAAACATTAATAAGATAGAATTTATGTCCGCTACTAGGTTAGGTACTGCCTGGTCGAAAATTACTGCTAGTACTACAAGCAAGGGGGTCTGGGACGTAAGCCCCAGGTTAGGTCTGTTTTTGTATGTAAAACATTATAAATACATCAATAAACACTGACATTTGGCGCAATTTTTCATTACATTACTTTATCGACGCTCTTTTGTTTACTCGTTCTATACCCGATGTCAAATAGTACCAAATGCGTGGGGTTGGCATTCCTGACTTCGTAAGCAAGATGGCTACAAAAGACTTCATTTCTGCTAGATAAGTCGTGTATCTATTTGGGATGGCTGGGTGGGTTTATGGCAGCGGACGAGTCAACATCTATTATTTTAACATCTCCGGATACCATTACTAAAGGTACTTCGGCAAATTTCATTACCTAAATTTTCTTATACCTTTGGTCTCCTGTTCTGTAGTGCTACCGCAAGTATTCAGTTGGTCGAATATGTAGTAATGCCATTACTGATGTAGAACTGTAATTACAGGTTCTAAAATCTTAACACACACTGGTCCTATGGGTGGCTGTGTGCTCTTGTTCTGTGGAGCAAAGTCCAACATTAAAATTTATTTCAGAGGTCTACATTTTGGTCCAAATATACAAATGAACGAAGCACCAAATGGTGAACGCATTTGTACTCTGAATTTGAAGCATATTAAGTTCATCAGAATGGTTTCATTTTATGCGTATGTTGTTATTTTAGAATAGGCTATATTTATTTTTCTTCCCATCATTCCATAATTATTTTTAGAAAATTCAGCAGCTACAGCACTGTATTCATGCGTTGCAAAACTATTTCTCCTCTGGCAGAGGATTAAGAATAGAATTAGAAACGATGAGACATCTTTCAGAAGGGTGATACCTGCAGAAGCAGTAACAAAACCACTCACCAGACACATCAAAAATCTAGAAGATATGCTGGAGTTATCCTTAATTGTTGTGTAATAGAAACACACGTGGATTAGTTACATTAATCGCAGAATTAAAATTTTCGTTATTTTCTGAAAGGTGAGAGAGGCAATCTTATGGGTTTCATCAATCATAGATGTCTATTACATTAATAAATAAGCTTCTGTGTCCAACTAAAATAAATCCTCATCAGTTTTGATGTGGTGTTAACTCATAAAACAGTTTAAAGAATATTGGTTAGTATGTTTATGTTCGACACTGGCGAAATGTAAATATTATGTCAGAAAACTGTACTATAATGAGGCTCATTATAGTACAAGTTTTCATTATGATACAGTTTCTCCCACCAATCAGAGCTCAAGAAACAGTTGTGTGACCAATTAGGTGAGGATAGCATCGCACCTGCGCTCACTTCCATGGCCCCCTATTTTAAATTTCACTGCGTGGCGAGAGTCATAGTGAGGTATTCCAGGAGGCCATGGTCAAATACAAGGTATTCTCTGCATCACATGCGCTCTGTTCAGTATATAAAACTGGTGAAATCTCGACAGATATTTATGAATATTTATGTTCGAACATAAAATAGTTATAATTATCGTCAAACATAAACAGTCGTATGCAACTCGTCTATAATTGTAATTAAGACACTCGTATGGAAATTATAAAACTCGTGTCTTAATTATTGTCATTATAGGCTCGTTGCATAATGTACTATTAAGTTACAAGGTGCACATATAATAAGCCACTACAACAGAGACCTGAGTGAAATCACATGAAATTTTATTAACAAATAGGTGCAGGCTAGAACTATTACTGCTGTGTTGTATTGTTTCTTCCAGTATCACAGTAAACAATTTGTTTTAAAGGACTCTTCACCTTGTATTATGTTATATCGTGGGATAGATAGATACAAGATAAATATAATTCATTTATTATATGCCAATGTAATGGTTGACATACCTATAGGTAGTATTTTATTCCTACACGTTACTTACAATATTTTTCAACACGTACGATGCTAACGTCTAAGCCAGTCACAGCTCGTGCTCAGTAGCGGCTGGTGTAGAAAATTAGTTGTGTGTAGAGATGGGCAGCAGTCAACTGAAAACAGTCGAATTAGTCGATAGTTAAAACAATCGACTTATTCAACTGCTTTTAAAAAACAGTCGAATGAATTCAACGACTACTCACCGTATCATAAACAAGTCGTTTACAAACGACTGATCTCAAAACAATCGTTGGAAATCATTGGAATGAAACAAGTCGTTGGCAAACAACTAATTCCAAGCGAATGGAATCATTCGAATTGAAGTAGTCGTTGTAAACGACTGATCCCAAAGCAATCGTTGGAAATCATTGGAATGAAACAAGTCGTTGGCAAACGACTAATTCCAAGCGAATGGAATCATTCGAATTTAAGTAGTCGTTCTAATCAAACGACTTCTTCAGGATAACTTCATGCTATACAATTCATTGTGAAATGAAAATGGTGCTGTATGTTTATTGTAGAGCTTTAATTAATAAGTTAAGTATACCTGTAGGTGCCTATAGTTTTATACAGTTCGTTGATTCTTTCAATGAAATAGCCTGAATCCAGTTGTCCAAGTTATTGGAAATGTTAAGCATTCAATATTTAGGTTATGCTTGAACTCCCGGTTTTCTGGCCCATCATCCCAGGCAAGCCTCCCAGTCAGATGGATCATTTGGCTGTAATTTTGAATTAGAGTAAGGTTGTAGTATGCGTAGTCAGATTTAGACAATAGCCTACTCCATGAAGGGGTCATGGTTACGCCTTCTATGTTTGTTTATTGAATAGAGTAACTGAAATGAGGGATGTATACTGATTTTAAGATTTGTGGAATGAGTTTATGAATTTTTAATAGAATTTAATGAAGTCTTCAGTAAAGTTGAAGGAGACATGATCGTGTTTAGACAATAGCCTACTCCATGAAGGGGTCATGACTATGCTTTCTATGTCTGTTTAAGGTGTAGTGTGGCTGAAATGAGGGAGGTTTACTGATTTTGGTGTTTGTGGAGTAATCTTTTCGTTTATAATTTAGGTTTTGTGAAGCTCGTTGCGGAGTTGTTTTATGGATTTTATTGCTCTGCAAATGAAGTGTATTAGGGGGTTCTGGGTTTGGTTTAGCTGTAGTTTACAGGGTTATGGCTGAGAGTTGTTGTAGCAGGCCTAACAACTGTGTCAGAGCAGTGGCGTGCTGTGTGGGAGGGGGGGTTAGTGGCAAAGACATGAGGGCAGGGATGGAAGAGTTTATGTGTTCCCTCACAGTTGGCGCACTTAGGCTTATCTCGAGGTACCGTACAGATAGAGTGGTGATGTAAATCTCCAGCGGGTACTGTGAGGACAGCTTGACGGCTGTAGGTGCCTATAGTTTTATACAGTTTCTTGTTCGTAGATTCTTTCAATGAAATAGCCTACGTCCAGTTGTCCAAATATATATGTAAGTCATTTCATTGGAAATGTTAAGCATTCAATATTTAGGTTATGTTTGAACTCCTTAACACAGTCTATACACTTTTAATGAGAATTGGGTGCATTCTTGAATTATTACACAACTTGAACATGGGCTTACCAATTATGGCTTAGAGTTCTATTTATTTTATGATTGAATTTTATTCATTTATTCTACCGCGTGATAAATGAATTACAAGAAAATTATTATGAAATTCTCCCCATAGCGTGATGGTAATGATCGATGCAAACATAGAATAGATTTTCCAGGAAAATTAAATCAGAAAATATTTTATATTGGGATCCAATATTAATAGCATTTTAGCAAGTCGGAGGGTGTGTACGCTCAAATTGATTCTGGTTGTCAATTGGTTTGTAGAGATGGGCATCAGCAGTCGACTGACAAAAGTTAAAACCATCGACTTGTTTGACTGCGTTTAGAAAACAGTCGAATGAATTCAACGACTACTCACCGTAACATAAACAAGTCGTTTGCAAACGACTGAACTGATCCCAATTGTTTTAACATGCTCTGAGCACTGGCATAGTTTTACGTTCTGGTCATAAATTGTTTGTATTCACATGGTTGCCAACATCTCCACTGAAAGTTCGCTCTCGTTACTGTTCTAAAGTGCTCTATTGTCGTGTCTCGTGTGTATTTATTCTAGGCTGTCGTGTTCTTGTTCAAGTTGTATTTCAACTCTACACTCTTAGTACGGTATTTTCTGCAAAACAACTAAGAAATAAAAGGCACGTCACAATTTTGGCTATGGAATTGTTACCGGTACTTTCAGTTCTAGTAATTTAATTAAGTATTGCTCTATTGCTTCACTTATTCAGAGTACATACAGGTAATGTGTCCTATACCAATATCGGGGAACATTTACTCATTGCAACATTGGATATAATGGCTGCACAATACACAACGCTGCAACCTCCATTCGAAGCACAGTAAAAATAAATAACTTGGATCAATTTCGATTTCTTTTTAGTACATATTATTCTTAAAAATAAATGAGACCAACCAGGTGGTATAGTTCTTGGTTGACACTTCTGGGGTCCATGTTTGATTGCTGAATGTCAAGAAATCTAATTCTAGTCTGAGGGTAAGAACAGGGTACACACAGCCTAGTGAGGTAAACCGGGAAATGTTGGGTTTGATTCTCCGCTTAGCCACCCAGCAAGTGGTTTATCATGGGTTCCCACACATACAGAATATAAATTTCTAGGTAATTCCAATCTTGACTGCCTCCTGTAAATCCGTAAACAAGTAGGGTAGTCGTATTCATTCATTCCTATTCATGAGCTTAAATGGCACTCTGTCAAACGCATACATGTGTCAGAATCCAACACAACACAAAATAACATAATGACTTGATTTTGTCTGCTGTTAATTCATTTTAAGGGCTTGGGACATCTTGGTCATCAGCCCCATGCAGTTGGGTGTGGGTAGAATTGCTCCGATTATGTGATGACTGTAGTAGTGTGTGTAGCTTTATAAGGGACAGGCTTGGGGAGGTGCCCCAGGAGTTGAAATAAGGTACTACCGGATTTCCATCAGGAAAGGAATAAAATAAAATAATGTTGAGGCCCACAGAAGAGATCTGCAGAATATCTTGGCTGAGTGGACAGGGAATTTGTAACTGTTCCTGTTGGTATTTCAATTTCATTTTAGTACATATTATTAAAAATTCTTAAAAATAAATGTCCCTAACTATGGCTGCCACCTTTCCAGTCCTCATCTGAATTACAGAAAGTATAGCCTACCCACTACTACAGATACCACAATAACAGAGATTATCATATAAATCCTATACACTTCCAAATATATGGGGCTAAATGAATATGTTATCAAAAGCCCTAAAATTAATATCAAAAACACAATGATTCTACAATAAGAGATTCTTTTAAAATATAGTTATAGTAGGTGCAAACATACACATAACAGCAAATTCAAGTTCTCCATTTCAAGCATTACACATTTATTAAGTTAACTGTTTCAACATACAAACTTGCATGTGTTGTAGGAATTTGCGGTTCATCGGTGTCAGCCATGGCGTCAAGGAGGTAATAGGTCCATTATCATGTGCTGTAGCCTACCGTTATACCTTGGCAAGAAAGAAGAATATGCCTCAACACATACTTTTAAAAGGACCAGATTTGATTACTGTATTTTTGCTAAGTTTGATTTTGGCTCTCCCTGTTATTTTTTCTTAGTTGACAAACTTTTTAAATAAAACATGATGATTTCTAGCAGTATTGAGTGTGTTTCTAGTTTTTCATTGAAAGTCCTATTTCTCCTTTCCCCTTCACAGCATGTCATAGAATTTACTGTATTAGTGTGCCATGAAATTTGTTTATGTACAAGTACTTACTGTATTTCACCCTTCAAAATTGGTGGACTGGATATATTTTAAAGGGAATATCAAATTAACTACTGCATATAAATTTTGTGATATCCAATTATTTTGCTGAAACTAATGAATTTGGCATTAATTACACTAACAATTTTAGTGTGATGAGGATCAGGTTACACCACCTATTTCCTTAGTATTCTCTGTTAAAATTTTCCTGTTATTGCGAACAGCATCAAGCATTTTAAGATATGAATATTCTCCCTTCCCAGTACTTTTCCTTTCTAGTTTAATCTCGGAACTAATCGGTTATAATTGGGCCTACAGTGGTTAATTGGAAGGGACCATTTTTTTAAATTGAGTAATAATATTCTGCAGACCTTATAGTAGCCTAATTCTTGTCAATGCAATATGCTCCAATTGCAACTGAAAGAAATGTAAACATGTAAATTATTGATGAGGTCATGTCCTAAATGCTGTGATTGCTCATTTCAGAGTTCCGGATTTCACAATTTCCCACTTTGGTATTATTAAAAAGAACTGTTATTGCTATTTTGAATGTGATTTATTTCGTGTAGATCATATTATTATCTCCACACTTAAAAAACGTGTGCTATAAGTATTGGGAAGATTGTGATTTTCGGAAATTTGAAGTGGGCAGAGCAGTTAGGACGAGAATATTATTAAGCGGAACGAGGGGAAGGGGTGGGGTAGGCTACCCGCACGGCCGTGCTCAACTAGTACCGCGGTCAAACACCAGACAGCGCTGAAGTCTTAGGTGCCAAGAATTAGCATGGCTGTCGGCTATCTGTAGTGGTAGGTAATCTGTGTTGAAATTCACACATGCATACGAGCGAGTTCGGGTAGCTTGCCAACAGATGGTGTGGCGGTTGGTTGATCTTGACCATCTTGACTGCGACTACAAGGTAATCTGTGGTCTAATTGAGGATTGAATATTGGAAAGTAGCCCGTCAAAGTCGTTTTACCATAAGGCACAACAAGAAAATGATATCGAACGGGAGCATGCTGACGATAAAATAGGCCTACTCGTATCATAAGAAGTGCCTGCCCACGTGCCTACCCATGCCTACCTGAAAGAAATGGAGCCGGGTACTTCTAGCTTTTGCCGCAAGATAGCATACAATGTAGAGAATTAAGCGCATGTTTATGTAGCCTACTTTCAATCTTGAACCATGACGAATAGAACCATGCTTGAACCATTGTTGAATGCCAACCACTCAAGTTATTTCTCTAACGTACAGTAAATGCCCAAACGATTTTTGAATTATCACTTGTGCACATGCCGATTGTATAATCAATACTGTTGTTGTTGATTCATTTAGAGGCTTTGCGACATCGTTGTCATGTAGCCCCGTGCACTTGGGTGTGTGTAATACAGTATTATTCATTCATTCATTTATTTGCAATGGGGGGTGTGTCCCCCGGTGGCAAATTGGATATACATAACAAATAAATAATTATACATAACAATTCAATAACAATTATACAACAATTAAACTGGAGTATTTACACAAATAGTCAGTCTTTTCTTAAACACACCTATATGTTTGGGAAAAGGCTCTAAGACTGCGGCAGGTAGAGAGTTCCAGTTATCAATGGCACGGTTTACAAAAGAATATTTACCATAATTTGTTCGCTGTGGTCGGCCCTTAACTTTGAAAGGATGATCGCTCCTACCCATGTAAGTGGGTTTTCCCAATCGTTTGGTAAGCTCGCATGCTGGTTGATTTGTATACGTGTTGTACATAGCGCAGAGTCTAGATTTCATCCTCCTAGCCTCCAGTGATTCCCACCCAAGTTTCTTTAACATACGGCTCCACTGCTCCTGGGATTAGTCACTGAGCACAAATCTAGCGGCCTTTCTTTGTACCATTTCCAACTCATTGATGAGCCCTACTTGATATGGACCCCAAACCGCCGAGGCATATTCCAGAATAGGTCTTACAAGTGACAAATAGCCTAATTCTTTAGCAGAGGTACTACTTCCTTTTAATACCCTCATTACAAAGTGCAGGGATTTGTAAGCTTTTGAAACTACACATCCTACATGACTACTCCATTTCATATCATTCCTTACGTGAACGCCCAAATATTTGCAAGAATCTTCTTCTACAAGTATTTCCGAGCCATTGTTATATTGAAAATCCTGCCTTCGCACTTTCCCTATTTTTAAGAGACTACATTTTCTTGTGTTTATTTTCATTTTATTTTCAATCGCCCACTTATAGACCAGGTTCAGGTCCTCTTGAAGCACTGCATTGTCTTATGAGTCATGTATCTTTCGATATATTACACAATCATCCGCAAACAATCGACAGTCACTGCGAATCCCATTTGGTAAGTCATTTATAAACGCCAAAAATAACAACGTTCCGATTACGCTGCCCTGAGGGATACCCGACGTTACGGTAATTTCATCCGAGAATATGCCTTCGACTTTCACTTTCTGTGAACGACCCGTCAAAAATTCTTTGATCCATAAAATTACTCTTCTATCAATCTTCGTCGAAGCTAATTTATGGAGCAGCATGTCATGCGGCACGACATCAAATGCCTTCGCAAAATCTATAACCACGGCGTCGACTGAAACTCCATGGTCTAACGATTCGCTAATGTCTTGAAAAAGTGATAGCATCTGACTCTCGCATGAGTAACCTTTCCGAAATCCATGTTGCCTATCATTAAACCATGATAATGTTTCCCACTGTTCCCTCAAGTAGTCGCAAATGAGATGTTCCATCTGTTTACAAACGATGGACGTAAGACTAACCGGCCTGTAGTTGCCCAATTCAAGTCTGCTCCCTCCCTTAAATATTGGGACTACCGTAGCTCTTTTCCAGTCATCTGGGATTTGCGCATTGTTTATGGACACATTAAACATCACCTCCAAGTATCGTGCCACGGCCCTACCTCCTAGTTTAAGTGTGGCATTTATCTGATAACCTGTGTTATTGAGATAGCTGTATTAGTGTGTGTAGTTGTAATTCATATGAGGATTGGGAAGGAGTGGCCGTGGCCTTCAGTTAGGAACCATTCCGGCATTCGCCTGGAGTAGAAGTGGAAAACCACGGAGAACCACTTCCAGGATGACAGAGGTGGAAATCGAACGCGAAGTGCAGCAAGTCGGTGGCTGTCACAACAAATATTCACCTGCTGTTAGGGTAGGAGACGAGATCAGTACAGCCATCGAACGTCGCTGGTTAATCTCTCAACTTTGACTCATTACAGGGGCGTATATACAATTCTTTTTCGGGGGGGGGGGGGACTATCCTGAAAAATTTTGATTATTCTCAGGGAATTGTCACCGCAAAATACCCAGAAATATCAACCAATATAGGAATCTCCGTTTCGCGGGCTTATAGGTCGTGTCCTTGGAACACGACCTATAAGCCCGCGAAACGGAGATTCCTATTTCAACGCCGGTCGTGAAAGTCTACATTTTTACTTAATCAACCAATATCTCAGAGCATATAAATTTGGGTAATTATTTTATATAAGAGTTAATTGTAAAATTCTAAGTTTATGTAGCCTACAATTAGTGGCAATACAAACATGTAAAATACAACACAACACAAAATAGAATTATATACTTAATGAATTATTCTATTATGGCCCCTATGGAGTATGAATGGCAAATATCTGAATATTTGTCACCGCGTTCCAGACCGCAGACCAGAATTAAAATTTCTTGGTTGGTTCTTAAGTATAGGGAACGCGGTCATGTAGCCCCGTGTACTTTGGGTGTGTGTAGAATCTGTCTGATAACCGGTGTTAATTGTGATGACTGTATTAGTGTGTGTTATATGTTTTTTAATTTAAGTACAGACTGCAAGTTAGAATTTTTCAGATAGTTCCTACTTTTTCAGACAAGCGCCACCGCAGTCGGCTCTCGACAACGAACGTAGAAACCAAAGAGCGTTGTTTACATTCTTAACCTATCCAATTTAGCTTCACACAGGTGTAATTAGTGGAAGGTTCTTTAACATGCCATAAATCTATGACATGGGACCGCCGGCTTTACTTCCCCTCCGAAGGAAGGCATACTGAGGGATTTTTAACGCTCTTAAAATATCCGACGGCTTGGGCCGGGTTTGAGCCCACTATATTCGGCATAGAAGCTCAGCATGCTACCGACTACGCCACCGAAGCCGCTTAAAATTTCTTGGCAGAGCCGGGAATCGAATTCGGACCTCCAGGGCGGCAGCCAAGAATGCTAGCCACTACATCACGAGGTAGTCAAATTTCAATCTTAATATTGTTTGTAACTTAGCCAATAAGTCAAGATTAGGGTACAACCAAATTTACAATTATTTTATGCTTTTATCAAAACAACACTTTCTTATTTTATTTTTTCGGGGGGAGGGGGCTGGAGCCCCCCACAGCTCTCCCCTTATATACGCCCCTGACTCGTTAGTATCGTACTCCAATGGTATGCATCCCAAGCGCTATGTGGCCTGATGGAGAATAGACACATTGTAATATTGTGCTGACTGAATAGAAGCACCCACTTGGCAGGGATGGTGGGCGTACTGATATAAACATATGGTGCATGGTCACTATCAGTACAGCTGGTTCTGCTTAATATAGGGCTGACTCGTATTAACGGCGATAAGTCCCTCGCACGTGTGCACGTGCCTCAAATATAAACTTGGAGGGCTTTACGCGTCAAGCAAAGCATTTAACTGCTTTTTGCAGTCTTCACGAGCAGTAGTTTTAAAATAGATGTACATAAGACGCTTCAAATTGTGTGCTATGTACTGAAACAACCGTCCCAAGTCACGCATAAGCCGAGATGCGGGGTATGCTCTAACCCTCAATTCTCTTTAATTGCCCATCAGGCTAAATGGGGGTCCCTAACATTACGGAAGAGATTAATGTGTTAATTCTGCCAATAGGGAGAACGTCCTTACATACTATAGTTAGCCAAAAGGCCGCTAAACAAACTTCGCCATAGGCGCTTTAAATGAAGGACAAAGAAAGAAAGAAAGAAAGAAAGAAAGAAAGAGAGAAAGAAAGAAAGAAAGAAAGGTGAGAGGAAGGAAGTGAGAAAAGAACTTACTTACTTACTTACTTAGTTCCTCAAGGAACATAGGGCATCAATGAAGCATCTCCATCTGGTCCTGTTTGCTGACAACCTCTTCACCTCACTCCAGGTCTTTCCCTCCTCTATAGCCTCCAAGTGGACAGATCTGCGCCACGTTTGCTTGAGTCTCCCTCTCCTCCTCGTACCCTGTGGGTTCCAATCCAATGCCTCTCTCTCAATGGCTTCATTTCCTTTCCTCAGGGTATGTCCGATCCATTTCCATTTCCGTCGCTTAATTTGTATGGCCATCTCCGTTTCACCCGTCCTTCTCCAACGTTCTTGGTTGGAGATTACTTCCGGCCAGTAGATGTTTAAGATCTTTCTTAAGCAGCGGTTGACAAAGGTCTGCAGCCTGGAGGTGATTTCCTTAGTTACCTTCCAAGTCTCAGACCCATATAACAGAACGGACCTGACATTAATCCGGAAAATGCGAAGTTTGGTCTTCATGGATATTTTGCTGTTCTTCCACACCGGATAGAGCTTCACAAAGGCACCGTTTGCTTTTTGGATACGTTGGGAGACATCCTTTGCCGCTCCTCCATCTTTGGTCACCACACTGCCCAAGTAAGTAAAGCTATCGACATCCTCTAGGTTCACCCTCGAAGACAAATGGGTCAATTTTGTTGGTGTTAGTTCTTAGGGCCTTGGTCTTTTTTTGAGTTTATCGTTAGCCCCACCTTTTTCCCTTCTACAACCAGGTCTTCAAGCTTTGCTTGCATTTCACCGTGTGCCTCAGACAGGAGACACAAATCGTCAGCAAAATACAGATCTTCCAGTCTATTGTTGAATCCCCATTGGATACCACGTTTCGCATTTCTAGTCACATTTCGCATCACCGCATCAATCACAATCAAGAACATGGTTGGCGTACTCCTGAACATACAGATATAGGCTCGGATACACGGCCCTCTGCATTTGTACTCCCGGTATGTTTCTTGAATGAGACTAATAATCTGTGATGGCACTCCATAGCGGAGAAAAGAACGTAGGAAGGAAAAAAGGAGTTAAGGAAAAATTAAGGAAATGAGGAAGAAAACGATGAAGAGAAGGAAAGAAGTAAGAATGGAAAAGGAAGGTAGGATGGCAGGAAGGAAGGAAGGAAGAAATAAAAGGATAAAGGGAAGGACGAAGGAAAGAGAAAATAGAGGAGAAAGGTAGAAAGGAGGCAAAAATGAAGTAAGGAAGGAATACATAAAAGGATGAGGGGAAGGAGGAAGGAAGGGAGGTAAAAAGGAGAAAGGAAAAAAATAAAGGAAGGAAGAAAGGAAGAAATTGATTATTTTCTTTCTTTATTTCTAAGGTGTGCACATTATCTTAGCTAATTGCTCTTTAAATAATGAAGAAACTGAACGAGTGTTGTTTATGTCCCATTTCATTCCCTTTGGCTGTAAAAGAGTTAACATTATTTAGAAGAGATCCCGATGATAATAATAATTATAATAATAATAATTATTATTATTTTAATAATAAAGACTTACCAAGATAGTTAGTTAGTTATTGTTGTTTTAAGGGGCGGAACTACGAGGTCATCTGCCCCTTACCAAGATAATATAAAATATAGACTACATAATAGGAATGGAGTTCAACATTGAAACAAAAGCCCACGGGTTCGAACCCACTTGTTTACAGAGTTCGGAGATAGCTTGGGACCCATGACCTTAGCAAGTGTAGCTACTGCGGTCGGTCACTGCGCATCCTTATAACCACCTGTAAAACACGTTTCTCCGTGCGGGGACTAGTTCCCGTATTTTTTGAAACTCATTAGCGCATTTCAAAGTAGTTGTTGCGGCATCGTGGTCATCTAGCCCCGTGTACTTGGCGTGTGTTTGGAATTTGTCTAATTACCCGTCTTATTGTGATCGCTGTATTAGTGTGTGTATTTGAGATTCAGATGAGGATTGTGAAGGAGTCAGCTGAATTTGCCTGGAGTAGAAGTGATAATAATAATAATAATAATAATAATAATTTTATTGTTTTACGTCCCTTTTACCATCTGCAGTTTTAGGAGACACTGGGGTGCCGGAAGTTTGCCACAAAGGGGATATTTAACCTGCCAGTAAATTCACTGACACGGCTCCCTCGCATTTGCGCACCCTCAAATGCCAGCTGGCTGTGTCAGGAATCGATCCTGTAACCTTGGGCACAGCAAGCGAGAACGTTACCCCTGATCCACGCAGTCAGCCGAGTAGAATTGAGAAACCATGGAAAACCACTTCCAAAATGGCTGAGATGGGAATCGAACCCGAACCTCCGGGGCGACAGCCAAGAATACTAGCCGGTACATCACGAGGAAGACTAACAGTAAGCATATTTCAGTCACTTGTGAATTCCGTAGTTTAAGTACAGTATTAGCATAACGAATAGAATATTCTATTCGTTATGGTATTAGCTTATGTATAGCAAAATATTTCGGCTATTCAATTGAAAGTATACAATCACTTGGAACTTTCTAGTCGCGATATTCTTGAGGCACAATGCCACGAGACTGCAATAATTCCCCAGTGTTCGGACTCAAGCAGTTTGTACTTTCTTGAACGCGCGACGGCGCGACCTTGAAACACCCTCGCTGTTAAGGGGTGGGGGTAGTCCGTGCTGATACCTATGTACAGGCCATGTAACTACTAGACGAGAGCGACTACAACGAAACTAGTGGCAATGTTTTGAAATGAAACGTGAAATAGGATTTGAGTACGACCGCCTCTTAATCACAAACATCTCTGAGCGGATATAGGCACTCTTAAAAGATACATTAGGATTCGAACTCCTAATAGCGTTGATGAATAGGACAGATGGATGAGAAGCCTCACACAACTGAGAGCAATGACAGGCTTATAGCTCCGGGGTCTACATGATCACAACCAATATCTTATCAGTAGTGAGAAGAGTAGTTTGGAAATTATTTGGAGTATTCCGAAATATACTTATTAAATACAATCAACACTCAAGTGCAAAGCAAGACTAGAACCGGTGAAAGACGAAACGAACATTTCCAAAGCCTCATACACGTATTGCCTATGTATGTCCTTCGCCTGGCTGGTTATGCAGCCCAACTTACTGTACCTCTCAGTATACAGTAGTGTAGTGATGGCACTAGGAACAATTTTGCTTCTTAGCTTTCAATTTTGATATGATATTAATGGACTTACGTTCATAAGGTCATCATCTTGTTATATTGTCAGTAATTCACGAATCATCAAAATTTGGTTCCTTTTTGGCATGCATACCGTACTGGAAAGTGGATGATATTGGGAAGTGGATGCCGGCTTTATAGGCCTACTTCGGTTTGCATCGTCGAAGACATGTAATACAACAGTCTCTTGGCTGTTACAGCACAGTTTTAGTATTCCTTTCTAATATGTAGGAAAAGTTACACGGTAATGTAAATGAATTATCCTTTTGGTCAACCTACTGTAGTTCATCCTTGTGAAGTGTCCAGTTCATCCTTGTGAAGTGTCCAGAAATTTCATCCTTCTCGTACTTATTGTGCACATATATTTATTTACTCATTTGTTTATTCGTGTGTTTATTTGTTTTATGATTCAGTAATACCTTTCACACACTGCAGTTCCTCTCTTGTGTCTTGTTCAGATCGTTGAATGTTCATTATGACAAATTACGCAGTCGGTCAAGCTTTGGCTTTCTAAACCCTAGATTACGTTTTTTTAAATTTATTTAATATAGTTACAACCCCTGTTTCACCTACAGGTATATCACGGGATATTTACAGTTTTACATACAAAATTAACATGAATACAGTGAAACTCCTCATATCCGAACCCCGGAAATCCGAAATCCCGGGTAAACCGAACGAGGATCTTTCAACAATTTGAAGTTTGAAAAAATACACGCAAAAAAGAGAAACTTACTTACTTAGTCATAAAACAATCATATACCGTACTCTGCATTATGACCGCATTTTACACAATTAGGCCTAGTTGAAAAATTAACAAGAAGTACAGTTAGCATAGTACAAAAGTGCCTACATAGACTACTTATCCCATTCAGGATTGAGAAACGGAAACGTTGGTTATTATTATTCCGTATTATTATTTAGCAAAGTACTAAAACAATGAAATAGCAATCGAAACACACAAAATATCACTTAATCCTTCACTTGAAATCAGTTGTTTTCAATATTGTAGCAGTGACGAAAACCTTCCCGCGGATGCAATTGCCGCCAGCGTCGCAGTAAGATGACATCGTTTGGCGTGGCTGCTGCGTGTTGTTCTACGGAGTGCAATGCGATGTCAACAGCAGATGCACATTCAGTATAAGTCACATTGTCCGCCGAAGTTTCTTCTTCCTCACTGTCATTAGATACATTGCCGTCATGTTGACTTTGGTCCAGACTCAATATTTCATGTTCGCTGTATGCGCCAAACCAGCCTGCCTCGCTCAATGTAGGCTACAGTCCTATACCGTAACGAGGGCTGGTCATTATTTTATGGATATATTTCGGCTAATCCGAACAAATTGAAATCCGAACAGGCTACAGCCCCAATTAGTTCGGATTTGAGGGGTTATACTGTAATATCATTGAAGTGAGTGGAAGATTTCTTTTATAAATTCTGTTATTTCGACAGTATTCCAGTGGTGTTTCATAATGGTATGCAGTGGTAATGATCGTAGTACAGTTGGTCGTTTTCCCGAGTACGTGGTGCATTCAGTCAACAGGTGACGGGCGAGCCGTCTGTTGAGATTTTTCCTGGCAGCTGCAAATTGGTGAATCAATAATTTTCATTTTATGAAGATAGGATTTGAAGCGACCATGATTTGTGATAAACTGGGTGGTTATGAAGTTGGGCCAGAGAGATGATGAAAGTCTGTGAGGTATATTAGGAAGGAATAATGTTGTATGTACGGAGTCTTCTGAATTGGTATATATGGAGTTCCATATATTTGAATAATGCTCAGTTAGTACTTTTTTTTGCCTGGTTTAGGGGTGGTGATCTATAATCTATTGCAGTTCTATGGCTGGCAGCAATCCTGGCGAGATAGTCAGCTCTCTCATTACCCCAGAGTCCTGTGTGTCCAGTAATCCATTGAAAAGTAATCTTGTTCAACTTGTTGAGGGCAATAATTTTGTCTCTTATTTCAGTGGCGAGAGGATGGGTATTTTTTCTGTTGGCTATAGCAAAGATTGCAGCTCTTGAGTCCACAAGAATAGCATAATTTAAAGTGCAATTATTCTGTAGTTCAATCCATTCAACTGTCATGATGATGCCCATTAATTCCGCTTGGAAAACTGAGCAATTAATATCTAACCTTTTTATACCAATACAGGTTTCTTTTGAGTTTTTCTCGATTACCATTCCTGCTCCGACATGGTTTTGTGTTTTTCGATCTGTCTGTGAAGATGAGGACGTCTGCTTTTTCTACAGCTCCTGAAATAATCAAGTTTATATGATTCTCTCTCGGATGGTATAAACTTGATCTTTTCGGGATTTCTGTTTCTTTTAGCGAGGGAACTACAGCGTTTGTAGGCCGACCTCTGGAAATGGCTTTGATGTCATTATGTAAAAGTATGGCTGCGTCTATGGGCATAGCGGAGGCTATAGCCTGCAAAGCATTGTTAGAGACTGTTCTGTATGCCTTTGTCGCAAAAATCAGAAAATATATTTGTATTTGTTGCAGTTTCACTTTGGCTCTTTTTGATAAGGTGATGATGCTCCATACTTCTGCGGCATACATTATGACGGGTAAAATAGCATGATTGTATATCGTCATCAAATTATGAAAAGACATGCCCCAAGACGCTTTGGAACATCTGACTAAGTTGTTCCTGATTTTCATCACTTTAATGTCCAGGTGTTGCATATGTGAGTACCAGTCCATTACGGGTTTAGATTATGTTTAAATTCAACAGCCATATGTCAGAAGATTTACTTGCACGTTCGAGATCCCCTTCCAAGTCTCAAATCCACCACCCCATCGTTCTAAAAAGCGACTTCAATTAAACTAGACATACATTTACAAGAGAATTGACCATTTATTGTCGTGTTGGAAGCCATTTCAGTGTTGCCTTAACAAAATTTAAATGATTTTCAATCGGTCAACACGATTCTAAGGGGTGTTGTCCCCTAAATCGGAAATAAATTATATGGGATTTATTTCATGTTTACATTTGGGTAAAATCGTGTTGACCAACTGAAAAGCATTTACATTTCGCTAGGATACGCTATAATTTCATTTATTTCTCTTCGTGCGGAGTTTTTCCTGTTCCCAATATTCCTGCATGCGTTCCCTGGCCTGCTTCAGTTGTTCTTCTGTCAAGGCTCTACCGGTCTTCTTGGTTCTTCCATTAGATGGAACCCCTTCCAGATATTTCACTTTATTACTTAGTGTATTTCTGACAAACAATTGGACAACTGAGATGTTGGTCCTTTCCATATCAAAATTTGTCTTCTTAATTCATGCTATAGTGGTCTTTGTTCTCCAGAAGTAACCAAATATCTGTTTGGTTAATCTTTTGTCGTCCATTCAGTATAGACGGGTTCAAACCCGGCACAAGTCGTCGGAATTTTTAAAGAGCGTTAAAATCCCACAGTATGCCTTCCTTCGGAGGGGAAGTAAAGCCGGCGGGCCCATGTCATTTAGGGCATGTAAAAGAACCTTCCACTAACTGCAATTGTGTGAACCGAAATTTGTAGGTTAGATTTCATTAACGCTCTATTGAGTTCCAATGTTCACCTCAAGGTGCCGGTTGTGGTGGCATCTAGTAGCCAAGTTCACAACTAGGTGCCGTTGACGGCAGCATTTGGTAGCAAAATTAGGAACTTCTTAAAATTGATCGTCTGCAGTCCTTACCTGAATTACAGATAGCACACACTAATACAGGCATCACAATTAACACCGGTTATCAGACAGATTCTACACACACCCAAAGTACACGGGGCAAGTACAAGTACATGACCGCGTTGTCGCAGCCCCTAAACTGAGGAACCAACCAACCAGTTACGAAGAAAATATGCTTCATATATGACTACACTGCTTTACTAACAAGTACACACAAAAGACATATACTTTATTAACCTACTTGTCATGACACTACATCATATTAATAATAATAATGTTATTGGTTTTACGTCCCTTTTAACTACACTGGCTTTTAGAGACGCCGGGGTGCCGGAATTTTGCCCCGAAGGGAATCTTTAACGTGCCAGTAAATCTACTGACACGGCTCCCTCGCATTTGCGCACCCTCAAATGCCAGCTGACTGCGCCAGGTTTCGAACCTGCAACCTTGGTACATCATATTATGGCTGATCAGGCTTTTAAAGAATTTAGCAAAAACATTAAATTATCGAAAAAAGCTCATTGAATAATTCCTGACAAGTAGACAGTACACATCAACAACTTGCTGCATGTGAGCTTGTGGCATCTGAATCAGGAATATCACTACCGTTGTTAACTCTGTACTTATCGGAAGACCTTATATCTCGCAGGAGCTTTGAATTGCACAACAGCAGGTTGTAAAATTCCTTACAGCTAAGGTCTTGAAAATGAGTCTTAGCAATTACGATTGCTTGCATAGTTTCAGTAGTAAAACGGTTCTTTTCATCAGTCCAAAGGGAGTTCACAATTGAAAAAACTCTTTCCACAGCAGCATTTGTGCCTGGAACAGCCAGAGCGAAAGTCACAACCACCTCTATATTTTTGTGGGAATGGATTTCGGCAAGCGAATAAACCGAACACGTCTTGAAGTAGTTTTAAGTATAAAAACTGCATTTAAACGTAAGATTACATAAGAAGAGATTTAACAGAACTTGACGTGACATGACTCGACACAAAAACTGCAACTGATCGTCTTAGTTTCTCGCGACTTCCACTTGACCCCTCTACACGGCGCCACCGGGCAGTGTCGAGGCTGGCGGGAAACCCAAAAACGTTCATTATTTTCAGATTCCCACAATCGGCCATCCTGCAGATCATCCGCCTCGGATGATGAGAAGTCTTCAGCCCAGGGTTTGAAGAACTCAGCACAAGTAGTTGTTCGGTTGGGGCCTATGTCCTTGGACATCTTGACACCGGTTTTGCTGATGGTAATTACGGCTTGGTCCAGCAAGTCGTTTCTCATGATAGCTGGCAACTTTAGTACATCTCCAGACACCACATAGAAAACAGTCAAGTAAGTGTCGTCGTCAACCTGGACGTCGGTTGGAAAATATCCAAGGGGACGCACCTCACTATCTCCGAAACCCTTGAGTACTATGGCGGTAGTCTTCAGCTCCGGATCGCCCATATCTGTGTAAATGTCTTCACGGATCAGATTGATTGGGCAGCCCGTGTCAACCAATGCATTGATCTTCTGGCCCAGGAGCAACAATTCCTTCATCTTCATAATCGACTTGGTTCCCAAAGCGACGTTCACTGTCTTCTTCTCGGCATTCTGCTCAGGGTTTGGGCACGTGGAAACTATGTTGTCCGAAACTGCTGCAATTGAAGCACTTTGGACCCTGACTCTTGTGTGGACATTCTCTGGACTCATGACTGTTCTTCTGACCACAATTGTAACATCTCTTTACAGACGAGGTCTGCTTCTGCCTGTTGTCTTCTCTTGGTGTATGTTTGTTTGTCGTCTTCTCATTTATCGTCACCTTCTGGGAGTTTCGTGCGTAAGCACTCTTGTAGATCTACAACTTGTCCTTGAATTCCTTGATGTCCCTTGCTCCATATAGAATCATCTTGGATCCAGTGTCATCCTCGATGCCATCGATGACGTGTTGTATCAGTGATTTATCATCGATTGTCGACCTGCTGGCTATTTCTCGCATCACCAGGAAATATTCGTGAAGAGTTTCAACTTTTGTTTTTCGTCGGTTGGTTAGCAGTCGATGAATCTCTGCTGCGTTGGTATAATCTCGGAATTCCTTCTTCAGGGCTTTCTTCAACTTGTGCCAGGATGTGATGCCACGTTCACTCTGCACGAACAACTTAGTCAGGCCTGTCAGCGACTTTTTTGCAAATACATATTTCTGCATCTCGTCCCAGCCCATCAACGTTGCTGTTTCCTCAAAGTCCTCAATCCAACGTCGCACCGGATAGTTCTCACTGCCGTCACAGGTTCTGACAGAGCCCTCTACATCTCGGAAAGTCAACGCAAACTTGTGTGCGACTCCTCGGTTTGCAGTGTGCCGCAAGTCCACCACTTCCTGGTCGACTTCCCCTTCACTTGAGCTTTTTTTCTACAGTCTTCGCTTTGTGTTTGGTCGTTATTTTCTTTTGATTACCTCCTATTTCTTTGGAGAGTTTCTGGTCTTCAGACGAGCTAGATGAATCCGATGATGATCCTGACGTGCTAGAGGTTGAATGTTTCGAGGATTTCATCCCAGCCATTTTCTCCTTTAACTCACGTAATTCCTCCGCCAGTGCTTCGTTTGCCTCTTTCATCTTGCTCATTGCATCTTTCTTTTTACCCGTCTCTTCTTCTTCTTCTTCTTCACCTTCTTCGTCTTTACGCATCCCCAGCCACGAAAGGTCCATTAAGTTATCACAGACGCGTTGCACAAGCACAGCTTTCTCTCCCGTATATTCAATTTTTAATACTGTGCACATGGCAATCAGGGCAGCCTCGGTGAATTCGGTCTCAATGAACTTCAATTTCACCAGGTGTTCTGGTGAGTCACGTTCAAACTCGAATCCTGGGAATTCTCTTAAGCGCTGTGTGTTCTTTCGATCACGTGGCAGTTTTTCGAAAATGAGGTTATGTAACGTCTTAATCACGGCCGTGGGCGCCGTCTTAATGTTATTATTCACTTTTTCAATATCTTGTAAACACGCCACTTTGTCTGCCATTTTTCTTTGTCTTTCGGCACTCGCGCTGAACACTTTTCTTTTCGTCGCCGGCGTAGGCTTCAGGATCCTTGAACTCGTCTTTTGTAGCCTGCTCGAAACACCACGTCTTTGGAGGTTGAAGAGCTGCTAGTCTTCTATATTCCACGGACCCCCGTCTTCGTCGTAAATCTTGCCAGAAAAATGTCGTCAATTCACGCCTTGTCGTCTTTGGTTTTATCGCTGTAGGCCTAGCCAAAATTGCCGTTCCGCACTCAAAATCCTTAATATCTCGGACGAGCCCCCAAATGTGGGAATGGATTTCGGCAAGCGAATAAACCGAACACGTCTTGAAGTAGTTTTAAGTATAAAAACTGCATTTAAACTTAAGATTACATAAGATGAGATTTAACAGAACTTGACGTGACATGACTCGACACAAAAACTGCAACTGATCGTCTTAGTTTCTCGCGACTTCCACTTGACCCCTCTACACGGCGCCACCGGGCAGTGTCGAGGCTGGCGGGAAACCCAAAAAACGTTCATTATTTTCAGATTCCCACATTTTTACATTGAATGCCATCACTTTTAAGTATGTGCAAGACATCACACCATTTCTTATCAATTTCCACATCAACTGTTTCCCATTCCTCAGTTTTTTGGGACACAATATTGTTCACATGTCCTATCTCATCAAATAATTCATCTACATCTAGGTGACTTGTTGAACCTGAATCTACTGTCTTAAGAATGTTCAGACATTTCAACACCCCATCCCAAGATACAGAATTTTTCAACGTTATCCAATGAAATGATTTCAGAGGCTGATATGCAGAAGTCCACTTTTCTAAATAACTTAAAAAAGTGTCATAAAATAAATTGGTAATAGTTTCATATCTGGACTGGGTGAAAATACCTTCATTTACTAAGTTCATTAAAATTGAATAAATAACTGAAGTTTGAAACTTACTACTTTTCCTGTTGTTGACGTTTTCTTTAAGCAATTCTAATTCTTCAGCTACTTCAGTGGCTGAAATCTTGGTTATTTCCAACTTTTCGATTGAATTTGTGAACATTTTCAGTTGGCTTTGTATGAAGTGAAGCCAAAGAAGTGACTGAGGGTTCTCCAAAAACTGTTTTAGCAATGTGCGACACCGATCCTGAGACATGAAATAAGACTTTAGAGGTTCAACCATATCAATCTTCTTGTAACTCCTGGCAACAATGACAACCATCTAGTTTTAACACTACCCAGAACCTGCTTGTATTCAGTAGCAACAAAATCACAATATGATTTCAGTTCCTCCACACGCACGGTATAAATGTGAAAATGTTGAAATATTTTGTTCACTACTGTTTTTATGTCAATAGGAAGAATGTCTGCACTTGTTTGTACACCATTGTGTACCACATGGGCTGCACAACCAATGCCTTGAATGTTCACTTTGAGCACACTGTTCAATTTAGAATAAACGTTGTTTGTTCCAGCCCTCTTGTACCCAGCAAAGTTTGTGTTACAATTATCTGCACAAAACGAGACTATCTTGTCAACCAAATTATGTTTTTTAAGATTTCCAGAACATTACTAGTTAATAATTCTGCTGTTTCTCCGCCAATGTTCTGAAAACATATTACTTTGCACTGAACACCTTCGGTAGGAATGAAATACCTAAATAGGATCTGCACTAATTTTAAGGTTTTGTGATTTAATGCATCAACCATCACAGACACATACTTAGCATTCTTAAGTTCTGATTGCACTTCATGCATTGCATACGGCGATAAAACGTTCACCAAAATTGATTCGCACTTTGTCTTGGAACACGTGAATTTCTTCTCAAATAGTTCTCTGTTGATAACAGCTGTGCAGTCCATAGAACGGAAAGAATGGTTGTGTTTTGCAGTATGAAATGCAAACAGCCCTTTTTCAGCAGCGATACGTTTATCTTCCTCAGTTTGTAGTCCATTCGTACTTACATAGGAAGTTATGCTGCTGGAAGTTCTCGCGGAAACTGCCAACATGACGTGTTTCTTCTTCTTAATGTGCTGTGTAATTTCCCCCGTGCTCAATGGAAAAAACTGAACGCCATAAAGTACATTCCACCTTCGTAGACGGTGTGTTTTCCTTCAAGAAAGGAAACTCTTCTTTCAGGGTTTTGGAGAAAGTACACTTTCCTTTACCCATAGTCATACGCACTTGTATCTACATCAAAGCGAACAACAGTCAATGGAGCGCAATGGAGCAAGCTCGCCTCTTCAAGCGTTAAAGCTGCTCCCTGGCGGTAGCTACCCGGAATGGGAGAGCTAGCGGAAAACAGAGATTATTTTTCCTGGCCTCGATTGGGTTCCCTCAGGCATTCGAGTCCTATCTACTAGACCTCAGTAAAAAAGTATAACAAACGAATGAGACCGAAATGACACAATTATAAATTAAAACACAAACCAAAGCGAAGAAAAATTACCAGGCTATTGCCAAGCACGGAAAAACGGGACATTTGGCGTCCCGTTAAAAGTTTGGCGGGACAACGGGACACATAACGAAAAGAAGGGACAGTCCCGTTAAAAACGGGACGTCTGGTCACCCTACTCTAACTACAATTGTGTGAAGCTTAAATTGTAGGCTAGATTTGATTAACGCTCTATTAGATCCAACGTTCGCCATCATGTGCCGGTTGCGGTGTTCACAGTCAAGTTCACAGCTAGATATCGTTGACGGTAGCATTTGGTAGCAAAAGTAGGAACTACTTGAAATTGATCGTCTGCAGTCCTTACCTGAATTACAGATAGCACACACTAATGCAGCCATCGCAATTAACACCGCTTATCATACAGATTCTACACACACCCAAAGTACACGGGGCTATATGACCGAGTTGTCGCAGCCCCCAAACTGAGGAACCACCCAGTGTAATATCCATAAATGTTAGTGAATGGTCAGGTTGGAATTGAATATGAACTTAGCTTTTGTTGAGCGATGTGAATTTATTTATTATTCTCATGTTTAGGGAAACACCCATTACAATTGCGTACAATCGTGTTGACCGACTGAAAAGCATTAACTTAGTTTACTAAGACAACACTGAAAATGGCTTCCAACAAGATGAGATGAATTAGGAGGAGCAGTGGTTAGTAAAAGTTTTATTTGCTGGCGTAGGGATAGTATCAGTCCAATTTAACATCCAGCGAGGAGAACATGGAGATTGGCTAGCCGTCTAAGCATGCTAATACCAGTAGGTACGGCATTAATTATAGTAGCTGAGGTAAGGTAACATGGAGGAAAGAAAGGAAGGAGATGCCTTCTCTGCGCTGCTGAAGCCAAACGACTCGCCCACTTTGGTTGCAAGAAAATGGCTGTCCCTATACTTAAAGCCGTAAGCCACTCCAAATAGTAATGGATTTTAGTGACATAAAACTGCAATGACAAGTCAAGATTATTTCTTGGATAGGCAGAATACTCTCTGTACATCACGGTACTTGGCACAAATAAGCTGCGTTATCGTTTTAAAAGCCAATTTAAATATAAATATGAGAGCTCCATTGCGAGGCTAGTTTTGTAAGGACTACGCGGCAAAACGTAATAATACGCTGAAACACCGATTAAATTGAATACAGGTGTCTGAAGATGCGAGTTATACCAAAGGAGGAACATCTTGGGAATTAATGATGCCGAACTAATTACGGTATTTACACCAAATTGAGTTTTATGTTCTTATTGGTGTTGAGGCATTCATCAGTTTTTAGGCCTAATTTCGAGCACAGCCACTTTCACTCATTGGTCGTACACATTTTGATATTCAAGAATACGAACCTCAAAATTAATAAACAGAACAATTAAAAAAGGACGCATATTTGCACAAAAATACGGTATAGCCTATACGTTTCGGTACCGTACGGTATTTTCTTTGTGGGGGGTAGAAACTTGACGATTAGCCTCGAATTGATTAATTACGTAGGCCTACCGTAATTATTGACCGACAGCCGTTTGATAATTTGGGATTTCCAGAGGAATGATTTTTATTTTTTTGGTATATAGGGTAGGCCTACACATGCTGAGATTAGAATTGAAGAGTTTTTTTTAATAACTTATCACTACTGTTATTACGTTTCCAAAGTTGCATAAACGGAGCGCGATAAAAACCAGGACCAAAATAAGGTTTAGCCATGCACAATGCCTCATGCAAGTCACAGAACACCGATTACGAGTTAAGGTTACGCCCACTTTGGTTGCAGCGCTTGGCTTCACTCATACGAGCTCAGGGCATCTCCTCTTATTCTTTCCTCCAAGTAAGGTAAGCTGGTGTGCCAACGTCTCTACCAACAGTGAATATAATATGATGTGCTCGGACTACATATCCAGGAAGACCAATAGTGAGAACACAATAGCATAAATTATTTCTGAAGTTTTCCAAATGCTTCTTTTTTCCACTTTCTTGACTACAGACACAAAATAAAGGAAGAAGTTTCGCTCAAATGGGAATTAATTTTTACTATATTCTCTAAATGATTTTGTTCTTTTGCAGCATATCGTTTTTATGGTACTTGGTATATCATTCGTTGCTTAGTACTCATACACATTTGTCACTCGGGCTGTGGTAAGATCTGGTTGAGCCAATGAAAGCCATAAAAGACGAGCCTCGTTATTTTTTGCCTTTGTTCTTGATTTTCGTTGGTCCACGATCTGTCCGTCATAGCGTCGTTGTTGTTTGAGTCTTCAGTCTTTTGACTGGTTTGATGCAGCTCTCCATGTGAGCTAATCGTTTCATCTCTACATGGCTACTACATCCTACATCCAAGGCAATCTGTTTAACATATTCTAACCTTGGTGTTCTTGTCCTCGACCCTTCCTTCCATAACTAAGCTTGCTATTCCTGGGTGTCTTGGTATGTGTCCCACCAACCTATGTCTTCTCTTCATTAGCAGTCACCAGAGACATCTCTCCTCTCCCACCCATCTTAATACCTCTTCGTAAGTAACCCTATCTACCCATCTGATCTTCATCATTCTCCTGTAACACCAAATTTCAAACGCTTCAATTCTCCTCTTTTCTGCTGCACCAATAGTCCAAGTTTCACTTCCATTGAGTGCTACGCTTGGGGCAGATTACCTCGTAGTTCCGCCCCTTAAAACAACAATAACTAACTTAGTAGAAATGCTTTCCTCGCCAGAGCCAACCTACTTTTTATATCCTCTTTGCTGCGTCCATAACTGGTTATTTTGCTTCCTAAGTAACAGAAGTATCCTACTTCCTTTAGCTTTTCCCCTGCCAGTTTGATGTCCATAGAGGTTTCTGATTTATTTCGGCTGCATTCCAATTATTGTGTTTGTCATTTATTAACTTTCATCATGAATTCTTTCCTCAAGACGGAGTCCATACCATTCAAAAACTCATTCAAATCCTCTGGCGCCAGTGATATAGAAGTGTGGGTCGATCTCTCTTCTCTTAGCTAGTTCTGCAGATGGTCCTGTAGATGGCGATGGTATTTTCAGCCTGAGGTCCTCTATGTAGAAGGTTTCCATCGCTAGCTCGTATACCAATCTTGCATAATGTAGTAATTGCACCAGCTAAAACAGGTAATGAAAGAAGCAGCAGCAAATGCAGTCTGTGAGACCAGACAACATCGGGGATGAGACAAACGTCCAGTGTCGTACCGACCGGGGGTTTCTGGGTTTAACACCCAGACATTTGCTTACTTGAATCTTTATATTGTCCCATCGATCACCTGTTTTGCACTACCGCTAGTGAGGCTTCTTTACTCCAGTATATATTTTAAATGTCATTAGTAGAGCTCGGATTTTTAGGTAAATATATATGTTTTTATGTAAATACGTATTTTAAACATTTTTGTCTATAAATACATAAATTCCTGCTTTTCACTTATTAGCACATAAAAAGACAATATTTACATTTTTACTGCATTGCATTTCTGTTCTGTGTTACTTCAACGGGGAAGAAGCTGTAAGCAGAGCGTATGTCAGCTTGCAGCTGTGTTTTTATTATCTTGTCGCCCCGTCCCACTCACTGTGGATGCCTAAAGTAAAAGCAACCACAAGTTATCGTCTGCAGCAGTATGTTGCAGAATTTAAGGATAATTTTACTTTTGATGGGGGCGCTCTGTTCTACCAACATTGTGGGAAAGTAATCCAGGCTGAACAGCGATCTCAAGTTACACCACACCTCGAGGGCAAGAAACATTTTGCCGTAGTATCGCGCCTTCAGAAGAAGTGTTTCGCGATAATCGTCGATCATTTGTGATGGACAAGCTGAAGATGTATCTCGTTGTGTATTGTAATTCTTCAGCAGTCAGTGAGACATATCATAAATTGCATTTGTGAATACTGCATACGGTGGGTGAGTGGATTGCGTGTCGGTCTACTAACCCCAAGATTGCAGGTTCGCTCCTGGCCATGGTAAGTGATTTTTGAAAGGCGTCAAAAATACGATACGCATGTCATAAGATGTTGGCATGTCAAAGAACCCATTTGAATTCAGTAGGCCGTGTTCATAATGGCAAAATTAATCTCGGGAGTTTCCGCCAACACAAAGTTCCTCATTTCTCTACTAGAAAGCGCTATAGTGTTCAAGGAGCTTAGATATCTAACCTCCTTGACTTTCATAGTGATTCAAGGAACAACGACATTCGACATGAAAGGTACCCTCTGGGTGTCAAATTACAAAGCTTGCACCAGGCACCCGAGGCCATACGATATTATTATATTGTCATTAATAAACTATATAATAATTAAATATTTTTACTTTTTGTCACATATTTCAGTAATAATTAATACATAAAAAATAAATATTTTCCCGACTTTTAGCACCTAAAATCCCAGCCCTAGTCATTACGTTTTTCACTTGGTAAATGCCATACACCCTACTCGCTGCGAGACTCCTCCTTCAGCGCTGGAGCTAGCAGTGGATCAATTTTAAAGTGTGCAATCGGTAATATTCTTCACGTCACTTCGGCTGCTTTAAATGTGCATATAGGCTTTGTATCACTGTGTGTCCGTTTCATTAAAGATAATTTAGTACATGACGAGTTTCTGCAATTTATTCATATCAATGAAGCAGATAAAGCCATCAAGATGGGCAGATTTTGAGAGTCAGTAGTAGCCTAATGGCAGTAAGAACACGGAGAGCAAAACATTATTTTTCTCACATAATATCAATATCGTAAGCAGTCACGTATGGATATGATTATACCGCTGCATCATTTCAGTTTTATTATTTAGTTACTGTATTCCATATGCAATTTTTCTTCTTCAATTTTCATTTATGATAAAATAGGCTCCGCGGCTTAGGCGGCAGCACGCCGGCCTCTCACCGCTGGGTCCGTGTTTCAAATCCCGGTCACTCCATGTGAGATTTGTGCTGGACAAAACGGAGGCAGACAGGTTTTTCTCCAGGTACTCTAGTTTTCCCTGTCAACAATTTAATTCCAGCGACACTCTCCACTATCGTCTCATTTGTCATTAATTTAATCATTGCCCCAGGGGAGTGCGTCAGGCTTCGGCAGCCGGCACAGTTCATATCCTCGCCGCTAGATGGGGGCTTCATTCATTCCATTCCCTGACCCGGTCGGTCGACTGGAAGCAGGCTGTGGATTTTCATTTTCATGAGATCACCTTTTGTTCGGGTGTGGGTGTGTGTGTGCGCGTCCTTGTGTTTCCCCCTCTAATAAAATCTAAACGGGTGGAGCGATTTCAATGAAACTCAGTAAGGACATAGTATTATTTTGTCCGACCCCGATTGTGCCCTTCACATTCGAATACATCTCACCAATCCAACATGGCAGATGTGCGAAATATTTCACCAGCATTCTGTATCTCCGAAACTATTACTCATATCCCCCTGAAAAGCACTACTAGAAGTTCACCTATGTGACTTTCAAAAACCTCTTAACTACAAAACGAACATGGCGGTCAAGCGAAGTTGAAACATTTAAATAGACTTTTCACGCGATTTAACCATCCGAGCGCAGTGAAACGTGGTATGGTAAACGCGTATACAAATTTTAATCCACTGGCATCTAATTTATTTTAATTGTTTTCATAACCACAAGATGGTAGTTGTGCGAAATTTTGAAATCTCATTTTTATTTCCTGTGTCCTAATTATGCGATTGAAGTTTGAATAATATACCTACGTAATAATATTCATGTAATAGTACATACCTCTATGGCCTATATATATATGAATATCCAACATGGCGACCATCCGTAATATTTAGACGGTTCTCAATATCTACGAATCTATTAAAACAATCAAACTGATTTTTTTTGAACTTCGACAGAGGCAATTAACATAAGTAGGGTTTATGAAAATAGGCTACTTATTTCTTCACGGAACTATTTGTTTATATTGTGCTGGAAATATACAGTAATTAAAATTGTTTTCTTGCAAAGAGAATGTTTATTTAATTTTATTGATTTTTATGAATAATAAGGAATTATCATTTTAATCCCAGTTGAACAACACCATGAGACTAATCACTGGTTGTATAAGAACTACACCAGCATATTGGCTTCCAGCCCTCAGCAATATTCTTCCACCCCACCTTCGTAGAGAAGTTGCCTTGCTACGGGAGTACTACAAGATTATGGATCACCCTACACTACCTATTCATGAAGACATCCCCTCTCTTCAAATGAACAGGCTCAAATCCAGGAAGCCACCCATTTGTCATGCCCAGAGGCTTGTAAGAAACCATTTTGATTCCAGCATGCAGTGGATTAGTGAATGGACACTAAAAGCTTGTCCCGAGTCGAGCTCCTTCCTGGACCCTACAAGAACATCCACTCCAGGTTCCGATCTGCCTAGGAGGGCTTGGGCAACTCTCAATAGGATTCGGACAAACCACGGAGTATGCAATGGAACTTTGTTCAAATGGAGAAAAATTTCGTCTCCTCAGTATGATTGTGGTGCTCCTAATCAAACCATCCAACACATTACAATTGACTGTCCTCTGAGGGCATATGGAGGGGACTGGATCGACTTCCTCTTGGCGACACCTGACGTGGTCCAATGGATAGACTCATTAGACCTGAGACTGTATATAGTAAAAATAATGTACAGTAGATTTTCTTTGTACTCTGAAATCTTGTATTGATTATATTGCCAAACGATAAATAAATCATTTTAATAATGTACACAACTACCATACTGTACGAATGACGCCCCCTTCCCGTCCCTGACAGAATGAAATCCTGCGTACGCCATGGCAAACATCCATGGTATAATTAAGAGTAAGCCTACACTGTCATGGGTCCTGAGTAGGGGGTATTTGTGGAATGTTGAGTAATATGCTAAATGTTTCCGTTTCTGTGAATCACACGGCATTATAACTTCCTAAACGGAGTATGGAGGGAAGAAAACCGTTGACTTTACATCCGGTGAGAGGGGCGAATACAGTACATCTGCCGTTAGCGAATTTCAATGTAATAGCCACCTGTTTATGCACCTGTCGTTCCTGTCTGCTAGTTTCATTGTGCGCTTTTTTCAGCACTGTGTTATAAGTGGGTGCTTGAGTGATTGCGTTGTTGTTGTTGTTGATTCTTTTTAGGGGCTTTGCGATATCGTGTCATGTAGCCCCGTGTGTGTAGAATATGTCTTTCTTTCTTTCTTTCTTTCTTTCTTTCTTTCTTTCTTTCCTTCTTCCGCTTCTTCTTCTTAGTTGTGGTCGCCGGAGGCAACCAGGCCCATGTTTTTGTTTTGGGTGGGGATTTAAGGCCGGATGCCCTTCCTGACGCCACGTGATTTTTCAGGTGGAAATCTCACTCCGTTGTCACCGGGATTCGAACTGCGGCCGTCCGGGTGAACGGCGAGCAGCTAAGCCACTGCGCCATTACGTTCCCTGTGGTGTAGAATATGTCTAATATCGTATTTGTAATTGGGGTAGGAAAACACAATACATTACGTTAAATTATGATTATATTATAAGCAACTATATAGTTAAATGTAAAAAAAATATAAATTACGTTTTATCCAATTCACAATATAAATAATAATAGTCTAACAATGATTGTAACAATAGGGCGGTAATAGAAAATAACAATAGAGAATTATATAGAATAGACTGCATACAGACCCAGTATCATCCTGGGGTAGGAATCGAACCAACCTCTTTTCAGTTTTGCCTCACGAGGCTGAGGATATCCTGTTCCAGCCCTCAGACCAGAATTAAATTTCATGGCAGAGCCAAGAATCAAACCCGGGCCTCAGGGGTGACAGACAACAATGACAGCCACTGCCATAGTTAGTTATTGTTGTTTTAAGGAGCGGACTTACGAGGTCATCTGCCCCTAGTCACTACCCTACGAGGTGGACTTTGCATAATTGACTAAGACCAACAAAACTTTGTAGAATTAACAGTTAATTACAGTGCCAGGCCACAGTGGCGTATAAAAATATACCCAGAGGAGGGTTGGTGGGGCTGCAGCCGTCTCCCCCAGAACGCTCCCAAAATTTCTAAAAAGAAAACAAAACTTAAAAACCAGCGGTGATCTTATTTCAACGTTTTATTGTATCATAGCAAATATTATCGTGTTGGAAGCCATTTTGCAATGTTGCCTTAGTAAACGAAAATTTAAATGCATTTCAGTCGATTGATATTGACCCTTTTCAGTCGGTCAACACAATATAATTCCAATTACTGGGAAGGGGAAGATGACCTCGCTGTTCCTCCCCTTAAAACCTCAGTGTCTCGCCGTCAATTACTGGGACATGCGAAAAATTAACCCGAAACAGTAATTATGCGAGTACAAATCCTACACCGGGTGAGTCTTTTGCCCCTTATTTTTCTAGTTTTCGGCCACACTTCCAACGTCTGATGGCAGCACGGTCGACAATTCCCCGTCTATAGCCAAGCCACAATGACCCTAAACGACTTTACTGAGGTACACCACAAAAGCTCTCCATCACCTCACACACGTGGCGCAGTGCAGGCATTGCCTAAGTACATCTCGACAAAACTGCAGGACTCAAGCCACCATCACTTTTGATATTTCATAAGGGCACTTTCGAACGTCAAATCACTCCAGGTGCCACACTACACCTTATCTGTTCGAGGAACAGTGAAGGCTCCCTCAGTGGAGATCCTTCATGTCTTGGAGGTACAGATGACTGCTTTTAGCATATAAAACATGTCCACTGGCATGAACGAAAGGAAGCATGCTGTAAATAGTTTGAAGATGAAGATTCCAATCTCCTAATCTCTCTGCCTCGATAAACCTTGCCATCTCAAAACATTGAACCCACAATTTTGCTGTTCCAGCTGTTGAAGTTTATCAGCAAATTGATCTGAGAATCCTTTTAGAATGTCTTCAGGTGCACAGAGAACAACAGTCATGTCACAACTAAAACAACAGTTCCATTATTTTATCGTTTTCTTCAGGCCAATTTCCATTGATTGGCAGATTTATTTTGGCCAAGGTTGTATGAAGAAATAACACACATTTGAAACAACTCACTTGGTAAATGGAAGGCAACTGATTCTGTGACTGTTTGGGTTTGGGAATGGGACCTAACACAAAGAAAGGCGGAAAGGGGAAGAGAGGCAACATGGCGTCTTTGACAAAAGAAAGACCTGCGTTCTATCCATGCAAAAGAAAGAACCGGAGTGACCTGTTTATACGGGGGGTTCAGAGGACTAAATGGTGGGACACGCTAACCTGGCGGGTTATACTCGGTTTTGAAGTCTGAAATAAGAAGATTTTGGATAACCTGAAAACTATGGTCATTTTAGCTCGCTCTAGCGGCCAAATGAAAACAAATAGCGAGCTGGTTCTAGTCTTATTTTATATTTATTTTATCATCTTTCCTCTTGATAAAATGTATTTTTTCTCTACGATGCGTCGTTTCGGAGTTAAAAGCAAAATACTAAAACAACTTCCGAAATGTTAAGGTTTTTCGCCATTTTTATGGTGAAGCCATATCCGAATCTAGTCGATAACTGGATTTTCAGAATCAGCACCCCAAGAAACATATATAAGGTGCGTTCAAAAAGTAACGAGCCGGAGGCTGGAATGCGCAAACCGGTGACTACATCGGCTAATCGTGGCGTGTGTAACGAGGTGTGGTTCCGACCAGAGCATGGAAGGTCACAGCCCGTCGCTAGAGGGCACGCGTGCACGTCACGTGACGATACAAAGCGAGCAGCAGCATGCATCAATCGTCCAACGCTGCCAGTCGCATTGCAAACAGTGACATGGAGGTGTCAACCGAAGATCAAAGAGGTGTTGTTCGGTTTCTGACAGCGGAAGGAGTAGGGGGAACGGTCATTCATCGCCGAATGTCACAAGTGTACGGCGAACACTGCATGTCCCCTGCAAGGGTCAAGGCGTGGCACAAGCGCTTCAGGGAAGGAGGGTCTGGGGCACCCCCTGCATTACCGATGACAACGTCCAGCTGGTTGATGCACTCATTACCCAGGACCGCCGAGTGACACTGAACGCCATAGCCGCCGTGGTCGCTCCACGACAATGCACGACCTCATACGGCCAACACAGTCCCAGCACTCCTGCAGAAATTCAAATGGGAGGTTCTCGGCCAACCTCCATACAGTCCAGACCTCTCTCCCTGTGATTACACCATGTTTGGTCCCTTGATTAGGGCTCTGCGGGTCCAACGATTCACCTCGGATGCCGACGTCCAGCTGTACGTGCGGAACTGGTTCACATCGTAGCCCAGGGAATTTGATGAGACAACCATTCACCGCCTCGTGTCACAGTGGGACAAGTGCCTCAACAGCCAGGGCCAATACTTCTAACATACAGGTACTGGTTTCTGTAATTATGCCTCCGGCTCGTTACTTTTTGAACGCACCTTATACATCCGTCGAGAAATATTGTTCAGCAATTTTTTCCTGTGCAAACTACCAAATGACTGGACTAACGGTGGCATACTTATAAAAACGTAAATGAACCTTCGAAGCGGAAAGCAGTATCTCGTCTCATACGCTTTCATGCATAATAAAGGGACGAGTAGCCGTGGAAAAATGGTCCAAGTGCGTAGAAAGTAGCGGACCTGTGTTTGGGAGGTGGGTTCGAATCCCACCACCACTAAATATTGTTATGCACATTCTGAACATTTCTTTCTTCGCAACTTTCAAGACGATACGCCATTATCTCAAACGCCTAAACTGTTTTATTGATCACCTATGCATTTAAACAGGTTATGAGTACTAGGCCGCCAAGTCTTTCCTTCGTAACTGTTTGGGGTGAACACCTGATTTACCTGGTAGCTCACTTACTCCGTCATATCTGTACCTCTCAGAACAGCAATTCGGCTCACATGCAGGCTAGCTACTCGGTACCGGCCAGTGAACAATTGGTGGTGGGGGTAATTGTTGTTTAAAGGGTGGAACATCGAGGTCATCTGCTCCAATGAGCAGGAGAGCTATACCCTAAGTGAAACAACATCGACAAAACCCTCGTTTTCGTGCGGCGATATTCGCGCAGCCACCCACTTGGCAACCTTTCTTTGCTATCAATCATAACACAGGACACTTAAGGTAAGTAAGATAGGGTAAATATTCCTAACGTATTGGCCAATTGAGGATGTAAAATAAGGAAGGTTATTTGTCCTCTGCTACGGAAGATACGGCTAGTAAGGTCATCACTACACCACAAACGTCATGCTGGCAAAGGGACTGAAAAGAAGGCTGTTTCTTGTACTGATAGTTCCGCGAATATTGAACTCTGTAGCAAAATGTGTGGTGTTTTTATTAACTTACAGTATAGAGTACCGGTATTTGATTGAAAAAAATACAGCATGGGAGGCGTGTTGTGTCGACTCCTGTGAAGTACTGTTTATACTTCCCGCATGACTTTACTGCTTAAGTGGCTGCAGACATCATGCCTGCGGTCCTGCCAGCCCACTGACAATGAAATCGGTAAATGTTTCGTTAAATATGTGCAGTGAATATAATTTATTTATTAGTCACTCTGTACAAATACCAGACGGCAATTATTCGAGCCGAAGGACATGCGAGAGAAGCTGGGATTCAGAAAGGTGTAAGGCAAGGCTGCAACTTTTCAATCTGTACATTGAACAAGCAATGAAGGATTATAGACAAAATTAAAGTAGGAGTAAAGATTCAAGGAGAAATAATTTCAACTCCAAGATTTGTTGATGACATTTCATTTTAGCCGATTCACCAGAGGACTTGAATGAGTTTCTAAATGGTATGGACTCCGTTTTGAGGAAAGTATTCATGATGGAAATCAATAAAAATGTAAAATAAAAATAATCGAATGCAGCCGAAAGAAATCATAAATCCCTATTGACGTCGAATTGGCAGGTGAAAAGCTAAAGGAAGAAGGAGACTTCTGCTACTTAGGAAGCAAATTAACTAATATCCTCAGATAATAAGTCTTTATTTCTTTCACTCGGAATCCTCCAGTGGCACGAGAGTTCTCGGAAAGAATCCGATAGCTGAATTATTATACACACGTTCAGAGCACAGAGCTATTATTAACTTTGCTTACCATAATAGCCGGAGTCGCAGCAGCAGTGGTCGTGTAACACAGCTGTGCTCAGGCAGTACATCCTCTCTGACCGCGAGCAGTTCCAACATCCAGGGGGCTGTGACTCTGCAATTGTAAAGAAACAAGATTACTTATTAGTATTCACTCTAACCTAGTCAGGCAATGCATCCTCTATGACCGCGTGCAGTTCCAACATCCAGGGGGCTGTGGCTCTGCAATGGTAAAACCCCCTACACACTATCAGACCAGACCAGACCAGACCAGCAGACGGTCGGAAAAAGTAGCTGATGGGCGGGCAGTTCGATAGTGTGTAGGCCTGTCTGCTGACCAATTCGGTCTGCGCAGACCTTCTGACGGTCTGGCTGGAAAACCTTCAGACCACCAGACTGCCCCTCGCCTGTCTGGTCTGGTCTGGTCTGATAGTGTGTAGCGCTGTCTGGCCGAATGGCGGACTTCGTCGCGATCTGCAGCAGTTTCAGTACGTATTCTACTGTGTACAAAAATACTCTGCATGTGCTGGGACAGCGCTTCAGTAACCGGGTACTTTCTTCTCTCCTACTTCAGAATCTGTTTGATTTTTCGCTAATAATATTAATCTATAATAACTGAACTTAAATACAAATCGTGATGACTCGCCAAAAATCTTCTTATTCAACCACAGAAACAGTGCGACTATTGTAGCTGCCCCTTGGGTGAAGACGAAGAAACCTATAATTAGAGGCCAGCACTATATATTGTGCCCAATCAGTCACGGCAGTCTGGCATCGAACTCAGGTCTCATCAGAGAAGACCAGGCACATGGTTATGCCTAGAGTCGAACCATTGATCTCTGCGGGGGAGCGATTCAGGGAACCCAAAGAGCAATGAGAGGTATACTGGCATATAATAATGTAGCATGATTTCACGATCTATAGGTGAATATCATAGCAATTTAAGGGAAGAACTGTAGCCAAATGCAAGGACATATACATTTTCAGAGCATACGAAAATGAGAGGAGGCCAGTTTGAAGTTTTACAAATGACCCTTAGCAAGTGGGCGGAGAGCCTAGGCGCCGACCGTACTATTTACGTCTGGAGCAGGAAGACAGCTCAAAATTAATGACCCGGGTATCCACCGCTTGACAACGGTGAAACTGAGGGTAGGGATGATGGCTCATGGAAATTAATTAATTACAGCCAAGTGGAGTATTGAAATGCATTGAAATATACACCCAGGTGAATATATTCACGGAGAGGTAATTTAGGAGTGGTTTTTCACCTAAATTAAGGCCTATATCTCCAAATGAACGCATTACAACCTAGCCTACGCTCGAGAGCAGTGACTTTGTGACCAGTCAACGGGGAATTACCACGATGGCGTGCCCACGCGCTGAACTAAGGCAATTAATTGTAATTAATTGGCCGAAGCGATCGCCGGCACGCGAATGTTTTTGAAACCTCCACACCTAAATAAACAAGATGTAGATGTCATTTCGGCTGAAGAGGTATTATTTCAAGAAAGGAGTCGCTCTCATTTGTCCAGTGGACTATTTTGTACGAGAAACCTTTATATATGGGGAGCAAGGCAAGCCAAGCCAGTTGTTCTACAGTTGTTCTACAGTATACACGTAACTAAGACGCTGCTAGTAGCGCGCCAAATGTTAAAGTATCAACGCGCCGCCGTTGGAGAACAATAGAAGCAAGCTATAAAGCTTCATAAGTAATCATGAAGTGCGTCGAAAGTAAATTAATACAGATATTTACCTATTGTCTGACGCAAATATAAATTCGCCACAGCGAAAAGGGAACGTATAATGTTTTGAACAGTTCTTATACCGGGAGGTATTGTCAGAATTATATATGACATCATCATCAGGATCACTACAATGATGGGAGCTTGGAAATCATTGCCACCTAATCTGGATAGTGAGCTGAACAAGATTGCAGGGAACGAGGATCGAACGTCCGTAAAACGCTGTTAGATTTTCACGGAGACCAGCGGTTGTCATAATTGCATCGCATCTCTGAGATCAGGCGTAGGAGAAGTCCAATTTAAGGATCAACATGTGAAGTAGTGGATAAATGTATATAAATTGTGAAATAGTGATTTAAAGTGCTCATGTGTATAGTGATTAATATGCAGTGTATAGCAGTGATAAAGGCCATTGATAAAAATATGTGTATCATGTGGAAAGTGTATGAATCTAAGTGTTGTATAAAGGATAACATGATGGCTTAATAAGTCAAGCGTCATGGTAGCGCTAAAGCTGAAGCGCTGGCACTATCCAGCAAAGAGGAAAAAGTGAGTACCCATTTTTTTTATAATGTCCTTATAACTAAATAGTTCACCATGTAACGATTTATCACTTTGAGAATAAGATGTAATAGTCACTTACTGAACGAGTTTTCACCACTCGTCTTGAATAAAATATGGCTTGGAAGGTGATTTGTTTAAGGCCATTCAGGCAAAAATAGTGATGGATGTAACGGTAACGTTAAATAAATGATAATAATAATAATATTATTGGGTCGGCAATAGTAAAGTAATAGGCATTTTTGGCCTAAATAATGTTCAAATAGTGTCATGTCTAATGTAAAGATACTGTATTTGGTAAACAGTAAGAGTATAACGTGAAATATAGAGAAATACGAGAGCTTTTTCAGTGTCAGTGAAATATGAATGAATATTTGATATGGTCAATCCTTAGGATTATGTTTGAGGACCATTAAAGTAAAGAAAGCCAGTAAATTTATTACATTTTGTTAGGAGCTATGTAAAGCTTTGGCTTAAGTGGTATGACAGAGAGAACGCGGGTGCCTTAATAATGGAGTCATCTATGTGAAGTATTGTTTGAGCCGCATGTAAGCGTGCAGAATTAACGTAGAATCCAGTGATTTACGTAATAAATATAGCGGGGACAAACTAGTATAGCTTGCGCGTTAGGTGAGAAGTTGGCTAAATCTACGAGTAGTATCGCCCTTGAGCATACTGTATTATACGCTGCGAATTGGACAGAGCCTGTCTGTATCCAACGCTTGCTTGAATTATGCCACTATTGACGTCCGTCGAGACGCTGTGAGCATGTGTGTGTTAATGACCTACCCTGAGGTAAGGATCATATTCGTCGTTTAGGAACGCAGATTTCCTTATATTTTATTGACAGCTGCTGGTGAAAGTCGTGGATTTTCACTATGATGCGCGTCTAAAAGCCACTAGTAGTCACCATAGAACGGCAAGGCTATCACTAGAATTCCACCCCAGCCATGAATGTTAATTAAGGAGCCAGTTGAGCCCAAGACACTATAAGGATAGGTGTTAAATATTTAAATGACTCAATTACTTAGGGGCCACACTTAGCGTTACTCCAGTACTGCATTTTGTAAACAAACCTGACCTTGATCTTGACAGCAGAGAGAGGGGGGATTGTAGACCACTTCTGCGGCCGCCATCTTGGCTAGCCAGCTGGAACGAATTTTATTGCCTGCTGAGGGGGGAGGAAGGTCGTTCGACCGGTCCCTTGGAAATTAGAGTCACAATAGGACACTGAGGAATCTCGATATTTCAATATGCAATTAAGATTTGAGTGTATGATGATGCCAATTGAATTGAACGGTGGGTTGCAACTCACATACGTCGTTGGATCATAGAAATCAGATAATATTTGGCTCAGTTATTCTCTGAGGAGGAAAGCTGAACCAAAATAATGTAGGCATCTTCTTTTAGAGTGCATTTTGCCAGTCCTGCTAATTTATGCAGACGGGTATGTGTTTTCCCAGAACATGACACATTTGTAACGATGATAAGCCCGACAAGACCCAGAAAATCGTTATATGGTGAAACTAAAATATATTCTATCCATGTTTATTTTGGAAGGGATAAGTACCACTTTTCTTAAAGCGTTCAATGGATGGAAAGAAGGAAGATGATTCACACGACACAACAAATATTTGTTAATGATTGCAGAAAATAATGAATTCATGCTAATCAAGGTAAATGCCATAAGAAACGGAATAATGTTTTATTAATATCATTTTTATGTGATATGTGATATTTGTGTTATGATACTACCATTAACTAAAATTGTGTCACATGATGAACACTATGGAAACCCATGGAAGTCTGAAAATATCATTGACAGGATGCTAGAATTAGATTTGAGTGCAGTGTAGCACTATTTTAAGAAGAAAGCTCACAGAATAACCCTATTTTTTATTTGTGGGAATTAAATATAATTTGTCCTTTATTTGTATTTGTTGTATAGCCATGATTTTAGACCAGTAAATTGTTCATTTTTAGGAAAGTGTTGTGTATTTCCTGTAGAGTAGTTACCTGGTAGACTCAAATCCTGAGCATGTGGTCGTATAGTGGGCAGGAACGTCCCATACCTCGAAAGACTGAGTTAGTTGGGATACGAACACATGGTCCACATGATGACAATCGGGTACAATATAAATTAATCCAGGTAAGTCTGAATTATTGATGCATATTTCTTCGGAACCTAGTCTCGTCTTGTGATATCTTTTATCCCCGTAGCTAGGTAACGCAGTGTCACAATTAGTCTTTGTTCAGCATTCACAGATTCCCGAAAACTAGTATTTTTCTTCTCGATGTATGGCCGGACCATACAGAGTAATTCAGTAAAACACTGCTCATCCATTCGTAGAAAAGTGCGGAAATCATCTGATTCTAACTCCCTCATCAAGTTGGCATGAGTGAACCTGTGCCTTTCTTTATACATCTTCTTCTCCCATACTCTTCTCTTCTTTCGCGTATCCTCATCACTGATCAATGCAACACACAAAGAAAATCCTATTTTCTGTTGCTTTGAAAGATGCGGCGCCATCACAATACCGTATTCATTAAATACTCAACAAAATAACAATAACATAACCTAACCTTCTTACTTATTACTGGGTGGACGACTCAATACAACCAAGACCAAGGAGTAATAAGGAGACGCTCTGCCACCGCTATAGCATGCGGAGAGTTGAAGCACTGACCACGCCCCCATACTTGCCCGGCTCGAGCGGTAAATGGAGCCTACGACCGTAGACTTATTTATTAGTGGGATTTAAGTATGATTACCAGTAAAAGATTCGTGTGCAGGTATAGTACGAAGTTGTAAGGTAGGCCTATATGACGATGGAAATCAAGCAATATTCGTTGTTCTTTGCTGGCTGTCGTGAAGTGTACGGCGTCACAATACTTTTCGTCGCACTCGAAAATCATGTAAACAGCCGTAAAACGTTTAATTTTACAACATAAACTAGAGCAATACACCGATCTAAAATATAGTATAGCACTTGGGAAATGAATGTATTATACCGGTATGCAGTTTTTATGACCTGTAATTATTGTGGGATTTCAGGCAACCAGACACCCATCACTATTCTTAACTTATACCAAATAATAGGCAAATAATTACCGAGATACCAGTAGGCCTGCCATTATATTCACGAATGTATATTATATAAATTAAATAAATTTAAAATATTAAGGCATGTGAACTAATTGGGTGGTGGCGTTATTGCTTTTATTGCAGGATGATTTTTAAAAAATAGGCCAGTTCAGTTCCGGTAACAAACTAAACAAGATCTAGGCTGAGTTTTGAGATTAACACGCTAAAATATGCAAATAATGTCATATCCATCTTCTAACACCCACGAGCAATACATCTAGAGCTCAAGCCACGTTAAAAATAGATTGTGGTAATTATTACAGTAATACCGCTCATTAATTGACAAGCAGAAACTATTTCCAGTAAGAAACGAAGGAAAATATCCGTAATTAATTCCTAGCAATCAAAATACTTATTGGTGGACACATATGCCAATATTTGAACATTTAACGAATGATACTAGAACAGTACCGTAAGGTGGCTACTCTAAGGATGAAAACTTAACACAATAAATGGCAAAAAAAAGTGCATTTACTTGTGAAATGACATTACCTTGGGTGGTGGGAGTTCTGTTTGTGCAAACATATGCCCCACACGTCGACATTTCGTCCCACACGCGAAATATCACCACTTTTAAGTACGCACGTCACACCATTACATGCTTTTCTTATGGGACTACCGCAATGTTTTGAGCATATGTGAAGGAGTAACTTCTGGCTTCACTTCCTTGCCGTTAGGGCCTCTCCTTATTACTCCTTGACCAGGACCAACTGCAATCCTCAGACCCTAATGTAGAAGAAACATGGCGGCAATAGTTGCCCTCCCAATAGCTAAGATCATGTCATCGGGCTTGTCACAATTCGAGTAAATTATTATTTTAACTCACCTAAGAGCATACAAGATATCACAAGACGAGACTAGGTTCCGAAGAAATTTGCATCAATAATTTAGACTTGAAATGAAAATCCACAGCCTGCTTCCAGTCTCCGACCGGGTCAGGAATGGAATGAATGAAGCCCCAATCTAGCGGCGAGGATATGGACTGTGCCGGCTGCCGAGGCCTGACGCACTCCTCTGGGGCAATGATTAAATGAATGACAGATGAAATGAAATGATAGTGGAGAGTGTTGCTGGAATGAAATTTTTGACAGGGAAAACCGGAGTACCCGGAGAAAAACCTGTCTGCCTCCGTTTTGTCCAGCACAGATCTCACATGGAGTGACCGGGATTTGAACCACGGACCCAGCGGTGAGAGGCCGGCGTGCTGCCGCCTAAGCCACGGAGGCTTAAATAATTTAGACTTACCTGAATTAATTTATCTATATAGTGCTGGCCTCGAATTATAGGTTTCTTAGTCTTCACCAAATGGGCAGCTACAATAGTCTCACTGTTTCTGTGGTTGAATAAGAAGCTTTTTGGCGAGTTATCAGGATTTTTATTTAAGTTCAGTAATTATAGGTAAATATTATTAGCATGAAGTCACAGATTCCGAAGTAGAAGAGAAGAAAGTACCCGGTTACTTCCCAGCACATGAAGAGTATTTGTGTACACAATCGGAATGAGAACAGTTGCCTGAAATAATCGAACCAACGCCATATAGATACAACTCAATTAAGACCTCTCATGGAATTGTCTAAAATCTCGGGTAAAACTTCACACCGAATTAGTTAATAAAAAAAAGGAAATGCGTCGTCGTGTGGATATCAGAACATAATTACTGTATTTAGATTACTAGACACAAGGGACACAATAATATGTTACCATTGAACCTATTAAACATTCGCTTTTACCGTTTGGAATAGTTGTTCGTTGGAAATAGTTGATTTAGTAAAGTAGATAGGCAAGCACCATGTCCCTCTTACAGAATTATCGCGGCACACCATCTCGCAATATAAGTACATAATTGGCAAGGTACCCATAACACTTTATTACACACATCATAATTTAAAATAACTTGCAAGCTGTAAGAATCACAAAATTATGAATAATGACGGAACACAATGAGTTCACTGTTTGGCACAGGGGAAACATCTTCCTTAACCAATAAAACAGAAGTTCACTGTTAGTATACAAGGCAGTGTAGATCATCTGCAGACTAGTAAGGATTTATGGAGGCACAGGCACATGTTGCTGAGCGTTCAAGATAACGTCAACGGTTTGGTCTAGCCGTAGATGCTCTTTGCGTTTTCCCTTTACGTACCGTGCTTACTGTAAGTTCGACACTACTGAAGTGTACTAAGCTATTATTATATTGTCAATGACTAGCAAATCATTGCGGTGTATATTCTTGAGACACTTCTATTAATGCTTTAGTCTTAGGTACCGGTGCTTCAACATCCCCAGTAAATGACACAATGCCATCGGTCGACAGAACAATCATCACACAAACGAACTACTCCATAATAAGCGTATTATCAAATATTTGCATACGATTGCAGTACATTAACGCGAACTGGTCTTTACAGACATACTGAAGACACTACACTTTACAGATGAACGATAGTTTATCCCAACTTTCATCAAACGAAGCTAATCAATGCTAATATTGTATCCCAGCAACGAATGTAAGCAAACAATATGTCGGGCTTCTGCATACGCCATTTTCAAACTTTCGATACCTGCATTAAGATCTGAGTACTGTAGTTGGCTTTGACACAACTGAGGTCTGGTATGATGGTGTGTATGCAAAGCCGTCCCCCGACCTAGAAACTTGCCCGTCCACGTCTGCTGTGGTCTGATAGTGTGTAGCAGCCTTAAAGAAACAAGATTACTTAGTATTCACTCTAACCTAGTCAGGCAAAGCACACTCTCTGACCGCGTGCAGTTCAAACATCCAGTGGGCTGTGTCTCTGTGAATGTAAAGAAGCAGGTGGCTCACTATTAACTCTAACCTACTGTAGTAACGCAAGTACAGTCAGATTAAGGGCGCTAGAAACCTTAAATAGGCTATGGATGGTTAATGTTGCTTCAATTAGAGGGTATAAATCTGTCAGATCACACAACCAGTCACGTCCCTCGGCGTAGCCGTGTTCGTTAAATCGTGCACGACGACCGCGCGGGCAGCTGCAGCAAATCCGGAGATCGCAGGTTCAAATCCAGGCACTGACAGCGGCTACCCTGAGTGTTAGTTATTGTCGTTTTAAAGGGCGAAACAGCGAGATCATCTGCCCCTTATCCTGAGAGTGGTTTTTTTCGGGTTTCCCCACACTTCCTCCAGGCAAATGCCGGGATAGTACCTCATTTCAAGTTTCGAGGCAGCTACCTTATTCCTGACTCGAATACAGCTACACATACTACTACAGTCATCACAGGAATAGAGGTTATCAGACAACTTCAACACACACCCAACTACACGGGTCTGATGTCCCAAGCACCTAAATTGAATTAATTACAACACTACTAGTCTCCGGGTACGTATCCTGGCGCAATCAGCTGGCATTTGAGGGTGCGCAAATGCGAGGGAGCGTGTCACTAGATTTACTGGCACGTAAAAGATTTCTTAGACCAATGGAGGAGAGCTCTAGAGTCTAATGGGCTGCGCATTAGTAGAACCAAGACTGAATATATGGTATGCGACTTCCACAACAATAAACCCAGTATGACAAATATTGAACTTAAACTAGATGGTGAAACCTTACCAAGGGTAACAAAATTCAAATATCTAGGTTCTGTCATTGCTGAAGATGGCACGATAACCGCCGATATAATCCATAGGGCCACGTCTGGGTGGAACAAATGGCGCGAACTAACAGGAGTTTTATGTGATCCGAAAATACCCATAAGGACGAAGGGGAAAGTTTATAAAACTGCCGTAAGACCAATCTTACCCTATGGTAGTGAAACATGGGCTACTACAAAGGCAAAAGAGCAAAAGCTACATACCACTGAAATGCATATGTTACGTTGGGCAGGTGGAGTTACCCTCAAAGATAAAATCCGTAATGAACATGTGCGAGGCTGTTTCAAAGTAGCACCAATAACTGAGAAACTTTTAGAAACCAGGCTAAGGTGGTATGGACATGTCATGTAGTGAAGAAGTGCCTTTCCATGACTACGCAAAAGAGAGGGAGCGGCAGACCTCAAACAACATGGATGACGAATGTCCAGAGGGACATGAGAGTATTGGGCCTATCTGCTGATGATGCTTTACAAAGAAATGAGTGGCGCCTCAGGATTAAGAAAGCCGACCCCGCGTAACGGGAAAAGGCGAGGAGGAAGAAGAGAAGTTAAAGATTCCCTTCGTGGCAAAATTCCGGCACACCGGTGTCTCGAAAAGCCAGAGTAGTTGAAAGGGACGTAAAACTATTATTATTATTATTATTAGTCCCGGCACACAGGTTATCCTATACACCCAAGAAGTTCCAAGCCTTTAATATAAGTTAACAACAATGCCCTTAATTTAACAGTGATCTTATCTGAGTGAGCTATGGTGAGTGTGTTCAGACACTGGTCGACTATGCTCCTCAGGTCAGTCTCATTGTTGTGACCACCAGAATACTAATAGAGCAGTCCACTTTGCGCGTGGGACCACATGGCAAACACACTCAACTTAACACGCCTAAAAAGTACATACAGTACTGTAGTAGGAATCACAGATTTCTTACCATGTTGGTTGGAAGGTACTTGCACTTCTTCCTCAACAGCAGGTCCGACGTGAGGGAGGGCAAGTGGGGCTGCAGCCCTGGGGCTCGGGATGGCTTACAATTGAAATCACTCAAATTCACTTCCAAACCGTTTGGTTTTCTTTTACAAGAGTACGTTCAATGTAAACGCAACCAATGAATTGTATCCAAAACATTGCAAGGAGAACTTTAATGAATTCTATAAATATATATTGTGTATTTTGCTTCTCAGCCGGGTTGTCTGAGTTGTTCGTTTAATTTATAACGTACGCAAGTTAAAGATTATCTTCATAATTCTGTTTCAAGCTCTGAAAATTTCCACCATATAGGCTACTTCATACATTTATGAAAGAAGCACGGCTTATTTGTGTGGAGCTCCAACACGGTCAGATATAAAGGATTTTAAAAGAAGTGGTTCCGTGAAGAACTAAATAGCCTATTTTCATAAATCCCACTGGTCTTTTCCATTCAAATTCTCCTGCATCTATATAAATATTTAAATTTCGCATCGCCGCCATGTTGGATTTGTGTTCATCAGGTTATTGAAAAGCCCATAGGTGAACTTATGTTAATAGCCTCTATCAACTTATCACCCATACTTTTCAATCTTTACATTGAACAAGCAATGAAGGAAATCGGAGACAAATTTAAAGTGGGAGTGAAGATTCAAGGAGAAATAATTTCAACTCTGAGATTTGCTGATGACATCGTCATCTTGGCCGACAAGGCTGAGGATTTGAATGAGTTTTTGAATGGTATGGACTCCGTCTTACGGAAAGAATTCATGATGCAAATTAATAAATGTAAAACAAAAATACTGGAATGCAGCCGAAATAAATCAGAAACCTCTATGGACATCAAATTGGCAGGTGAAAAGCTGAAGGAAGTAGGAGACTTCTGTTACTTAGGAAGCAGAATAACCAGTGATGGACGAAGCAAAGAGGATATAAAATGTAGGTTGGCTCAGGCAAGGAAAGCATTTCTACAAAAAAGGAATCTGTTGACATCGAATATAGATTTAGGTATTAGGAAGTCATTTTTGAAAGCCTTTGTCTGGAGCGTGGCGCTCTATGGACTATTGGTGCAGCAGAAAAGAGAAGAATTGAAGCATTTGAAATGTGGTGTTACAGGAGAATGATGAAGATCAGATGGGTAGATAGGGTTACAAACGAAGAGGTATCAAGACGAGTGGGAGAGGAGAGATGTTTCTGGCGACTGCTAATGAAGAGAAGAGATAGGTTAGTAGGACACATACTAAGACACCCAGGAATAGCAAGCTTAGTTATGGAAGGAAGGGTCGAGGACAAGAAGTGTAGGGGTAGACCAAGGTTAGAATTTGTTAAACAGATTGCCTCGGATGTAGGGTGTGGTAGCTATGTAGAGATGAAACGATTAGCTCAGGACAGGGAGGCATGGACAGCTGCATTAAACCAGTCAAAAGACTGAAGACTCAAACAACAACAACAACAACAACATACAAAATCTCAGTTTGATTGCTGTAATAGATTCGGAGATATTGTGAACCGTCGAAATATTTCGGATGATGGATTGTTTTATATGTAGGCCACAGAGTTATGTAACATTAGATGAAGAATATTACATAGGTTTACTTTTCAAACGTTCACTTCAATCACTTGATTAGGAAACAAAAAATCGCACAGCCGCCATCCTGTTATTATGAAAGAAAAAAAAATCAGATGCCAGTAGATTAAATCTTGTATAAACATTTATCCTACCAAGTTTCACTGCACTCGGTTGATTAAATCTCGAGAAAATGCTACTTAAATAGTTTAATTTCGCTTGGCCACCATGTTGGTTTTGTACTTACCATATTTTTAAGCATCACAAAGTTGAACTTAACTGAGTATTTTATATCACCGTACAAAATTTCAGAGTGATATCAGTAATATTTTCGGAGACATAGAATGCCGGTGAAATATGTCGCACAGCCGCCATGTTCGATTGGTGAGACATATTAAAATTTGGAGGACACGGTCATGGTCGGAAAAAATAGTACTATGTTCTTACTGAGTTTCATTGAAATCGCTCCAGTTGCTTGTATTCTATTAGGGGGAAACACACACATGCGCACGCACACACACAGACAAAAGTTGATCTCATAAACCTATTTTTTTTAATAATTGAAAATGAGAGCCAAAAAGAAGAGTGGCCGAAAGACTAAAAGGCAAGTAAACTGGCATGAAATATGGACATGCAAAATTCCACGAAGTTTTTTTTAATGAGTTAAACAGATTCAAGCTTAATACTTCCAAAACAATGTCACCGATTGAAAAGAAGTGGAGTGGCCCGGAAGTCCTCGACCAAGGGCTCGTCATCGCTCTCTACGGCCCTGCTCGACAGCTTGCATGGATTTGAAAGAGCAACCTCCAATATCTGATATTAGTTATCAGAGCTGATGGTCAACGAGCCTGAAAAAACGAAGGTAATGTTCATGGATGAAAAACTCGTGCACTGGGTAGGACTGAAATCTCTCACACACGGAAGATTGAAGCAACGTCACTTGGATTGTAGTAAACCATCGTTTAGTGGAAAGACACTCGACGTCGAAGAAGAAAACATTTTTGTTTGAGATGGAAACATTTCAAGGTCATAAGCTTCTTGAAGTAAACAGAAATCAAAAATAAATATTATAAAATATGTTATAGGCCTACTGTTATTACTTCATTCAGTCCACGGGCGGCATCGGTGGCGTAGTTAGTAGCATGCTGAGCTTCTATGCCCAAGGTCACGGGTTCAAACCCGGCCGAAGTCGTCGGATTTTAAGAGCGTTAAAAATCCCTCAGTATGCCTTCCTTCGGAGGGGAAGTAAAGCCGGCGGGCCCATGTCATAAATTCATGGCATGTAAAAGAACCTACCACTAACTACTGTACACTTGTTGTTTGAGTCTTCAGTCATTTGACTGCTACCACACTCTACATCCGAGGCAATCTGTTTAACATATTCTAACCTTGGTCTACCCCTACAGTTCTTGTCCTCGACCCTTCCTTACATAACTAAGCTTGCTATTCCTGGGTGTCTTAGTATGTGTCCTACTAACCTATCTCTTCTCTTCATTAGCAGTCGCCAGAAACATCTCTCCTTTCCCACAAGTCTTAATACCTCTTCATTTGTAACCCTATCTACCCATCTGATCTTCATCATTCTCCTGTAACACCACATTTCAAACGCTTCAAATCTCCTCTTTTCTGCTGCCCCAATAGTCCAAGTTTCACTTTCATAGAGCGCCACGCTCCAGACAAAGGTTTTCAAAAATGACTTCCTAATACCTAAATCTATATTCGATGTCAACAGGTTCCTTTTTGTAGAAATGCTTTCCTTGCCTGCACCAACCTACTTTTATATCCTCTTTGCTTCGTCCATCACTGGTTATTTTGCTTCCTATGTATCAGAAGTCTCCTACTTCCTTCAGCTTCTCACCTGCCAATTTGATGTCGATAGAGGTTTCTGATTTATTTCGGCTGCATTCCAATTATTTTTAGCCTATTTTCAATTTTGAAAAAATAGGCTTATGAGATCACCTTTTGTCCGTGTGTGTGTGCGCGCGTGTGTGTGTGTGTGTGTGTGTGTGTGTGTGTGATTCGTGTGTGTGCCCCCCCCTAATAAAATCTAAACGGCAGGAGCGATTTCAATGAAACTCGGAAAGTTCATAGCACTATTCCCGGCGACCTCGACCGTGCCCTTCAAATTTTGTTACGACTCACCAATCCAACATGGCGGCTGTGCGAAATATTTCACCAGCATTCAATATCTCCGAAACTATTACCGATATTACCCTGACATTTTCTATGGTGATAGAGGGAACTACTATAAGTTCACTTATGTGACTTTTGAAAACCTGGTAACTACAAAACCAACATGGCGGCCAAGCGAAGTTGCGACTTTTAAATAGACGTTTCTCGCGATTTGACCAACCAAACGCAATGAAACTTGGTACAGTATATGTTTATATACATTGTAATGCACCGACATCTAACTTCGTTCAATTGTTTACATAATCACAAGATGGCGGATGTGCGAAATATTTCACCGGCATTCTATATCTCTGAAACTATTAGCGGTATCTCCCTAAAATTTTGTAAGGAGTCAAAGGGCACTACTGGAAGTCCATCTATAAGATTTTCAAAAACCGGTTAACTACAAAAGGAACATGGCGGCCAAGCGAATTTGAACATTTTAAATAGACCTTTCTCGCGATTTAATGTTCCAAGCGCACTGAAACCTGGTACAGGAAATATTTATACACATTGTAATCCACTGGTATCTAATTTTGTTCAATTGTTTACATAACCTCAAGATGGCGGCAGTGCGAATTTTAAAATTAAGTTTTTATTTCTTGTGATGTAGTCATGCGATCGAAGTGAAAGTTTGAATAATGAACCTACGCAATAATTTTCCTTTAATGGTACATGACTCTATGGCCTATACATTTAACAATCCAACATGGCGACCATCCGAAATATTTAGACGATACTGAATATCTACGAATCTATTTTAGCAATCAAACTAAATTTGTTAATGTTCATAGGGGCTATGAACTTAAGTTCACCTATAGGACTTTAAATAACCTGGTGATCACAAATCCAACATGGCGGTGACGCGAATTATAAATATTCACATGGACGTTTCTCGCAATTTAACCATCCGCGTGCAGTGAAACTTGGTACAGTAAATCTTTATCCGAATGTTAATCCACTGGCATCTAATTTATTTCAATTGTTTCCATAACCTCAAGATGGCAGCTGTGAAATTTTTTTAAATCTCCTTGTTTTTTCTTGAGTCTTAATTATGCGATTGAAGTTTGAATACTACACGTTCACAATAATCTGCATGTAACAGTACATAACTCTAGGACCTACATATATAAAATCCAACATGGCGACCATCCGAAATATTTAGTCGGTTCTCAATATCTACGAATCTATTACAGCAATCAAACTGAAATTGTGTATGTTGATAGTGGCAATTAACATAAGTAGCATATATGAAAATAGGCTGTATAGTTCTTCACGGAACTACTTGTTTTTATACATTTATTAATTTTCATCATGAATTTTTACCTCAAGACGGAGTCCATACCATTCAAAAACTCATGTAAATCCTCAGGCGTGTCGGCCAAGATGACGATGTCATCAGCAAATCTCAGAGTTGAAATTATTTCTCCTTGAATCTTCACTCCCACTTTAAATGTTTCTCCAGTTTCCTTCATTGCTTGTTCAATGTAAAGATTGAGAAGTTTGCCTTGCACCTTTCGGAATACCGGCATCTCTCTCATAACCTTCAGCTCGAATGACTGCTGTCTGGTTTCTGTATAGATTGTAGATCAAGATCACCTTCCTATCCCTGTACTTGAGTGAAGGCATAATTTGTAGGTTAAAATTGATAACGCTATATTAGTTCCAACGTTCGCCACCAGGTGCTGACTGCGATGGCATCTAGTAGCCAAGTCCCCAGCTATGTGTCGCCGACGGTAGCATATGCTGGCAAAAGTAGGAACTACTTGAAAATTGAACGTCTGCAGTCCTTACCTGAATTACAGATAACACACACTAATACAGCCATCGCAATTAACACCGGTTATCAGACAAATTCTACACACACCCAAAGTACACGGGGCTACATGACCACGATGCCGAAGTCCCACAAATGAAGCAATAAGAACTACATACATTCTCCCACGTGCATAATTCTTACTAACATGAACCACCAAGAAATTATCATAGAAACGAGATTTGCGTAATTCCCCTTGTTTTTCCCATGTACTCATTATAAATCCTGGACTAAGTACATAGAACGGTTTCAAAACAGCAAGGCAAACATGTGTGAACGAAGTTAAATATTTGTTAAACACCGGATGAATGAACCACAGGTCATAAATACGCTCATTTATGAGACTACTCCTTCCTTAGTCGTTCAACAGCATTGTTCTTCCTCTGGATTGACGACGAAAATGAAATTAGACCAAGGAGACTAAGCACAGTGGTTTAGCGGGCCATCATGGCTTACGTCGCTAGTTCATCACCAAGGCGGGCGTGGTTCGTTAATTCGCGTTTTTGTACATAAAACTGTTGGTACAGTGGCTTCTCTTCAATAGAGATAAAGCAACCATGCAGTGATTGTTCCCAGTACAAGAATGAGGACGGGACAATCTGAGATACATCCCTTTAGGACGAGGGATGTTGAAGAATCTGGACTGTGTATGTATCCAGACGGACAACCTCATTTTAATGTCTGAGCACCTGTTTGTTTGAGCTGTCTGTGGTAGTATGTGGGATATGTGACCAGGATTATAGTAAGGTATACTGGTTAGCATTCTTGTTGTCACCCTTGAAGTCCGGATTCAACTCTTGTCTCTGTCAAAACATTGAATTCTCTATCGTTACTTATTTTAGGGGCTGCGACATCGTGGTCATATAGTCCCAAATGTTTAGGGTGTGTGATGGAAGGGGGGGGGGAGGCAGAGATTTGTGTGTGATAACCTGTGTTATTGTGATGGCTGCACTAGTGTTTGTATTTGTGAATTGGGGATAGTATTGGGAAGGAGGTGGTCGTGGCCTTAAGTAAGGAACCATCCCAACATTTGACTGGTGCAGAAGTGGGAAACAACGGAAAGTCACTTCCAGGATAGCTGAGGTGGGAATCGAACGCTCCTCTTTTCAGTTTTGCCTCACGAGGCTGAATGTACCCCGTTCAAGCCTTCACACTAGAATTAATCCTCCGGGGTGACAGCCAAGAACGTTAGCCTCTACACCACGAGGCGGTCTACATTTAATTCTGGTCTGAGGGCTGGAACGGAGTAATCAGCCTCGCGAACTAACATTGAGAAGAGGCAGGTTCAATTCATACTTTAGTAATCCTTGAAGAGGTTTCCCTTATTTTCTCTACTACTCCAAGTAAATGCTGGGATGATTACTAACTTAAGGCCACGGCCACATCCTTCCCAATTCTCATCTCAATCACAAATATAATACACTACTACAGACACCACAACAACACAGGTTGTCAGGCAAATTCTAATACGCCCAACCTTCATATAATAATAAAACCGACTTCATTATAGTAAGTTTCCTAACGTTCACTTTCATTCACCAGGGGAGCTGCTTCGCACAAACATTTGCCGAAGATGTCATTGTTGTGTATACAGAAATACTGTAAAACATGCCCGTCCATGTATCAATGTATGTATAACATGAATTTTGCCTTGTGTTCAATTTTTAATTAATTAACCACTGCTCCAGTAGCAAATAACCTCTTTTCGTTTTAATGAGATTACTAGTCATGTTTTGTTATCCTATTTATTATTATTAGGCCTATTATTATTATTCACTCCCTTCAGAAGAGCTGGCCTCAGAATAACTTCTGCCTATCGTACAGTCCTATCTGGACCGGCAGTGCTCCCCATTTACATCCTGGCCACGGAAAGGCGTCGAATTTACTTGCACAAAGAAGAGCACTCTAAGTTGCACGTGAAGAGGGAGGAAAGAGATAGATCTCTTCTGGAATGGCAGGAAGAATGGGAACGTGAGCATCGCTAGGCTCATCAAGCAGCTGAAGTCATGATTGTCGAGGGAACATGGTGAGGTTAATTATTACATTACCATGTTTCTCTCTGGCCATGGTTATTATGAAGCATACATCCATCGAATGGGAATATCACCGAGTTCACGGTGTCGATATTGTGGTGATGAATGGGATGACGTTCAGCACACGTTCTTTGTATGTTTGAGGTGGAGAAATCTCCGTAGACTTCTAGAGACACAAGTTGGAGTCATTACACCAGACAATGTGGTGGATAAAATGCTCAGCAGCAGAGAGAGAGTTGGGCACAGATTGATATTTCAGGCGCAGATTCAAGGAGGGGGGAGGGGGGGGGGCGGGTCACGGGGGTTATGACCCCCCACCCCCAAACGGAGACGAACATTTTTTTTGCAAACTCAAAAAACGAAAACACAATAACCAGAAAAATAAAACATAACGAATTTTAACTGAAAAACAGTTATTTTTTTCATTTTATTCAATACTGAAATACTGAAATATCTTTATTGCAATTATTATGTTCTGTTACAACTGTACATATTTATAACTTCATACCTATTATATAAAAAAGATTATTTATATAACAAAATCAACTCGCCTATTTTGTTTAGCAAACCTTGTGATTACCGAATCGATGTTTATAGTGATGTCACGATGAATGTGCAGCAATGCACGGATAGGAATTTGGGGCTTTTTTCGCACCAAAAAATTTTGCCGACGTCCAAACTGCAAGCTTGGTTGGCAATTTAAGCTGTGACTTTCTCCCTTTGTCGGTACCAACTCGACTTGCCGAAACTGTAACGTACCTTGATACTTTTCTCGAAGCTCGATGTAAAAGTCGCAAAACACGCCGTTGCAATTTGGCAATTTGTACGAATATTTTTGGTGCGCTAAACGCATCAAATTTCTATCCATGTACAGTAGCTTGCAAAAAAAAAAAAAAATTGGTCTGGTTTTGTACGTTTGGTTATTTTGTGATTGCGTTGTTAGTGATACCATTTTTCTTAACAATTTCGATTCTGTGACACCCCCCCCCCCCCCCCCACCAAAGCCAAAATCTAGATCCGCGCCTGTGATATCTACAGTACATCTCTGAGCTGCTAAAAACAAAAATGATGAGGAACCTAGAAGATTGGTTGCTAAAGACAGTGAGGATGAAGTAAGTAATTTCAATATCATCAATGTAAATGAAATTGTGGCTCCACCCTGAAGTAAGGCTGAACAGGCAATTCCGGGGTGGCCTTCCAGCCAAGTTAAGGGTATGTGGTGTTTTAGTAGGTAAGAATACTGCACAGTTGTAAGTCCGGAATCTTGCAGTCTGTCTTTTGAAGATTTCCCCACTGTTTCCCTAATAAAAAGGAAAATAGAAAACAATTACTCTCTTTAGGTGAAGTCCTGAATTAGCGTACGATAAAATAACACTTCTGTTATGAAACACGTTGTTTCTAAGTAACGAACGCACTGGCCGGGTTTCCTGTGTTTCGGAGATGTCCGGTGCGTGGCTAGACGTGCCCCCAGGTCAGTGCCGCGCCGCGCGCCCCGGGGGGAATGCCAATGTAGCGATCCGCTACGCACGTGGACCTTCCCGTCTGATCACGATGTCCGATTGGCGGCCATTAACCCCTCATCCGTCACTCACACCTAGGACAACACCTCTTCGTAGTTTCTGTAAGAATACAGCAAGAATTTTAAGTATTGGATTACAGTATATGAAACGAGACTTGATTTTACGCCCGATGGACAGAACAACTACACATTTGTAATGGATCATTGGGATCATAGTGTAGACACTTCTTAGCGTCTTTACAGCGACAACTCACAGTCGACATCTTAGACAAGTTAGAAATTCCTATTTAAAAGTCAATACTTGCTTCAGCAGTACAGGTTGTTGTTGATTCATTTAGGGGCTTTCCGACATTGTGATCCTGTAGCTCCGTGTACTTAGGTGTGTGGTAATTTGTTTGATAACCTGTGTTATTGAGATTACTGTATTAGTGTGTGTAATTGTAATTCAGATGAGGATTGAGAAGGTGGCAGGCGTGGTCTTTAGTTAGAAACCATCCCGGTATTCACCTGGAGTAGAAGTGGGAAACCACGAAAACCACTTCCAGGATGGCTAAGATCGGAATCGAATCCACCTCTTCACAGTTTTTTCTCATGACGCTGAGTGTACCCCGTTCCAGCCCTCATACCAGAATTAAATTTCTTGTCAGAGCCGGGAATCGAACCCAGGCCTCCGCGGTGACAGCCAGTGGTACAGGGAACGTACCATCGATCTTTGTTTTTAATTTTATCATGTGTTAAATGCACCAAAAAATGGCTGATTTACTTTTCCCAGTCCGATTTCAAAACTCAACAAGGTTTCCAAATTTAAAATCTTACAGACGGAATGCCCGTGTAGGAATATTACAATGGTGATTCAGTCTAGGGGTTTTGCAACATCGTGGTCTCTAGCCCCGTGGACTTGTGTGTGTAGAATTTGTCTGATAACCTGTGTTATTGTGATGGCTGTATTCGTGTTTGTATTTAAAATTCAGATTGGGATTAGGAACGAGGCGGCCGTGGCCTTAAGTTAGGAACCATCTCGGCATTCGCCTGGAATAGAAGTGGTAAACCACGAAAAACCAATTCCAGGATGGCTGAAGTGGGAATCGAACCCGCCTCTTGTCAGTTGCGACTCACGGGGATGAGCGTACCCCGTTTCAGCCCTCAGACCAGAATTAAATTTCTTGGCAGATCCGAGAATCAAACCCAGGACACCGTGTGAGAGCCAGGTGCGCTACCCCAACACCATGGGGTCGGCTCAGTTGACAAGAGCACACATAAATTATTTACAAATACATTGCGTCAACATCGAGACAAAATTTGCAGTTGATCAAGAAGTACCGTATGTCCTTTGTTTAAGTTACCTCGGCAACATAATTCAGAAAGATGGAGGGGCAGATGGGGATGTAGTTAGTTATTGTAGTATTAAGGAGCGGAACAGTAAGGTCATCTGCCCTTAATAAGGATGTAAGGAGCCAAATATGAAAGGCAAATGGAGCCTTTGTACAGTTATATCCAAAGCCCTGCGCGGATGCGGATACCCGCGGATAAACCCGTGGATATATGCAAAAATTTTTGCCTTGCGGATATAGTTTGCATGACTGTGCGGAGAACGGATAAGCTGCGGAAAATGTTTAGAGTAAATTTGCGGTTTTTTTTCGTCGTGTAGCCTCCTGAGAGGCCGAGTGCAGGTCTTTCTAGTCGACGCCCGTGGGCGACCTGCGCGTCGGGATGAGAGATGGAATGGATGAAGATGAATGAAACTGGGCAAGGATGTGGAAGGAAGCGGCCGTGGCCTGTCAGAAGGTACTGTCCCAGCATTTTCCTGGTGTTGAAAATGGCAAACCACGGAAAACCATTTCAAGGACAGCCGACGGTGGGTCTCGAACCCACGCGTCTACCGAGTCAGCAGAGAGCTTGGCCCCTTGACCTAAAGCAGCGCTTTAGCCCACGGAGCCACTACTGTCGGTAATTTGCGGTTAGAGTTTTAGAATATAATGTTGAACTGGATTTCTTTTAAATAATTGTATCATTTTAAATGATCTTGTCGACTTCGTCGTTACGCTGAGGTCAGGCGTTACGTTACGGTGACGGGACGAAATGTACCGAGAATGCACTGAGGTGTGTGACGTCATAGTACCGCTTGAGCTTCCTCCTTTCCCCGCGCGCTCCGGTGAGCATGACGTCATCCAGCCAGCTACCTCCTTTGACCTTGGTTTGCACTTGCTAATGGAGTTTGAGTTCACGCAATTCGCTGCATGATCATGAGGCTTTCACCCAGCATTTTTCAGCATTTGTAGCATTTAAAATTATATAAAGTCTAGTCTTTCAGACTGACTATCACTCTTTTTGTTTTTGCTAAGATCTACGACTTACACGTTTCTTGCTATTTCCCTATTTACTTTCGCATGGATTGTATGAGACTAACATAGAAGTAACAGAAGCCAGTCCTGGAAATACCCTCAATTAGTGTTGACTTATGCAAAAAAAAAAATAGTCCGTTATACCTACGCTTGCCTGCGTGGGTATATCCGATGACTAAGTAAGTACTATAATTAGCCACCCGCTGTTGAACATGCCGTTACTCAGAGGGACAAAACTCAGTCAACACTGCCTTGCGATTCACACAAAGCCTATGGGAACGAATTCCTTCTGAAATGACTAAATGTGTTGCTTTAATGCTTAACCTAATAAATTCAAAATATCATTTTGATGTCAGCGGATTCGAATAACAAAAGTGCGGATGCGTATAAAAGTCGTGTGGATGTGGGGTGGATGCGGATAACGTTTTGTTTATCCGCTCAGGACTTCAGTTATACCCTGTTTGGCGCAACAAACAAAATTCAAGGGTTCATTCTAAGAACCAGACTAAGTCCAAAATAAAAAATAAAATAAAACAACAACAATATAGCTTCAGTTGTGCTGAGTTAAATAAAAACTGCCTTTAGACCTACTATTGTCTCACTAACAGTTTTACATTGCACATTGTACTTTTTATGAGGATAGTTGAGAAACCCTATAAATACCTTTGGAAAATTATTTATTTTAAATCAAGTCCGAGATCATCATTCTAATTCAGTATCTTGGTGTAATAGTAGCGATATTCTAGTGGGCTAACCAAAATCACGCCACATCAGGTATGCCGCACATCATTTAGTTCCTAACCATTAAATACTATACTCACTGTGAGGAATGAATTACTGTCAGTAAGTAGAAAAAACTACTTTCTTAGAAAATCTTAAATGCGTGTATTTGAAGTTGTCCCCACCCCATTAAGTAAAGATAGTTTTTCAGTCGGCCAACACGCAAACGGGAGCCGAACTATCTTGGGTGATTACCACCCAAGTAGTAAATATCAGAAACAAAACTACCACTTTCAGGAACGCAAATGTTCCTGGGTTCGCTCAGCCTACAACAGCAATGAATACCATGGTAATTCCTAGGAGCATTGGCATGGAACGTACAACCTCATCCAATCCAGCACTGATGTCTGAAAAAGTGGAAACTTCTAACTTCCATGGCCTGTATGGAGTTGGCTTTGCTCTTTAAATTTCATTTAGTTACTACTCAAATTAATCTTTACGATACCGGTACCTTAGATGTGTAGAGGACGGTCGGGAAGTGCCAGTTTCTGAGGTTCCCTTGAGAAATGGCGTGAAAAAATATAACACGAGGACTGGCGCCGGGTTATTTTGACCCATAGTGTGTCACTCCCTTTTGTCGTAGTTTTAAGCTTACATCTGGTGTCTTCCTATAAACTATTCCCAATAAACAATGAGGTTTTTAAAATTTAACATGCAGAAAAATGACAATAATTTTCGTAACAGTATTGCCTGTGATAGTGGCGGTAAAGCAGTCATCTCAGATTTTTTAAACAAAGGAGCTGATGACCAAGGTGTCCCTAGACCCTGAACGTGGATCACAGGCACGTGAGGTAAGTGCACCAAAATAGGTGGATTTTCCCCCTTACTTTTTACAGATGTTCCGACTAACGTAAGCCGAAAATTGTCACGCAAGGACTGGCGCCATGGGTAAATCTTACCCGACCGTAAATAATATAGAAATAACTTGAGTGTTCAAAAATCTATGGACATGATTCTTTTGCAGGGTGAAGTTCAAGGCTAGGAAGGAAGATACAGTAAGCGACAGGGAATGAGGGCTGAACAAAACGAAAATATAGAGGATTATTTAAGTCTCGGGTCCCATGCACCAGTCCTCATGGGTTGGATATGTGCTGTAATACTCTCCAGTCACGTAGCACTAGGTTCTTGTATGAGTTTGGGAGTCAATGATTAAACAAGAGGATAGAAGGCGTTTAGTTTTAATCAGGGGCGTAAATAAGGGGGATGCTGAGGGGGCTCCCCCCCCCCCCCCCCCCCGCGATAAAAAGCCAATAAAAATTAAGAAAGTGTTGCTTCTGTAAGAGCATAAAACAATGGTAAATTTGGTTGTACCCTATTCTTAACTTATTGGCAAAGTTATAAACAATATTAAAATTGAAATTATACTAACTCGTGGAGTAGTGGGTAGCATTCTTCGCTGCCGCCCCGGACATCCGAATTAGATTCCCGGCTCTGGCAAGAAATTTTAATTCTAGTCTGAGGGCTGGAGCGGGGTGTACTCAGCCTTGTGAGGTAAAACTGTGAATTCCACAGTACGTTTTTTGAAAAATACATGTAAAGAAACTGTTTACCTTTCTGCTTAGTAAATTGACAACTATTTAGATATTTGCCATTTATACTCCATAGATCATAATAGAAAGTTCATTAAGTATAACATTTTATTTGTGTGTTGTGTTGTATTTTACATCTTTTTTGTATTGCCAGAAATATTTGTAGGCTATATAGGCCTAAACGTTGAATCCTATCTAAAATAATTACACAACGATATATGCTGTAAGATATTGGTTGATATTTCTGGCTATTTTGCGGTGACAATCCCCTGAGAATACTCACAATTTTCCAGGATAGTCAGCCCCGCACCCCGAAATGTTTTTCTATACACGCCCCTGGTTTTAATGTCAGGAATAATAACTGACAGTTTCAGTTTCGTTAAGAATGTGAGTGAAGACTGGATTCGGTTCAGTTGGGGCACGGAGAGATCTATTAGTTTATATGGGAATACATTTTGTTCCTTTGTATGGACACCAGAATATCCAATTAATTACCAGATCGTCCGATAACACCCGTCAACTTGTAAAATATCGAATACTGTGACTTTTGTTACTCTGCTTATTACTTACCTATTAGTTATTCTTGGTGTGACGGTTTCACCACAGTTAAATGGACATAGATGGGAATATTAACTGGGGTCCTGTAATTTAATGTTACGCAACCCTCAAGTTTTTACACCAAATAATGCATAGGTCTCCGATACTACCCAAACTTCCCCTACACAAATGACGCATTTGCAATAATATACATTGCACCACATAAAATATAACTACCCCAAGAGAATTAGGTTCTTGTCCCAAAGAATGTTTACAAAGAAAGGAACATGACAACATTGAAAAAGGGTCTCCTGGGTTATCTACTGTGCAGTATATCTTCTCCCTAATTCAACGAGTACAGAAATTAGCAACTTGAGCGGCTTCGGTGGCGTAGTCGGTAGCATGCTGAGCTTCTATGCCCAAGATAGCGGGTTCAAACCCGGCCGAAGCGGTCGGATTTTTTAAGAGCGTTAAAAATCCCTCAGTATGCCTTCCTTCGGAGGGGAAGTAAAGCCGGCGGTCCCATGTCATAGATTTATGGCATGTTAAAGAACCTTCCACTAATTACACCTGTGTGAAGCTAAATTGAATAGGTTAAGAATGCAAACAACGCTCTTAGGTTTCTACGTTAGTTGTCAAGAGCCGACTGCGGTGGCGTCTAGTAGCTAAGTTCTGAACTAGGCCTAGTAGTCGTTGACGGTGGCGTTTGGCGGCAAAAGTAGGAACTATTTGAAAAATTCTAAGTTGCAGTCTGTACTTAAATTTAAAAAAAAAACACAGATACGCACACTAAAACAGCCATCACAATTAACACCGGTTATCAGACAGATAGCTTGCCACGGTGGGTGAGTGTATAGCGTGTCGGTCTACTAACCCCAAGATTGCAGGTTCACTCCTGGCCGTGGTAAATGATTTTTGAAAGGCGGCAAAAATACGACATGCATGTCATACGATGTTGGCATGTCAAAGAACCCATTTGAATTCAATAGGCCGTGTTCATAATAGCAAAATTAATATCGGGAGTTTCCGCCTATACAAAGTTCCTCATTTCTCTGCTAGAAAGCGCTATAGTGTTCAAGGAGCTTAGATATCTAACCTCCTTGACTTTGATAGTGATTCAAGGAACAACGAAATTCGACATGCAAGCTACCCTCTGGGTGTCAAATTACGAAGCTTGCACCCGGCACCCGAGGCCATACGATATTATTATTATATCAGACTGATTCTACACACACCCAAAGTACTACGATGGCCTATCAGCAGTTAACATTCTTAGGTCGGACTATGCGTGCATTTCTTGGGTTGTTATGGGGACTTGGATGAAGGATGCTGGAAAGGCGCTAGGGTTAGTTTTGGGGTAGTTGAAGTCTTTCACCCCACACACTGCCGCCGCCACTCCCTGAGCTTTGTTATATTCCTTGTCAACCCATCGCTCCTGGATCCCTGTATAAAATAGACACACGCGCAAAAAGCAAAAAAGTCCCAGCTTGGTAAATCACACTCTAGATTGCAAAGAGGAGCTGTGGACTTGCCCCCTAAGTTCTCATCCAAGCCCTGGATTCGCTCTGGGTGTGCTATTCCCGTCTTTCTTCACTTTCCTCTATAAAAATGCTGAGATTTTTACCTTGTCTCAAGTTCCGGAGCACCTACCCCTATTCTTGACCCAAATAATTACAATTACACACACTACTACAGTCACCAGAGAAACACAGGTTATCAGACAATTTCAATTCATACAGAAACACACAGGGCAATGATTTTTAAAACCTACAACTGAAATAATAACAAGTGATAATTAAAGCAGCAGATTATTTATTTAGCGTATGGCTTTTAGTGCCGGGAGTGTCCGAGGACATGTTTGGCTCGCTAGAGGCTGTAGCTGCTTCAAGCGGACATCCATGGGGTGAGCTACAAGTTCCGTTCAATTTCAAGTAGTCCAACTTTCGCTACCAGATATCACTGACACCTAATGGTGGACGTTGGAACTTTGATAGAGCGTTTCAACGAAATCTAACCTGCAACTTTAGCTTCGCACAAGTTTAATTAGTGGAAGGTTCTTTTACATGCCATAAATCAATGACATGGGAGCGCCGGCTTCACTTCCCCTCCGAAGGAAGGCATACTGAAGGATTGTAACGCTCTTAAGAAATCCGACGACTTTGGTCGGGTTTGAACCCGTGATCTTGGGCATAGAAGCTACCGACTACGCCACCGAAGCCGCTGAAGTTGCAGATGATAGAGTTCAATGCGTTCTTAGATCTTCTGTAGCTCCCGGTAATCGAAGCTGGCTGGTTATTGAGGAACTAATGAGGTCCCTAAAGACACTCGTAAAGAGGGAAGAATTCACCGCATTGCGTATAGCAGAGTTCTACAAATATTACCGTATACAAATACAATGCAGTTGAAAGTCACAGTATAGCCGTAATATATTCGATTTGATAAATGCAATTAACCTCTTGATGAATGTTTACCGACTGAAAAGCATTTAAATTTCAATAATAATAATAATAATAATAAAACAATAAAAAATTACGAGCCTTACAGTAGTCGCATATGATGTGTAACATCTGACATAGAAGAAACCTCACGTGAAATTGTTGATACACCGGTATTTTATATTATTACAAGCTGACCCGGCGGACGTTGTCCTGCCAATCAAAGAAAGTGTTGTAACTTTGTTTCTTGAAGTGCTTTTGGATACACAATATTTTTTTCAATTTCTGTTAACTGCCTCTAAACTATCGTGAATTGAATTAACTAATTTAGAAACATTCGTTGGAGCGTGCACAACAACTTTCCAAAGTTTCATCGCAAATGGATAAATGGCATTTAACGCATACGGGATTTGGTTTAAATGATTCGTGCGCTGTCACTCATTTGTTGAATCTACTCGTGCTCTACCAACTGTGAAATGGATTTACTAAGTTAGAAAGCTTCACGTAAGTGAACACAACAACTCATCAAAGTGTCATCGCAATCGATGAATAGTATATGAACGCATACAGGATTTTGTTGCAACGCTTCGCGCGTCGTCGCTCATTTGTTACATCTACTCGTGCGCTACCAATATTGTAAAATGGATTTACCAAGTTGAACACCTTCCCTGGCGTGTACACAACAACTCATCAAAGTTTCATCGGAATCGGATGAATGACATATGAACGCATAAGTGATTTTCTTTAAACGATTCGCGTGCCGTCGCTCATTTGTTGAATCTACTCATGCGCTACCTATTGTAAAATAGATTTACTAAGCCTGAAACCTTCTCTGGCGTGTACTCAATGATTCACCAAGGTTTGATCGCAATCGGATGAATGATATATGACCGCATACGGGACATTGTGGAAACGATTCGCGCGCCGTCGCTCATTTGTTGAATCTACTCGTGCGCTACTTATTAAAAACTGGATTTACTAAGACAGAAACATTTCCTGGAGTGTACATAACAATTCACCAAAGTTTCATCGCAATCGGATAAATGGTATATGGACGCATACGGTACTTTGTTGAAGTGATTCGCGTGCCGTCACACATTTGTTGAATCTACTCGTGCGCTACATATTGTAAAATGGATTTATTAAGCCAGAAAACTTCCGTAGGGTGTACACAACATCTCACCCAAGTCCATCGTAATCGGACGAATGGTATTTGAACGCATACGGGACCTTATTGAAACGCTTCGCGCGTCGTCGCTCATTTGTTGAATCTACTCGTGCGAAACCTCCTGTGAAATGGATTTACTAAGTTAGAAACCCTCACGTAAGTGTACACAACAACTCATCAAAGTTTCATCTCAATCTATGGATGGAATATAAACTAATGCGGGATTTTGTTGAAACGCTTCGCGCGTTGTCACTCATTTGTTGAATCTAGTCGTGCGCTACCTAATGTGAAATTGATTTACTAAGCCAGAAGCCTTCCCTGGAGTGTACACAACATCTCACCCAAGTTTCATCGCTATCGGACGAATGGTATTTGAACGCATACGGGACCTTTTTGAAACGCTTCGCGCGTCGTCGCTCATTTGTTGAATCTATTCGTGCGCTATCTATTGTAAAATGGATTTACTAAGCCAAACACCTTCCCTGGAGCTCCCTCAACATATCACCCAAGTTTCATGGCAATCGGATGAATGGTATATGAACGCATACCGGACTTTGAAACGCTCTAACGCGCAGAGACAAACAGTAGAATTCGACATCACTGCCACCTTTGGTATAAAACACAACTTTTCGCCACGGGCGGAGTGTATGTAATGGCGGTAGTTGCACAGGTTGCGACCAGGTGGCTCTAACGTGCAGAGACAAACCGTCCAAAGACATCAGCCTTCACGAAGGCCAAGGCTAGTGGTTTCCATGACGACTGTTTTTGACTGTATTTTGTGGTTATAAATTTGTGTGTAAATTGTGGTTCTAAAATTGTGTTCATTCCACCTACCGAGTCAGATTGTGAATCTAAACCATACATGGGCCCACCCTAACATTCATACAAAATTTCATCAAAATCGGCCCAGGCGTTTAGGAGGAGTTCAGTCACATACACACGTGTCGAAGAATTATATATATAAAGATTGGCACAAATATTAATCTATTGTAAAAGGGAGTGTTTTACAGATATTGTAGTTTATAATACGGAACTCATTTTATTAGATGATTTGTAGCTTCCACCAGCACTAGCCTAAATAAAGAATGCGATATGGATCAACTAGATTAATAGACGTGACACCGCACATAACCTTAAATTCCTTATAACAGGACCTCTTGATTCACAAACCAACACGTAATTTCATATGGATTCTGTTAAAATGAGTCATAAATGATACGATAAATATCGTTTAAAATGATAATCTGGTAGCAAAAATATCTACCCAATCCGGGATTCGAACCCGAGATCTCTAGACTTACAGTCATAGGCGCTAACCCCACGGCTCTTTCGACTACGCAAATATCGTGCATAAGATGGTGTCTTATTTCCACGTTCCAATAATACTGCATTACGGAAATAAGTTTCATTTATATTTTGCTTGTTTCGATAATGTTCCTGCGTGAAATTGAGTTTAAAATGCGTTATGAATAGGCCCTCGTATGAACAAAGAGAATGAATTCAGCAATAGTTCATGAAGGCTTGCTCAATTCTCGTATAACCACATCGATTATATTATATTGATGACTGCATTACTGTTATGTGGGTTAATATTTGAATAGCCATTGTGCAGAACCATAATACCGGCAACGCCGACTACTTACAATGTTTGATATTAAGGCATTTTACCATGTAAATACTGATACGAAGACTTCAAACATGTACCATATCATTTGTCAGAGTTCGCATGAGCGTTTGCCGTTCAGTATGTCATATACATTCCACATGGCCGAGAGTACGTCATGGTATCAATTTCCGACACCACGCGCTCATTGTTTCTCTTACCACTGCCAGCTGGATAGATCGATCGAGTTGGCAGTGTGTCTTACATTTCCGTTCGATCGAACGGAAGTGTGCCAGCTGGTGCCACCTCGATCGTTCCGATCCACTTCCGTCCCATATTTCAAAATCACTCCCACAAATATATCCAGCAACCGAGTGGAAAGATGTTACACATCAATAATAATAATAATAATAATAATAATAATAATAATAATAATAATAATAATAATAATAATAATAATAATAATAATAATCGCCCACATGGTTGCATTTGTTAGAAAGAGTTCACTCAACCCTGACGAGCTGTTCACATTCCCAATAGCAGAGAGCCGCGATAGAATATCTGAGTTGTTGGAGGCTCCATCCACTTCGCGTATGCCAGCGGCATTCCTACAGGCCGCGAATTGGATACGCCACTTGTAATTCTCCAGGAGAGTCTTGGCATTCTCACGGTGACAGGTTGTATTCTTTACATGATACAAAGAACAAACAATGTAAGACACTCCTTTCATCTTTCGCCCCAAATTGCGGTCATTCAGATGTAAATGTGATGTGTGGCGCCTTGCGGCAGTGACTCTTCAAGGAGGTGACGTCAGTACAGTAGTAGAGCAACCTAACTTAATATTAAGTCGAGTCCACTTGATTTCTGCTAGGCGAGGCTGTAGGTGGCGATGATGTAGACCACTGACTGCACGAACAGATTCACTACAGTGTACACCGAAACTACCCGAACAGATTTGCAAAAGTGTTTTTCTCAGACGGTATTCGTGACTTCTCACACATCGTGCAACACAATATTATTATTATTATTATTGCTTGCCACGGTGGGTGAGTGGTCAACGTTTCGGTCTACTAACCCCAAGCTTGCAGGTTCGCTCCTGGCCGTGGTAAGTGATTTTTGAAAGGCGGCAAAAATTACGACAACATGTAACGATGTTAGCATGTCAAAGAACCCATTTGAATTCAGTAGGCCGCATTCATAATGGCAAAATTAATCTCGGGAGTTTCTGCCAACACAAAGTTCCTCGTTTCTCTACTAGAAAGCGCTATAGTGTTCAAGGAGCTTAGATATCTAACCTCCTTGACTTTCATAGTGCTTCAAGGAACAACGAAATTCGACATGCAAGCTACCCTTTGGGTGTAAAATAACAAAGCTTGCACCCAGCACCCGAGGCCATACGATATTATTATTATATTACTAGCTGTACCCGGCATGCGTTGGAATGCCAATCAAAGAAAGTGTTGGCGTTGTAACTTTGTATGTTGAAGTGCTTTTGGATTCCCAATATTGTTTTTCTATTTCCGTTAACCACCTCTAAACTACTGTAAAATTGATTTACTATCTCAAAAAAATCATGGGAGCGTGCTCAACAACTCACCAAAGCTTCATCGCAATGAAATGAATGGTATATGAACGCATACGGGACTTTGTTTAAGCGATTCGCGTGCCGTCACTCATTTGTTGAATCTACTTGTGCGATACCTATCGTAAAGTGGATGTACTAAGCCTGAAACTTTCCCTTGAGTCTACACAACAACTCACCCAAGTTTAGTCGCTATGACGAATGGTATATGAACGCATACGGGACTAAGTTGAAACACTTCGCGCGTAGTCGCTCGTTTGTTTAATCTACTTGTGCGATACCTATTGTAAAGTGCATTTACTAACCCAGAAACCTTCCCTGAAGTGTACACAACATCTCATCCAAGTTTCATCGCTATCAGACGAATAGTATATGAACGCATACGGGACTTCGTTGAAACGCTTCGCCCGTCGTCGCTCATTTGTTGAATCTTCTCGTGCGCTACCTATTGCTAAGTGGATTTACTAAGCCAGAAACCTTACCTGAAGTGTATTGAATCTTCTCGTGCGCTACCTATTGCTAAGTAGATTTACTAAGCCAGAAACCTTACCTGAAGTGTACAGAATATCTCACCCAAGTTCCATCGCAATGGGATGAATGGTATATTGTGCCCGTTTGGACCGAGATCCAACGAGCACATTTTGTAAAATACCGAAATCAGATCAGCACGAGAAAATATATCTCAGGGTCTATCTAGGTGAATATTTGGGTCTAATCTGGCATCCCTGATCTCGGTAATTCACAAGTAAGGTAAGGTGAGAAATTATTTTTGAACTAGCACATTCCTTAAAATTCTCAATTTATTTATAAATAAAAAATATGATTCAACTGGTAAAAACCCTCAACAAAGATTTAAAAAAACACACCACACATAAGAAATCAACGGTCCCTATAATATTATTAGAATTGTCGTAGATGTGATAATCAGAAAAAAATAATTAGTCCATTCTGATATCCATAAAAAATTCAAAAAGAATATTTACACTCGGTAATCACTGTTCAATAAAGAGTTCTGAGTGATCCCTACTATTTACACGTTCTTAGTTCACTTTACAAAGATTGCAATTTGATTTTATCAAATATTCGTAGCAAAAATTTCTCAAAATAAATAGTCACTTGATTCATTCGGTGTTATTCCAAAATTAAACTTATTTGGAAAATAATCATATCACTGATTCGTTGTTTCATAACAATATCAATACTCGACAGACATAAAGTCGAATGTTAATAATTGTTCATAAAGATTTTCAAATTTAAAAAAAAATGTTCAAAAACTTTCATAATATTTTGAAAATTCAACTTTCTTCTTTTATCACTTTCATTTGTTTAAATGTCATAAACGATCTTAAATTATTCTCATATGTTATTGACATTACACAAAAATTGTTGTAAACAATGTTGTTATTTCTATCCACCATCAGCGGATTAAATCATCTAACTATTCACCAAATTTTTATGTTAACAAAATTTTCTATCACCAAACGTTTCGTATAATCTCACAAAAAAAATTAATTAAAATATGTTATTATTATTAATTTATTAATTTCAAACTTTCCCTTCCCTTTATTTATAACAAGTTTTCTCAACCTCTCACATGATGAATATTTTATTTGCTCATTTCCAATGTTATTATTATTGTCATTCCTTATTTGGAAAATTATTAATTATTTATTTTAATTAATTTACACTTTTCATCTTATTATTTTTTTCTCCTCGGTCAGGTTCAACAAATCTAAATTCAAGTTCTTCAATATTTATTTAGGCATTCCATTTGAATTTTGAGTTGATCCAGAAAAAAAAAAATATTTGGATTAACAGAATAGTGAAATCTGACAAGAATATGGGGCGGTCCACATCGCCTAACCCTTCTTTTACAAATATAGCCCACAGGCTCCTTCAAACATCCGCACATCCTTCTGTGCCCACAACTACGGGAATAAAACCCACTATTGGATGACCCCCTACGCCTCCACAACTTTAAGTGTAACCAAACGCACACTAAAATCATCACCAGAATATTCTGCACACAGCATCATATTATTACTATTATATTTTTTTTACATATTATATTTTTTTCTTGTAATATTCTGTCAATTACTAGACTGTGATTCTTCAGTATTATTTTACCAATTAAATAAATTCTGGTCAACATCTCCTTGCCTCCCATTTACATAAATTCTCCCTATTTGATACATTAAATACCTGCCGTTCCCTTCTTTTTTATCTGAATATTTTCTTTTCTTTCTTTTTTTTAAGTGCTTTTGAAAAAAAGAATCTGAGCTCAAAAATCCAATACTTCATTCTCTTCATCCATAAACTCATTTATATTTATTTAAACTTCCAAACAAAGGTATTTAATTTAATTCCTTCCAACTAATTAAATTCATCCACAAATTATTATTATCACCATAAAAAATATTTAAGCGTCATCAATGTCAAATGATTATTATCGCCCTATTCTTTTAAATAAATAAATATTTAAGTCTCATCTGTGAATTATTATTATCAACGTCTCTTATTAATTTTTATTTGATGCATTAATTATTTAATCACAATAAACAATTAACAAAATTTAATTTAATTCCTAATGTTCAGTATTATCACTCCCTAATTATTTATAACTTTAAACAGCGTTGTTATTATTTATAAATATTATTAACTTATTCACTTCACACTTGATTATTATTATTATATTATTATTAACTTATTCACTTCACCCTCTATTATTATTATTATTATTATTATTATTATTATTAAGTAAATCAAATTATTTAAATAATCCAAGCCCCAATTACTTCTGTTCTCATGATCAGAATTAACTAAAAATACTTATATCCCTTGGAATAATCGAAATATTTCATGTCGAAACATGAACTAATGCCTGTCCTAACAAAAATCTTAGATCGAAAAATAAATTGTCAGACAGCAGTTCCATTTGTCATCCAGACAAATACAATCGAAGATCTAGCTAATATCTAGCTATGGTGAAAAATGTGTGTTGATTTCTGATCGTGACTGTACAATAATATGGAATTCTCTAATACTACTGGTTAGTGGATAGTACATGAAATGGTTGTCTTACTTCATTCTTGATGTAGATGACGGGCGTGTCCTGCGGTGTACACTATTCCCACAGTGTCTTCCCATGGCCATCTGCCGTATCCAAATACCTCATTCGTCTCCATGTCCTTCCAGTCCTACGAGTAGTTTTTAGCGGCGCATGATGATGTTCGCAGTCATCCGATCGAAATAACTCCCGTTATCACTAGCACCGTGTAACATGACAAAAAGTTGCTCAGTCATAGACTGGTACAGTACTCCTGTAGATTCGAGAATGAATCTCATGTTCCAATAATGCGGTTTCGTTTGCACGCTAAGATAGGAACACCTATTAGCTGCATAAACGAACAAAATGAAATAAACTTCTCCTGATGAATTCGAAGTGCCTGATGTATAGTCACCACAAGAAATACATCGTTCTGTAGGCTAACTTCTGTGAATGGTTTCGACACTACCATCACCTGACTATAGAATAAGTGACCTGAAAGTCAGTGAATATTCTAATTCCATTCGCTGCCAAAAGTTAAGTTCGTTCACTTGAACAAAAACTAAGTCGTGCTGACCACTGGTACGGCGACTAAGTCCTCCGACCGTCAGAATCTCGGCGTGTATACTGTCACTTTCACGTAGCGTAGATCCGAACATGCTTTGAAGATGTGATGACTCTTTGCTCAGCAACGTGGCCTTTTATAGTTCAGCGAGACATTATTCGAGAACATTCCATCTCGTATCTCGGTTTCTACTGGACCGTTTTTAATGCTTGATAGCTCAAAATCCTCCTCTTGTTATAGCCAGAAAAGTGTGCTAATTTCCTAGCGTCCATCTCTTCTCCTTAAGGTAATTCTAAAAAATTATTTCTCATGACGTATTCAGGCTCCACGTCATAATCTCGCGTCACTCGCTTCTGCGATGTATGCTTCCCTCAGCACTCTTGAGTCTCCTCCGCGCGTTATTCAAATCATCCATTCCTTCAACCTCTTCAACTAACAACTCCTCTTTCCAAAATAAGAATATCAACAATGTCACGGACGTGTGAACGATCCGGGTATAATATGAACACATGTGTGACTTTCTTGAAACAAACGCATGCCATTTTGTTGAAGCTACTCGCGCGCCATCTATTGTAAATTGGATTTACTACGCCTATAACTTTTCCTGGACTGTGCACAACAACTCACCAAAATTTGATCGCAATCGTAATTATATATGAACGCATCGCCATTACGCATTTGTTTAAACTACTCGCGCGCTATCTATTTTGAAATGGATTAACTATGCCTATAAACCTCCCGGAAGTGTGTACAACAACTAACTAAAATTTGATCGCAATCGGATGAATGGTTTATGAACGCATAAAAGACGAACAGACAGACATTCCTTTTTTTATATATATATACTAGCAGAAGTACCCGTTCTTCGAACGGTGATATATATTAACACCAGACATTATCAATTGAGCTACTGTTGCAATGGTTAGCGGTTTGTCATTCCTTCATAAGTTTATCAGAACGAAGTTAGTTTTCTGGGAATATCACACACACTGTTAATTTAAGGACCGTAAAATGTGGTTTTCGGAGACCGCTTATAGACTCGCGAATTCTGTGTCTCACAATGAGAAGCGCAACATATGCTTTGATCGTCCTTCTAGGATAATTTTTATATTTCGCCTATTTTAGCATGTATTTTGAGAAGTTTTTCTCTATATCCACCCTTCTACTGTATGAAAAGTACGGTGAGGAGTTTTATAAATGATTGGTGTATTGACTCATGTTTTCCATACCTAATTTTACGATGCACCAAGCATCCGAACACGATTTATAGGCGTACATAAAGATACACAGAAAGACAGACAGACAATTCTATTGTCCACAACATATCACCCAGATATCCAAATATGGGTATATCCACCATACGTATCAAACAAAGTCATCCTTACGATGAACCCGTATGTCGACACAAAACAAAAACAAAAGATTAGTTAAAATGTGCTCTCAAACTAAATTCACCTAACGGGTACTTCCTGACGTGAAATAGAATTGAAAGCCTTGTAGACGAAACGCAATACACGTCACATCAAAACTGAACCTCTACGTTGTGTTAGGTCCATACACAGGAAGACCTCTTTCATAAATTATAAAGGCTTGTGGTGCATGAAAATTCAGATTCTTTAGCCTCAAATGGCCCAAATTCCTAAAAGGCGCAAAAAATGCTGATTCAATTCAGGAATTTTTGAAAATAATGTTGCTGTTTGTAGATATAATAGACTTTCTGTACTATATGTCGCACGTGAAATTGCATGAAAACATTCTAGGTTACCCCTTGACCCCCTTAATTGCATTGACGAATTATACAGTCTACGTTGGTTCCGTGATAACCTTATAGCCATTTGCAAACTTTCACAGAAATGTAATAAATGGAGTAGCCTAATAATAATATCGTATGGCCTCAGGTGCCGGGTGCAAGCTTCGTAATATGACACCCAGAGGGTAGCTTGCATGTCGAAATTTCGCTGTTCCTTGAATCACTATGAAAGTCAAGGAGGGTAGATATCTAAGCTCCTTGAACACTATAGCGCTTTCTAGTAGAGAAATGAGGAACTTTGTGTTGGCGGAAACTCCTGAGGTTAATTTTGCCATTATGAACACGGCCTATTGAATTCAAATGGGTTCTTTGACATGCCAACATCGTATGGCATGCGAGTCGTATTTTTGCCGCCTTTCAAAAATCACGTACAGGCCGGACGTTTGTTTTAGACGATTGCCCTTGACCTTGAAGCCTGCGGGTGAGCCTGTACACAGTCACTCTCTCACCCTATCACTTCACATTTGTCACCACCGATCTGATGTAATGGAATTCCAGACTTGAGCAGACAGTACAGTCCACGTCGAAGTATTGTGTGACACGGATGTACACGTTACGTAGTTACGAACAGAACGTCATTATATTTGCCAGTGACTATACTTCAGCAATAGTGTGAAACAGCTTTATCAATCATCGGAGCGCTTGGGGCAGCTGATGACAACACAGGTGCTGTAGTAACTCGCCTCCAGGCTTCCATTAAGATTTTTCACTCGTCTAAAACAAACGTCTGGCCTGTACCACGGCCAGGAGTGAACCTGCAATCTTGCGGTTAGTAGACCGACACGCTATCCACTCACCCACCGTGGCAAGGTATAAATGGAGTGACATTGCTTCTTACAGAAATAGATGGAAAGTTGGATGCCACCCCTTGAGATAATGTTGTCATGGTTACCGATTTCCATTCCTTCATTAGTTTGTTAAATTAAATTAGTTTTCTGGGAATATTTCAGATACTGTTGGTTTTAGAGCCTTATAATGTAGTTTTCGAGGCCCCCAAGTTTTGTTTCTGGCACCGAGGGGCTTTGTGTCCTCGTTGTACGCCATAATATAATACTAATAATAATATAATATAGGGATAGGAATATAATAGACCTGCCGTACCACACCCGCAGGTGTAAATCGCGTGAAAAAATTCTAGTGTACCCCTTGACCCCCTTAAGCGCATTATACGTATTGATGAATTTTACAGCTTAATTTGGTTCCGTGATAACCTTCTAGCCGTTTGCAAACTTTCACACCAATGTAATTAATGGAATTGCATTGCATTGCATTGCGTTGCCATGGTTACCGGCTTGTATTCGTTCATTAGTTTATTAAATGAAATTAGTTTTCTGGGAATATCTCAAAAATGGTTGGTTTTAGGGCCTTAAAATGTGGATTTCGGGGACCCTTTAGAGCCCCCGAGTTTTGTCTCTCAAATTGAGGGGCTGAAAATGATCTTTGTCTCGTCCTTCTACTCCTATTTCAGCATGTATTTTAAGGGGGTGGGCCCTCTTTTATGAGAGGTACGGAGAAGGGTTACATCAATGATTAGTGTCGTGCCTCTGATGGATATCTGTACCAAATTTTACGTTGATACACCCAGCCGTTCTCGAGTTATAAGGGATCAAAATTGTCCACAGACAAACAAACAGACAGACAGACCCAAAAATTATTTTCGCGCGCATCCATAATAAAACAGTCTGAAACGCGTAAATAACTCAAATTTCCGTAGAAATTGCGAAAAAAAAAAAAAAAAAAACAATTTTTATGTATTTAGAGATATACTGCACCGCTCGGTATTGACCGTGTTTTATTGCACAAATTTAGGTTTTACTCGCTAACCGTTGGAGATACACAAAAAGTGATAAGAACCTTTTGGATAGAAAATTAAATGTTAAATCTCGTGTATGCATCAAAAGTTTGCTATTTCTTAGCGTTCTCTTTTTATTTGAAATGGAAATATGAAATTTTGAAACCAAAGGGTGTAGTGACGTCACATATGTGGGTTTTACTCGCTAACCGTTGGAGATACACGAATAGTGATAAGGACCTTTCGGATAGGAAATTAAATTTTGAAGCTCGTTCGTGCCATCAAAAGTTTGCTATTTCTTAGCGTTCTCTTTTTATTTGATATGGAAATATGAAATTTTGAAACCAAAGGGTGTAGTGACGTCACTAAAATGGTCGCCATTTTTAATAGTGCAAAATATCGAAATTAAAAGTATCCTATATGTAAACATGGTAAATCAGCTACATCCATGAAAAATTTCATTTAAATCGGACCAGTGGTTCTTGCGTTATTGAGTAACACACAGACAGACAGACAGACAGACACACAACATCTCATTTTTATATATTAGTATGATAAGATTATTAGTAGTAAACTGAAAAGTCGTTCTGAAGAATACTCAACCGGCAGTGAAAGCCTACACAAATCTTATTTTATAATACGCTAAGGTGCATGTTTAACAAAACACAACCTCCTAAACCAGAGGGAGCTAGAAGGTGTGGTTTGTACCAAAATCTTCCAAATTGTCTCAATAGTACAAGAAAGATCTTGCATTTCTTGACAAGTCAACGTAAATATAATTATTTGTTCATAAAATGTGTTTAAACAAATAAACAAGACGATAGCCCCGCATAGCAGCAGCGACGGGCGGGTAGTCTGTACACATGGGGCGCACACAAGCCATTGTGCAACCAGCAGCAGTGATGCATTGCTCTCTGATTTTATAAAAAATCGACAATTTGTTCAAAAAATGCGTTTAAACAAGTAAACATATTTATAGAAGCCAGCATAACAGTAATGCCAGACTTTAAACTAAGGAACCAACCAAATTTAGCTTCACACAATTGTAGTTAGTGGAAGGTTCTTTTACATACCATAAATCTATGACACGGGCCCGCCGGCTTTACTTCCCCTCCGAAGGAAGGCATACTGAGGGATTTTGACGCTCTTTGACTTCGGCCGGGTTTGAACCCGCGATTTTGGGCATAGAAGCTCAGCATGCTACCAACTACGCCACCCAAGCCACCAAGTGATTTTCTCTAGATTAATAACCTGAGAGTAAAAGATCCGACGATGATCTCTTGACGATCGAAACTCGTCATCCAAGTGTATTAATTAATCCCATGTAATGTTTTTCAGGTGTAGAGAATAACACCCATTACAATTTGGGTATAATTGTGTTGTGTATTAGTATTATTAATAATAATAATAATAATAATAATAATAATAATAATAATAATAATAATAATAATAATAATAATAATAATAACAACATAAGGCTCCTGTTCGCTTTGCAGCTGAGGCCGCCTGGGCGAAGTGCTAGTCACACTTTCCAGTTATATCTCCCGATTCAGAGTCTCAAGCTCCAGGTCACTATATTGGAAGTGAGAAAACTATCTAATGACCAGTATTGTGTTTGTGCTGGTAGACTATATGTGTGTCTGCAATTACTGTAATATAGGAAATGAAGTATCATACCCATATTTACCGGGAGTGAGGGTATGGAATCGTAGAGAGAAGACTACAGTCAGGATGGCCTCGGAAAGTTTAACCTTTAACTGGGTATGTGGGGTGATGAGAACACCCCTCGTGTAATATTCGCTTGTTAGCCTACTTTTCACATTTTGCAAAAATGAAGAAAAAGTAGACTTATGAGATCGGGCAAATGTGTGTCTGTCTGTCTGTCCTTCTGTCTGCCTGGCTGGCTGTGTGTGTGTCCCCCCCCCCCCCCTATCAACTGCTAAACGGCTGCAGCAATCGAAACAAAATTTGGTAGGAGTAAAGATCTATACCTGAATATCTCAAGGCCATATTTGAAAATGATGTCAGTGCTACCAACTGCTGAAAAATCGCAATTGAAATTTGAGCTCTATGTTGGATATCTTGGAAGGTATGAACGGGAGCTATTTCAAAATTGGCACACGTATAGATAATAATATTGCAGTTTAATTTCCAGGAGGCCATACATGTCAGTGTTGCCAAAATGATTATAAGCCTGCTGATAGGTCCAACTTTTAAATGCATATAACTTCTACACTATCAATTGGATTTCAACCAAATTTCGTATGTGCTATGCGTACATAAACAGATATGACTGAGTGTAATCTTAAGAGCCAACAAGGCTGCCAACTGTTAATAAATGCTCTCAATTTTTTAAATCCATACCCATATGTCAGAAAGTATGCAAGCCGACAGCTTTAAACTATGCACACGTATAGTACCTGACATTCTATATTAATTTGGAGTAACTTATATACATCAGTGCTACCAACATGATTCTAAGCCTGCTGAGAGGTCCGACTTAAATACATGTAACTTCTACACTATCAATTGGATTTCAATCAAATTTCGTATGTGCAATGTGTACCATAACAGATATTACTATGCGCATTCTTAGGAGCAACCAGGGCTGCCAACTGTTAATAAATGCTGTCTCTATTCGTTTTTCTTAATATCAATATATCAGAAAGTATGTAAACCAACAGCTCTAAACGTTGCACACGTATAGTACCTGATATTCTAGATTAATTTGGAGTAACATAAACGTCAGTGCTGCCAACATGATTCTAAGCCTGCTGATAGGTCCAATTTTAAAATGCATGTAACTTCTATACTAACTAATGGATTTCATTCAAAATTGACACAACAATAGATCATATTATTTCAGATTATTTCTGACCAATACATGTATGTCATTGTTGCCAACATGATTTTACGCGCGATGTTAGATCCAATGTTTAACTACATGTAACGTCCATGCTATCAATTGGACTTCAACCAAATTTTGTATTTTGTACCTTAAGAGATGGAACTAAGAATATATTCAGTCACCAGGGCTGCCAACTGTAATTCTCTATTAGGCTACATTATGCCAGGTATACAGTATTTCGAACTAATTCGAAATTTTGATATTACCAACTTAATTTCGTCATTATTCTAGATAGATCCATATAGATTAATCATTGCCATGGACCTTTAATTTTAAGAAAAGTAGGCTCTTTAGTTCGTCACGGAACTACTTGTTTTTCTTCTGACATAAGGTTTTTATTTGCACAATGCTTTTGCAAATGTTAAATAAAGACCAAAATACCAAATTCAATCTTTATTACTACCTGAAAAATATAATAAAGATTGAATTTGGTATATTTTGGTCTTTATTTAACATTTGTAAAAGAATTATGTAATTTTTAGTTGGGGTTTGGACACAGTCATATTTACTTCGTTTTAATTATATTTTTTTATATTATTACAACCTGGAATGTGTTTAAATAACTGTTCATCTCTTGCACGTTAAGCGTAAAAGATTGCCTTCTACTCTTTTTTGGGTATCTCTGCAAAATTATTACAAATTCTCCTCATTCCTCTTCATGTTTAAGTAGATTTGCATATTCACAAACGTTTCCAGCCGTGAGATAAAGGACTGCTGGCATAATTAGCCATCAGAGTTTTCTCTAGCTAAGAGTTATCCCGCCGGTAGAGTCGTGACAACACTGGACTGTTTGTCATCGCGTCATCGGAGAGAGGCTAGCCAGTCGCTCATTGTTTCGATATCAAATAAAACGTTTTCAATAAACGTTTACTGCAATAACAGAAAAGAAGACAAAACAATGCTGAGTACATAGCAGGCAGTAGTTCTCATACCTCGGTGTTGTGCTAGCATACTTGACTGTCATCTCCGTGGTCTGGGTTGGATTCCCCGTTCCGTCAAGACATTTAATTTACGGAGTACACTCAGCCATGTGAAGCAGAACGGACAAGAGGCCCTGTTGTGTTGAGGTACCGCGTCTGGCTCTCACACGGAGGTCCCGAGTTCGATTCCCGGCCCCATCAGGTATTTTAGAAACTAATGCAAGGGCTGGACGGGGTGCACTCGGTCATGTGAGGACGATTGAGTAGGTGTCTGAGAATGAGGCAGCGCTCCGGTCAGGAAAACCAAGATTAACGGCAGAGGGGATCCGTGCTGACCACGCGTCACCCCACAATCTGTAGGCCAAATGGCTGGGCAGCGGTCGCATGGTAGGCCAGGGTCCTTCATGGGCTGAAGAGCCACGGGGAGGTTTTTTTTAATGGATATGATTTTGGGCCGGGCGTCAAGCCAAAATTTGCGTGATGCAAAATTTGTGACGGTCCACCCCGCACCTTGCCCCTAAGCGGGCGCGAGCAGATACTACCCTCATTTCATTACTTCCTCTATCAGGCGAGAACCATACAGTATGTCCGCAAATTCTCTCCGCAGCGGCGAGCTACGCGGGTCTCGCCTGGCGGCACGTCTTGGTTAGGCAGGATATTCACGTCGCTGTATACACAGTCTCACCGCAGCGCTTGTTCCGTGTTGACCTTCAGCTGGAGTGATAGGGTGGGGAATCCAGGTGCATTATTGCTGACAGTGAGTGTCTGTGCATGACAGTGTTGACGCTGTAAGTTGCGAACAGTGTCACAATGTGGACACCTCGAAGCAGGAAAACGTAAACTAAATTGCCGCCTCACATGCTCCGTAAAGGGCCATTCTACACGAGCGGATAAAAAGCAGCGTTTCGCCCGCCTCCTACCGCGCCAAAATGTTTCAATCTACACGTGGCAGTCAAAACGTGGCGTGTGAACAGAAGCGCCTACTATTCTATTCTATTCTTTCTATTGATACAAGTAGTCTACCCTATCTATTGAGTGCTGCGATGGACATGGATACAGTGCAAGTTGGTTGCGTTGCAGGAATCTTATTGTTAAATGATATGTTTAATAATGAACATAATGGGAAAAAGAGGCGCTGGTGGATTCATCCCACATTAGCGAATCGTTTGTGGGGGTTGATTCTCGATCTCAATAATAAACTTCTCCATATCAAACATAGCGCAGCGCAACATACGTGCATTCACAGTAAACAACCGGAGGTTACTGACGCGTGTAAACTGCTTGTAAAACGCCACATGTAGTTTAGTTCGCGGGTCTCCCGCTAGTGGGCAGGACACCTCCAGAGGCGTGCTTCCCGCCCGACGCGTCTCGAACGCCTCCTCCCGCGACCGGCAAAACGCTCGTATAGACAGACCAATTCATTACGATTGTAGGTTCTGTCCGATGGCGCGGTAGGAGGCGGGCGAAACGCGGCGTTTTACCCGCTCGTGTAGAATGGCCCTAAAATTTCCACCAGTACAAAAACGTCTTCCACTAAAAACATACGCTCTTCAGTAGTCAGCATTCCCACTAGACTCAGCTTACACAAGAACTTGACAAGAACACAACTTACAGCGTCAACACTGTCATGCACAGGCACTCATTGTCAGCAATAATGAACAGTGATTCCCCACCCTACCAGTCCAGTTGACGGTCAACACGGAACAAGCGTTGCGGTGAGACTGCGTATACAGCGACATGAATGTACTGCCAACCTAACACGTCCCGCAAGGCAAGACCCACATAGCTCGCCGCTGCAGTGAGAATTTGCGAACACACTGTATACCACTTCGATAGTTTATTGCGCAGTTGTAGAGTAACTTGCTCAATGTGAACATGTCGTATGAGACGTTTCATATTCTGCATTTGCAACTTTAATGCAGAAATAGCTAAATGCATGTCAACGTCATAAAGAAACTGGTTTGCAGACCTATTCTCATGCAAATTACGAGTGTTGTAAACACGTGCTTGTTAGAAAGGTTAGCAAATAGATAATAAATTGGGTAAATGTAGCCTATGTTTAATAACGGCCACGATAGCGAGAGCGCTAACGCGCTACCTCGTGTCGTGCCTCGCTGACAACGGAAGAGCGTGGGTTCGAATCCCACCTCGAAAGTCCTGAAAATAGTCTTCATAGTGTCCTATTTTCACCACCAGGCAGATGCCGGGATGGTTCTTTTCAACAGGTTCACCGCCGTCTTCCTTCCAAAATGCCTTCTCTGACTCTTCCTTATTTAGAATCAAGTTAGCGGTCACCTGTCATCATCCCCAATTGCATCTGCTGACAAAGTGTGTTCATCTCCCAGACCCTTGCACGGTAGAGGAATGATACCTCACAGAGTCCGTGGGTAAAGCCGAACTGGAAGGATAAGCGATAAAAAAAATAGAGAAAATAAAGAATTATTGATCTAAGAAATTGGCCAATTTTCGAGGTAATTATCACACCCATCTAGTGGTTCAGATTCCATCAAAAAAGGTCCCGTGACTTATGGTCGCGAGATTAACGGCCATGTAATACTACAAGTTTTATTACTTCACAGTGTCTCTTCTCTTCTCAAGACTTTTCCTAACACTGACATTAAAAGCAGGTCAACCACTGACAGCAGCAGGTTGTCTGTTATGAAACCCTTGAGGTCATAATGAGTTGTCTCATTACTGCTCGTTGACTTATGAGCCCTGAGGTCAAGTCACCCTAGGCTCAACTTCTCCACGAATCTTGGCTTGGATGCAATGTACAGTTCAGCAGATGGCTGGCTGCAAACGTTCACACCGTATTAATGATGACACAAAATTAACACGCTAAGTTACAGGACCGTGAGACCATGCTGTCTCCGGACTCGGAAGACGACTGGGTTTGAACCCCACAGTTGGCCGTCTTGAAATAATTCTCCGTGGTTTCCCCATTTTCAGCACCAGGCAATTGCTGGTCACGTTCATTTCATTCCAACTCCTTGTACAATTTCATTCATCTTCATTAATGTTATCATTGGCGTCAGAAAGGGCATCTAGCCGTGCGACTTCATAGAAACGAGAATAATACAATGTGTCAGGAAACTCTCTCCGCAGAAACTCCAATATGTCTGCCCCCATTCTGTAGCACCGTGTGCTTGGGTAAGTGTAGAAATTGTCTGGGTTATTGTGTTGGATTATTAATATGTGTACTTGTATTCAGGGCTTGATTTGTAAAAATAGAGGTTCCGGTACTCTGGACTACAGGATGGTGGTGGGGGGGCTACATTGAATATTGAAAATAGAGTTCTAAAAACGATATTTTTACGCTTTTCTGAACACCTCAAAAAATTAATCACTGGACAAAATAGCAATCTAATTTTGATTGCAATTTTAAATTAAATTGAGACTTCTGTAGCAAAATTTGTCCTTACCATAGCCGTTTGCCTGTATTAAATTTTAATGTAGGCCAACTAGGCTACCATTCAAACATTGTACATTATTTCAATTTTTTTGCGTAATTTAAAAAAAGTTACTACATTCGGTTTGAAAATACACACATATTCACCAACAATCTTTTATTTCTAGTTTAATAATTTTGTCTTGACGGTTTTCTGAAACAATTATTTATTATAAAAGGTACTGTACTTAAACATGTTTTACCTCACAGTTTATAAAATTGTCCAAAGTTTAGAAAAGTTTTCGTTGTATGTGCCTCCTTGCTGTTAGTATCCAGAGCGGAGTGCCGTCCCCGAAGCAGCCAAGATTCCACGTACTTTGAAGGGTCAAAACGAGTGAGTGGTGGGCCATTCAGCTTCAGGAAAAGTAGTGAGGAGACAGTTTGTGTTAACAAAGACGCAAAGAGGTTTCGGTACGGCGTACCGGTGCGTACCGTCACAAATCTAGCCCTGCTTGTATTACAGGCGAGGATTGGGAACGAGGCAGCCGTGGCCGTAAGCTAGGAACCATCCCGGCGTTTTCAAGGAGTAGAAGTGAGAAACCACGGAAAACCAATTCCAGGATGGCTGAGGGGGGAATCAAACCCACCTCTTCACAGTTTTGCCTCACGAGGTTGAGTGTACCCCGTTCCTGCTCTCAGACCAGAATTAATTTCTTAGCAGAGCCGGTAATCGAACCCGGACCTTCAGGGCGACAGCTAAGATTGCTGGCCACTAAACCAAGAAGAGGATGAATCAACCAAACAATCAATGATCGAAGGTCGAAAGAAAGAATGGAAAGGGACACTAAGTACCATTATTTTGCTTTGTTGCTGATTTCATGATTTTCGTAAATAATAATAAAAGGGAGCTCACCTGTGTGTACAAAGTTATAGACTGGCCATTGACCCCAAGGACCTGAGGGCCAGATGTAATGTGTAAGAGGAGATTCTGCGAGCTCTGTTTTTAGCTCCAGGTCAACCTACGCTCGCACGCAGGAGTTATTGTTATTAAAGAGGATAATAACCAGGCCAGTGAGCTGGCTCAATTCTCACAGTGTCTGGCAGATATACACACTGGTACAAAAGTTTGGAACACTCATAATTATGACCACCTCACGCGTAACTAACATTCTGGACGGTCACCGCTGAGGTCACGGTTCGAGTCCAAGTTCTGACATAAAACGTAATTCTGGTTTGAGGGTTGGAGCGATACACTTAACCTCGTGTGGACTTGACTCTCACCTCAGCCATACTATGGTGTGGTTGCTTATTTTAGGGGCTGCGACATAAGCCCCATGTATTTTTGTGTGTGTGTGGAATTTGTGTGATGACCTACTGTATGTAATTATGATGGCTTTACTGGTGTGTGTATTTGCAAATTGGGGGAATAGGATTGGGAAGAATGCGGCCGTGGCCTTAAGTTAGGAACCATCCCAGCATTTCCCTGGAGTAGAAGTGGGGAAACCACGGAAAACCACTTCGTATTAATACTTATTGGGGTCTAAGGTTCGGGAGGGAGTCCCGAGACAAGAGATAAGGTACCATTCTGGCACGGCATTTGCCTGGAGAGAGTGTGGAAATATACGAAAAGTATCACACTCAAGATGACTGTTTTCAACGCTGGGATTCAAACCACGGATCACATAACTTGAATCTTCTAATTTTAGCCGTGAAGCATGACAACGCACTCGGCTATGCTTCGGGATCGAAGAATAATCCGTAGGTTACACCTTTCAATTTTATTTAGGAAATTGAACATCATGGACATCAACCGCGCATAATGGTGTGTGTAATCTACGGCGTGCAATATACTGTTTGATTCCACTGGATAGCCAGAGCGCATGGCCATGTAGTAGTTTATGAGATTGTGTTGTGGTTTGGAGTAAACTACAAATAGAATATTTGACATTTTGTGTTCGTGTGGAGTGTTTGTCTGCAGGCAGAAAGAGAGTCGTGGCTAGTTACAAAGCTTGTATTTCTCAACGCTAAGTACCGGCTGTCATGACGCTAAGTTCCACTTTCACATCATAAACTGATCTATTAACTTCTTTTGAAGAAGACGATTTTTCTTGCAAAACCTGTACTAAACATGGTATCGGGGTGGTCAGCCTGCTTGCCTCCCACCAAGGTGGACCGGGTACGATTTCCGGTTAATGCATATGGGGTTTGAGAGGTGAAATTCTCTTCCATTTCGAATTCTACGTAAAAACGTAAAAAGTAGGTTCCGTGCCTTATTATCACGGCATTAAGAGTTACGTAAATATACAACCTTGCTTCCTTCGTCCCTTCCTTCCTTCAACTGGGATCCAAGTCCTTCCTTTTCATTATTATTATTATTATTATTACCATTATTATTATTATTTGAGAGGATGAAGCGAATGTGGGCAGAGAGAAAAAAGTCATATGGCAAGATTTTAAGTATTGATTTTGCGTGCTCTGTAATAGTGCTATTCGATTAAATAAATAATAATAATAATTATTAGACATTAAACGTATGTTGTTGTTATGAATTGAGGGCCTGAAACATTGTGTCCATCTCTCCCATGTATTTGGTTGTTATTGTGATGACTGTACTGGTACACGCAATCGTTATAAAGGCTATGATTGGTTAGGAGACGGCCGAGGACTTCAGTTAAGTACAATCCTGACATTTCCACGGGAAGCCGCCACTCTAAGACGACTGAGCTAGGAAAGGAGCCCACCTCTTCTCAGTTGACACCTCGAGAATTAGGAAACCCTGTACAACTTTCAGATCAGAATTAATTTTCTTAGAAGAACCGGGAATCAATGCCTGAACCTGTGAGACAGAAGTCAAAGTATCTTCTATAAAAGTAATTTAAGCTTATTGAGTTATAAGGATATAATTAAAAAACAGCAATAATTACAAGTTGATGTATTTCGGAACCAACTGTAGGCCTAATCTAGAACAAAGAGACGACCCAGTGCAACTGTGTGACGTAGAGGTAAAAGCAGAAAAGTTGTTTGCAGTGAGCACAGCGCATAAAACATCCATCATACGTGATTTGAGCAAAAGTATTGTCCGTGGTATCGAAGCAATACTGAACCAGAGACTAATAATAATAATAACAATAATATGCCAGTGAGACATTGACGTTACACACTAAGGGCGACTTGGATAAAGTCCTCATAGAGGAAAGAAAAATAATAAGGAAAATTATTGGACCAAAGCACACAGATGAAGGATACAGGCTTCACTCCAGAGACACCACAGAGAAATTGTCCAACCTCGCAGCACACATCAGAGAGACGCGACTAGAATTTTACTGCCACATCAGCAAACACCCACAAACCCGACTCACCAACAAAATTCTTAGATACACACAGCGGCTCAAGATTACTACAGCCTGGATGATGCAAGTCAAAATTGATCGACCCAGAAGACGTCATAGACAAAAGCGTATTTAGACACAAAGTATACAAGTGGGAAGTGATGTCAGAGAAAGCAGCAACTACAGCCCAATGACCAAAGTGGACCGAAGATAGAAAGGAAGAGGGCCTTTAGTGCACGAATGAAAGAGTACTGGAAAAACAGGAAGAACAAATAGTCATGATTGCTTCGCGTAGTCTAATAGGCCTGTAAATGTGAAATAAAATAATAATTAATAATAATAATTACTGTAAAACGAGTGGTAAAAACTATCCCTCATCTAGGGACAGGATTTGTTGTCAACAAAAAGATTCTGGATTCAATCACAGACTTCAACTCCCCGAACAGTCGTGTCTCTATTCTTTCATTCCGAAGCACAAATAAGGTATACGCCATAGTGAACGTCCATGCACCAATCAACCAGGCAAATAAGACAGATCCAGAAAAAAACAGATCAATTCTGGGAAGAACTAGAAGATATCATCTCTAAAGTTCCAGACAAACACACCATTATTCTAGTTGGAGATTATAATGCCCAGCTTGGTAAAGAAAGGAAATTCCAGAGCATTGTAGGAAACTACCCGGCTCATAAAAGAACAAACCGCAATGGAGAGAGACTCGTTGAACTGTGTAGGGCGTTCAACCTCGTACTGAAATCAAATGCTTTCAAGCATTTGCCTAGAAAACAGAAGACTTGGACATCTCCAAATCCGAACCTTGGAGATTTTCAAATTGACCACGTTGCCATCACCCGGAAAGCACAACGAGAGATCCAGAATGTAAAAGTTCTGAGGAGTGTCCGACTTGATTCAGATCACTATCCTTCAAAGATTAAAGTTAAACTAATTCCTAGAAATTCCAGAAAGACTCATGTGAAAAGGATAGATAGATTTGACACCGAAAAGCTAAGTCCAACCAACAGTTCACCCAGAAACTTGATTCCTTGGCTCCCGTAAACTGGGAACAACTACAAGAGGCCCTGGTCGATTCAGCAAGGGAGACAATTCCACTTTTAAAAGGAAGGAAACATGTATGGTGGAACAGTGAGTGTGATTCGGCAGTAGATCAAAGACAGCTCGCATGGCAGAAATGGAACTCTCAGAAGAACGAGGTTAACAGGGCAAACTTTCTTGATAAAAGAAAACAAGCTGCGAAGATCATCCGGGGGGTGAAACGTACATTCGACAGACCACTGCTGCTGCAAATTGATCAAGACTTTGAGAGGAACAAAATCCGGAACTTCTATAGAACCTTTAAACGCAGTCTTAGCAAATATAACCCGCCAAGCCTACATTTCAAAAACACCAATGGTAAAGTTGCTCATAATGATAATGACAACTGTCAATTTCTAGCGAATTATTTTGGGGCACTTCTCAACTGTGAAGCTCCAAAGTCCACTTTTACTTTTGAAGACATCGTCAAAGTTCATCCAGATTCATTACCACCTACGAAGGAAGAAATCAAACAAATTATTCAGTCGCTGAAGGACTACAAGGCACCAGGCGAAGACTCTATAATCGCCGAACTTTGGAAATATGCTGGTGACAAGACGCTAGATAAACTATTGGAAATTATCTGCGAAATTTGGAAAACAGAGAGACTCCCCAACGGCTGGACTTCTGCCTTGATTCACCCCCTTCATAAGAAAGGAGATAAAACAGACGTAAATAACTACCGTGGCATTTCCCTCCTTCTGATAACCTATAAGATTCTCTCGAAATCTCTTCTTACCAGAGCAGAGAAACAACTAGATCAACAACTGGGAGAATATCAAGCCGGTTTCCGGAAAGGGCGATCATGAGTCGAACAGATTATAAACCTCAAATCTACTCTCTCCTATTTGAAGATCAGGAATAAGACATTTGTGGTGACTTCGTAGACTTTAAGAAGGCCTATGATTCTATTGATCGCAACACCCTGATCCGAATCCTAAAAGAATTTGGTCTGGACAACAAAACCAGAGCGATCATCAAACAATCGCTGACCAACACCACCACGAAGGTGAAGTTTAGGGGCGAAATATCAGACACCTTTGTAATCAAGACAGGAGTAAGGCGAGGAGATGGTCTCTCACCAATACTCTTCAACTGTGTCCTCGAGAAGGTTGTCCGTGAGTGGCGTAAAGAACTCAACAAACAAGGAGTTGAAAGCGGAGTCAGACTGGGTTACAGAAGCCGGAACATCACAATTGACTGTCTAGCCTTTGCCGATGATCTTGCAATCATTTCTGATTCATTAGAGACAGCCACGGAACAGATTAATCAGCTTAGTGCACAAGCAGCGAAGGCAGGACTCCAGATCTCCTTTGAGAAGACTGTGTCCATAACTAATATCGTACCGGCGCCCAAACACCTTGCTGTGGAACAAGGAAAAATTAAGCGAGTGCAAAGTTTAAGTACCTGGGAGAAATTATAACACCGAATGTATCAGAGAAAGAAGCTTTCACATCACGCATGAGCAAACTGGAAATGGCCTACCATTTAACTAAGGACATCTATAAGAAAAGATCAATATCCTGAATGCCTCACGATGAACAAAAAAGGCTTGGTCGAAAAACTCGAGGCCAAAGAAAGGAAAATTTTGAGAAAGATATTGGTTCCCATCAAAGACAACGGGGAATACAGAAGACGGCATAACCATGAACTATATACTCATGTGGAGAATATAAGTGACGTCATCCGGAAGAGAAGGATAACATTTTTTGGACATGTGAAACGAATGAGCCCAGCGAGACTGACCAACCGCAACATAACTTACTTTCAGGAGAGGAAAACAAAATGGCCCCGGTTCATTGAACTGGATAAAGATCTGAAAGAAGTGGGGATATCACCAACAGACATTCAGGAGCGCGCCCCACTCAAAAGGAAACTTCAAGCTTGCAAAGGTTTCCAAGAAAAACCGAAGCTGTAAAAGGTACAGATTTGGACCCAGGAACGAAAGGAAGTCCACCGAGAACGAATGCGGGCGTACTGGGCAAACATCAAAGGCAGTAGAAGACAGTTGGAATGACGCGGTCCATAGATGGCCTATACGAAATGCATGAATGAATTACTGTATTATCGTGTTGGAAGCCTTTTTCAGTATTGATTGAGTACTCCAAATGTATTGCTTTTCAGTCGGTCAACACGATTGTACCCAAATGAGATGGGTCATTCCCTAACCCCGAAAAAAAAATTACACGAGATTAATAAATACATTTGGATGACCAGTTTCGATCGTCAAGCGATCATCATCAGATCCATTACACTTAGGCTACAACATTTTATGTCTTAAGAGTATGGGTGAAAATATTTACAATATATACACTTCTTTAGTTGCGGTATTAGTTGAGATAGTACAACTCATCAATATTTGTTAGGTATAGTTATATAATTGACCATTTAACTACAATCACATATTCACTCTAAACAAACAACTAAAGAAGTGTACATATGGTAAATATTTTCACCCATACTTTCAGACATAAACATTTTGTAGCCTAAGTGTAATGGATCTGATGATGATCGCTTGATGATCGAAACTGATCATCTAAGTTGATGTATTAATCTCATGTAAATGTTTTTCAGGTTTTCGTACCCATCTCATTTGGGTACAATCGTGTTGACCGACTGAAAAGCATCAAACTTACGTGTACATATTGTAAATACCATCACCCATAGATTTAATAGCCTAAGTGTAATGGATATGAAGATGATCGCTTGGCGAACGAATTGGGCACAATTACAATTCATAATAATAATAATGTCTTTCTTTCTTTCTTTCTTTCTTTCTTTCTTTCTTCGGCTTTTCCCAATTAATTGGGGTCGCCGGAGCCAATCAGGCTCATTTTGGATTTGGCCGGGGATTTAAGGCCGGATGCCCTTCCTGACGCCACGTGATTTTTCAGGTGAAAATTCCACCCCGCTGTCACCGGGATTCGAACCCCGGCCGTCCGGGTGAAAGACGAGCAGCTAAGCCACTGCGCCATCACGCTCCCCAATAATAATAATAATAAATAATAATGCTCACTAAGATACCTTTCAACATCCACGGCTTTTTATTTCCATCTTCTTCCCAGTTTAATTCACCTTAATTTCTTTTATCTCTCATTAACTCCTCTCACGTTGTTGGTGTTAGGAAGGACAGCCAGCCATAAAAACCACCTGCCACATTTCATCTCATGTCCGACCACGTTTAAACTGGAATATTAATAATATTGAATGCAATTCAATAACTGACATGATGAAGAAAAGGAGGATTTCTTTCTATGGACGTATAACCCGAATTAAATCAACACGGCTATCCAACCGAATTTTTGCTTTTCTCCATGAGAAAAAGACAAAGGGGGCCTGGTTCAGTGAAGTATAGAAAGATCTGTCGGAGATTGGAATAGCATGTGAAGATATCCAGGAGCGTGGCCCACTTAGGGTAACACTTCAAGAACATCGGAGTTTTCAACTTAAGCCGAAACCAAAAACCGGGAAGGCGTGGACGACGGAGAGAAAGGTGCAACATCGATTACGAGTGAAAGAGTACTGGGCCAATATTAAAATGCAGAAGAAACAGTTGACATGGCGTGGTCCTTAGTTGGCCGTAACGAAGCAAGAAGAAGAAGAAGAAGAAGAAGAAGAAGAAGAAGAAGAAGAAGAAGAAGAATGCCATTCTATGAACAACACCTACACATTAATAAAGGAGAACTGACTCGAAAACCCCTTTCTCCTTTTGAAGGGAAAAATATTTTTCCCTGGTGGTTTCTGGAGACACATACCGATATGGGGAGAATGGGCATCAGTCAGAAAGATGTTCAAGACAAGAACCATCTTCGACAATTAGTTTCAGACTTCAGAGGTTTCCGAGGAGAAGGAGAAAATAAGTCTTCAAATGTGGTCTTTTCAGAGGAAAGAAGGAGGATTATGAGCGGTGTCGTGCCATTTCGTCCAGGTGCTATTTCGACCAAATTCCACGAACAGAGGCAGGTGGGTTGACTCTCTGCCGGCCCACGAGTGCTATTTCGTCCAAACACTTATGATTGACATTTTGACAGGTCTACAATAACTGTTTCATTTCATTGCGTTTCTTGTTAAAAATAAGTAATTTTTTGATGTTAGTAATAATGGACGTTGCTCGCTCCGCTCGTTTGCCACCAGTCAATTATAGTTTACAATGAAATACTTATAATGTAAACAACATAGTGAGAATAGGAAAAAATGGGGATTAAAATCGCTCTCTGAGCTTCGGTGTATCTTAATTATCTAAATATTGTGCCGTCGTTCGCTGCAAGGCATGAGGTACAGTTATATACAACAAACAAATATTTTGGAAATTTCCTGAGATTTTCGTAAAAGCACGCCTGTATACGAGTTATGTTACATCATGTGTCCGGCCTTGCAGAACTTGATTTATGCAGTAGATCTGGCATCAGCGCGCTCCATTTAATGCGTACTGTCTTTTAAGGTAGAGACGCACTATAGAGTCTGGGACGTAAATATTGTCACTAATAAAAATATAAACCTACCTGTGAAATGGATTTATCAGCTTCTTCGTGGGCTGTCTTCTTTCCCTGTGCCATAGCCGTATGGACATCTTGTGCAGCCACATCAGGAACACACGTATTGTGGATCTCTTCTTTAATAATTTCACGGTTTATAGTAAACACTTTTCCACAGGCGCGTGTATTCCATGGATGTAAGGTAAGCATAACATACCCAAGGGAAAGAATGACAGCTAGAATTTGGTTATAGTGATATTCCAGTTGTAACATTTTTAATGAGTCGTTGAACGTGGTGATGACTATTGTGGTTCAATAAAACAAACATGATATGAATAAATAATATACACTGTGGTGTGACCTTACCTGTGATAGTGTAATATAATAAGTTGTTGAGCGCCAGATTCCTATTTAAGATAGTGAATCGAAATTTATTGATTTAACCTCGGCTATCAGCAGTAGAGTCGAGAACCACTTACCCGGGCCGTAGTGAGACAAAGTCATCTAACCAATCCGTATTTAATCAAGGAGTATGATTGCCTTAAAGTACCAACTACAATGAAAGAAATAGGCATTACGTTGAAGAGAATGAATTTATTAAATGCAAAAACAAAATATTAATAAAACAGAATAGTGATAGTCACACAATTGAATTTAAAATTACTCAATGCGGCAATTAATTATTTAAAAGAAAATGAATATTAAAATGAATTGAAAGTTAAATGAAGTTAAATTATAATAGAGACGATAGTTTTATTGAATTGTTGGCTCACCCAGTCGAAGATTCGTCATATTTAAGAAATGATCGATGATCTCGATGTTACGTCGCTTATGTTTAAAAAAATGATGTGATATCTCATTTACTATGAAATATCCTCATTAAGTACGTTGCCATCTGTAGAAAGACTCTTGATCAGGGATATAACCCATTATGTATTGATATAGATGTCGGCAAGACATCGTTCAGTGTCGACTCTCGGTGCTCAGTCCATTAGGACCCAGAAAGCAAGGTTACAACATCCTTACTTCAATCGATAGCTATAGATCAATGCGTCTTTTTTCGGAGTCGCAGGTACTAATACTAATGACTTCCTTGTCACGTGGTGTCACAGCTTCCCTCTCTTATTAGCCTTCTCCATTCTTGACTCATAACTTGCAATATATATTGACGCGTATATACCGTAGAAAATGGCGTGTTGGTTACACCATAGTGGGTTTCTAAGCATCTCAGGAAAATGACGCAGTTTGCCGTGGTGAAATTCTTACTACGTCGTTCAGTTTGTGACGCACAGGGTTAGTCCATATCGCCAGTCTTGTTGCAATATATAATACTTCGTCTCTTTACAAGTAATTGTTAATAAAAATCTAATTGAATATAATAATCAAAACCGCTTACAATTATCTGATATAAAAATCATCTCATTGATGTACTAATTAATAAGAATAATAAATATGATAATTATAAATGAATAACCCTATAAATATAACCGCTATGGGATCGAATCGTTACAATCGCCCCTGATATAAATAATTTAAAATAAAATGTAACATTATTTGTATCACTACACATCCTACACAAATGAATACAAATGTAAATATTAATACCCCCATAACGACAACATACAAATAATACCCTTCAACAATACATAAAAATATACAAGAACATACTCTTTTCACTTTACATATTTGTACTATCATTTCTCATTCTTCCAAATGTTCATAATGTTCATTCTTCTTTATGTATTAAACGAGCTGTAAAAAATATACATATAAAATGCCCTTCACTTTTATTTTTGACATATATGTCAACGCTGCACTCGTTTATATTTCGGTGATCGTATGCATGACATACAATTTTGGCTTCATCTCTTTTGTACGTAGTTTTTGTATATCAGTCTGGCGTAGAAGTACATTGTTGTAATACCAGCTGATTAACCCATAATAACTATTACAGCACACGATAATAGGATGCAAACAATACAATATTCCTTTCGTCTTTATAAAGGGATTACTCAAATGCAGTAAAATTTCAATAATTGAAGAAAAAAATAACTTAGCAAGATACCTAAGGCAATTCCTATTTCAGTGCATATGTCATACATGTAAATATTTCCCCAAATACATAATGACATCGAAATACCTCAAAGCAGTTATTAAACAGTTCATTTAAATATCCAAGTTACTACTCACCTGCCTTCGTGGCTTAATTCTTTCTTAGGCCACGGCCGCCTCCTTCCAAATTAATACTTCCTAAGTCTCCACGACTTCTTAACTTCTCATAAAACCATAATTCCTCTTTACTACTTCTCGAAAACAATAACTTGGATTTTCAAAATCACCAATAAACATAAAATCTGACTTCTCGTTCACTTTATAAAATTTAACTTAGCGTCAAGATATAACTTTACCGTAACGTCATTCCTTACTTACCATAACAAAATGATTAAGACTTGGACAAAATACTACTCAATACCTGAATTACGTATATCACTAAACTATTTCACAAAAACACATGACAAACTCCTCGGAATAAATATTTCGTTCCACAAAATATTAATGCTCTTATACTTTGAACTTAGTCTATTCATGATTTGACTTTTTGCTGAATGCCTATAAACCCCCCTTAGTTTTCTCTCAAAACTCTTAATTAAGTACCGTGTCCTCCAAACACCACTTCCTACTTGTTCTGACCGCCTGGACTATAGCTCACTCTTGCTATACCAGAATCTCTCAAAACTCATCGTGACATCACACGTCACATACAAAAAAACCTCCCCTATTCGTGGTATAATCCCACTTCTTCTTACTGTTACAGGTCACCTCTTACTGACCAATAACACACTAAATTTCAGCTAAAAAAAAATCGTCCATGCTTCGACTAATTCCTTGGAATAATAACATCATACTATGCTTTCCTAACTATTGTCTTCCTCAAATAATGACAGTGTTCCAGTTGACAGTCAATAACACCGACATTCCTAATTAGCAAATATTCTCCCATAATCACTTCATAAAGCAAGTTCTGAGTTCTAACACAGTTCAGATACTTTCTTCTCTATCAAATTAAATGCGTAACTTACACCTGCCTTTAATTGTAACTTCATTATTACCCCTTAGGTATACACTTATCTTACCAACTTATTCTTCCTTCAAAATATTAACTTATCTTTACTAACTCCGTATGACATAAATAAAACTTTAATTTCCTGTCTACTAAAAAAATGATTTATCTTTAAAATCCTCAAAACGTCGAATTATAACAAATTCCTTTCAATTCTAGAAAATATTATGCCAACCATATAATTATTACTATTATCTTTACTTTAACCTGTGTGTAGGACAACAATCTACCACATCATTAATTCGTTATTAATCATCAGTAACTTTTTACTACAAAGTGGTTTAGCTCGATAACAAGCCTTGTAATATCTTTAAAACGTGCGTAACTGTAACAAAAACTTGGACAATCTTACCTTTGTAATCTCTTATTACCTTGTGTGCATACATCCATATATACTTTAAAAAAAACTCCCTTATTAACTTCACGTAGTCCCGTAGATACCATAAAAAAATAATTATTGCTCAACGGAATATACCTCGCTGACCTACTTCATCTTACCAAAAACTTCCTCCAACCTACTTCATTTGGCATCTTACCAAAAACTTCCTCAAAAAACAACTTCATTTGGCATCTTACCAAAACTTCCTCCTTAAAAAACTTCATTTGGCATCTTACCAAAACTTTAAAACCACATTGCTCAACGGCATTACCTTCGTTGGCCTACTACTTCAAACTCACGTCCATTTACGTGAAAATACACACATACACACACACATATCTGTCACCAAGTATCAGATGTCCTAATTAGTTACTACTTTCTTATTTCAACCTGATGTTGGTTAATTCATACAACGCATTACCATTAACAATTCTAAACCACTTATAAATTTCTCAACATATATCCGCTGATAACCTCGCTGTCCTCAACTGAAACTTCTTTATTAAATCAATACTTAATTCTTCAACTCACTAGTTTTATTACCACTGTATCATCTGATCTTCACTCACTTTTGAATTAAATCTTTATTATCATTATATTCTTAATTATGGTTGCCATAATAATTATTACTTTCTTTCGATTACTTACCTATGTAATAACCTTCCTACTTTTAAAATTTAATTCTTACTTCATCCAACTTACCTGCAGTTTAAGGACCTACATTCAACTTACCTGCATTGCTCAATAGCACGACAACCTCTGTCTTCAAAATTAAATAATTTTAGTCAATCTAAATCAATAAGCGTAGGCACTACGCGCCCCTTACCATCCTAACTTCACGACTGAATTAAAATTACACACAGCAGGTTCCTTATCTACCTCTGTTAAATCCTATTAAACTTCATTACTTAATATTTAAGTCATACGGAACAGTAACTATCGGTAATATAAATTTACATAAATACGTTCACTGGCATTTCACCGTTCTTACCACATTCATCTTCAATTCTATCTTTAACTAGAATTCCACATAATTCCTTCCGTGTTACATTAGTTTCTACTTCCTCTGTACTACATTCATCCATAGTAACACAGTACTTCGGCTTTCCCCCTCTCACATCCCCAAGTCTGGCTAATTCAGTACGCCACTGCACGTCATATGCTTTCTTTCTCTCTCTCATCCTGATTTCTTTCTCCTCTAGCAACTTAATTCTCTTTTCTTTCATTTTACTTCTAAAATATCTACCTTTAGGTTTCATTTTCATTTCTCCGTTACTATCACTTAATGCTCTCTTTAGCCGTGGACTACTGCTTCTGCTCTTATCTATCTCTCTCCTCCTCTTAACCTGTTTACTAATTATGTTCTTCTGACTATGACTTAACGCACGCTTCTCTGCCACTAATAATTTCATATTAACTTCCTCTATCACAGGACTAAATTCTTCCCTAGTTTGCCTATCTAATTTATCTATGATTGTCTGCATCTTAATCTCTTGGGTGCTTAGTACTTTCTTTATCTTACCTACTTCTATCCCTATCTTTTCTCTCATCTTCTTCACTTCTTTTTCGCTACATTCTATAGTCTCTTCTACAGCTATCCTGCGTTCATCTAAAATCTCCTTCAACTCTACTATGCTTTCTCCTACTATCTCCTCTGACGCTAATCTATTTTCACCTAAAATCTCGTCTGACTCTAATCTGATTTCACCTAAAATCTCCGCTATTTGCCGTTCCTCACCTAAGATCTCCTCCGATTCCAATCTGCTTTCACCTACAATCTCCAATGACTCTAATCTACTTTCAATTACAGTCTCCACTAATTCCAATTTGCTTTCACCTAAAATCTCGTCTGACTCTAATCTGATTTCACCTAAAATCTCCGCTAATTCCAATTTGCTTTCACCTAAAATCTCGTCTGACTCCATTCTACTTTCAATTATAGTCTCCTTACAGGCTGTCTTTACTGATTCTACTGCAGTTTCCCCTAAAGTCTCTACCACCTGCCTAGTTTCCACTTCTACCAATTTGCTAAAACTTTCACCTTGAGTTGCTATTTTCTCTTCAATCACAGTTACTATTCTTTCCTGAATCCTACTTTCTGCTGCTTCTAATTTCTTATCTACTGTCTTAATAATATCTTTAGCCTTCATCTCTACCTCCTCCTTAATTTCACCTCTGATTTCCTGTTTCACCCCCTGAATACTCTCCTGTAGCATATCATACTTCATACTTAATTCTCTATTCATCGTTTCCACAATATCTAGTTTTACATTATTCTCTTCCAATTTTTGATTTATTTTACTCATATCTTGATTTAGCCTACCCATCTCTTCTCTCATCTCCTTACTATTTTTATTCATATCTTTATCTAATTTCTCAAATTTACCATTGAATTCCAAATAATTTCTTTTATTCTCTTCACTATTTTTATTCATATCTTTATCTAATTTCTCAAATTTACCATTGAATTCCAAATAATTTCTTTTATTCTCTTCACTATTTTTATTCATATCTTTATCTAATTTCTCAAATTTATCATTGAATTCCTTCCTACTTTCTAAATTATCTTTCTTATTCTCTTCCATATTTTGATTTAGCCTACCAATATTTTCTTTCATCTCCCTACTATTTTTATTCATCTCCTGACTATTTTTATTCATCTCCCTCAAGATATCAGCTAATGAAATTTCATGGACCTCTAAGGACTTCTGTTTCTCCTGACTACCACTAGTCTCAGGATGTACCTCTGTATTCGTCTCGAGATTTTCCTCTGAATTCATGTCAGGGTTAACCTCAGGATTATTTTCAGGATTACTCTCAGGATTATTCTCAAGATTTACCTCCGACATCTTGGTATTATTCTCTACGCTCTCAACATCGCTACCGCTATCAACCTCCTTATAATTAACTTTCTTGACTGCATCCCTACTTCTCAACTGCCTCTGTTCCTCCTCCGACATCTCGAAGTACACCGTATAACAATTGCCCGTCCAAAATTTCACTTCACTTCACTGTCCCCCAAAAGCACTGACAATTTGCACTGAAATTATACACTCCTCTGACTAAATACCGAATGGTTTTCGTGTCCTACTTTGTGGCGCCAAATGTAACATTTTTAATGAGTCGTTGAACGTGGTGATGACTATTGTGGTTCAATAAAACAAACATGATATGAATAAATAATATACACTGTGGTGTGACCTTACCTGTGATAGTGTAATATAATAAGTTGTTGAGCGCCAGATTCCTATTTAAGATAGTGAATCGAAATTTATTGATTTAACCTCGGCTATCAGCAGTAGAGTCGAGAACCACTTACCCGGGCCGTAGTGAGACAAAGTCATCTAACCAATCCGTATTTAATCAAGGAGTATGATTGCCTTAAAGTACCAACTACAATGAAAGAAATAGGCATTACGTTGAAGAGAATGAATTTATTAAATGCAAAAACAAAATATTAATAAAACAGAATAGTGATAGTCACACAATTGAATTTAAAATTACTCAATGCGGCAATTAATTATTTAAAAGAAAATGAATATTAAAATGAATTGAAAGTTAAATGAAGTTAAATTATAATAGAGACGATAGTTTTATTGAATTGTTGGCTCACCCAGTCGAAGATTCGTCATATTTAAGAAATGATCGATGATCTCGATGTTACGTCGCTTATGTTTAAAAAAATGATGTGATATCTCATTTACTATGAAATATCCTCATTAAGTACGTTGCCATCTGTAGAAAGACTCTTGATCAGGGATATAACCCATTATGTATTGATATAGATGTCGGCAAGACATCGTTCAGTGTCGACTCTCGGTGCTCAGTCCATTAGGACCCAGAAAGCAAGGTTACAACTTCCTTACTTCAATCGATAGCTATAGATCAATGCGTCTTTTTTCGGAGTCGCAGGTACTAATACTAATGACTTCCTTGTCACGTGGTGTCACAGCTTCCCTCTCTTATTAGCCTTCTCCATTCTTGACTCATAACTTGCAATATATATTGACGCGTATATACCGTAGAAAATGGCGTGTTGGTTACACCATAGTGGGTTTCTAAGCATCTCAGGAAAATGACGCAGTTTGCCGTGGTGAAATTCTTACTACGTCGTTCAGTTTGTGACGCACAGGGTTAGTCCATATCGCCAGTCTTGTTGCAATATATAATACTTCGTCTCTTTACAAGTAATTGTTAATAAAAATCTAATTGAATATAATAATCAAAACCGCTTACAATTATCTGATATAAAAATCATCTCATTGATGTACTAATTAATAAGAATAATAAATATGATAATTATAAATGAATAACCCTATAAATATAACCGCTATGGGATCGAATCGTTACACAGTCTCTGTGTCCTGTATTGTTTCAATGAACCCTTTAAACACTTCGTGGTCTTTCATACCTACTGCGAGTTCCTTGCGGAGTCGCTTGGACCCAGCTCAGGAATCCCTCAGGGTTGCCAACTCCCTAAATCACCAGCCGTGAGCCCTTTAGGGTGGGACACTATCCAGGGTGCACCATAAGTGGTGGAGCTACACACACCCTGTCTCCTTTAGGACATTGAGCAGAAGGCAGGAGTTACCATGGAAAGAAAACGAAGAGGTCTGACCCCTCGAAGAATGAGGAATCGGGAAAGATCTGACAAGGACCAATTAAGGCGGGAAAGTGAAAGACACCCAATAGTCGGATTACAACGAGAGTTGACTAAGGGAGGTCGACAGGAAAGATAAAGATAGGAGACGGCACAATTCCCATTAGTCGTGAGCCCCTGGGGAGATGGTAGTTTTGATTGTCGTACGATAGTGGTATAACTTTTGCGGTAATATCAACTGAATTTTAATAGTTACAGAAAAGCCCGTATAAGGAGCATACACAATTAGACTACCGGTATATAACATTGCATAACATTGCTTACCTTAAGTAAAATTCCACCACACGCCACTGCTTTTCCACTACAAGAACGGTTAACACAACGCCACACAACTTCACCGCACTTCTTCTCATTCTTAACCGTATACCGATACCCTTTAAGTAATAAACTAGGTTGGCCCCTTGTAATGGTTGAAAACTCCATACTTAACAAGGATGTTAATTCATAGAGATCATTCGAACGAATTAAGCCTCTCTTCATAAACAGAGGTGGGGAGGGGAGGAATGGAATTCCACAGTAGGGATGGGTGGGAAATCCCACACTGCACTGCCTCAACCCTTGTCAACATTTCGTCTGGACGAGATGGCACTCATTGAATTATGTAATAATTTGTAAAACCGAGCTGGACGAAATGGCACGTTTTTCAAGGAAATGTGTTGCTGGACGAAATAGCACTGAACCTTATGAGCCACCGAATGAAGCTGTATTGGCAGAAGATTAAAGCCAGTAGAGGGAAAGGATGATCCAACATACCGTAGTTGTTACTCCATAGTGGCCCAGCGGCTTAGGTGGCGTAGTTGGTAGCATGCTGCGCTTCTATACCTAAGATCGCGGGTTCAAATCCGGCTGAAGTCGTCGGACTTCGGAGGGGAAGTAAAGCCGGCGGTTCCATGACATAGATTTATGGCATGAAAAAGAACCTACCACTAACTACACTTGTGGAAGCTATAATTTGTAGGTTAGTTTGATAAGGCTATATTAGTTCCAACGTTCGCCGCCAGGGGCTGGCTGCGATGGCATCTAGTAGCCAAGTCAGCAGCTAGGTGTCGTGGACTGTAGCATTTGGTAGCAAAAGTAGGAACTACTTGAAAAATTGATCGTCTGCAGTCCTTACCTGAATCACAGATAACAGACACTAATGCTGCCATCACAATTAACACCGATTATCAGAGAAATTCTACACACACCCAAAGTACACGGGGCTACATGACCGCGTTGTCACAGCCCCTAAACTAAGGAACCAACCAACCATAGTGGCCCAGATCGAACAGAATAATAATAATACAATAATATAGTTTTTAACACGCATGGCTACGCCACGGGATAAAAAAAAAGAAGGGAGGGGTTTCTTTTCCCTTATTGAACCACTGATATTCATGGTTATGGAAGTGTCTCAGATACAAATGCACCTTAATGCCATGATTCAGTTCACTTACTGTAGAAACAATAGTCTAAGCAGGTAACAAGGGCGCTCGCCCGCAGGAAGGAGGGGGAGGGGGTGGGGGGAGGGGCGCAAAGTGGGGCCGTGTCCCCCCCTTGGAATCCTGAGAATATTTCAATTGTTCATTGACACACCTGTTTATTTCATAAATTGAAGTTACTGATAGTTTACTGTTTAGATGTAGGGATAGGCCTAATTCTACAGTATTTAGTAATTTTAACTTAGTAATTTTGGGATTATTTGAAAATATCTCCAGTTATTTAGATAAATCGGCGAACTAGATTAACATTATAATTTTAACCCGAGGTCGATACATGGTGATACAATTACTTTTTACCCGATTTTAAGAAATTAACATTATGACGATGATTCACAAAGCAAAGCGAACTTCTATGGACAAGAACTCTGACCTAAAATAACTATTCCTCCCATTCATGCCATAAAGATAATGTACCCAACGGCTTCAGAGCAAGTAAGAAATGAAAAGGAAGGTTGTAGTTTTACGAGACCGTTAATCTCGAGATCATGAGCCACGGAACCTCATTTTTACATGGAATCCGAACCACAGGACATGGCATTTAACTTTGAAAATCTCACATGCATTGACCGGGAATCGAGCCATGGTGAGAGGCCGACAGCATGAACACCACGCCCATCTAAGAAATGAAACGAAAATTGCGGGGGGAAAGAGGTACGTCTCATCATCACCTAGTGACAGGTAGGTAATGAAATGAAAAATATTACTTGACCCCTCCCTGGAAAAATCCTGCGGGCATCCATGGCAGGTAACCTCCTCTCAATGAAGGCATTAATCTGCCTCAACACAGAATTACCTGATCACCACAAGACTGGTAGTTGTGGTTCAGCTAAGATTACAAAGGGATTTAATAACACATTTTCTTCTGTAAGACCACAATCCATACGGAATGTGCACCAAGCATGCACAATTCAGCCTCGATAACGTCCTTCGAGTTCTGGTTGATATCACTCGGCACCCATCATCAATACATATCAAATATACTGTGAGGCAGATCACTGTCTTCCATCATCAGCTGCCTCATTATAAACGAACAGTAGCAACTCTGTACCAAAAAAAAACTAGCAATAACATTCGCACAGTTGGCTACTTTCTTGTCTGATCTACGAGCTAGATAAATAAATCACTGGTATAATTTACATACGAGTGTCTTAATTACCATTATAGGCGATTTGCATACGACTGTTTATGTTCGACGATAATTATAACTTCATTATATGTTTTTACATAAATATCTGTGGGATTCAGTTAGTGAACAGGGCGCGCTGGCTTTGCTGACTGAACAGAGCGCATGCGTGGGTCAAGGCACTCCAAAAGCAGAGACCATTCACTTTGCTTGCCAACATAGAAATATGTTGGATTTTGAGCGCGAAGGTATCCTTACCTAATTGGTCACACAACTGTTTCTTGAGCTCTGATTGGTGGGAGAAACTGTTTCATAACGAAAAATAGTGTTATAATGAGCCTCATTATGATACAGTTTTCTGACACATAATGTTTACATTTCGACATCGTCGAACATAAAATAAATTTATCAATTATTCATCTTGCTTCGTTTCGGCCAACTAAGGACCACGTCATTTCAACTGTTTCCTTGGAGCTTTGGTCCGGTATTCCTTCATTCGTAAACGGTGTTGTTCCTATTAAAAGTATTCATATTTTTGCGATATTGCCGAGTGAAAATCTATTATATAATACGCTAAGTTCATCCGACTAAGAACTCAAGCTCCTGAACATGAAGGTGCGGTTTGTGCCAAAATCTTCCAAATCGTCTCAATAGTACAGGAAAAATGTTGCATTTCTTAAAAAATCAACGAAAATATATTTATTTGTTTAAAAAGAGTGTTTAAACAAATAAACAAGACGATAGCCCCTGGCAGAACTGAGTCGCGTCCAGCCCACATAACATTAGAGCCGGGCGGGTAGTCTCTACACATGGGGCGCACAAAACCCATTGTGCATTGAAAAGAATATTCAAATGGAATTACTCGCAGCAGTGACGAATTGCACTCTGATTTCATAAATATTGACAATTTGTTTAAAAGTGCGTTTAAATTAATGTACATATTTACATTTTATAGCAGCCCGCATAACAGTAAAGCCGGGCGGGTGATTTCTTGTACAGGTCCCCTAGTAGAAAATTAAAATTCCTAGACGTTTCGACAGGGACCCTGCCTCCTTTTTCAATATAATTAAAACAATGTGGCCAAAGAATATGTGTCAATGAGCTTACAAAAAATAAAACTACAGAAATTCCTCTATTCGTCACCAGATAGCAACCAGAAGCTACTGTGTGGAATATCTCTAGCTCTTTGTAAGCACATTCTTCGGCCACATTGTTTTAATTCTATTGAAAAAGGAGGCAAGGCAATGGCGTCTGGTGCAGAAAATCAGTTGTGTGCTGTAACCCATTCCCCTCCAAAAAGTACAAATATTTAGAAACATTATTTATAGAAACACGCACTCAGAAACATTCAAGAGGCTCTCCACTGAGTTTTTCATACTGACCAAACTCAACACATTCCTCATATAAAATTAATAAAAAAAAAAGGAAGATTGTAGTTTTACGTGACCGTGAATCTTGTGATTATGAGCCACGGGACCTCCTTTTTACGTGGAATCCGAACCACAGGACATGGCATTTCACTTCGTATAAAATTAATAAACAGTTAACTAAACACACAATAACGCCTGCGCTGACAAAATACAGTATTCACCTAATTTCGTGTACCTAGTGCTCCCGCTCTGTGGTCGAAATAAGTATTGCTGTGGTGTCTTGGCCGGTCTTGACTCTAGTCTTGGCTGTTGACCCAACAGCACAACCGAAACGTTGGGCAAGCATGCGCAAAAGGCAGAGTTCATGTTTGCTGGCTATAGACGCAGATATTCTCGTTGTGAGCTGCGATCCAGACAGCCCATGCCGGACGCGGAGTGAGCGCACGATTACTGCTCGGGTCCAAGTTCTGTGAACTTGCGGGGTGAGGGGAAGGGGCGGGGAAGGGTCAGCGAGAAGAGAAGGGTTTGTCAACAGCCCGCCGTGATATCTGGTATTCCTATCTATTCCAATACTGCTAACATAGGGCTGTTGCTCAAACCACTGTAGTGTTACGAATGAGTGAGTGAGTCACCGACCAATGTATTTGGTTCTGTTACTACGCACGGACCGGGAAACCTCATCACTCGTCACCATCACTTCTCACAGTCCGCGATCCACATTCCTCTCAGGTTCACGCTGCTTGGACCCGAGGATTAGATACCTCGTTGTGAGCGGAGTTTAAATAATTCCTATTCTTTGACTGGCGTCTGTTCTAATGCGCTGTATTTAATTGTAGGTAATATTATTATTATATTAGGCGGCTTCGGTGGCGTAGTCGGTAGCATGCTGAGCTTCTATGCCCAAGATAGCGGGCTCAAACCCGGCCGAAGCCGTCGGATTTTTTAAGAGCGTTAAAAATCCCTCAGTATGCCTTCCTTCGGAGGGGAAGTAAAGCCGGCGGTCCCATGTCATAGATTTATGGCATGTTAAAGAACCTTCCACTAATTGCACCTGTGTGAAGCAAAATTGGATAGGTTAGGAATGTAAACAACGCTATTAGGTTTCTACGTTCGTTGCCAAGAGCCGACTGCGGTGGCGTCTAGTAGCTAAGTTCTGAACTTGGCCTAGTAGTCGTTGATGGTGGCGCTTGGCGGCAAAAGTAGGAACTATTTGAAAAATTCCAAGTTGCAGTACTTAAATTAAAAAACAGATAACACACACTGATACAGTCATCACAATTAACACCGGTTATCAGACAGATTCTACACACACCCAAAGTACACGGGGCTTCATGACCGCGTTGTCGCAGCCCCTAAACTTAAGAACCAACCAACCAACTAATATCATTATTAGTTAAGTAATGTATTTTCAAATAAAACCGACAGCAGTGGCTACGCTGGCTAAAGCACAGCATTAGGTCATGGGGTCAAGCTCTCTGCTGACTCGGTAGACGCGTGGGTTCGAGCCCCACCGTCGGCCGTCCTTGAAATGGTTTTCCGTGGTTTCCCCATTTTCAACACCAGGCAAATGCTGGGACGGTACCTTCTGACAGGCCACGGCCGCTTCCTTCCACATCCTTGTCCAATTTCATTCACCGTCATTCATTTCATCTCTCATTAACTCCTCTCATGAGGTTGGCGTCAGGAAGGGCATCCGGCCGTAAAAAACCATCGCCACAAAGACTTCCATCGCATCTCATCCCCGACCCCGTTGGAAAACGGGAATAATAAGGGGTAGACATACAATGTATTTTCAAATAAAACAATGTGCTGCTGCACTTCAGCACATAAAGTGCAGTCGCCCCTAAGGCAACGTCCCTCTCGAAACGTCCAGGTTTCTTTTCTTAAATTTATTTTCACACGGCAATATCCCAAATACAGTAGGCTATATGAATAATTTGAATAGTATTCCGGATCGTGAAAGCCTTAATCTACACGGTGTTGTTCCTTTTAACTCGTCCGCGTCTTTCCAGTTATCAGCGTCAGCTTTGGTTGGACACTGATGTTCAAAGAGTTTGCTCTAAGCTGGTCTCGCTCCTGAATATCTTTACATGAGGTCCTAATCTCCTGCAGACCTCTTTTGTATCTCACTGAACCAGGGCTACCTTTGTATTTTTCTCCTGGAGGAAGTGGAAATACGATTGGTTTATAGTGTAAGTGTAAATAGTGTAAGCAGTATGATAAACAAACTAGGGTGGGAAAGCTTAGAAGGAAGACGAAAACGAATAAGACTAAGAGGCATGTTTCATGCATATAATGGGGAGCAAGCATGGCAGGATATCAGAGATAGGATAAGCTAGAATGTGTGTTTAAGGGGAAGAATGACCATTGTTGTAAAGTACAGCTGAGCCAGAGGAACAGTAACTGGGGAAAATATTATTTTGTGGAGAGAGGGGAACGGGAATGGAACTGTTTGCCGGGGGACATTTTCTGCCCTCAGACAACAAATGTACACACATTTGGTGAACTACTAAAGACGTGTGTTTAGTTTGTACAAATGTTCTAGGTTTTTGCCACCTGGGTAAAAACCCTATTTGCAAATAAAGAATGGATTGATTGGTTGATTGGTTAACGTCATTTCAGCCACATGCCCATACAAAGTAGCCTAATCCATCTTAATCCCATAAACCAACAGGTACATAACTCTATTACTTTCCTTTAGTAAATTACGCATCGTGTGCATGTCAATTCGTAAGATATGAATTACTCTAGCTCGTCACGAAATAATCCAATCACAGTAAAACTTGAAATAGAGGAACACTACTACTGTATACAGGCAAAACTTACATTTATATCTTGCTTTCCATAAATAAATCATAGAATAACAACAGCAATTCTCTTTTGCAAGGACGGGTTGGCAATGTACGCTTTGTTCCTCGTAGTCACGCAGATTTTTGTAAAGATTTAGAACTGGAGACTTTGCTGGCCACTTAGAACGTGACAGACTCCCGGAATGTTCGTCAAACCTAACAGTGGTTCCAGTCTCGTGAACTTGACAACTTTCGTCCCGGAAAATTGGGGCACCCAGAATGTGTTCTTACTTGAGGTGTGTAGTATTTGTTCGTCCAGAATTTGTTCAGCATGTCAAGCATAAAAGAGCTAATACTTACTCTTTTGCCTCTTTCCAAGGATTAATAATCACCAAAGGTGTTAATTCACTAAAAGTTAAAACGTTCAGCAGATTTTCAAAGCTTTACCATCGCTGGGAATGGCGTAGTCACTCAAAGAAATTACTTTGAAAGTAGTAGTGCTCGATCTTGCAAAGTATTCACGGGAAGAAAATATACGTTAGGTTCACAATTTTTGGATTAGAATAACATGTACAGTGATGACCCTCCCTATAGAATAGAGACTCACCGAGGCCGCTTGGCGGGCCACAATGTGTAGCCGCCTGTCGGGGAAGGCACTGGCGCTAGCGGCAGCGTAGCGCCCAACTAGTTTAACACATTCACACTTTTTAATGTATTTAATAATCATCATTACTTACATCAATTTAGAGCCTCCGTGGCTTAGGCGGCAGCACGCCGGCCTCTCACCGCTGAGTCCGTGGTTCAAATCCCGGTCACTCCATGTGAGATCTGTGCTGGACAGAACGGAGGCAGATAGGTTTTTCTCCGGGTACTCCGGTTTTCCCTGTCAAAATTTCATTCCAGCAACACTCTCCACTATCATTTCATTTCATCTATCATTCATTTAATCATTGCCCCAGAGGAGTGCGTCAGGCCTCGGCAGCCGGCACAGTTCATATCCTCGCCGCTAGATAGGGGCTTCATTCATTCCATTCCTGACCCGGTCGGAGACTGGAAGCAGGCTGTGGATTTTCATTTTTCACTTACATCAATTTCAGAGTAGTTGCTGGAAATGCTGTCCTTCACTTTCTAAACACATGTTGCACCTACGTAGGACGTTTTGGTACACTCGCTGGAATCCATACTTAGTGATATTTCATATCAGTGCAGTTATTTCGTTCTCGAGAGCCTCCAGGGTACGCGGATTGTTTCTGTATACCTTTTGTCTGAGATTCCCCCACATGTAAAAAGCACACGGCACTGAAACTTACGAACACATTTACTGTAAGACTTCTTCTTGAGAAAGATAAGTTTCCACTAGGAATATGCGTTGTTTTGTTCTATACCTAACCATGTTCACGGGATACGAGATAGCCTACAGTACTTCACCACAAGTCTTCATTATCTCCACCAAGGTATCCTGCCAGCTCCGTATGCAATAAATGCAATGCCAGCATTCGAGGCTTCCCGTCCTGCTCTTGTGTTATCGCTAAATGACAGTCAAGTGGCGGCGACTAATCGCTGTCCGCCAATCCCACAGGCAAGCAAAGCTCCGTTCTATAGGGAAGGCCCTCACGCTATCTACGTACAGTAAAATCTGACTAAACCGGACCTTCTATATACCGGAAACTTGACAAACGGAAACAAAATTCGGTATTTCTTATGTAAAATGACACTGTAAACTGGAAAAATGACTAACGTGGAAAGGGGAAGAAATTCTGGAACTGTAGGCGTAAATAACCTGACTAAGACGTAGTATCTTATCCATAATACAAACCTACGTAGCCTACTGTACTTGCACCAAAGTTCTAGGGAACATTAACTCTAATTTTTTCTCAAGGACGCAGCAAGTATGCTACATTTCACAACATCTGTAAGAGACTGGAATGTACCCTTACCTCCTCCAACCCTCTTGTAATACACACAGTTTCCTTCTGACAAATGAGAGTAGAAGAAAACAGTGAACTTGAGTGATCTTTATAGGTATTCTTTCTACTGAATACTGCATTTCTTTACGTACCGGTACTGTAATTCACTGACATGACTTCTAAACATAACACTGGAGGAGAGTTATTGAAGAACACGATAAAAACAAACGTCCGGCTAAGAATTAACTGTGTTGTTTAAGTGGGAAAAACTCAAGTTATTTCATAATGCTACGTGCTACCCCTAGTAGCGCGTTCGTTAGTTGGATTACAGTGGGTAAAAGCACAGCACAAGTGGTCCATTAAAAATATTGCTTTATTGCAGGTCTAGAAAGTTACACCACACAATAAGCAAATGGAAACAATTAGCTGTCTTTCTTCGTGTTTGCTCCCTTATGGAGGACACTCACCCTTTCACTTCATTATTCAGTTAATCCTTCACTAATTAGGTAGACCCGTCTAGCCATAGTCTGTCACTCACTATTCTTGAATACCGTACTACACACTGTTTCGCAATTCACACGTCACCGTAACACCTCTATCGCACTGGTAAGAACACACTCGCACGGCACTTCGCCTCAATACTTCTGTCGCACAGTCAAACACACACTCCTCAATAACACAGTCCATCCCTCGCTGGCCAGGTCACTCTTATATAGTGGGGCTGATGACTCAATAGGTGTTTCTAGAGTAAACCAGGGTTCACACCTTCTCGAGATTTCCGATACTGGGCGGGCCACGAACCTTCGAGACGGAGGTCTAGTTCTTACAGCCCCGTTGCGTAAGGCGCTGGTAACACTCAGTCAGGGATAGCCTGGGGGGGGGGAGAGGCAGAGTCACGCGCGGGCGACGAAACTGTCTAGCATTCGTAACAATAATAATCCTATGCGATATTACAGAATTTCTTTGTAGTGTATTTTGTCTTATTAAAACTCAACCCTTTGTAAAACGGAAAAATAAATCCGGAAATATGGCATTCCGCTTGAGGCAGGTTTTACTGTATATGAATTTACTGTTCGCAAATATCAAACTTGGTTTTCATTTCTGTACGGGAAATTAAACTTAAAACAAGCATGAACATTCTTTATCTGTTTCATGTATCTAATCACATAGCATGTACCCTTGAAGGACGAGAGTGACATAATACATGGCTTAACATTACTGTGCCGTTACTTAGTGGGAAAGTGGTCTCTGCCAAAGCGTGTGAAGCATGCCATGACATTTATTCCTTTTATAGTGGTACTCGATTCTGCTGGCACGTCTCCATCATTGCCACGTTCACACACCATGCCGAGAAAAAAAATATCCATGTGCTTATTGTAAATACAGTAGGCCTACCATTTGATTTGTAATTTCTACAGCTTCATTTGTTTTAAGGCTTCCAATTAGACAAACACTTCAAGTATGGGATTAGAAAACATGAATTAAATAAACACGATCTTTGGGAAGTACGGTACTGCACAATTATAACATTTCAAGATGTGACTTTCAAAACCGTGACATCATACAACCACTCAAATTTTCAAAAATCAATTCCATTTCCTCAAAACCTCAATTTTGTACCCTGATAGATGAACATAGCCTACACAATATATACTTAAACTAGCAACCCCACCCGGGAACAGTTAGAATGCATTACGTGATAATCGCTTTTTTCAATGTCAATGGACAACGACCAATATCCGTTTTCCGTCTCGGCGTGATGGGTTAAAACCACTGACTGGACTATTAATTGTACTATCATGGAGATACATGTGCAACAAATTCTTGCCAGACGTAATATAAAAATGGCGAGATGTATGAAACACAAATCCCCCTTCTGTCCAATCTTAACTTGACTGTGAATTTTGCGGAACGAAAAGTTCACAGGAAAAATGAAGAAATGCCGAGTTGCACTTCCAGGGAAACTCCAAACACAACAACTCTCCTCTAAAGTTTTTAATTCAACATGACTCGACAGTTTGCTGCTGGCTGTATCTGGGGCAATAAGCTCGTCCGCTAGCTAAGCTGTAACTGGGGTGATGGACTCGCCCCTAGCTAGCTCGTAAACTGTCGCCTCAGTAACTGAATGGAGATTGTTGGAAGAAATGAAAACGTAGAAACAATTATAGTAGGCGATGTATTGAAGATAGAGATATGCTCTCCCGGGCTTTTTTGTAGAACTTTTCATGCTGTACGATTCTTACACTCATAGTATACTAGCTGAAGTACCCGTGCTTCGCTACGCGTCATAAATAAATTAAAATGTGGAGGTGACAGTTAAAACAGGGGATAGGCGAGGTGCTGCGCGGAGGAAGATTAAGGATGGAACTTTTTGTCCAACTACACCGCTCGGCGTTGACCGTGTTTTATAGCACAAATTTAGGTTTTACTCGCTAACCGTTGGAGATACTCTCGGATAGAAAATGTAATTTTAAACCTCGTATATGCCATCAAAAGTTTGCTATTTCTTGGCGTTCTCTTTTTATTTGAAATGGAAATATGAAAGTTTGAAACCAAGGGGTGTAGTGACGTCACTAAAATGGTCGCCACCATTAAATAGTGCAAAAAATTGAAATCAAAAGTAGCCTATATGTTAACCAGGTAAATCAGCTACTTCCATGTAAAATTCATGTAAATCGGACCAGCGGTACTTGCGTGATTGAGTAATACACAGACACACACCATCTTATTTTTAACCTCGCTTCGCTCGCGTCATAGTTGTGTCATATTGTTATTCAATGAAATGCAGGTTTAACCCCGTTAACACCCCTTTAGAACCTGAATATCCAAAAATCCCTCCTTGTAGACGTTTTCGACACACAACAAACATATCCCCAAAATATCATTCTTCTAACTTTAATAGTTTTGGTTGGTCGATGAGAGTGAACATCCAAAAATCCTTCCTTAGTGGACGTTTTTCTTCCAGAATTTCACCCCTCCCCATAGGCCCCTTAAATTGGATTTATGAAAAAACGGTCGAACACCTATTTATTTTATTTATTTATTTATTTATTTATCTTTAAACTGATTGATTTCCTCCGAGTTTCAAACTCCTCGCGTATGTCGTTTAAGAGATACACGCTCCGTTAGGAATCTTTCAACCCCCACTTTTCATCCCTTTCATCTCATAATATACACTACATCGAAAAACCATTAGACATGTGTCAGCTTATTTTTAATGATTAGTATATATGCCAAGTATCACATCCCCAAATGAAACCACTCGTGAGATATTGTTATTCAATGAAATGCACGTTTACCCCCTTAACACCTCTTTAGAACCTGAATATCCAAAACTGTTTTAGCCCTGAGTTTGATGAGTGAGTAAGTGAGTCAATCAGATAGGACACTTTCTTTCCTGTTTTTTTTTCCCCAGAATTTCACCCCTCTCCAAGGGCCCCTTAAATTGGATTTATGAAAAAACGGTCGAACACCTACTTACTTGTATTTTAAGCTGCTTTTTTTTCCGCCGAATTTCAAACTTCTCGCCTATGTCGTTTCAGAGATACACGCTCCGTTAAGAATCCCTCAACCCCCAATTTTCACCCCTTTCACCTCATAATATACACCAAATCGATACACCCTTAGACATATGTCTGATTATTTTAATGATTAGTTTATATACCGAATATCACATCACCAAAGAAACAACTCATGAGATATCGTTATTCAATGAAATGCACATTTACCCCTTAACACCTCTTTAAAACCCGAATAAACAAAAATCATTCCTTAGTTGACGTTTTCGACATACAGCGAACATATTCCCAAAATTTCATGTTTCCAACTTTAATAGATGGGCCTCTTAAATTGGATTGATGAAAAAACGCTTGAACACCTATTAACTTATTTTTAAGCTGTCTTTTTCCCCTGAGTTTGATGAGTGAGTGAGTTAGTCAGTCAGTTAGGACACTTTCTCTCCCTTTTCCCCCCAGAATTTCACCCCACCCCATTGGCCCCTTAAATTAATTTATACAAAAAAACGGTCGAACACCGATTTATCTCCTTTTTAAGCTGATTTGTTTTCGCTGAGTTTCAAATTTCTCGCCTATGTCGTCTAAGAGATAGGCCTACACGCTCCGTTAGGAATCCTTCAACCCCCACTTTTCACCCCCTTTCACCTCATAATAATGCGCCACATCGAAAAACCCTTAGACATATGTCTGCTTATTTTTAATGATTAGTTTATATACCGAGTATCACATCCACAAATGAAACCACTCGTGAGATATTGTTATTCAATGAAATGCAGGTTTAACACCCTTAAGACCCCTTTAGAACCTGAATATCCAAAAATCCTCCCTTAGTGTATGATTTTGACATACAACGAACATATCCCCAAAATGCCATGTTTCCAAATTCAATATTTTTGGCTGGGCGATGATGAGTGAGTGAATGAGTCAGGACATTTTCTTTCAATGTTTTTTTCTTCAGAATTTCACCCCTCCCGATGAACCCCTTAAATTTGATTGATCAAAAAAAACTGTCGAAAAGCTATTTACTTACTTTAAAAGCATTTTTCCCCCTGAGTTTGATGAGTGAGTCAGTCAGTCAATCAGTTAGTACACTTTCTTTCCTGTCCCCCCCCCCCAGAATTTTACCCCTCCCCATGGGCCCCTGAAATTGGATTTATGAAAAAACGGTCAAACACATATTTACTTATTATTTACGCAGATTTTCTTCCGCTGAGTTTCAAACTCCTCGCATATGTCGTTTAAGAGATACACGATCCGTTAGGGATCTTTCAATCCCCACTTTTCACCCCTTTCACCTCATAATATACACCACATCGAACAACCCTCAGGCACGTGTCTTCTTACTTTTTAATGATGAGTTTATATGCCGTGTATCACATCCCCCAATGAAACCAATCGGGAGATATTGTTATTCAATGAAATGCAGGTTTAACTCCCTTAAGACCCCTTTAGAACCTGAATATCCGAAAATCCTCCCTTAGTAGACGGTTTTGACAGACAATGAACATATCCCCAAACTGTCATGTTTCTGACTTCAATAATTTTGTCTGGGCGATGATGAGTGAGTCAGGGAGTGAGCGAGTCAGGACATTTTCTTTCAATTTTCTTTTTTCAGAATTTCACCCCTCCCCATGAACCCCTTAAATTTGATTTATGAAAAAAAAAAACTGTCGAACAGCTATTTACTTACTTTAAAGCAGTTTTTCCCCCCTGAGTTTGATGAGTGAATCAGTCAATCAGTTAGGACACTTTCTTTCCTGTTTTTTCCCCCCAGAATTTCACCCCTCCCTATGGGCCCCTTAAATTGGATTTATGAAAAAACGGTCAAACACATATTTACTTCTTTTTTATGCTGATTTTTTCCGCTGAGTTTCAAACTCCTCGCCTATGTCGTTTAAGAGATATACGCTCCGTTAGGAATCATTCAATCCCCACTTTTCACCCCTTTCACCTCATAATATACACCACATCGAAAAACCCTCAGACACGTGTCTTCTTATTTTTAATGATGAGTTTATATGCCGAGTATCACATCCCCCAATGAAACCAATCGGGAGATATTGCTATTCACTGAAATTAAGGTCTACCCCCTTAACACCCCTTTAGAACCTGAATATCCAAAAATCCTCTCTTAGTGGGCATTTGCGGCCCTTGAGGAAGCTGCATACCAAATTTCATTCCAATCCGTTCGGTGGTTTCTGAGATTTCGTGATGAATGATAGAGTGAGTGGTATTTGACAAATATATAGTAGATAGTGTCAAGTCTTTGTTATGCTAAACTCGGTTCACAGTGCTGTGTGAGCAGTTGAGTAACTAACGGGATTTCAAGTAAAGATCCTCATTTTCTATACCGGTAGTGCAGAGCGCAACTCGGATCCAGTCGGCCGTGTCTCGACTTGAGCTATGTTGCCATGGAAATGATCTGCCTTGCCATTCCTTCATGAGTATATGATTTGATTAGCCTGTGCTTGAGTGCAAAAGGGCCGAAATCAGAAGAATGAGAAAGACTATCGAAAATTCATGTAGCCAGCGGTTCCTTCTGGGTCCTAAACTATGTGTATGCAAAATTTGCTTGAGATTGGTGGAACGGTGTAAATTTGTATACCGAACAGACCCACACACCCACATACAGACTTTCACTTTTATATATAAGATAGATATTTTTAACGGTTTGTGCAGCGTAAGCTTAAAAAGCGCACGGACGCCAGTTTTTGTTTCGACATTTTCACTGAAATCGTTAGTGCTTGACTTCCTTTGGTCATAAATAAATTATTCTCTACAGAAACCTTCCTCGAGATATACTTTACAGAATGGAGAAAACCCCATCAAAATCCATTCAGTGGATCTCGAGATTACCCGTGACATCCAAGAATCGGGGACCTTATTTTATACTAAGTAGAGATTATACGCCAATCAGTATACTTTAATATAATGTATAATCCCCCTTCCGTCCAATCTTAAATTGACTGTGAATTTTGCGGAACGAAAAGTTCACAGACGAAATGAGAGTTGCACTTCCAGGGAATGGCGAGGTGAATGAAACTCAAATCCCCCTTCCGTCCAATCTTAACTTGACTGTGTTTCACAGGCGAAATGAAGAAAACCCGAGGTGCACCTCCAGGAGAACTCCAAACACAACCACCCTTCTCAAAAGTCGTTACTCAACACGACTCAACGGTTTGCTGCTGGCTGTATCTGGGGCAATAGGTTCGCCCGCTAGCTAGGCTGTAAGAGGGATGATAGACTCGCCCTTAGCTAGCTCGTAAACTGTCGCCTCAGTAGTTGAATGGACATGGTTGGAAGAAATTAAAACGTAAAAACACTTATAGTGGGCGATGTATTGAAGATAGACATATGCTCTCGTGGACGTTTTTGTAGAACTTTTCATGCTGAACAATTCTTACTCTCATAGTATTTAGATATTTTTAACGGTTTGCCCATCGTAAGCTTACAAAGCGGTCGGACGCCAGGTTCTTTTCGACTTTTCCACTGGAATCATTACTGCTCGGCTTCCTTTGATCATAAATAATTAATTTTCTACAGAAATCATCCTCGAGATGTCCTTTACAGAATGGTGAAAACCGCATCAAAATCGATCCAGTGGTTCTCGAGTTTACCTGTAACATCCAAGAATCGTGGACGTTGTTTTATACTAAGTAGAGATGTTATTCAAAACAGTGACAAGCTCGAAACCAAAATGACGGCTGCATGAATTATCAAAATCTAAGTCCCTTTTCTCCTGACCTATTTAAGCTATAAACTTCAAAATTTGTACCATGATAGAGAACTTAATAACGCGTTTATTCATACAATGTTTGAAACACTCACCGCCACCAAATCAAGATGGTGCCTACGCATAAATTCAAAATTTAATTCCGTTTTCTCAAGACCTATTACAAGTATAAATCTGAAATGTTGTACTATAATAGATGAATGTAAAATAAGTTTAATGAAATAATCTTCAAATCAGTAACAAGCTCAAAACCAATATCGAGGTCACATTAATTTACAAAATATAATTTCTCCTTGGGACCAAGGTGAATGTTTTGTACCATGAGAGAACACACTAGAACACGTTTATTGATATGACGTTCGAAACAGTTACAAGCACAAAGCCAAGATGGCGGCTGCGCAAACTTTCGAAATCCAATTTCATTTTCTCAAAACCTATTAAAGTTATATCCTGAAATATTTTACCACGACAGATGAATATAAAACAAGTTTATTAAAATATTTTTCGGAGCAGTGATAAGCATGAAACGAATACGGTGATTTTTTAAAATTCAGTTACCTTTTCTCGAGAACTGTTCCAGTTATAAATAATTACTTTTGCTCCATGATGGAAAAATATGGAACAAGTTCACGTGGGTGAAAGGCAAAGTGGCCTAAGTAATAAAACTAACATTTGAGATAAATGATATCTCTGAATGTTGTTATAAAAATGATTTTCTATTGATAAGTGTTTTGCTTTTATTGTATTGTTTTTACTATGATAACATTTATTTTTTATTTTTGATACCTCACTTGAGCTTTTTTATTTTTATTTTAAATTTATTTTTAATTTATATTTTTTTAAATTCTATTATCTTATTTTTTTATCTTATTTTTTTATTTTAATTTTCATTTTATTTTCTTATTATAATTTTTATTTTCAAATTTGTTTTTATTTTAAAGTTATGTATTTTATTCTTTATTTTATGGTTTGTTTTTATTTTATTTACTTTATTTATTTATCAGGTTTACTAAGGCAACACTGAAAATATGGCTTCAAACACCACAATTATTTATTTATATTATAACATAATTATGCTCAATTCTGGGTGGAAAAAGAAAACTTAGACCACATTGCTTTACAAGTATGTTAATTGTCCAACACCTCACTTATTGAAATCAATTGTGTATTATACCACTTTGCCTTAAACAATGACTTAATGCCACTTGGGCTATAATTATTATTGTTCTATCATGTCAGGAAAACTGGTATAAAATATTGCATTCTGTAACAAGCAAAACATATATTTAAAAATATAACGTGAAGTGACACACTAGTAACAAACTACCATACTAATTATAGGTTTACGAAGGACGTATAATTTGGCAAAATGGTAATACTAAAGTAGTTAAGTATAGCTCTTAATAGGCCTCTGGAAAGCAATGATTCTAGATCCCACAGCTGGATTTGAAAAGTACGTCCAGAATACTATCGAAGTTGACGACGAGAAGTGGGATATCTATCTCCCATGTATTCCTCACTTAAGTGAGAGTTATAATAGAAGGTAAGAGGTCTCGTCTTCGGTGCACGTGGGACAACGTTTATTTATACTAAGAAGCATCTACAACATCTTGGTTTAGGTGGCCAGCGGTACACGGAGATGCTGCGGGGAATTCTGATGGATTCTATTCATATTCTTTTCTCATCTGTGTTAAATATCTGTGTTACCTGTCGTTGACATTTATGTCCTTGTATATTCCTGGACCTGCATGGTAACCTTCGGTGTAAGGCAGGTGCCGATTTAGGGAAAATATATACCGAGTATATAGGTCTATCTTCATTAGGTATCAGTACATCTTCCAAAGAGCTAATGAATGTCCTATACCTAGAGCCATGCGTGGATAAACAAAACGTTATCCTCATCCGCTCTGCATCCGCACGACTGTTATCCGAATCTACTGGCATTACAATAATATTCTTAGATAAAGCATAGAGTAGTAAAGCAACACATTTAGACATTTCAGGAAAATGTTGCTCCCTTAGGCTATGTACAGTATGTCATGTGCTATGTTTTAAAATGAATGATATACAGCAAGAATTGCAACCATTTTCTGTTCGGAGTGTTAATTATGCTTAATGACATAATTTGAATGAGATTAGCCAGAAACCATCATCTTACATTGTCATGAAAAAATTATAACGGTGAAATATGTCATAAACATCCAGGTCCTAGTAATGATATTCAACAAGTTCGTATTGTATTCTAAAAACTATCCGCAAATTTACTCCAAACATTATCCGCAGCTTATCCGCTATCCGCACAGCCATGCAAACTATATCTGCATGGCGAAAAATGTTGTGGATATCCGCGGGCTTATCCACGGATATCCGCATCCACACAGGCTTTACCTACACGGTATCAGAAGTAATTAGGTCACCATAAAAGTTGTGGTGAATCGGTGGTATGAACCCTAGCAAGTCCAACATATCCCTTGGTTTTACCTCTCTTGTAAATGTACGTGGTGCGTTGGAAAACAGGTTCATAACCTGTCCATGAATATGCCAGAATACTCGGCTCACTACAGTTAGAATCACTTTCCATTGGGCAAGAACATTAGTGGCTACTTGTGTCAGCAGTCAGACTGCACTAATGAACAACATTCCAGGCAAACTGAGTCAGACTTATACTACTGTGCTTTCGGAATAAACATCTGACAGCAAATAGGCACAGTGAACTGCTGCTATCGACGCTATGGTAGAACTACAAGTTAGGACCGTTTTCAGTCACCAACGTCAATCTTATTATATAATACGCTAAGGTGTATGTTTCAAAAAACCCAAGCTCCCAAACCAGAGGGAGTTAGAAGGTGCGGTTTGTACCAGAATCTTCCAAATCCTCACAATAGTAGGCTACAGGAAATATCTTGCATTTCTTGAAAAGTCAACGGAAATATATTTATTTGTTTATAAAGGGCTATTAAACAAGTAAACAAGACGATAGCCCCTGGCAGAACTGTGTCGCGTACAGCCCGCATAGCATTAGAACTGGGCGGGTAGTCTGTACACATGGGGCACACACAAACCATTATGCGCGAGTTCTCGCACGGGTCCGCTAGTCATCTCTTAATTTTTCATTAAAGGCTATTTAACTTTGCACGAGCATTTCCTCAAACAGAAACGCTCGTTAGCTTACCACGAACAAGGAATTACGTTAAAAGTCCATTTTGTTAGAAAGTGCATTTGTCCATGTAGAATCCAGATATTGACTTATCTCAATTCTAAAAATAAAATTTAAAAATAAGCCTTTCGAAATAGCTTTATATTTTTATTTGAGGGACTTGGAAATCATGGTCATTTACCCCGTGTACTTCGGTGTGTAGATTTTGTCTGATAACCTGTATAATTGTGGTGTATGTAGTAGCATGTGTATTTGTAATTCATTTAAGGATTGAGAAGAAAGTGGCCGTGGCTTTCAATTAGAAACCATCCCGGCATTTGCCTGGAGTAGAAGTGGGAAACAACGGAAAATCACTTCTAGGATGGCTGAGGAGGGAATCAAACCCGTCTACATTTTCCGTCAAGGATAATGATTTTACTTCATATGGCTCTGCATTATACATAACTAGCAACCCGCCCCGGCTTCGCCCGGTATCTTTAACGGTTTGCCCAGCGTAAGTTTAAAAGGCGCACGGACGACAGGTCCCAGACGCAACTCAGAAAAGCCGAGGTGCACAGCGAAACTCCAAACACATACTCGTCTCTGAAGTCTTAAGGCTGTGCGGTCAAAAATTGAAATTTTATTTTTATTTTTATTTTTACTCTTAATCTCTAATGTAGGTCTTTGTGAGATATTATATGCGTTTTGAAGAAAATAACGACGGCTCGTTTGCTGAGGACATGGCTTCAAAGTGGCTATTTTGAGCGTTAAAGGTACAATCTCCACGACGAAACTAATAATCGGAAGACACCGAAATTTATGTACAACAACCCCTGTAGTAGTACCTGCAATAGGAACAATTCTTATTAACTTCAAAGTTTTATTAATTTGATGTGGCTCTTATTCTGAGCAGTAGAAAAGTTCGATAAAGAAATTTGGTTCAGCGATATACCCGTGGTGATTGTACCTTTCAGACTCTACAAAACGCAGGTTGAATCAGTCACACACACATACACACACGCGCGCACACACACAGCGGTAAGACAAGGTCTTGGGCAAGAGCGCGCTCGGGCACCTGCCTTATCCTCTCCTTCAACACCTTTGCTATCGCAGCTTCCGCCTCCCTCCCGCCCTGACTCATCATGCCAGTCCACACGACCACAGACTAGAGCAGAGTTTACCAACCTTTTGAAGTTCACGGCACCCTTGGGAATAACACACTAGGGGCACCCTTCCTCGAATAAAAAAAAAATTATGTTTCATATGTAAATTTATTGAAATATTTTATAATAAGTAACGTACACCATAACATAATACAGTCTACTTTACTACAGTCAGTGAGTAAAAATACATCAAAATTTTGTTCGATAAATCGTTAATATGAAACTTGTGATTGATGCTTAGAGCACAGGTACGTGATATCGGGCCTTGCAGTTGACGATGAAACACGCAAATCATCCTCAAGGTTATTCAGTCTATTTCTTGCTTTGGATTTTATTGTCACCAGAGCAGAGAAGGCTTGCTCGCATAGATAGGATTTTGGAAAGGGCGAAAGTGTGTTAATTGCTTTCTTCATTAGGTTAGGATACTACTCTCTCCGCTGAAGCCCAAAAGTAGCCACCGACGCCTCACTCTTGGTGGACTTACTTTTGAGTGTGGAATCGGCACAAAGATGAATAAATTCATCTCGTTCGCAACCAGTGAAATCTATTTCCTCGCACTATCTATGAAATCAAATGGTGAGACAACCCAGTTGACATTCATAGTGGAAATAAATGGAAAGTATGTATCTATTGCTTCTTGCAATCTTGATAAGTGATCACAAATGCGGTCTTTCAGCTTACCCAGATCGTTATCTACTGCCAGATGAAGAAAGTTTGAAAGATCTCCTTTCTGAACTGCAGACGTCCAAGAACTAAGTTTTCTTTTAAAATCTTTCATTTTATTGGTTGAGGAAATTATTGTTTCCTGTCTACCCTGCATTGAAACATTCAGTTAATTCAGTTTATGAAAAATATCTGCCAGATACGACAGTTCCAAGCACCAAGAATCAGTTAGTAACAGCTCATAAAATGTATCTTGATTTTCATCTTTAAAAAGAGTTTTCACCTGTTCTCTAAGTTCAAGAAACTGCTTCAATACACGACCCCGCGACAACTACCTTACTCTGTATGAAGTAACAAAGAGGTATGAGGTGCATCCGTTGCGAGACATAACTGTTTAAAAATCCTGCACATTAAAGGTCGAGACTTGATGTAGTTCACCATTTTCACAACTTCGTTAAACACTGCAGCAAAATCTTGAGCTCTTGCAGTAAAAACCTTTAAATTTCCCAGACATAGATTGTGCACCATCTGTACATATACCACAACAGTCTTTCCATGCCGGCCGAAGTCGTCGGATTTTTAAGAGAGTTAAAAATCCCTCAGTATGCCTTCCTTCGGAGGGGAAGTAGATCCGGCGGTCCCATGTCATAGATTTATGGCATGTTAAAGAACCTTCCACTAATTACACCTGTGTGAAGCTAAATTATATATAGGTTAAACATTTGACTAGCGTTCTTAGGTTCCTACGTTCGTCGTCAAGAGCCGACTGCGGTGGCGTCTGGTAGCTAAGTTCTGAACTAGTAGTCATTGACGGTGGCGTTTGGCAGCAAAAGTCGGAACTATTTGAAAAATTCAAAAGACTGCAGTCCTTACTTGAATTAAAAACAGATAACACGCACTAATACAGTCATCACAATTAACACCGGTTATCAGACAGATTCTACACACACCAAAGTACACGGGGCTACATGACCGCGTTGTCGCAGCCCCTAAACTTAAGAACTAACCAACCAGTCTTTCCATGAAAGATCTTGGTCATTGAGAAAGGAATTAATAGAAACAAAAATATCATGTCCTGAGGTTGTAGTCTCCAGCGGTCTACAGAACAGAAACGCCTCATTAATATCTTTATCCTCAATATATCTGGTAAAACCAAGGAGTTGCAGTTTGTCACCACTATCGATACTCTCATCTACTTGCAAAGCAAATGCTCTATCAGTTTTTATTTTCCCCACGACTTGTTCGTTGATATTGCAAACATTTCAGATATCCTGCGACTGATTGTGTTGTTGGAAAGAGGAAATTTCGAAATTTGATTACTGCTCCTTCACCAAGTATTGTTGAAACTATAATTTTCCATGCAGGACCTATGATTTCCTCTCCAAGAGTATGAGGTGTGTGTGTGATTTTTTTTCCTATCAGTTCTGCTACTTTAAACGAGGCTTCAAGAGCAGTATCACTTATGGTCATTCTCTTTACCATTCGCACAGCTGTTTTTTTTTCTCCCCTTCTAGTACACGTGAAAAATACATCACACTCTTCCCAGACCCACTAGGATGCTTAATTGTGAGATGCCACTTCAGTTTGCTAGGTACCATGGCCTCGTGTTTCGCCACAAACTAAACACACAGGGATAGGGTTTTCCTCGTTCTTATTCCACGTAAATCCATACACTACGTAACTGTCCTGGTATGTTCTTTTCTTTCGTTTGTCTTCTTTATGTTGAATTCGACGGTTCGGGAGTAGGAGCCGACTGCTCACTTTCACTCTCCAGGCGTTTACGTTTAACAATGAACTTGTCCATAGCTAAACACTGCTACTGTAATCAACGCCAAGAAAACATGTTAAAGTGGCGTAGGAACGGGTACACTTTTATATATTTATATATATGTAAGTGACTGATGTGAAACAGCTTTTGTCAAAGCATTTCGGCCCTGAGTGGCACAACAGAGAGGATCTAGGCTTCTACCGAGACTTGCTACTATGTGGCGAAGACATAGCTCGACAAAATGTATCTTAAGTAGAAGAAGAAGAAGAAGAAGAAGAAGAAGAAGAAGAAGAAGAAGAAGAAGAGGAAGAAGACCCCATGGAATGACGTTGCTGTGCAGTCCAATGGACTCTATTTCGCCTAGTTTGAAAAGCTGTGAGCATATTGTGAATGGAAATTTAAGGTTGAAAGGTTACTTTTATTGTATACTGGGTAGTTTCTTAGAGAACTTTAAAATATAGCAATAATTTCACTTTCACATAGAAATCATAATTACTGACTTAATGAAACTAATCCAAAACTACTTAAGTCCTAGATCCTGTATCAAAACTGCTTAAGTGCAATATATTTTCTATTATTACGTAAAAACTGCTTTTACTGTATTTTTAAAACATACATAAAATGAAAACTAATCGTATTTTGTAACTATTATACAAACTGTTTCTATTTAAACGCGCACGGATAACTCAAGACAGTTTTTTGCCCTTTCTCACAAATTTCATGAAATTGACTTAGGTAGTTCTGGAATTGGACGACTCACATACATATCTTTATAACCTCTGTTATTTATTTTATTTGTTATTTAATTTCCAATGAATTTGTTATTATTAAGTCCCTTTTTTTTGTTAAATTTTATTCTTTGTTTTCTTACTGTCAATACTTTATATTGTTATACAGTCAGTATAAAATGGTGTACTTCGTACCTGTATCAGATTATTACTAAAAAAAGATGTTTCAATATAGAACAATATGATATGTAAATGATTTTTCAAAATCTGAAATAATAAAATTTATTTTCATGGGAATATTTGCTCATAATAAAATATGTGTGTGTTTCGTTTACAGAATGTTAAAAATTATTTATGAGTTACTTTATAAAATTCTGTAAGTTATATTCGCAGAATAAATCATGTTTAAGATCAATAGAACTTTATAGGCCAGGCGACAGGTCGAAAAACAAAAGCCTCAAAAAGGAAATAATTAGTGGATAGCTGGAAATTGCTTTAATCGCTTTATTTTGACCCAGATATTACTCTCCCAACTTTTCCCCCTCAAGCGAAGTCGGCGTTGGCCCTTCTGGCCCTAAGAAGGTACCATTTTTCCTTTTTTTTTTTTGCTAATATCTCCCAAACCATCAACTTTATCAACAAAATGCCTATTATGAAAATAATCTAAGAGTACATTTTCTACAAAAATGCTCTCTACCTTTTGTCTCTAATGTGAACTGTTACGATGCTACGACCATTCAAATTGGAGCCCTTTTAGATTCTTGCGGAAAAGCTATGGAAATGATATGCCATATCAAAGTTTCTACATATTATAAAATATTTGTCAGCATTCCAGGTGCACAAGCTGTTAACTTGTTACAAGTATAACAGATTTTCAATGTAAACAGCTGTGGCCTCAATTTCTCCGTCATCGCTTTCATCGTCTGTATCGGTACTTTTGTCCGACGTCACAGGGCGCTCAAAATTAACATCGATGTCTCCGTCACAATCATCCATATCATCTTCCTCGGCAGCATTTGTACATGACCGTCCCATACAATTCATGCAGATTCTGGAGCATCGGAGGCCCGTTTTCCTGCAACCACAAGCTGCGTTACATCCTTCCGAACATTTGCTGGACACTGTGTTTAGAAGCGTTTGTGGCACCGGATCCCTCGTAGGTATGGGAGCCAAACCACATTGAGAATTTTTCCAGCCCCAATCCAGTGGATTTGTATCATTTCCATACCATGTTTGGATTTGATGATATGTTCTTAAAGAGTGATCACGTGCCGCTGATTCGGTGGGAGGTAAGCTTGCGAGATTAAATCGATGTTTGCTTAGAGATTTTTCAAACAGTTGGATCCGCAGCTCATTCAGGGTATTTCCCGTGGTTTTGTTGTCATAAAGCCCAGCCAAAACCAACTGGCCCGCTTTGTCAATTTCATCGGGGTTTGCGTTCACGTCTCGGAAAACCCTAACAGCTGTCTGCAGTTCCTCATTACTCTTCAGCAGTGTTACGAATTTCATTTTGCACTGCCTGTGAAACGAAGACGTTATATCGCACCCACTAAACGCATGCAAAAAGAGGAAGTTTTCTTGCACACATGTTGGGAGATTGAAACTTGTTGTGCAAAATAGTTGTTGTTTGGTTGAACCTTGGCCGGGTTTCATAAAATACATTTTCGTGGAGGGTGGCACACAAGCCGCCAAGATGACCAGGATATCTATATCTTCAGCCACTATAATGACTGAATTGTTGGGCCGAGATAACTCGAGTGGGGTGGTAACGATCAGCACATCGGCATGTGGAGCTTGTCTGGTTTCGATTCCTTCGCTTTCGAATTTGACGCGCAACAAGTCGATCAATCTTCGTTTGTTTGTGACATTAGACAAAAAGTTTGCTTGTGGCATAGGTGCCGTCATGGACTCATAAAAAAAAAACATTAGCAGCTTCATGCTTGTGCGATCGTCGAAGACGTTCAACGGACTTGGTACTGCGAGCTGCTGGGTCGTCAGGATACCCAACGAAAATAATGACACTGTTTTTAAAGTATCTTTTAACGTAACTCGCATATTTGGCACTAATGTCGACAAAAGTATCGGTTTGGTGCCAAATTACACGGTGCAGAAGATATCCTCCGTCGAGAACATGATGTAGGTCCTCAAATATGGGCTCATCGGTAACAAGATCGAATAATTTATAGAACACAGACTTTTGCGTCTACGCATTCCCGCTTTATCAAAGATCGCAACCGGATACGGAGCTAGTTCAAACTGGAAATATTGTTTCAATTCTGCATCGGATTTCTTTGCAAGGCAAATGCATTGGAAAAGCACAAGAGGATCACCAGGAATATCCGTGTTGCGGATTTTTAGCCTATTTTCAATTTTGAAAAAATAGGCTTATGAAATCACCTTTTGTCCGTGTGTGTGTGCGTGTGTGTGTGTCTAAACGACTGGAGCGATTTCAATGAAACTCGGTAAGTTCATGGCGCTATTCCCGGCGACCTCGACCGTGCCCTTCAAATTTTGTTACGTCTCACCAATCCAACATGGCGGCTGTGCGAAATATTTCACTAGCATTCGATATCTCCGAAACTATTACCGATATCGCCCTGAAATTGTGTACGGTGATAAAGGGCACTACTAGAAGTTCACCTATGAGACTTTCAAAAACCTGGTGACTACAAAACCAACATGGCGGCCAAGCGACGTTGAGACTTTTAAATAGACTTTTCTCGCGATTTAACTACCCAAACGTAATGAAACTGGGTACAGCAATTGTTTATACACATTGTAAAGCACTGGAGTATAATTTAGTTCAATTGTTTACATAACCTCAAAATGGCGGCTGTGCGAAATATTTCACTGACATTCTATATCTCCGAAACTATTACAGATATCACCCTGCAATCTTGTACGGTGATAAAGGGTACTGATACAAGTTTACCTATGTATATTTCATAAACCTGTAAAGTACAAAACGAACATGGCGAACAAGCGAATTTGAAATATTTTAATAGACTTTTCTCGTGATTTAACTCTCTGAGCGCAGTGAAATGTGGTACAGTAAATGATTTTGCAGATTGTAATGCACTGCCATCTAATTTAATTCAATTGTTTACATAACCTCAAGATGGCGGCTGTGCGAAATTTTAAAATTATGTTTTTATTTCTTGTGTCGTTATCATGCGATTGAAGAGAAAGTTTGAATAATGAACCTAGGCAATAATTGTCCTTGAATGGTACATAACTCTATGGCCTATACATATAACAATCCTAAACGGCGAGCTTCCGATATATTTAGACGGTTCTCAATATCTATGAATCTTTTACAGCAAACAAACAGATTTTTTTTATGTTCATAGAGACTATGAACATATGTTCACCTATAGGACTTTGAGTAACCTGGTGAGCACAAATCCAACATGGCGGCGATGCGAAGTATAAATATTTAAATGGACGTTTCTCGCGAATTAACTATCCGAGTGCCGTGAAACGTTTCACGTTAAATGCTTATTCAAATGTAGATCCACTGGCATCTAATTTATTTCAATTGTTTGCATAATCACAAGATGGCTGCTGTGCGTAATTTTAAAATCTCGTTTTTACTTCTTGAGTTCTAATCATGCGATTGAAGTTTGAATACCACACGACCACAATAGTCTTAATGTAATAGTACAAAAATAAAAATCCAACCTGGCGACCATCTGAAATATTTAGACGGTTCTCAATATCTATGAATCTGTTACAGCAATTAAACTGAAATTTTGTATGTTGATAGAGGCAATTAACATGAGCAGGATATATGAAAATAGGCTGTATAGTTCTTCACGGAACTACTTGTTATTTTCGAATTTACCGCGCGGAGAGGCATCACGCCATTTTTTCTAAGGAACTTCACATCGTGAAAATTGTTGCCGGTTATGCCTTTTTGTGCTGCTATTCCAATTTCATAGGTCATATGACAAGTGATTTGTCCATCCGCGACAACTCCTGTGCTTAACGAAACAACGTGTTGTCCACGAGGTAAGGGCTCTTGAGTTGATAACCATCCAACAAATTTTCTCAAGTCCGCATCATCCCGCGAGATCCGCGCACACCGTGCATCCACATGCTGTTCTGTAGTCGAAAACTCAATATTGCAAAATGATACTAAGTGTAGGTATTTTTCCACAGCTGTTTACATTGAAAATCTGTTATACTTGTAACAAGTTAACAGCTTGTGCATCTGGAATGCTGACAAATATTAAAACATGTAGAAACGTTGATATGGCATATCATTTCCATAGCTTTTCCGCATGAATCAAAAAGGGCTCATCTTTGAATGGTCGTAGCATCGTAACGGTTCACATTAGAGACAAACGGTAGGGAACATTTTTGTAGGAAATTTACTCTAGATTATTTTTTGAGGTATTTTGTTGATAAAGTTGAAGATTTGGGAGATATTTGCAAAAAATTGAAAAATGGTACCTTCTTAGGGCCAGAAGGGCCAACGCCGACTTCGCTCGAGGGAGAAACTTGGGAGAGTAATATCTGGGTCCAAATAAAGCAATTAAAGCAATTTCCAGCTTTCCACTAATTATTTCCTTATTGAACAACCTGTCGTCAGGCCTATTATGCGAGTTGCAATCTTCAATATATATCAAAATAATATATATATTACAATTTGCCTTACGTCGCACCGACACAGATACTGTAGGTCTTATGGCGACGATGGGATAGGAAAGACTAGCAGTGGGAAGGAAGCGACTGTGGCCTTTATTAAGGCACAGCGCCCATTTGCCTGGTGTGAAAATGAGAAACCAGGGACAACCATCTCCAGGGCTACTGACAGGGGGGTTCGAACCCACTATTTCCGGAATGAAAGCTCACAGCTGCACAACCCTAACCACAACCTCACTCCATGAATCATATCATACTATATCAAAATATAATCATAATAGGCCTATATCATAATATATTCTTTTTTATTGGGCTGGACGGAGGGAGAATACCTACTGTCGACCAAAGTATTATGTGCACTCGAGTTTGAAGGGTGTTCGTGAAGTAACCAATAGACCTACATAAAATCCAATACCATCATCATTTTCGCCGTTCTATTTTACGTTAGTTCATGTAGGTTTGGAATTTTTAATTTATATTTTAATATTTTTTTATCGCAGTTGGAACACAAAATGTGCCCATTTTTAAGCGTGTTTCAACCATGCGTCACATTTAAGAATTATTATCTCAAAAACCCGTCATCAGATCAAATGCAAATTTTAACACAATATACATTGGAATGTTGTATAACTGGTTTATTAATTTCAAAATTTTGTGTGTCCAAGAAACAAAGTTGTTATCATTTTTGTATGGTAACTATTTCTCGGTTCGGGGTGGTTGGAAAATATCGCTCTTGGTCGCGTTGTAATCCTTATACATCAAGAAGTTATGCTGTATGACTGTGAAATACGTAAATTAATTCACTTATTTTATATCGGGTTGTATTTGTTCGTGGAAATAAGGTATGATTCACCTGCCAGCCGCTCCGGGGTAGGCTGTACAGCGTTGCTGAGATGGAGCCCATCACTGCCGAGCGAGGCGAGGTCGTATTTCCCCGTTCAAATATAAACCGATATAAAATAAGTGAATTAATTTACGTATTTTAAAGTCGTTCAACATAACTTTTTGATGTATAAGGAATATAACGCGACCAAGAACTACATATTCCAACCACCCCAAGCCGAGAAAACGTTACCTTAGACAATAGATAACAACATTGTTTCTTGGACACGAAAAGTTTGAAATTAATAAACCAGTTATACAACATTCCAATGTATATTGTGTTAAAATTTGGATTCGATACAATGAAGGGTTTGTGAGATAATAATTCTTAAATGTGACGCATGGTTGAAACACGCTTAAAAACGGGCACTTTTTGTGTTCCAACTGCGATAAAAAATATTAAAATATAAACTAAAAATTCCAAACCTACATGGACTCACGTAAAATAGAACGACGAAAATAATGATGTTATTGGATTTTATGTATGTCTATTGGTTACGTCACAAACAACCTTCAAACTCGAGTACACATAATACTTTGGTCGACAGTAGTCCACAAATTGGCAATACGGCTCGGAAAGCAAGTCTGGTTTGTTTTTCAGATGCAAAGCAACGCTATCAGTGAGAGAGAGAGAGAGAAGACGTTGAGTGACGAGGAGAAGCGGGGGGAGTAGGGGCGGAAGGAGGTGATAATTGAAGGGTAGACACGTCACTAACACAAATGCAGCGGCTGCTATCGGTGATACAGTAGTGCTGCCATCTCTTGCCATGCGATTGACGGCGGTGGCGATCGCACAGCCTTAACGCGACTCGACTCGACAGTTTGATGCTGGTCGAAGCTGGGGTAGGCTCGCTAGCTTGTAAACTCGCTCCGAAGCTAGTAATTTAAATTTCCACTGAGTGGAGATTGAATTAAGAAATGAAAACGTAAGGCACTTATAGTCGGCGATGTATTAAAGATGGATATATGCTGCTCCCGGACTTTATAGCAGAAAACTTTTCAAGCTGAACAATTCTTACACTCATAGTAGGGTCTATATAGATATTTTTTAACGGTTTACTCAGCGTAACGCACGAACGGCAAGTTTTTCTTCGACTCGATTCACTGAAATCGTTACTGCTCGGTTTCTTTGGTCATAAATGAATGTTTTTGTACAGAAATCTTCCTTGACAGAATGGTGAAAACCGCATCAAAATCCATCCATTGGTTCTCAAGATTACCCGTTATATCCAAGAATCGTGGACTTTGTTTTATAATATGTAGAGATTAGCATACCCTGAGACTTAAAGCAGGAGTCCCTACTGCACCCTGTCTACTGTGCCTACTGTAGTATTTGTATTCCAGAATTCTATAGTTTAAGTATTTTGTTTTAATACACACGCTAATACGGCCATCACAATAACAAAGGTTATGTGACAAAATTACATAATCACGCGGGGCTGAAATACTACGACGTCCAAGCCCCTCCAATGAAACACCACTCATACTCGCATGAAGTCGGCTGTCAGCTGAGCGTGCTAGGTCGATAACAATGCCTACTCTTTGTCCATGTCCAAGAAGAACACTTACTGGTCTCGATTTAAAGACCCACGCATATGATTGCAACATCATTGGAACGGCAGGAATTTCCAGGAAAGGTGGCGTGGTGACACAGTGGTCAAGCTATAGACCTCTCACCAAGGTTCGATTCCCGGTCAATACATATGAGATTTTCGAAGTGAAATGCCATGTCCACGTAAAAAGGAGGTCCCGTGGCTCATGATCGCATGATTAACAGTCACGTAAAACTAAAAGCTTCCTTCCTTTTTACTTTCCAGGAAACATTGACTCATTCGACACTTAAATCGCAGAGGAAGTCGGAAATTTCTTTGACACACTCGGTTAACTTCGCACTGAAATAGTCTGCTAGGAACAGCGATCAAATATTGAAATACATATATTTGAACTATACTAATGCATGTCCATCTCGTGGCGTCGTGACCAGCATTCTTCGCTGTCACCCTTGAGGTCCGGGTTCGATTGCCGGCTCTGCCAAGAAATCTAATTCTGGTCTGAGGGCTGGAATGAGATTTATTCAGCCTTGTGAGGAAAAACTGAGAATAGGTGCGTTCGATTTCTATCTTAGTCATCCTAGAAGCAGTTTTCGTAGTTATTCATTTATACTCCAGGCGAATGCTAGGATAGTACCGAATTTAAGGGTACGGCCGCCTCCAAGCCAAAACCTAGCCTCAAAATAATACAAAACACACACTAATGCAGCCACCATAATGACGCAAGTTATCAGACAGGCTCCACGCACACCCAAGTACACGCCCATCACTACGACGTCGCAAAACCCCTAAATGAATCAACAACAAAAACAACTAATAGAGTATACACGTGTAAACTATATAAAATAAGGACTTGCTCTTGCCAAAGTGTACCGGGTTCGATTCCCGGCTCTGCCAACACATTTAATCCTGGTCTGAGGGCCGGAACGGGGTACACTCAGCCTCGTGAGGTAAAACTGTGAGGAGGAGGGTTCTATTCCCATCTCAGCCATGTTCGAAGTGATTCCCGTGGTTTCACACTTTTACTTCAGGCAAATGCCAGGATGGTTCCTAACTTAGGCCACGGCAGCCCCCTTCCCAATCCTCATCTCAATTACAAATACACACACTAATACAGCAGGCACAATAACACAGATTGCCAGACAAATTATTTATATGTACACATACAGTGGCCCGAGTTCGATTTCCAGTCACTGCAGTGTGGTTTTCAAAGTGAAAAGTCTCGTCTAGTCATTCGGATTCAGTTATTGTTTCACATGTGAGGCTTGGACATCGTGATGATAGAGGACTGATAAGTAAGGACAAATGTGGAACTTTCCAAATCGCTTGGTTGGTTCCTTAGTTTAGGGGCTGCGACAACACGGTCATGTAGCCTCGTGTACTTCGGGTGTGTATGTAGAATCTGTCTGATAACCGGTGTTAATTGTGATGACTGTATTAGTGTGTGTTATCTGTTTTCAATTCAAGTAAGGACTGCAGACGATAATTTCAAGTAGTTCCTACTTTCGTTACCAAATGCTACCGTCCACGACACCTAGCTGTGAACTTCGTTACTACTAAATGTCATCGCAACCAGCGACCAATGATGTACGTTGGAACTTAAGAGCATTAGTCAAACCTAACCTACAAATTTTGGCTTCACACAAGTGTAGTTAGTGGAAGGTTCTTTTTTCATTCTATAAATCTATGACATGGGACCACCGCGCCGGCTTTATGTACCCTCCGAAGGAAGGCATACTGAGGATTTTGAACGCTCTTAAAAACTCGGACGACTTCGGCCGGGTTTGAACCCGCGACCTTGGGCATAGAAGCTCATCAAGCTACCAACCACGCCACCGAAGCCGCCACTTTCCAAGTCCTGAGAAACATAGATACATCATGGCGGTCAAGTGATTTTCTAATATTTAAAATAACATTTCTGGCGATCTAATCACCCGAATTCTATGAAACTTGGCAGAGCGAATCTTTATTGAGAGCTTAGTGTAGAGATGGTTGGTTGGTTCTTCAGTTTAGGGGCTGCGACAACGCGGTCATGTAGCCCCGTGTACTTTGGGTGTGTGTAGAATCTGTCTGATAACCGGTGTTAATTGTGATGACTGTATTAGTGTGTGTTATCTGTTTTAATTCAAGTAAGGACTGCAGTGCTGCAGGCATTGAATTTTTTCAAGTAGTTCCTACTTTTGCCGGCAAAGGCCACCATCAACGACCAATTAGTTCAGAAATTAGTTACCAGATGCCACCGCAGTCGGCTCCTGACGACGAACGTAGGAACCTAAGAACGTTAGTCAAATGTTTAACCTATATTAATTTAGCTTCACAGAGGTGTAATTAGTGGAAGGTACTTTAACATGCCATAAATCTATGACATAAGACCGCCGGCTTTACTTTCCCTCCGAAGGAAGGCATACAGAGAGATTTTTAACGTTCTTAAAAAAGCCGACGACTTCGGCCGGGTTTGAACCCGCGATATTGGGCATAGAAGCTCAGCATGCTACCAACTACGTCACCGAAGCCGCTTAGTGTATAGATATTTAATGATGTTTGTTCAATTGTTTTCAAAAATATAAGATGCATCAGTTCGAAATGTTAAAACCTTACTTTACTTCTCATATTCAGGCGATTGAAGAGATGGGCTATGATAACTAGGGCTCGGATGTTTAAAAGACCTAAAAGTAACCCGAATATGGAAGCAAATATGACCTTAAAAATGACAAAATGACTGATTTAAATACGGCCGTTTTGTTTTTAATTATAAAACCAAGTGACAATCCCTTCGAGAATAAACTACTAAATTTTTTATTTCCTATTTCAATATTAATTTTCTGAATATACATGTTTAAGTGGTTATTTACAGTCTATTTCTATAAGCACTAGTTCCCGTTCGGTAAGTTGAGGATGATTGCACACCTACAGCTGCCTTCAAACAACCGAAATATGACGTTCTTACCAAAAATGCTCAAAATATGACCCAATGGTAAAAAAAGGTTCGAAATATGCATTTATATGACAAATAAAAACCACTGTATTGTGACGATAATCACTTGATTTGCATCAGATCCAATCGGGAATGAAAATAGGGGCATAGAAAAAAATATGATTTTTCCTAAACATCCGAATCCTAGTGATAACAATCATTTACCTTAAAGGTGCCTGTACACTGGAGAGCTTTTGCTCTAGCTAGAGCGTAGAGTAGCTCTAGCTAGGGCATTCTAAGCTCCTGACCAGTGTACACAGGTTGTAGAGAACCCTAGCGGAGACCGCTCTAAGCTCTAGCTAGGGCCGGCTGACTCGACGGTGTAAACAGTATTTGGGTGTCCTAGCTAGACCAGTCTAGCTCTATTCGTTCGGTTGAATATTGGAAAGTGCTCTATGTAGAGTCAGTGGTGGATTGTTGGGGTTATTTGTTTGTTGTTATTTATAGTGTTTGAATATGGCTGAATTTGTTTGGAGTCGCGAAAAACAATAACATTAATTGAAAATATTGAAGCCCATCCAGAAACTTTGAATGTACTCGGAAAGAATACAGAGACTTAAATTTGAAGGCACAGTCGATTCGGGTGATCCCTTTTGCTGATCCTGGGGGTAATTTTGGCCAAAATATAATCATAGGCTAGTCATTTTTGTTCATTCTTAAAAAGTTCTTGTACGCTTCAGAATCTTCTGAACATAACTCTTGCAATAATTTAGCGTGCAATCCCTCGTATTCTCTTTTTGATATCCAATACCTCATCCACAACCTTCTTTTCCTCTTCATAGTTTTCTTTTTTAACAATGCACACACAACCACCAGTGACGCTAAAAGCTCTTTTGAAGACATTTTAACTTCACAACACAGCGCAAAAAACCTTGACTCACACTGCTCTTAGGATGTTTTAGCGCTGCTCTACCTAGTGCATTTACGATTGACAGTGTACACAGGTTCAGAGAGTGCTCTAGATTTGTCTATCTCCGCTCTACGAATGCTCTACCTAGGGAAAATCACTCTACAGTGCACACGCACTCAGTTTAGCTAGAGCGGTCTAGATAGACTTGCTCTATGAAAATCACTCTCCAGTGTACAGGCACCTTAATAGAAGCCGTGTATTTGACGTTTCTAAAAGTTAGTTCCCGTGGTTCGTTACAGAAAGATGCCATCTCGCGGGAGGAGTCTTAATCACCGATATTGAAAGCTAGCACATAACTTCTCATTGTAATGGTGTTGGTGAAGATATAGGTCGTGAATCAAAAGCTATTTTAGTACATCACATGGGAAATCCTTTTTAGGGGGGACCTACACCTATAAGGATCAAAATTTGTCATATTTGAATTCATTTTTTTCTACATTTATTGATCCTTCCTCTTCAAATCACAGCAACAATTTCTTTGATATGTATAATACTTTTGAAGTTATCACCAAAAACGTGCAGTACTGTCACCGTCTCTCTCACCGACGTTTTGGTAGTTTTTCTACACATTGGTAACTTTGTTGCCCGTTTCCCGAAACTTTGGATTTTCAAATACGTTTCCTTAGTAACTGCCAGAGTTTTCAAGATAATGAAATGAAATTTATTATACATGTGTATCTTATAGGGAAGAACAATATGACCTAGAACTGTTGCTGTACATGTCATAGTTTCGTTTTTTTCTTCAATATTCAGTGAAAAGAATTTCAAAAAAGTTACACTTTAATATAACCTATTTCTTTAAAGATTCCAATGATTGTAGGTCAATCTCTAGCTACTGCATTTTTAAATACAATGAAAAAAGAGTCTTTGAAAAACAATGATATTTGTGTAAAATATTAGGGAAACTGTGGAACAGTGCACAATATGCAGCCGCCATTTTAAATGCCTAATTTTGTGAAATGAATTCGCCATATGACTTGTAAATACACGAACATATTGGCAAAGCATAGTGTGATTGGCAGACCAAATTACAATTCTTACTACTTTCTGTTGCTGAGGAATAAAAAAAATGAAATATACATGATTTTTGGATCATTATCGGTGTAGGTCCCCCCTTAATATGCAGGAGAGTTGTAATGGAAAAGACTAGTGGGATATATGAAAATAAGGCTATTTAGTGCTTCACGAAACTACTTGTTTATCTCTACATAGTATAAAACAAAGTCCCCGATTCTTGGATGTAACGGGTAATCTCAAGAACCACTGAATGGATTTTGATGCGGTTTACACCACTCTGTAAAGGATTTCTCGAGAAAGGTTTCTGATGAAAATCATTCATTTATGACCAAAATAAGCCGATCAGTAACGATTTCAGTGAATCGAGACGAATAAAAACCTGCCATCCATGCGCTTTTAAGCTTACGCTTGGTAATCCGTTAAAAATATCTATAGGCCTATGTTATAGGCTACTATGAGTGTAAGAATTGTTTAGCACGAAACGTTCTACAAAAAAGTCCGCGACAGCATATCTCTATCTTTAATACATCACCCACTATAAGTGTTTTTACGTTTTCATTTCTTCCAACAATCTCCAATCAGTGGAATTTAAATTACTAGTTTCGGAGTCTTGTCGAGTTGAAACTTCAGAGAGGAGTACACGTGTTTGGAGTTTCGCTGTTCACCTCGACTTTTCTGAGTTGAGTCTGGGTCCTGCCGCCCGTGCGCCTTTTAAGGCTTCGCTGGGTAAACCGTTAAAGATACCGGGCGAAGCCCCACACTCGAATGCTCCGAATGCTCTGCCCCAAACCACGTTGGATTCGTTGGTGCTCAGTATGCCTCGTCGTCTGCAAACATACCTTAGAGCTCGTGGTGTCCAAATTCGAGTTGGAGCCATTTAGGTGATCTACTTTCCAATTTTGGTGTTCCGTTTGCACCTTTAATTACATGTTTTCAAATAGTTCAAGTCTAATATGATAAATTTAATAACGATAAATGATATATTCTATCCACAGTGTCTGCACTAATGTGTTGTGCAACTCAATAGTCAGTTTAATGTTCATTGAAGCGGTAAAGGAAACCACATCGATTGTTTTAGTGCCCGTGCTTCCGCTCAGTACAATAGGCTATCACCATCATCTTCATACTTGGCTCACAGATGTGGTCTGACAAATTCCAGGCTGTGTGGTCACTGTTAACATCGCTCCAATTTGCGGCGAACGTTCATCTCTTTTTAGTACCTAAACTTAAGAAATTAAGGTTAAGGTAACGGTGAATGGTACATTTGGAGAACAAGTTAGATTTATCACATAACCTCCCAGCTCGGCTTCTCCCACGGAGGGATCACTCCTCTACCGTCGCAAGGATGGTGTCTGGGAGCTGACACTCTTTGTCAGCAGATACAACTGGGGATGGTGACAGGTCCGGCAACCGCTAACTTGGGTCTTAATTAACGAAAGGTCCAGGAAGGTATTTTGGAAGGAAGTCGGCCGCGGATCTGTTGAAAGGAATCGTACCGGCATTTGCCTGGTGGCAAAAATGGGAAACCACGAAAACTATTTTCAAAACGGCCGAGGTGGGATTCGAACCCAAGCTCTTCCGGTGCCAGGGGGGCACGAGTTAGCGCGTTAGCGCTCTCGGCCACCATGACCTGTTAAATTAATTAAGTAATTAATTAAATAAATGTGATAAATAATAACAATTATCGTATCGCCTCAGTAACGTGGATAAAAATTTCGAGTTGGAGCCATTTGGGTGATCTACTTTCCAAATTTGCACTACCACCTATCGTCGGAACCGAAACACTTGATTGGGATTTTATTAATTTTGTCTTGTAATCACTAAATGTTACAGTGTTCAAAAAACTTTTGCATGTTGCGATTTAGTGACTTGTTTATTTCGCTATGTGTCTGTAATCACATTATACACAATGTAGGGTACATACAAAGAAAAATAACACACAATCTGCTCTGCAAAAGAGACAGAAACACAAAACGAATACCAAGAGTGATAATGTGAAATTAAAGGCATACGTCGACCACCCTAAATCATGACTGAACCTCCTTGGTGTTGGTGGCGTTCCTGGATGAAGGGCTCGTGAAATCTTTCACGCACTCGAATGCTCGGCCCCAAACCACGTTGGATTCGTTGGTGCTCAGTATGCCTCGTCGTCTGCAAACATGCCTTAGAGCTCGTGGTGTCCAAATACGGTATTGATATACCCCAGCATGAAAAGGACGTTTGTGTGCTCAGTCCCACATTATCACTTTTGGTATTCGTTGTGTGTTTCTGTCTCTTTTGCAAAGCAGATTGTGTGTTGTTTTTCTTTGTATGTACCCTATATTGTGTATAATATGATGACACTGCTATAAACTCCTTGACAGTTAGTCCTTTCACGTTTCTTGTATCTTAGCAACTAGATCAATAACGTGTTGAGTGAAAAATGTCGGAAGATACATTAAGTGTTTTTTATGGTCCTCCGGGCCGGATTTTTAAAGCGAAGGGAACCTTTCTTCTTCTTGGTTCCGAATTTGGCCAACTGTGGACTGCTTGTACTTAATGCTTTCTGGCCAGTCCTCTTTTCTCTTTCCAGAACTTCTTTATTCGTTCACTCCTTAATTTTTTCTTTTTTTAATGGCTTGCCGTTTATCAACTTCATCCATCTTAATAGTTAAAAGGTGATTACAGACACGTAGAAAATAAACAAGTCACTAAATCGCAATATGCAAAACTTTTTTTGAGCTCTGTATGTGCCTTCTTTGACTAAGAGTCGAACCCTCGATGTTGGGATCAGGAGGCGAACGCTCGAACACTGAACAATGAGGAAGCTGTTTGGTTATGAAGAACACGAGACTGAAAACCTCCAAAATGAAACATTAACCTACTCACTCCAGGATGTGACATTTGTCAATCCTTCCTCCACTTGCTGAATAAGCCTGCTTTATTTACAGGTCGAGCCAAGAGAGCTCGCTTGTCTGTTGACAATGGCCACGTTTGTCTTCCTAGCGTGTGCTCTAGGATATTCCCACCGATAAAACTCATATGAGGATCGCAAAGATATGACATTAAAGAGCACAACGACCATGTGCACTGTGATACTCATCAACACTTTCCTTCTCTTTTGATTGCTTGGCGAACAGGATTTGTGAGAATATTACAAGAACAGTCACACGGGAGATTTGCTTGCTTGCTCCCGTCTGTTGCATTTCCTCCCTCCTGATGTCATGTGACTGTCTGAGACCACACCTCTGCTTTAACAGATGATAGCTTAAAACAGGCGTTCTCAACTTGGTGATCGCGAGCGTGCTCTTTAAATTAAATTTGGTGCCCTCCTCATACGAGCCAAAAAAAATGTTCGGGAACACAAGCTCCCCTGACGTCCATTCTTCAAATCAAATATTGATGCACCGGCCGCGGTGGTCGAGAGCACTAACGCGCTATCTCGTGTCTCGCTGACATCGGGAGAGCGTGGGTTCAAATCCCACCTCGGCCGTCCTGAAAATGGTTGAAGTGGTTTCCCATTTTCACCACCAGGCAAATGCCGGGACGGTTCCTTTCAATAGGTCCACGGCCGATTTTCTTTTATAATCTCTTCCCTGACCCATCCTGAAAAGAAAAATGCATGGCCATTGGCTGCATTAATAAAATTATTAAATTTTGATGCATGAACTGGGATAATAATGTTTACATTACACGTTTTGACGGTCAGAAATTGTATCATTTTGTGAAATAGTAGCCTATTTCTTAATCTACAGTAAAAATAATACTGAACATGCCTGTTTTATGTGAGACAGGAAAGATTCTAATTCAACTCGACTGTCCACACTTAAATGTATCTTATCTGCATAAGTCATGCAGTTGCAGCAAGCCTGGTGAGTGATGAATCCCTGGTAATTCTTCGGGATTGATGAACCAGGATCCTACATTTGCACTTAGCTTATATTATATCATTTTCATGATTTTCATACCTTTTTTGATATTCCGGGAGTCGTTACCAATTGAAATTACTGTCCAAGATCAGTACTGCACAGGAAATATGTGCTAAATTTCTAATGACTTTTTGACTGAATTAAGAGCATTCAACAAACACGCTCTCGGCGTCGCGCGCAAGTTTGCGCCATTAGGCATTAATTGCTGTTTACAATACGCTGTCCGCGCATCCACCCTTCTCAACTCACAAATCAGCGACCTTGGGGTGCGGCTATTGGGAAAGGGAGGGTAGGTTCCGAGTGAAAGTGCATCCTCTTGTATTGTTTGGACTTCGAAGACAAAAAATCTGTGCTATACCACTCGCAGCAACATGCTCGTGTGTATCGAAGATTGCGCGCAAGTAGGCCTGCTGTTACATCGCAGAGAAACGTAGTTCAGTCTTTTCGAATCTCAATGATTTCGTCTTTACCAATTGCGTCGCATCAAAATTATTTTAAACGGCGGAGAGATTGCTTTACTTAGCGTGATGATTAGTTGCTGTGAGAATTTATATTTTAAAAAATACTCTAGGAGACCCGCGAATTAACCGCAAAACTAATTATCGGGAGTACACTATCAAAGAATGGGCAATGAAAGACTTAATAAAAGGAATTATCCCTCCTCATTAAATGCCAAGAATAACTGGATAATAGAAAGTGAAACTGACCTTCAGGAGAACTACGTAAATTTTATGGAGAACGATGGAGAACAAGCATCATTTTGATGCAAACCCCCCAGATGGACTGAATGGACACAACAATGGAAGAAAAATCATAGTAAGAGAATTAAGAGAAGAAGCAAATTCATGTTCATCTGTTAAATGGGTTCAATCGCGCTCTTAGTTGCGCATAAAGTAAATTACAATAATAATAATAATAATAATAATAATAATAATAATTTCAGTACTATAGTTTCCTTTTGGGGCGTTCTCAAACAACTAATCGTAACGACTGTACTTTTATTTGTAATGCGTTAACATTGCAATTATTCCCATTATTCATGGACGTGTGCAGATTAGTCAAGATGCTTGACTCCCACTTCGGTGGTTCGGATTCCACGTTAGGAAGCCCTGTGACTTACGGCCATGATGTAAGCGCTGCGTGAAACTACATGCCTGGCAAGAAATGTTAATTCCGACCTGAGGTCAGTAACGAGGTACACTCAGCCTCGTAAGGTAAAACTGAGATGTGAAGGGTGCGATTCCCAACTCAGCGATCTTGGAATTGGTTTTCCGTGGTTTCTACTTCTACTTTAGGCAAATGTCGGGATGATTCCTAACGTAGGGCCACGGTCGTCTGCTTCCCAATCCTCATCTGAATTACAAATACTAACTGCGTGGCTCAGCGGTAACGTTCTTGCCTGTTGTTCCCAAGGTTGCAGGATCGAATCCTGGCGCAACCAATTGGCATTTGAGGCTGCGCGAATGCGAGGAAGCCGTTACTGACACATTAAAGATCCCCTTCGGGACAACATTTCGGAACCCAGGCTTCTCTAGAAGTCGAAGTAGTTAAAAGGGACGTAAAACCAATAACATTGTTATAATAAAAGATTACACTCATACAGCCATCACAATAACACATGTTATCAGACAAACTATATACGGTACCATATCGGCCCGAAAATAAGCCGCATCCGGATTAAGGGAAGACACTTTTTTTTCTTATACTTACCAATATGTAAGTTTTTTCTTCCAGCCTCTCTGTTCGTTGTGCTTTTGGCATAACGCACAACTGCAAGTTTGAAGGCTGCATCATAAGCACGCCGAATTCCTTTTCTTGATGAAGCTTTTCGCTCTACCGGTAAATGATCGCTCATTTTTGCGTTGAACTGGCTTTCTTACAGATCTTACTGAGACTGAGCTAGCGTAGGTTATTCAAACTTACGAAACAATACCGTTTTACCGAATAACAATGTCGCCGTCAAAACAAAAGTTTGCATTGTTGTCATTAAATGCCGCCAGTTTCTCTTACAGACTGTATTGTCGCTTTGTTGCTGTGTTCTTGCTAACGAGCATTCCTTTTTAAACAGTAGCCTACATGATATATAAAAGTGTAGGTAGCGAATATACTGTAAGCCGCACCCAGCTATTTTATCCAAATAACTTTAATAAAAAGTGCGGTTTATTTTCGGGCCAATGCGGTATAATTATATACACATACCCAAGTACATGGATTACATGCCCACGATGTCGCATAGCAGGGGCGATTTCTCCGGGCATGCTACGCTTGCTGCGCAAGCGCAATATTCTTCCAAAGCAGGCGAGTTCAAACAATTACTATATGCACCGTATCTGTAATAGATGTGCGTTATACAAATCGCATGTTGCATATATCTTGGTGAGTACAGCGAGGCTTGCTCGTGTCTTCAGAGCTTCAGCGGAGCGGTCGACACAGCGAGAAATGTATGCGCGCGCAGGTCTGTTCTCTCCAGAGCCGGCTACAAGTTTTCACGTATGTAATGTGCAGTTGGAAGCTCTGGTCTGAGAGCTACAGTGACGAGTATACTGTAAGTTACCGCTCATCTATTCTGAATGATTTGACGCGCGGGAATGGTTTCCGAACCGTGCATTATCGACAGCTTATCAAATCCATTTTTTTTCGGAGGACTATTCAATTCTCATCTGAAAGACTACCATTTTTAGAAGGGCGTCGTCTGCAATCCAATATGATTTAATAGCTGAAATAAGTTCAGTATGTGAGAACGTTATTATAATCACTGGTTTGTCATGATGTGTTAATAATTATAAAATGTGTCTGATTTGAAAATTTGTTATTTTTTTGGCCCTTCTTGAATACAAGGTGCGTCGTAACCAGTTTGAATGCATGTTCATGTAACCGATAATTAAAATGATCATGTGATTTAGCGTTTAAAGGATGTATAGGCCTACATTTTATTCATTCAGAACTATGCATGTTCCACCCCCACCAACATTCATGAATGGAAGAGCAAGCCTGACTTTCATGACCAGCATTCGCCCCTGTCGCATAGCCCCTATAAGTAGGCTTGTCATATTTTTGGTGAGTGAAACCGGGACACATTAATATGGGATGGCCTTACCGGGGGGTATTGAGAGGGGGCTCCGGGATTTTTTTTTAAATTAGAAGCGAAATGGTGAGTTTTAAACCTTTTTAAGCCTCGCAAGTGACGGGAGTAGGGAATCTGGCACCCTAAATTGTTGTTTCTACACACCTTAAAAAAAAACGAATTTTTGCTACATAAAAATATATAATTTTTCCTTTTTAATAATTTTTTTCTGGTCTACCATCTAGAAAGAAGTGTTAATAAAATACAATTTAAAATTCTTCATAAAATTGTTTAATTGAACAATTACTAAGTCTTATTATTTTTTGAAATACTACAACGTTTTGTCTAATTACAAAAACTATTACCATAAAAAAGATGTTGATTGTTGAAAAGTAACCGCTTCATAAACGATTCTTAAACACATAACTTAATTACTTTTTACATCTTACAGCCGTTTTCCGGGACATTGATAAAACCGGGCGGGACACCGGGACAAGAGCGAAATACCGGGACTGTCCCGGTCAAACCGGGACGTATGGCAAGCCTACCTATAAGTCAATCAACAACAACAAAACTACAAGCTCTTTTTTCCTCTCTATGTATGTGATTCCTTCTCTGACACTCGGAATGGCCAGCAAAATTGGGGTTGTACAACAAAACTTAGTTTTCTAGGACCTCCGCTTCTCCTATGAAATGTGTTTTAGCATGCTCGCCCATATCCCCATATACCGACGTAGGATGATGGTTGGACGCAGGTGTTTGGTGGGAGTTGTAGATCCTGTCAGCTGTCCTCCACACAGACGATGTTGCCTTGTAGACCCCTCCACACTAATCAACAACAGAAGACATACCGTACTCTATATCAAGTTTCGCTCACCTTCCTGTAACAGGGTGGGGACACTAACTGAAAACAACCAGACAATGTTCGCATTTCAGAGAAACTACGAGTAAAACATGTAGCTTCTGGGGCCCATTCTTCGAAGGGACAAGTTTGACCAACAGCCAATGCTAATAATAAGCATGTTCGTATACCTCTTATTATTCCCGTTTGTACAGTGTCGAGGATGAGAAGTGAGGCATTTCAATGTATCGGGTGTTTTTTAAGGCCGGATGCCCCTTTTGACGTCAACGTCATGAGCGGAGTTAATGAGAGATGAAATGAGTGATGAATGAAACCAGGCAAGGAGTAGGAAGCTTGCAGTTTTAATTGACCGTTATTCTCGCAATCATAAGCCACGTGATCCACTTTGAAAATGTTTTTGACAAAATGTATGCTTAGGGAAGGAAGCTTGAAGTGTTAAGCGACCGTTAATCTCGCGATCATAAGCCACGTGATCCACTTTGAAAACGTTTTTGGCAAAATGTATGCTTAGAGAAGGAAGCTTGAAGTGTTAAGCGACCGTTAATCTCGCGATCATAAGCTACGTGATCCACTTTGAAAACTTTTGTCAAAATGTATGCTTAGGGAAGGAAGCTTCAAGTGTTAAGCGACCGTTAATCTCGCGATCGTAATCCACGGGAACTACTTTTTAAATGGAATCCGAACCACTGGACATGAAAATTCATCTCGAAAATCCCACATGCATTAACCGAGAATCGAACCCAGTTCGCCTTGATGGGAGGCAAACGCCTCGGTTACTGCGTCATCATGCCCACCAAGAAGTTGGAAGGAAGAGGCAATAGCCTATTAGAAGGTACCATCTCTGCATTTGCGTGGAGTGATAGTGGGGAATCTAGGGAAACTATATCAAGGATGGCCGTGTGTTGGGTTTGAAAACCGTAGTCTACCAAGTCTGGGCAAAGCTAGGACCAATGGTACTAGAGACAAGTAATTGTATGCTTCTCCATTGGAATGACTCGTGAATAGTGAATACCGAATCGTGAAAAGCTGGTTTTTGACAAGAAGTAAGCTTAGCCTAAGGAAGAAAGCCAGTAGGTTTACGTGACCGTTATTCTCGCAAACATAAGCCACAGGACCTTACTTAAACTTAAATCCGAGTTGTTGTTGTTAGGAGATATTGTCACTGTATGAATGTTGCATTTCTCAAGCAACTGACACTTGGATGTTAGTGACAGTAACTTATATCCCAGGTTTGGGGTGAAAGTTGCGGGTCGAGGACGTGTGAGTAGTAATAAAAAGGTAGAGTTTTTTTTTCCCCTCAGTTAGGAGGTCAATGAGCGCTTCCTGCGAAGGTCGAGTCAGATCTTTGCAGGCTCACTTGAGTGTTTGCGTGAGCCGTTGTGAAACCCGACACAGCAGACCCGTTATACAGTACTGGGTCCTTCTTGATTCCAACACTACCGACTGTATTCAGCATGAGCTTCTATGCCCAATATCGCGGGTTCAAATCCGGCCGAAGCCATCGGATTTTTAAGAGCGTTAAAAATCCCTCAGTATGCCTTCCTTCGGAGGGGAAGTAGAGCCGGCGGTCCCATGTCATAGATTTATGGCATGTTAAAGAACCTTCCACTAATTACACCTGCGTGAAGCTAAATTGTATAGGTTAAGAATGTAAACAACGCTCGTAGGTTCCTACGTTCGTTGCCAAGAGCCGACTGCGGTGGCGTCTGGTAGCTAAGTTCTGAACTAGTAGTCGTTGACGGTGGCGTTTGGCGGCAAAAGTAGGAACTATTTGAACAATTCATAATTCTGCAGTCCTTACTTGAATTAAAAAACAGATAACACACACTAATACAGTCATCACAATTAACACCGGTTATCAGACAGATTCTACACACACCCAAAGTACACGGGGCTACATGACCGCGTTGTCGCAGCCCCTAAACTTAAGAACCAACCAACCAACCATATGCCGAAATTATACTCACAAACTTGTGTAAAACAGCTCAAACTAGGTGGAGAGCGGTGCAATTTTAATCATATTATATACCGTACTCGTATATGGTATTAGATGGAAGAGGAAGGTGTGCTGATGGATTTTTCAAGAGTGTTAGATGCTTGATATGGAGCAAGGATGTGCCACAGAACTGTAAAGCGATCATATACAAGGCACACTGTTCTTTGTGCCGATCCTAACGTATGGATCAGAAACTTGGGTGATGAGGGAGAGAGATAAAAGCAGAATACAAGCAGTGGAAATGAAGTTTCAGAGGAGTCTACAATGGCCAGAGTCAGACAAATATTAAAGGGAGAACCCCTACAGGATAGGATTGAAACATCAAGGCTACAGTGGCATGGACACGTGAAAAGAATGGAAGAAGAGAGAATACCACGGAAAATATTGGAAATGAATGGGAAGAAAAAGAGACCTAGAGGAAGACCAAGGGATAGGTGGATGAAGAGGGTGAAGAATAGTGTCGAGAGAAAAGAAGTTAATTGGACAACAGTGACAGAAGAGAAGTAGTGGATGGACAGAAAACAACGGAGAGGCTTGTGCTCCAAGCAGACCCAACCTGCGCTTGGAAACTGCTCTAGATGATAATGATGATACGGAAAGGCGGTAACGTTCTCACTTGCTGGGCCCTAGGTTGCAGGTTCGTATCCTGGCGCAGTCAGTTGGCATTTGAGGGTGCACAAATGCGAGGGAACCGTGTCAGTAGAATTACTGGCACGTTAAAGATCCCCTTCGGGGAAAAATTCCGGCACCCCGGCGTCTCTAAAAGCCACAGTAGTTAAAAGGGACGTAAAACCAATAACATTATTATGATACGGAATTATAATAGGATCATAGAATTGGAAACGAGAACGGACTCTAGATAAATGAGAACAAGACTGTCTATATGGTTTTCATGAAATGGGGAATGATTGGGACCCAAGATTACATATCCTACCTGGAAGGAAGAGTCAGGACTGTTAACTCCTTCAAATACAGTACCTAGGAGTGACACCTCAACTCTCAGAGAGAATATTCAAGGAAGCTTGTAGTTTTACGTGACCTTCAATCACGCGATCATGAGCCACGGGACCTCCTTTTTACGTTGAATCTGAACCGCAGGACATGGCATTTCAATTCGAAAATTGAGAATATTCACTTGTCATGTAAAAGACAGAGCCATGGCGGCCATTAGAGCCATTAATGACATCAATCAATCACAAGCAATCTCCCTCGAGACAGACATGACCTCGTAACACGTATTTCCAACGTTTTCATTCCATTATTTCTCTACCTTGCAAATACTGTACATACCATAAACTACCTGTTATAACCTAACTATTTCAACTTATCTAGTTTCACTTCCACATCTCTTCTATTCCACGCTGTTCTTATCAAGACTTTCTCATGTTTTTCTTAACAAAATTTCTAACAGATCAATTTTTATTTTATTTTAATTTATGAGCATTTGGAAGAAGAATATTTTTAGAATCCTCTGTAATGGTAAAATTTCGTATATTAAGTGCATGTTCTTGCACATTTACATAATTACGCTGAGGAAGGTCAAAATGTTGACTGAAACCGGTATGGTTTTAAAATACAACATATACAGAGTCCGCCAGAAAAATGTATGCACTCTTTACGGAACAAAAACTATTTATTGTGTGTTTCTTTTACATTGAAATTTTGATTACACAAGCAGTACTGTCTTCAGTTAAACATATGGTTACATGAGATGTTCAAAATGTTCACCGTTGGCTGCCAGGCCCAGAGCAGAACGACGAGCGGTCGCTGCAACTACGTCCGTCAATATTTGAATGGGGACCGCTGCACATGCCGCTGTAATCTCCTGGCGAAGGGTCTCCAGCGTGCGCGGCTTGCGTCGATAGACTTGATTTTTCACAGTTCCCCACAAGTAAAAGTCCATAGGGGTAAGATCTGGTGACCGTGAGGTGAACTCAATGTGCCCTCTTCGTCCAATCCAATGTCCCGGCAGATTGTCATCCTGGAAAGCTCGTACTGCTATATGGTAGTGTGGTGGCGCCCCGTCCTGTTGGTAGAAGACCTCATCATGGGCTCCATAAAGTGCACGTACAGGTGGTAAAATTAATGTGCGTAACATTCCCAAGTACAGTGCCCCAGTGACAGCAACTCTTCATACCGAACTGTGGTAGGTAGCAGCAGCCGGTACCGCAGGTCTTGAATGAGGAACGTCTCCTTTGCCAAAATGCAGACCTTCATGGTGCATAAAATGACATAAAAATGACCAGCGTATGGCTTTTAGTGCCGGGAGTGTCCGAGGACATGTCCGGCTCGCCAGTTTGTGTAGCTGCTTCGAGGGGGACAGCCAATGGGTGAGCTACAAGTACCGTCGCGTGTGGAGTGTTGTCTGGGGAGGAAAGTTTGAATTTAAGGACGAGGAGTTGGAAGGTAGCGGCTGTGGCCTATAGTTAGGGACCAACCCCGGCTTTTGCCTGGAAGGAAGATGGGAAACCACAGAAGACCATCTTCAAGGTTGCCGGCAGGAGGATTCGAATCTCCTCGCCTCCCGGATGTGAGCGACTGCCAGCAGTCATGCCGTAACGACCCTGTATAATAAAAGTTTATTAACCATTACACAATACAGAGTCCGCCAGAAAAATGTATACACTCTTTGTCAGACGATATCGGGATATGGACATTGTCAACTGTTATCATTGTTTTTAAATGTTGTAGTATGGTTTTTCGCTCAACAGATGTCGGTACTTGCATCACGATTCTGGGAAAACGAAATGGCTGGAGCACGCTTGACGTTAGAGCAGCGAAAGTACATTCTGGAGTGGTTTATCAGGTTTGATAATGCCGTTGAAGTGCATCGTCAGGGAAGGAGGGAGTTTGAAACAGAACCCCCAACACGTCTAACCATTAAACGCATTAATGGGAAGTTTGAGACGCATGGAACGATTTGTGATATTCACAAAGGAAGATCGGGAAGAACGCGTACAGCTACTAGTCCTGCTTCGTCGGCTCATGTGTTGGAAAGGTTTGCTAATTCTCCACAGAAGTCTGCTGCGCAATGTGCGCGGGAAGTGGGGATTAGAAGTAAAAGTGTACGACGAATTCAGAAAACAGCTAAGTGAAAAGTTTACATCCCACGATTACTGCATGCGCTTAATGAGGACGATCCCGATCTTCGATGCAATTTTGCGAATGGTATCAGCAAATGGTAACCCAAGATGAACAATTTCTGACGAAGTTAGTGTGGTCTGATGAAGCCCAGTTTAAACTTAATGGAATTGTGAATTGACATAACTGTGTCTACTGGGCTCCGGAAAATCCGCATGTTCATGTGGACAAGGCGGTCAATCTACCAGGGATTAATGTCTGGTGTGGACTGTCGTCGGGGAGCTTCCTAGGACCTTCTTTCTTTGTTGATACTGTCACTGGGGCACTGTACTTGGGAATGTTACGCACATTAATTTTACCACCTGTACGTGCACTTTATGGAGCCCATGATGAGGTCTTCTACCAACAGGACGGGGCGCCACCACACTACCATATAGCAGTACGAGCTTTCCAGGATGACAATCTGCCGGGACATTGGATTGGACGAAGAGGGCACATTGAGTTCACCTCACGGTCACCAGATCTTACCCCTATGGACTTTTACTTGTGGGGAACTGTGAAAAATCAAGTCTATCGACGTAAGCCGCGCACGCTGGAGGCCCTTCGCCAGGAGATTACAGCGGCATGTGCAGCGGTCCCCATTCAAATATTGACGGACGTAGTTGCAGCGACCGCTCGTCGTTCTGCTCTGGGCCTGGCAGCCAACGGTGAACATTTTGAACATCTCATGTAACCATATGTTTAACTGAAGACAGTACTGCTTGTGTAATCAAAATTTCAATGTAAAAGAAACACACAATAAATAGTTTTTGTTCCGTAAAGAGTGCATACATTTTTCTGGCGGACTCTGTATATGTTGTATTTTAAAACCATACCGGTTTCAGTCAACATTTTGACCTTCCTCAGCGTAATTATGTAAATGTGCAAGAACATGCACTTAATATACGAAATTTTACCATTACAGAGGATTCTAAAAATATTCTTCTTCCAAATGCTCATAAATTAAAATAAAATAAAAACAGATCTGTTAGAAATTTTGTTAAGAAAAACTCCTCATCGTCCGCGATCTACATTCCTCTCAGGCTCACAGATCGTGGACTCGAGTTAGCACGTTCTGCGAGATGAGCTGATGTACTCTGGTGCACGAAATGTGAGAAATCAGCGAATGAACGAAGTGCTGAAGACTGAATCTGTATCATGTAATACAAGTGACCTTCATGTAGTAAATATGCACACTTGTGCGCTTCCTTAATATTAATTAATATAAAGCGTTTAGCCTCTAAGGAGCACGTAGAGCCATTAGTTAGCATTAATCTTCTTGTTCTTATCTTCCCACCCAAACCTTCCTCATCATTTTGCTATGTGGCTGTCTTCTTTCTTGTGTCCGTGGATCTTTGAGTTTCAAATTCCTTGCCGTCAGGAACTTGGTGGTTTCTATGAGTTTATATTCTGTCTACACTCATATTATTATTACTAGCAGTAGTGCCCGGCTTCGTCCGGTGGATTTATTTGTTTTATGGATGATAATGAATACTACTACAGAACTGGCACATGATACTTAACTAACAGAAACCAATACCGTATTTTAAAAATATATATTTTTGTGGCGGTGGTGGTTGTAGTGGGGGTGATAAGTAGTACAGTATAATGGACGTAACATTCAGGTCAATTTCCAGTAATGATAATTATTAATAGGGAAACAGCTATTTACTAACTACAGGACTGACACATGTAATTTACAAACAAATTTACAAAAAAAAAAAAAAAAGATCAGTAGGTAAGTGAAACAAAAGACATTGCCTAGGGCCTATATCTCATTGGCTGTTAGAAATGTAGAGACCAATAGTGTCGTCTTTTGTCGCATAGCGCCGTAGGAAAATAATCAGATCTCTTAGGCAAAGTTCGGCTGTCCCGAGCTACTGAGGTAGCAATAGTATCATTTATCGTCACAAAGCGCTTAACGATAAGTTTCAGAATAAATGAAAGCAACAACGCTTATTGCAGCTGACAACCTCAATGTACAGCACCAACACCATTGCACTTATACAGAGGCATAATATTTTCATGATGATAACTGTTTAAAGGGGCCTAAGAAATCTTTTTGCACTAATTACCCCCCCGTGACTGCAATTTATAAACAGTGCAAGATGCAACTATTTTCGCAATTCTGCACCAGACGTGATGCAGTCCGAACTGCCCGTCAACAACATACTTATTAAAATACTCTTACTGTTACACTACTACGGACATGAATGGTTCTAGGGCCTTAATACGTGGGTTTCGGGTTCATTTTGTCTGTTATTCTAAATGTAGGGAATGGGGAGCGTTGTCCAAAATATCAAGTGACCAGTGTTACCAGCAGGGTTTCAAAGTGTATGTAAAATTTGGTGCAATTAAGATAAACGGTGTAGATTTGTGATGAAGGGCCTAAATGCAGGGAATGGAGGGGTCTGTCCAAAATTGCATGCAGTCAGTGTTACTCGCAGGGTTCCAAAGGGTAAGTATACAAATTGCCGTTCAGATCGGTGAAACGGTATGGATGTGTGCCAAAGGGCCTAAATGCAGGGAATGGAGGGGTCTGTCCAAAATTTCATGCAGTCAGTGTTACTCGCAGGGTTCCGAAGGGTAAGTATACAAACTGCCGTTCAGATCGGTGAAGCGGTATGGATGTGTGCCAAAGGGCCTAAATGCAGGGAATGGAGTGATATGTCCGAAATTTCATCTAAACAGTGTTACTCGTAGGGTTCCAAAGGGTAAGTATACAACTTTTGGTTCAGTTTGGTGAAAGGGTGTAGATTTGTGCCAAAGGGCCTAAATGCAGGGAACGGACTGGTCTGTCATAAATTTCATGTAGGCAGTGTTACTCGCAGGGTTTCAAAGGGTAAGTGTACAAATTTTGGTTCAGATCGGTGAAACGGTGTAGATTTGTATCAAAGGGCCTAAATGCAGGGAATGGAGTGTTCTGTCCGAAATTTCATGCAGACTGTGTTACTCGCAGGGTTCCAAAGGGTAAGTATACACATTTTGGTTCTGATCGGTGAAACGGTGTAGATTTGTGTCAAAGGGCCTAAATGCAAGGAATGGAGTAGACTGTCCGAAATTTCATGTAAACAGTGTTACTCGCAGGGTTCCAAAGGGTAAGTATACAAATTTTGGTTCAGATCGGTGGAACGGTGTAGATTTGTGTCAAAGGGCCTAAATGCAAGGAATGGAGTGGTCTGTCCGAAATTTCATGTAAACAGTGTTACTCGCAGGGTTCCAAAGGGTAAGTATACAAATTTTGGTTCAGATCGAGGAAAAGGTGTAGATTTGAACCAAAGGGCCTAAATGCAGGGAATGGTCTGGTCTGTCATAAATTTCACGTAGACAGTGTTACCATCAGGGTTACAAAGGGTAAGTATACAAATTTTGGTTCAGATAGGTGAAACGGTGTACGTATCATTAACCATAACGCCAGCGCATGCGGATAGAGCTGTTCGGGAGCGCTTGTTCTACCGACTTACTGAACAAAAATCAATCTTGAAAGTCACCTGAGAGGTGTAGCCTAATGCTACATAGCCTAAACTATTCCTCTTGAATCAGGCTATCATATAAAAAAAAGAATTTTTCGAATCGGACTGGTAGTTCCAGAGATTAGCGCGTTTAAACACATAAACACACAAACTCTTCAGCTTTATTATATTAGTATATACTGTAGGTAGATTTCCGATATAATAAGTTACATGTTTAGTCTAGTCTATTCTAGTCTTGTCTGCATGCCTCATTAGCAGTTAGCACACTGGCTGCTCTGCCTCTACACTACTCATCTTGAAATCGTTAAACACTGAACGTCACCATCACTTCCTAGGTCTACCTCTACTTCTCTTACCCTCTAAAGCCAAACACATCCCGTCCTAGGTAATCTCTCCTCCCCCATTGTCTTCACATGACCCCACCATCTGAGTCTGCTCATACGAACAGCTTCATCTAGCATGTTCATTTCTAACTTAGCCTTTATCTCTTCATTATTGGTACCTTCCTACCACTGCTCACATCTATTTGTCCCAACAATAATTCGTGCTACCCTCATATCAGTTACCTCTAGCTTATGTATCAGAGATCCTGAATCTACTCAGCTCTCACTTCCATACAGCAAGGTCGGTCTAATTTTCTTGTGGACATGTTTTCATTTTTATCTTTTATTCTGTTTAACCGCCGTCTGAAATAAGAGGCTTTGTAGCCTCTGAGGCCTGTACAAGAGCAACAATGCATGATAGAGATAGGTTACGGGATTCCCATGCTCTTGTGCGTATTTACGTCAACTTTCAGACATCAGTCCCAGTTCCCCTGAAAGGAATATTATGTTCAAGTGACCTGAGATATGAACAGTACACAACACCGAGAGCTGTTGGTTCCTGTCAAACAGTTTTCAGTTTACACCGTCCTTCTAACGAACTGAGGCATTTCATTCATCACCATCACTCGTCAGTTCACAAGTTGACATCGGAATATCTCCCACTGCAGCGTCTCTCAAAGGGCGAGTGCACTATGCGTCAAACTTCAAAGAGAAATCTATATTAACAAGTACAGTCCGTCCACCAGCTTAAGGTCCATGGCAGGAATGCAACGAGCCCGCAGGAGACAGCTGGCCTCTGCGCGAACGACAATAGTGCCAACCTACTACTGACCCGTACGATTTCACAATTGAAACTAAACGAAAATAGCAGTGAGTAACCATAGCGTGAATAACATCGGTGCTGAGTTGGCAATAACTGCAGCGGCACGTCCACTCAATCAACGTATGTAGCTGTAATGTCTCTCATCTCCCCTTCAGTCCCCTAAGACCATGAGCTGGTGGACGGACAGTAGTTCCGTGAAGAACTACATTGAGAGACTTTCATACAGAACGGAACTTCGCATGCGCCGTGATACGGCCATGGCACTCTGGCTAGCCGCCTTTCAAGCAAGGCACTGGCGCTAGCACCAGCGTAGCGCCCAACTAGTTAAACACATTTACACTTTTTAACGTATTTAACAATTAGCCTATAGGTAAAGCCCTGCGCGGATGCGGATATCCGTGGATAAACCCGCGGATATCCGCAATTTTTTCGCCATTCGGATATAGTTTGCATGGCTGTGCGGATAGCGGATAAGCTGTGGATAATGTTTGGAGTCAATTTGCGGATAGTTTTTAGAATACAATCCGAACTTGTTGAATATCATTACTAGGACCCGGATGTTTATGACATATTTTTCCGTTGTCTTCTTTTTCATGACAAATGTAAGATTGTGATTTACCCTAATCTCATTCAGATTATGTCATTAAGCATAACTAACACTCAGAACTGTAAAGGATGCATTTCTGGCTGCATAACATTCATTTTAAACATAGCACATGGCATACAAAGCTTAAGGGAACGACTTTTTCCTCAAATGTCTAAATGATTGCTTTAATACTTTATCTAATTAATACTAACTTATTATTGTAGTGCCAGTAGATTCAGAAGTAGATTCAGATAAACGTGTGGATGCGTATAAAAGTCGTCTAGTTGCGGGGTGGATACGGATAACAACCGTGCGGATGCGGGGCGGATGCAGATAAGGTTTTCTTTATCCGCGCAGGGCTCTACCTATTACTTACATTAATTTCAGAGTAGTTGCTGGAAATGCTATCCTTCATTTTCTAAACACCCATTGCAACAACGTAGGAAGTTTTGGAACACTCACTGTAATTCATCCGCACTGGTATTTCGTATCAGAGCAGATATTTCGTTCTCAAGAGTCTCCCGAGTACGCGGAATTTAACCTCACCCACAAGCAGAAATCACACTGAGCTGTAACTTACGAACACATTTACTGGAAGACTTCTTGTTGAGAAGATAAGTTTCCCCTAGGAAAATTCGATTTGTTTCTCTGTACTTAACCCATGTTCACGGTATACGAGATAGCCTACATTACTTCATCACAAGTATAAAGTAGGCTATATTGCCAGCTCCGTATGAAATAAATGCATTGGCAGCATTCAAGACTTCCCAACCCGCTCTTGTGTAATCGGCAAATGCTAGTCAACTGGCGGTGACTAATCACTCTCATCCCGTCACACGGCCCGGCGAAGCTCTGTCACTGTGAATAGCCTATTTTCATATATGCTACTGGTCTTTTCCCTTTAAAAAAATCTCCCGACTGTTAAAGGGATTTTACAAGTGATGGACTAACTAGCTATTGGCACTTAGCTTGCGTTGAGATATAGAGCAACAATTTAGAACTCAAAACTCAATATCCATAAGTTGTAGTAATTTCAGACAATAAACTTAAAAATAATACGCATTTTAACAAAGTAAACTATGTTACAAGTGCATGTCCTGTCTTCAAAGCTTTCATCTTATAATTCACGTCAACACACCTTCCGATTGGGAAATATGTGTTCAAAGTTATACGATGAGGCTTATCTATAACTAGCAACTCAGCCCGGCTTCGCCCGGTATCTTTAGACTAATGGTTTACCCAGCGTAAGCTTAAAAGGCGCACGCACGGCAGGTCCCAGACGCATTTCAGAAAAGTCAAGGTGAAAAGCGAAACTCCAAACACATACTCTTCTCAGAAGTCTTGTTAACTCGACACGACTCGACAGTTTGATGCTGGCCGAAGCTGGGGCGATAGGCTCGCTCGCTTATTCACAAAGTCGCTCCGAAGCTAGTAATTTAAATTTCCATTGAATGGAGATTGTTGGAAGAAATGAAAACGGAAAAGCACTTACTTATATTGGGCGATGTATTAAAGATAGAGATATGCTGTCACGGACTTTTTTGTAGAACTTTTCATGCTGAACAATTCTTACACTCATTCTATAAAGATATTTTTAACGGTTTACCCAGCGTAACGTACCGATGGCAGGTTTTTCTTCGACACGATACACGAAATTGTTACTGCTCAGCTTCCTTTGGTCATAAATGAATGTTTTTCTACAGAAACCTTCCTCAAGAAATCCTTTACAGAATGGTGTAAACCGCATCAAAATCCATCCAGCGGTTCTCGAGATCACCCGTCACATCCAAGAATCGGGGATACATGAAAACTACAGTAAGGAATTGTCTACTAGTTTATAAAATTACCGAGACACAGGTTCAATAGAACACAGTAAAATGTCTTCGTGTTCAGATGTGAACATGTGTATAATCCATAATTTACGATACCTGCAATAGGAAATTCGGGTAGATGACCATGCTGATTTTGTGTTTCTCGGGAATTTGAAATTCACATCTACTTACTTAATAGTCCTGTATCATCATACAAGATGTCAGTTTGATTGCTTAGTTAAATACTTTCGCAGATATTGAGAACCAGTGAAATACGAACATTGCATGGTTGGATTGTTTATAGACTATAGAATTATATGCTAGCAGATGAATATTATAATGATGGTTCATTATACCAACCTTCACTTCGATGACTTGTTTATGACACTAGAAATAAAAACGCAATTTTAAAATTTTGCACGGGCTTCAGTTTAACTGTTCATAGAATTAACTAAATTGTAGGCCAATATATTAAGTCTTATATATAGTGCCAAGTTTCAAAGCGCTCGGATGATTAAGTCACGAGAAAAATCCAATTAAAGATTTAAATTTCGCGTGTCCGCCATGTTGGTTTTGTGCTCAATAGTACACGAGGAGACATGATATTTTATGAAAAATAGAAGTGATCTCACTGTGTATTGAACAAATAGGCTATTCGGAATGCTTCTAAACAAAAGAAATTCAAAACGCTCGTCTCTCTTGTTGTTGTTGGTGTTGATGATGATGATGATGATGAAATTAGGAGCTTTGCGACATCATAGTCATGTAGCCCCGTGTACTTGGGTGTGTGAGTGTGGAATCTGTCTGATAACCTATGTCATTGTAATGGCTGTAGTAGTGTGCGTATTTGTAATGAAAAAATCCACAGCCTGCTTCCAGTCTCCGACCGGGTCAGGAATGGAATGAATGAAGCCCCCATCTAGCGGCGAGGATATGAACTGTGCCGGCTGCCGAGGCCTGTCGCACTCCCCTGGGGCAATGATAAATGAATGACAGATGAAATGAAATGATAGTGGAGAGTGTTGCTGGAATGAAATTTTGACAGGGAAAACCGGAGTACCCGGAGAAAAACCTGTCTGCCTCCGTTTTGTCCAGCACAGATCTCACATGGAGTGACCGGGATTTGAACCACGGACCCAGCGGTGAGAGGCCGGCGTGCTGCCGCCTAAGCCACGGAGGCTCTCTGCGTATTTGTAATAATAATAAAAAAAACAGAATGCCTGTATGCCAGCGAATGCCTCTCGATGAATTACAAGTTGGAGAAGTTAGAGATCCTAGAAAGAAGAATACTACGGAAAATCATGGGCCCAGTCCAGACTGAAACCGGCTGGAAACTTCGGAGCAACAATGAAGTCTATAAAAATGTGGAGAGAATCTCAGAGACCATGAAGAAGAGGAGGTTATCGTTTCTCGGACACTTGTACAGAATGGACAAAACTAGACTAACCAAACAGTTATTCGACTTCCTGTGGAACAAGAAGAGAACAACGACATGGATTAAGGAAGTTCGAAAAGATCTCGAAAATTCCAACATCCAGGAAGTTCAGATGTCAAACAGGGAAACATTTCGGTACATAATTCAAAATTTGGAAGGGTTTCACGTCACAAGAACCACAAAGAAGGGAAGAGCCTGGACGGATGAGCAGAAGAAACAGCATAGCGCCCATATGAAGGACTACTGGAGGAAGAGGAAACTTCAGGCAAAGAAAAAATGAAATTGTAGCGTGATCCGAAGTGGTCAATTCGCAAATAATAATAAAAAAATAATAATGTTATTGGTTTTACGTCCCTTTTAACTACACTGGCTTTTAGAGACGCCGGGGTGCCGGAATTGTGCCCCGAAGGGGATCTTTAACGTGCCAGTAAATCTACGGACACGGCTCCCTCACATTTGCGCACCCTCAAATGCCAGCTGACTGCGCCAGGATACGAACCTGCAACCTTGGGCCCAGCAAGCGAGAACGTTACCCCTGAGCCACGCAGCCAGCCAACGTATTTGTATGCTAGGATTTGAAAGGAAGCGGCCATGGCTTTAAGTTAGGAACTATCCCAGCATTTGGCTGGAGTAGGACTGGGGAACCACGGCATACTGTGTCTTCTAGGACAACTTGTGTGGGAATTGAACCCATCCCTTCTGAGTTTTTCCTCGCGAGGCTGGGTGTACTTCGCTCTAACCTCAGACCAGTTATAAATTTTTTGGCAGAGCCGGATATAAAAATCAAGACCTCTTAATCCGTAGTCTTAATATATACCACAGAGGGCGGCTGCGCAAAGGTCGCTCACAAACTGTAGGTATGTACCGACAATACATGTGGAAATTTCCAGTGCGTAAAAGGAAGTTCTAATTCGTGGTCTAATCCATCGCTGTAATAAGAAGCCTATGGCTGGGCTAGTTTCCCAGGCATATGCATTACGTAAGCGAGCATCAAGGTAGTGTCCAGCCGTCATGCTTCAACACGGCAGGAGAAGACTGGTGAGGATCGGTTACTCACAGCCCACTCACGTGCAATCTCCAGCTCGGCCTGCAACATGACGTCTTGTATTCTCTCAGAGTTGTCTAGCTAGAGGCAAATTAATCTATTACGTTATTATTTATTAATGTATTTATTTATATGTAGACTACATAAATTTTATAATGTGCCCAATTATGTACCTACAATCCCAATGTGAAAACAATAATAAACCCGCGGATATCCGCAAAATCTTTCGCCATGCAGTTAGGGTTGCCAGATTTCAAGAATGGAAACACGGAATACATGTCCCAAAAAACATTGTTTTTTATCATTTCAAATGATCTTGTCGACTTCATCGTTATGCTTTGGTCTACCGTTATGCGTTACGGTTACGGTGTGTATGACGTCATCATGTTGTTCAGTGCATATGCACCGAGCCTGAGTTTACTCCTGGGGTCTGGCGTTATGCGATACGGAGACGGCGAGTGCGTGACGTCATGCAGCACAGTGCACCTCCCGCTCTCCGTACCCCGCGCGGGAAGCCTAAGTTAAAGGGTAATGGAGTCTGTTGAGTCTGAGTTTATTCCTGGGGTCTGGCGTTATGCGATACGGGGAAAGCGAGTGCGTTACGTCATGCAGCAGAGTGCACCTCCCGCTCTCCGTTCCCCGCGCGGGAAGCCTAAGGAAAGAGTCCTGGGGCTTCGAGTGAAGCTAGAAGCCCTCCTAACATGTGTAGTATTTATAGCATGCGTCATTTGAAATGATATAAAGTCTAGTCTCTCAGACTGACTGTATCTTTTTTTAATTAAGGTTGTTAAATGTTGTAATAATTAATACGCATATGTATTAAATAAACATTACATGAACAAATACACAAAATTAAAACTAGATATTGCTGACATATCATATAGGCCCATGACACCAGCAACTTACAAATGCTTTTCATTTGAACGACCCTTTGCAAGGATTTTTTATCTTTAAACACCTTCCGATAAAATTCAGCACAATTTTCGTCATAATTGTAATAATATGTGAACAATTCTTGTTTTATCAAACTAATGGAGCTTCCGTTTCGATCATCTCTCCATTTGATATTCATGACAGAAAAAACTCTCTCCATAAAAGCATTGGTGGGGAAAATGCTGAGTAGGCTATTAACTTCACAAGGACTAAGATATTCCTTCATTTTGTTGCCCCTAATAAATCTATAACATGTACCCATCTATCTGACACAGACATAGAAATAATTTTCTCTTTCATACTTGCACCTGTATCACCAGAAAACAAGCTAGAAATTACAATAGATTCTGAAGCGGGACATTTGAAAATTGGTGCAAAATTGAATATCAAATTAACCAAAAAACGGAATATTTGGCGTTCCGTTAAAGATTAAAACGGAACGCGGAACAAAACAAGAAAAAACGGAATTGTTCCGGGTAAAACGGAACGACTGGCAACCCTACATGCAGATATAGCTTGCATGACTGTGCGGATAGCGGATAAGCTACGGATAATGTTTGGAGATTTTTTCCGGATACTCTTTAGAGTATTTAATATCATTATTAGGACCCGGGTGTTTATGACATATCATATTTTTCCGCTTTTTTTTCATGACAAATATAAGATGATGATTTAAGCTAATCTCATTCAAATTACGTCATTAACACTCCGAACAGGAAAGGGTTGCAATTCTGGCTGTATAACATTCATTTTTAACATAGCACATGACATAGACCTACATCCCTTAAGGGAACAACTTATTCCTCAAACGTCTAAATATGTCGCTTTAGTAATTTACTGTATGCTTTATCTAATTTAAAATACCATATTGTAATGTCAGTAGATTCGGATAACAAACGTGTGAATGCGAAAAAAAGAGTCGTGCTGATGCGGGCGGATGCGGGGCGGATGCGGATAACGTTTTGTTTATCCGCGCAGAAAAATGAAAATGAAAATCCACAGCCTGCTTCCAGTCTCCGACCGTGTCAGGAATGGAATGAATGAAGCCCCCATCTAGCGGCGAGGATATGGACTGTGCCGGCTGCCGAGGCCTTACGCACTCCTCTGGGGCAATGATTAAATGAATGACAGATGAAATGAAATGATAGTGGAGAGTGTTGCTGGAATGAAATTTTGACAGGGAAAACCGGAGTACCCGGAAAAAACCTGTCTGCCTCCGTTTTGTCCAGCACAGATCTCACATGGAGTGACCGGGATTTGAACCACGGACCCAGCGGTGAGGGGCCGGCGTGCTGCCGCCTAAACCACGGAGGCTTGAAACTCTATATCTACATCATGAATATAAACAATTGACCCCTCTGCCATCACTAGGAACTCTTCTGGATCGCCGTGGAAAGCTCCTGAAAGATATGACGAACCGTTTGCTAGACGGCGTCGGTCCCGTGGTGTTGGGGTAGCGCACCTGCCTCTCACCCGGAGGCCCCTGGTTCGATTCCCGGCTCGGTCAGGGATTTTAGAAACTGGCATGAGGGCTGGAACGGGGTGCACTCAGACTCCTGAGGACATTTGAGTAGCTGTCTGACAGTGAAAACCAAGATTAACGGCCGAGAGGACCCGATGCACTGAACACGCGTCACCCCAAGGTCATATGGTTGGGCAGCGGTCGCTTGGTAGGCCTAGTTTGCTTGACGGCGCCTCAGTCACAGCTTGGAGAAGGTGTTTTTTTCCACTCATGCAGGGAATCGACCAGTGGCGTGATTACGGTTTGCTTCTCAGGGGGATGAGCTGAATCAAAACACATGTGCAAGCTAGTTAAGTGTGTATACCTGTGCGACGACTGTGCTTGAATAGGACACTCTGAAGGTTGAACACTCATAATCTTAATTAGAAATCAGTCTGCGTGCTCTAATTTTGTTATATTGCTGTGTAACTTAACTATTTACACGTGCATAATATTCATACGTAGATCGCATATAATACAGGATCTTTCACTCAAAGTGCCCGCGCGGCGCATAGAGAGTCGGACGACCACATGGCTCACTGAGCTTGGGGTCGAGAGAGCGCCCGTACGAACCGCATGTAAATAACAAGCACACATAATAATACATAATCAAAGTAAAATCTTTACGGAACTTGTCACAGGAGATGTTGAAAATGTCCTCCACCTGCAGCTACACATTTCTGGCCTGTACATTATAATCCCTCCCTATATTATTCTTTTAAGATCCCATTCCAGTTTTGTACCGAAAATAAGGTCCCATTAACACCAACCTACACATATGGGGTACCTACAGGTTCAACATAACCCAATGCGTAAGCGAAACGCACTCACTTACTCTTTAAATGCCTCACAATTAAATAAATACCTTAAAACATATTTACAATGAAATAATGAAAGAATGCTACACGGTAACAATGGTAACAGAATCTCACAGGTCCATCTATTTCTGTAAGACGCAATGCAATTCCAATTATCACATTACTGTGAATGTTTCCAGACGGTTATAAGGTTACCACTGAACCAAATTAAGCTGTAAAATTCATCAATACATACAGTATAATGCGCTTAAGGGGGTCAAGGGGCACTCTAGAATTTTTTCACGCAATTTTCACGTGTGAGTGTGGTACTGAACTCGAATTCTAAATGATTCAGGATGGACAGGATGCTATTTAGGACGTTTTGGTGAAATTTGGAGAAGATTGCGATATTTTTGGAGGAATTACGACATTTTTAAAATTTCAATACGAGATGAAGCTTCAGATTGTGTTTGACGACAACAAAATGGCGAAGAGAAGCCGCTCTGGGGCAATGCTGCGTAGGATTTTCGCTAGGCCGCCCATAGCAACTTGTAGAGTTCGAAGAGAAATACGTTGATTGGCTAATCCAATTGCCAGAATCAGTGAGGGAAGGAGACATGAGCGGGCTTGATGAGAAGCTTCGTCGATTTATAAAATGCCATTTATTAAAGAAGAGAGAATCTGCACATTTAAAACTATTGAGAAAGGATCTAAATTAAAAGGATTTATGATAGTCACCCAGAGATGGAAGTTTGATAATCCAGTAAGAAGATTTAAGTAATGATTGCTTTGCCGCTTCTTTTCATGACGCGCCATTCGATTAGTTTTGAGGTGCGTGGGGACGCGCCGCTGATCGAGGTCTTTTGTGTTGAGGTGTCGAGCGGAATAGACCTGCGACAATTGAGTTCCTGAAACTAGCGTGTGCGCGAGAGGGGTCTCACGCAAATATAGTTTGTCGACGAGGAAGGCAGTTCCTTCGGTCAGGAGTTAACATGGGAAGTCCGGTGAAGATGTGGGGGAACAGAATATCGTCGTAATATCAGTTCTCGTGTGAAACTAGTATTGAAAGTTTGACTAAACTAAAGAGAAACATCGTGTGCACATTACATGAAAGTTTCAAGACGAAATTCGAAGGAATAAGATAGTTTTCTTTGTTGAAAGCACTTTCGTTAAATAAGCACGTTTCGCTTGGTGCGTGTCAGCTACACAGGCGAGAAGGCAAGGCCCGTTATCTGCTTGTGCTAACATTTGAAGGACAGCAGCTCTCATTTACAGCAAGTCATGCATAGTGGCAAGTTTTTTATCGAAATGTTCGACATGCAAGCGTTAAGGGGAACAGTTAATGTTGAGTTTAACGCAGTAGTGATCATGTTTTAAGCCAAGTTATGCGTGGGGAACGTGATGTTACACTGTTGGACTGGGATACCGGGCAACCGAAGTTAATCTTAAAATTATAAGATGTGGTGTAACAACTTCGAGGCTACAATCCAACATTACGAGATGGAACTTGATTACCGCGTCATGGCTGGGTATTATCCGACCCGAAGCGAGGCAGTTCATCATTCTTCGAGCCAGGGGGATTCTTGCGGTTCCGACGATCGAGGCGAGCTCCGTGTTCGAAGCCAGCCAGGGGGATTGACGATCGGGGAGCAGGGTTCGAGTCGTGACAAGGCAATCTTCCGAAGAAAGAGGATGAAGATCAGTAAGTGTGGAATTGCTGGTGTCGTCAGTAATTCCCTCCATACTTCTTCTACAAGATATCATCGCAAGGTAGAAAAAGTTATCCTCATTAGTAGCTGTTGGTTTGTTAGTAGCTAGTTGTAGACTAGAATATTAGAGAGCATGACACCATTTCAACGCTAAATTATTTTGTTGTGTGTGAAATAGTTTAAGCCCAGGAATTATTTTTCGGCGTTGGACATTTAAATATTAATTTTCTTTTAGTGAGATTTTCGGATAGTAACATTTGGATTTTTGACTTATAGGTTTTGAGATTTAAGCTCATTTTATTAATAATTTCGTTTATCGAAGTTCTTTCGATCCACGTATCTTTGGGAATTTTATTGCACTTTAGTGAATTTTATTGCACTTTAGTGAATTTTATTGCGTTTTATTGTATTTTATTGAATTTAATTGAACGTTATTGAATTTTATTGAACATTATTGGAATATTATTGGAATTTTATTGGATATTATTCAATATTCTAGAAAATGGTAGTACTTTACCCAAGCAACTTAGACTTTGAAAAGAATGTTTATTTGGAAATGAATTATCATTTGGACATTTCCAAGACTTTATAGTTATCTTCAAGTCTGACTTCGTTCAAGTAATTATTTAATTAGACATTTTGAATTGGTGGAAGGATTAAACATTATTTGGACATTCCACTTTAGCCAGTTATAATTAATAACAATTTATCTGTGGATAAATTATCTTATTTTATTTGAGAGATCTTATCTGCTCGGACGAATCAGCACGTTTGAGTATTCTACGGAATTTTACAACACTCTTGGAGATTGTTATTGACTCTAATGGCATTAACGCAATATTTTGGAAAGACCAGAGAGAAGTAACGAATGTTTATATTTATTAAATGTTAACAACAATTATTTGAAATCTAAAGTAACTTATACTAGTAAACCATTACGTCATCACTGTTTAATAGAGTCGGTTATTATGTATTTTCACAACATCTGAAAGAGCTATACGCTGTAATTATTATAAGCGAATTTATTATGAAAGCAAGGCATTATATGCAATTTTAATAAGTTGTTATGGCAGAATACTGTATTAAGAGATTGAAGTAAAGAATTATAGCAGCTATATTTGTGTAATATCAAGCTGAGGAAAATGTTATACGGAATTTACGTATGTAATTGAGAGAAGTTGTTGTTTGAGTATTCTGTGGATATTTGTTCAGTCTATTAGAGAAGGGAAGGTCATTATACGCGTTGTGAGCGTTTATTTGGAAATTATATGTAAATATATTACAGTAAAGAATTAAGTAAGACCTTAGTTGTCCAGTATTATTGTAAAACGACTCTTAGTTGAATTGATTAGTTCTATCGGCGGAAAATATTTGGGAAACGGATGGAAAGTGAAAATGTTGTTGATCATTATTAAGATATTATCAAGGATAAGACATTAATTATATAAGCTTAACTTAACCGTTCGGCGATGTATGTATGCCCATTTATGAAACGAAAGATCTTTACTATGATGATAGTGATATGAAAATGTAACAGTGATACTTTATTTAAGAGCATAAAAATTTGGAATTGTCAGTAGTTGAACAGAGGAGGAAGGTTGGATGATTGAGAATCATCACGAATTATGTAAATAACATAAGACATTTGTTAACAATATTTAAATATAATACTATTAATAACTAGGAGAATTTAACGATATAATAAAGTTAACCGAATTACTTTCTTTATAAATATCTGATCCTAAAACAATAATAATAATATGGTTTATTATTTGGATTAACATGATTAATAATTATTACTAATAATTAATAAACATTTAAATAACGAACATTTTACAAACTTAATTAATAATTTGGAAATATTAATAGTCTTTAATTAAATTATTTAATAATAATTTCTACCATTAATCATTAAATAATTTTGGGAACCTTAGTTGACAATTAAACGAAAGTTTAATGTACTTAAATGTTTTTAAACGTTTAAACCATAAATTGGAGTGACGTTTAAAGAACGTGACGACGTTCTTTAAATACAATAAGGTTGTTTACTATTGTGTAAAGGTGATCTTATAGAAGATCAGTATAAAATTAATTTCTATTAATTTTGCCAATGGAGGACATTGGAATAGTAAGTAGAAATGTCATGGGAAGACATTGGATGTATTAAAACCGATCTTTGTTCATATTTTACTAGGGAACAAGAGTAAAATTTAAGAGCTGTTATGCAAACAGCTGATTGATAATTTGGTTTTATTTAATTTTATATAAGGAGTGGAGTACTTCTAACGTCCATGGGACGATGATTTAATTTCTTAATCTTATTATAGGAATTTTCGCAGAATCATTTGCGGATTGCATGTAATTGTTAAAGGAATATTTGTTAATTCATTTTATTTATTATCACTTCGTTAATAAATTTATTTGTTAATTTTGTAACTGCGTGTTGATGATTTATATAAGTTATGAAGAAGGATTATGTTTTGGTGCATTTGAGGTTTTATTGAACCACTAATTTCGCCCACTTATCCGAGAATAGTCAGTATCTCGAGCTCTTCGTTTATTTAGTTAATATACCCATTTTGCCTTACCAAAACATGATCTTAGAAAGTGTGCACTCCCCATTTAGCTATTGTTGGTAGGATTTCCAGGTTTTTGAGCCGGGGACCTCGAGATTCTACAATCCAGCTGATCTTCGGATACGACAAGTAGCTCAAATGGTTTAAACGGGTCCACATTAAATGGCAGCCCAACGTTTAGGCTCGAACTGTGGTTCGTAGCGACGTATTTTGTGACGTCAGGCACGATTAGGCTTGTTGATGCTTAATTGGGCGTGATTGGGTGCAATTGTTTTAAATTTTGGAAGATCAGATTGAAAGAAATCCTGTGTAAGGAAGAATAAGTCGAGAAACAGAAAGCTGAATTATAATCTAAATCTGATGGTTTGATAATCCGGTTGTTGACATTTCAGTCACAGTCATGTAACGTAAATGATCAAAATTAATTAATAATAATAGAATTAGGACTTCATGATTTAAGTAAATCATTAACAGAATTACTCTAGGGTTTAGCATAAGTCTGGTAAACAATAAAATTCCCAAATATTAAGTTGAAAATGGTTGCTCTTTGGTATTTTAGTTCTGCAGTGTATGTCATGTTCCCGTAGCAGTTGAAATATTTGTAATTGTTGCAATGGCAATGAAGATTGAAGTGGTATATAAGATGTTTTCAGATGTCCAAAATAAGATGGACAATCTGACAAAAGATGTGGAAGGTGTTCGCACGTACACCCAGAAAGGTTTTAAGAGTGTTAAAGAGGACGCTGAAAAGAAATTTAAGTCGGTTAGGGAAGAAGTAGAGAAAAGTAGGGACACTATTAAAGAATCTGTTATTGAAAGCGTTAAAACAGAGGTAGATGCTGTTAAAGAAAGTGTTAGGGACACTATAGTAGAAAACATTGCTGACACAGTAAAGGAAAGTGTTAAAGACAGTATTAAACAAGATCTAGGTGAATTACAAGAGTCTTTGGAGAAATTACAAAGCAGTGCTACTACCGTTAGCAGCGATGTTAATAAATTGCAAGTTAGTTCTACACAAGTCACGAACACAGTCGACAAGATACAGGGTAATGTTGACAAGATGCAGGAAAATGTTGACAAGATGCAGGGTAATGTTGACAAGATACAGAGTAATGTTGACAAGATACAGGGAAATGTTAGAAAGGCCCAAGATGAGTCTACTTTACTCAAAGAAAGAGTCATTAAAATTCAGAACAACACCGTCGATTTACAAACTAGACTAGGTAGTGTAGAGTCTAACACAGAACAAGTTCAATCAAGACTAGGTGGAATTGAGTCCAACATGCAACACAAGTTTAAAGAATTAGAAACAAGTAATGAGAATTGCCAGACTGAAATCAGAAAAGAATGGGAATCCAATAAACAACAAGCTGAGGGAAACACATCACAAACTAACATGAGGTTAACAGAACTTAAAATAGTTGTTGACAGTTTGAAAACACAAGTACAGGATCACAGTAAATTGTTGAAAGATGGAATTGATGTAGACGTGGAAAATATTGTCAAAAAAAGTTTGGAAGCATTGAAAGATGATTGGAAGAAACTCAGTTCCGATCATGTTTCAAGCATCAAACGTGATATGGAAACCAAGATAGTTTCAACTGAAGCTAGATTAAATAAGGATGTTTCTGATGCAAGGGAGGATTTAATTAAAAGAATCAATCTTGTACAGAAAACTCAAAGTGATGATATGTCAGGAGTAAGAGCAGATCTCGATAGAGAAATGAATGAAACTAAGTCTTTAGGAGATAAAGTGAATCGAATGGATAATGACTTGACGGAAGATAGGGAAAGGAGGTTAATTGAGCTTGAGGAAATTAAAAGGGGCATTCAAAATATTAACTTAGGCGATGCATTAACGGCAGAAGCTATTAAGATTTCATTAAAGGACGAACTTAGGAAGGAGATTCAGGAATGCATAGGAAATCAGGTCGACACCGAAAACGAAGTAAAGGAAACAGATCAAGCTAGGATGACACGATTAGAAGATGAGATTAGAGATGTTAGAGCGAAACAAACTCCGATAGGACTTTCGATGCAACAAGATATAGATATAGGAGAGAATGATTTCGGGATAGGAAGTCTAAGACAGGTACACCCTTCGAACAGAGCATCTAATGTCACTATCATTAGAAATTTTGAAGAAAAACCACGAAAATTTAATGATAAAGATGGTCTTACACCAATTGAGTTCGTTAAGCATCTCCGTGATTATTTTTATGAAAATCATATATCTCAAGATAGAGAAATGCGTATCGTGGAACGCTATCTCGAGGGATCACCTTTGGAGTGGTATCGTGCATTCAGATATACGTTCGGAGACTTTGAGGAATTTGCCGAAGCTCTAGTCAAGAGATATTGGAGTGTGGAAAGACAGCAAGATTTGAGAGCGGAGGTTTATTCTAAGAAATACTTAGGAACTCTCCCAACTAAGTACGCTGATTTCTTTAATATGCAATTAGCGAAACTACGTTACCTTCAACACCCTTTGACACAAACAGAGTTGATAGAAGCTATTTCTAGGCAGCTTCCGGTCGATGTCAGACGTAATTTAATATCGTCAGGAGTCAATGATCTTGCCAAGATGGATGAACTACTTCGTAGACTTGACTACACAAGCTCCATGCCTAATGTAATTACTAGAAACAGGCAGGATAGTAGAGAGGTGAATACGATAGTCATTGATCAGACCCAACAAACGGAAGAAGTAACGAATCAAGTTCAAACTAAATCAGGTCCTGATAGGAACAATTACTTTAGAGACAGACGGTATGAACCAAGGTACCGCCGATTCAGAGAAGGTAGACCTTACCAGCAAGAGGAGCGTAGAAATGGAGAAAATAACAGAAGGACGGGTTATTTTCGCAATAACAATAACTATAATAACAGCAATTATAGGAACTACAACTCCAACCAACGAAATGATCAGAATAATCGAAACAATAGAGGTTATAGCCGCTATAAAAACTATAACGATGATGTATTCTCTAGACAGCAGTATAATGAGAGGTATCGTGAAGGTCAGGAATACATTAGAAACGCTAACCAGGGGAATACAACTCGAGATTCCAGAAATAACAACAGGAGTGAAGTTGACCCTAAACCAGGCACTAGTCAACAGGGAAGAGCTGAAGAAACAGCCCCTGAACAAAAAAAAACTCCAATTACGAAGCGCAATTAAATGAAGGTCACTTGTCATATCGCAATGTCACGAATAATGATTTTTTTTTACCGAACTGAGGACAAAGAAGAGCCAGAAGAATAGAGATGAGGAGATGACAAATCTAGAGAAAGATATGGTAGATTTAATACCAAGAATCTGAAGAAGTTTTATGAGAGAGTGGATTAACAAACGAATTTAGAATTCTATTTCAAAGTTTGTTTTATGGAACCCGAATAAAAGCATTGGTCACGCTTTGATTCAAGCGTTAAGGGGAACAGTTAATGTTGAGTTTAACGCAGTAGTGATCATGTTTTAAGCCAAGTTATGCGTGGGGAACGTGATGTTACACTGTTGGACTGGGATACCGGGCAACCGAAGTTAATCTTAAAATTATAAGATGTGGTGTAACAACTTCGAGGCTACAATCCAACATTACGAGATGGAACTTGATTACCGCGTCATGGCTGGGTATTATCCGACCCGAAGCGAGGCAGTTCATCATTCTTCGAGCCAGGGGGATTCTTGCGGTTCCGACGATCGAGGCGAGCTCCGTGTTCGAAGCCAGCCAGGGGGATTGACGATCGGGGAGCAGGGTTCGAGTCGTGACAAGGCAATCTTCCGAAGAAAGAGGATGAAGATCAGTAAGTGTGGAATTGCTGGTGTCGTCAGTAATTCCCTCCATACTTCTTCTACAAGATATCATCGCAAGGTAGAAAAAGTTATCCTCATTAGTAGCTGTTGGTTTGTTAGTAGCTAGTTGTAGACTAGAATATTAGAGAGCATGACACCATTTCAACGCTAAATTATTTTGTTGTGTGTGAAATAGTTTAAGCCCAGGAATTATTTTTCGGCGTTGGACATTTAAATATTAATTTTCTTTTAGTGAGATTTTCGGATAGTAACATTTGGATTTTTGACTTATAGGTTTTGAGATTTAAGCTCATTTTATTAATAATTTCGTTTATCGAAGTTCTTTCGATCCACGTATCTTTGGGAATTTTATTGCACTTTAGTGAATTTTATTGCACTTTAGTGAATTTTATTGCGTTTTATTGTATTTTATTGAATTTAATTGAACGTTATTGAATTTTATTGAACATTATTGGAATATTATTGGAATTTTATTGGATATTATTCAATATTCTAGAAAATGGTAGTACTTTACCCAAGCAACTTAGACTTTGAAAAGAATGTTTATTTGGAAATGAATTATCATTTGGACATTTCCAAGACTTTATAGTTATCTTCAAGTCTGACTTCGTTCAAGTAATTATTTAATTAGACATTTTGAATTGGTGGAAGGATTAAACATTATTTGGACATTCCACTTTAGCCAGTTATAATTAATAACAATTTATCTGTGGATAAATTATCTTATTTTATTTGAGAGATCTTATCTGCTCGGACGAATCAGCACGTTTGAGTATTCTACGGAATTTTACAACACTCTTGGAGATTGTTATTGACTCTAATGGCATTAACGCAATATTTTGGAAAGACCAGAGAGAAGTAACGAATGTTTATATTTATTAAATGTTAACAACAATTATTTGAAATCTAAAGTAACTTATACTAGTAAACCATTACGTCATCACTGTTTAATAGAGTCGGTTATTATGTATTTTCACAACATCTGAAAGAGCTATACGCTGTAATTATTATAAGCGAATTTATTGTGAAAGCAAGGCATTATATGCAATTTTAATAAGTTGTTATGGCAGAATACTGTATTAAGAGATTGAAGTAAAGAATTATAGCAGCTATATTTGTGTAATATCAAGCTGAGGAAAATGTTATACGGAATTTACGTATGTAATTGAGAGAAGTTGTTGTTTGAGTATTCTGTGGATATTTGTTCAGTCTATTAGAGAAGGGAAGGTCATTATACGCGTTGTGAGCGTTTATTTGGAAATTATATGTAAATATATTACAGTAAAGAATTAAGTAAGACCTTAGTTGTCCAGTATTATTGTAAAACGACTCTCAGTTGAATTGATTAGTTCTATTGGCGGAAAATATTTGGGAAACGGATGGAAAGTGAAAATGTTGTTGATCATTATTAAGATATTATCAAGGATAAGACATTAATTATATAAGCTTAACTTAACCGTTCGGCGATGTATGTATGCCCATTTATGAAACGAAAGATCTTTACTATGATGATAGTGATATGAAAATGTAACAGTGATACTTTATTTAAGAGCATAAAAATTTGGAATTGTCAGTAGTTGAACAGAGGAGGAAGGTTGGATGATTGAGAATCATCACGAATTATGTAAATAACATAAGACATTTGTTAACAATATTTAAATATAATACTATTAATAACTAGGAGAATTTAACGATATAATAAAGTTAACCGAATTACTTTCTTTATAAATATCTGATCCAAAAACAATAATAATAATATGGTTTATTATTTGGATTAACATGATTAATAATTATTTCTAATAATTAATAAACATTTAAATAACGAACATTTTACAAACTTAATTAATAATTTGGAAATATTAATAGTCTTTAATTAAATTATTTAATAATAATTTCTACCATTAATCATTAAATAATTTTGGGAACCTTAGTTGACAATTAAACGAAAGTTTAATGTACTTAAATGTTTTTAAACGTTTAAACCATAAATTGGAGTGACGTTTAAAGAACGTGACGACGTTCTTTAAATACAATAAGGTTGTTTACTATTGTGTAAAGGTGATCTTATAGAAGATCAGTATAAAATTAATTTCTATTAATTTTGCCAATGGAGGACATTGGAATAGTAAGTAGAAATGTCATGGGAAGACATTGGATGTATTAAAACCGATCTTTGTTCATATTTTACTAGGGAACAAGAGTAAAATTTAAGAGCTGTTATGCAAACAGCTGATTGATAATTTGGTTTTATTTAATTTTATATAAGGAGTGGAGTACTTCTAACGTCCATGGGACGATGATTTAATTTCTTAATCTTATTATAGGAATTTTCGCAGAATCATTTGCGGATTGCATGTAATTGTTAAAGGAATATTTGTTAATTCATTTTATTTATTATCACTTCGTTAATAAATTTATTTGTTAATTTTGTAACTGCGTGTTGATGATTTATATAAGTTATGAAGAAGGATTATGTTTTGGTGCATTTGAGGTTTTATTGAACCACTAATTTCGCCCACTTATCCGAGAATAGTCAGTATCTCGAGCTCTTCGTTTATTTAGTTAATATACCCATTTTGCCTTACCAAAACATGATCTTAGAAAGTGTGCACTCCCCATTTAGCTATTGTTGGTAGGATTTCCAGGTTTTTGAGCCGGGGACCTCGAGATTCTACAATCCAGCTGATCTTCGGATACGACAAGTAGCTCAAATGGTTTAAACGGGTACAGTACGAAAGGTATTTTTCACCCGACTATAAAGGGTCTCCGAAAACCACATTTAAAGGCCCTTAAAATAACAGTGTCTGTGATATTCCCAGAAAACTAACCACTGCACCAGTAGCTGAATTGATAAAGTCTGATTATTCATACCAAGGATAAATCAGTCATAGCATTCATGATTGACATTTTGCTAAGTGTACTCTTTACAACTAGAATATTCGCGGGCGAAGCCGCGACGGGTAATGCTAGTACAATATACAACCACAGACTAACCTTTCCAAATAAGGATATTCACTGAGAATTATAAATACTAACATTAATAAGACAAGCTATACAAAGTATAGCAACACATATTTCTATACATTTTTATAATTTTAAACTTCAACCCTAGTGATCAGGATTTGATGATGATCGCGTAACGGTCGAAACGCGTAATCCTAATTTCCCCCTTTATCAGTGAATAATTTGAGTACATGTAATTTTGTTTCAGGAATTGAGTTATATATAGGCCTACACCACCTGATCTAACGGGGCAAAGCGTTTTGACAAACTGAAAAAAAAAAAATATATATATAATTTTTATAGGCAACACTGATAAAATGCCTTCAAAACTTCATATATTTAAAAAAATACCTTGCAAACATTAATATTACGGTACTCGCTTACGCACTAAAAATATTTGAACCTCTGTAATGACCCACAAAGTCCTCGCCATTGAGTTCATCCAATCTTAACCCTTACAACAGAATGTTCGCGGCAGAGTCTACATTTGGGACAGATGACCTTGCTGTTCCACCCCTTAAAGCAACAATAACACATACGAGTCCAAAACTCAGCAAATCTTCTGGGTTTGTGCCGTGCCTTGTGTGAGGTTTCGCCTAGGGAACCGAGCTAGCTCATCAGCGGGCTCTTGGTGTACCCGCCTGGACCCTCCCCCACAGGAGTAGCGAACTGCACGCTACCTCCCTTTTATGAAGCTCACCTGCGCCTCTTCACTGCGAGAACTAAAAGCTCAAGCAGCCATAACCTCCCTATGAAGGCTTCCAAAAAGAGCCCGCTGATGAGCCAGCTTGGTGTCCTAGATGAAATCCCACACAAGACACGGCACAAACCTAGAAAAATTGCTGGGTTATAATCCACTTGCCGTGAAGGCCAATATACTATAAGAGTCCAAGTTTGAACCCAGGAGCAGGGGTGTCTATTCAAATGCCTGGAGCAGCCAAGTGGCCACATTAAATTGCACAGTGCCGTCCCGGTGCTTGGCTCCCTATAAAATACGAGAATACGAGTATCAGCGGAACTGAGGGCTTCATTTCCCTTTCATTTTACTGTATATTAAAATTGATAAGCCAGGGTGTGGTAAATATCAAATCATTAGATTTCATGTCACTCAAAGAAGAGAATGATACTCCGCTAAAATGATTTCAAGCTGAACTATTATATTGGCAATGTTCTGGCCCAGTGGTGCGAGAACTCCAATGGAGGCTCGCCCTAGCTAGGTGTGGTCCCGACAGGGGACGTATTGTTCCGTACTGAACACTATAAATACCTCGTGCCTCGCGAACTTGGGCTGCGTCATTCCACAACATTACTGGGATCTGCTTAGGGCCCACATTTGGGGATTTATTTATTTAGCGTATGGCTTTTAGTGCCGGCAGTGTCCTATACATGTTCGACTCGCCAGAGTCTGTAACTGCTTCAAGCGGACACCCATGGGGTGAGCTACAAGTTCCGCTCAATTTCAAGTAGTCCCAACTTTCGCTACCAGATGTCACTGACACCTAGTGGTGTATATTGGAACTATGATAGAGCGCTTCAACGAAATCTAACCTAGAAATTTTGCTTCACGCAGGTTTAGTTAGTGGAAGGATGTTTTACATGCCATAAATCTATGACATGGGACCGCCGGCTTTACTTCCCCTCCGAAGGAAGAAAGTAAGGACGATTTTCGAATTCGGATTCTACGTTTAAATTTAGGTTTCGTGGCTCATGATCGCGAGATTAACGGTTACCGAAATTTGATGTTTTACAGTCAGTCCACACGATTGCACCCAATTGTAATGGGTGGTTCCTTAATCCTGAGAAACATTTACATGAGATTAATAAATACACTTGGATGACCAATTTCAATCGTCAAGCGATCATCATCAGATCCTTTACACTTAGGCTATTAAATCTATGTCTACATGTATGGGTTATGATACAGGGTGATTATCTTTGTGCGCCCCGGTGATCGCGGCTAACTATGGCGTCATTTGGCTGGCCAGGTGCGGAGCGAGTCTACCTCGCAATAGCCCGCTCCGCTGACTCATATCGTTAGTTCACACGTGTTTTATCATTCATATGGACGTGTATCTGCAAAGCTTAGACGTTAAGTGTTGCACGTTTAGTGATTATTGTGATTACTGTGAATGTTGGTCATACCTTAACACCAATTCACATTGGGCGAACGTGTGTATATCCATAATTCGTAAATGAAAAGCGGAAAGTCTTGTTCTGAAACAAGACGAACATTTCGAATCAAGTTTCCAGGAAGACCTGCGCCTAATGCCAATATAATTAGGAGGCTCGCTGAACGATTCAAGAAAACAGGCTCTGTAAATAATAATTTTAAAAGTTAACAGACAACTATGAGTTCTTACAGAACAAAAATTAGATGAGATTGTTGTCCATTCTTTCATCAGAAGATATCAGGTGAGTGTTACGAGAGAGGGAGGACATTTTCAGCATCGACTATGAGCACTGCAAGTACACATTATTGAACATGTTTGGTAGAAGTGTAAAAGTGCGCGCTCACCACCGACTGAACTTGTAACGTGTTTTTCGAGGGTTTTTTATGCAACTGGCATAAGTCAGTAGGAAGCCATTCTATATTTATTTACGCGGCAAATTGTTCAGCCAAGATAATTTTTCATGTTAATTTATTATTATTATTAATTTATTATAATTATTATTAAGATATTTTCGGAGCATTTTATAAAAATTATAAGCATACAGATAGGTTTTCTATGTCTTAGAAAACGCTAACAAGCAAATTATTACGAACGACGATATCATAGAAAATTATCTGATTACGGAATTTTACGGAGTTTTGTCAGTTAGGGTATTTGAGAGACATGACTCACTGGGAATTCTAATACAAGCTGATTCCTGTCGAGAAGCATGACGCAATCCTGGGTCGCAAGGTCTAGAAGAGGCGAATTGTTGAAACGGAAAACGACTTCTCCCTCTCGCCCGCGGAGTGTAATGAACCGGAGGAGGGGAAGTGGCGGCGTGCTCAGCCAATCAGCGGAGACAGCGTAAGCTAGGAGACTGCTCCGGAGTGGGGGAGCCGACAGGTGAATATATCGTTCGACGCGCCGTGAGACGAGGACTATCTGTGTAATACTTGAGGAGTATGGGTGCAAGTGCGTGTCGCTCCGATGTTCAGTGGAGTTCGGGACAATCTGTGTAGGACTTGCAGTGTACGGTCGCAAGTGCGTGACGCTCCGATGTTCTGTGGAGTTAGCGACGAACTTTTGTAAAACGTAACCAGTGCGGTTTTACGAGAGTTTGGGTCCGATGTACGGACCATAGAATTATATAATCTACCAGGATATCATCAAATTTCGACGGAGATGACGACGTCCAGGAGACTGTGGGAAGCACACAGCATCATCAAGAACGAGGGAAATGCATTGGCAATTTCCAGGGGTAAGCGCTAATGACGCAGAAATACGCAATCTCTCATTTTTCTTTGTTTTATATTTCATAATTCAGTAACTTCATAGCTTGGAAATAAGAGTAAAATCAATTTATCAGACTCCGTTTTCACGTAATTTTCTATCGGTAATATTCAAATCACAACGCTCCAATTTAAATGTTAAACTTATTATTATTAATTTTGCTATACTTGTTTTATATAATAAATTCATTTCTTTTACAATGCAATCTTTGCTTTCAGTAGGTAGCATTAGATATAGACCAATTCCTTCTCCTGATACAATTGTTTGTTGGGTTAATGATCAAATCATACCACGATCTGAGTGAATAGAGTCTTGAATGTGTTCTGCCAGAGCTAGACGTTGTTAAATACAAATTTAGATTTCAACATTGCATTGAGGTCTTGGCGCCCATTAAAACAACATAGCTTAGGCAAAGGTAAACAGTTACATTTCTCTCCCAACAGTGTGGGCTAGCGAAACCATTACATTTGTCGCTACCAACATGGGGCCTAATTACCATTACATTTGTACGCTCAACGTGGAGCAAAGTAAATACCGTTTCACTTGTCATCCCAGCCTAAGCCAAACTGCTACAATTGTCGCCGACAACTTGGGGCTGAAAACCTAATAACATTTGTGGAAGGAGAAGGGTATATATTTCTGTGCCTGTATTTTGGGGGTTATTTGTCTTTATCAGTGTATATCATTATGGGGGATGAGAAAGAAAGACAGATGAGGTTACGTAGTGGTCATCAACTGGAGAATGATGATACGAGCAGTATGTCGAGTGATGGTAGTACCGGGGTAGCGGAGGTAAATCCCGATACTGAAACAGGGAGTGTAGGCGGCCAACCAGAATTAAAAACTTTACTTCTCGAGTTCATGTATCAGAACAAAGTTAGTAGTGATGCTTTAAATGCAAAATTAGAACAGAATAATGCAAAATTAGAACAAAACAGTAGGGAAAATAAAGAAAGTACAGAAGCTTTAAATGCAAAATTAGAACAGAATAATGCAAAATTAGAACAGAATAATGCAAAATTAGAACAAAACAGTAGGGAAAATAGAGAGAGTAATGAAACTTTAAACGCCAGATTAGAACAAAACAGTAAGGAAAATAGAGAGAGTACTGAAACTTTAAATGCTAAATTAGAACAAAACAGTAGGGAAATGAGTGACAAATTCGAACTGATTAGAGGTGAGATCAGGGGGGTGATGGAAGAAAAGGCTAAAGAGATTATTGCAGATGTAGACAGAAAATTAGGAAAAGTACAGGAGGAGTTGGAAATTAGAATCAGTACACAGGCTGAAAATTTAAAAGAACTAGTGCAACTGGAAACACAGCAGGTCAAAAAGCAATTGGGGGGAGAAATTGACAAAATTCAGGTAGCTACTAAAGAGGTTAAGGAACAGCTGGGGGGTAGAATTGAGAAAGTCCACTCACAAGTAGTTGCAGAAGTAAATGATTTAAGAGAGAGTAATAGGGAAAGCATTAGCAAGATTGAGGAGAAACAAGCAAAGCTATATGATAAAGTAGAAGAATCAGAAGGAAACATTAAATTAACAGTAAACAGTATTGAGAGGAAGGCTGAGGAGAAAATCGCAGAATTAGAATTAAAATTAAAAGCTAGGATCAGGCAAGAAAATAGTCAGAATAGGCCAGTTTTTGTGAATAGCACACACAGGGAGGTAGAACTGGGTAAGTTCAGCAATCGACAGGGGTGCCCAATGGAGTTCATGAACACTATAGAAAATAAATTCGGGGAAAGGTTGGAAAATGGTAGTATTGAGTGGTGCCAGGTAGTTGAAATTTTAGAACAAGTGTTTGTGGGGGAAACGAGGAATTGGTTTGCTGTCTACAGAGACAAGTTTACTGATATCAATGATTTTAAAATGAAATTCTGTGAAAAGTTCTGGAATGAGGTTATTCAGTCGCAGCATCGTGAGGGAGTAGTGTGTGGTAAATATAACCCTAAAGGAAGCTCCACCATGACCGAATACTTTTTAGGGCAGGTATTAGTGTGTAAATATCTGGATGGGTTGAAGGAGGAAAGTGATGTGGTGAGGTTGCTACTTAGGCACTTTCCCTATAGGATCAAGGAGGCTGCTTGTATCCAGAATGTAAAGACAATATCACAAGTAGAAAATTTGTTAAGCACATTTGATGCACTAGGGAGAGGGGGTTATGAGGACAATTTCAATCGGAACCAGGGTAATAATAATAATAGGCCTAATGAAGCCAGGCATCAAGAAGTTCAAGGGAACGGTGGCGAAGGGGCCAATGCTCAAAATAGAAATAACAATAATCAGCTAAATCAGAACAGAGGAAATGGCTATGGTAATCAGTATCAAGGGAGGAACAATGATTTCAGGGGAAATCAAGGGAGAAACAATGATTTCAGGGGAAATCAAGGGAGGAATTATAACGACAATAATTACAACCAGAATAGGGGTCAAGGAAGAGGACAGCCTAGTGGTAGTAATATACAGCCAAACAATGACAACACAACTCAGAACAACCAGACCAGTGCAGTAGTAACTAGTACTACGGCCAGCTGTAGCGGTTCTTTAAACGCGAACCAGGCTGCGAAGTAAGGTCAGAATCTCAGTCTGTAGCATGCCCTGTCCATACAATTATACAGGAACCCTATGACCTAAATGTAAGAAATGAATTATTACATGAACTAAATGATGAAGGTATTATTCAGGAAGTGGTTAGTAAGAGCCCCATAGTTAAATTTAACGTGTCCGAGGCGTACACAGATGTTTTAATTGATAGTGGTTGTATGAAGAGTTGCATAAGTAGTGCATTTTATGATAAAATGAAAGGAACTGGAGTAAATTTTGAGGAGATGCCAATTAAAAGCACTTTTGTTATCACAGCTGTTGGGAAGAGGTCTAAAGTAATTTCTAAGCAAGTTTTAGTAGACATTAAAATTAATAATCATGTAGAGAAGCAGATTTGCCTTGTAATTCCAAATTTAGTATTCAGTGTTATCTTGGGTTCAGAGTGGCTAAGTAGAGTGTCTGGTAACTTATGTTATGATGTAGGGAGGTTGAAATTTAAATGGGGAGATTCTGAAGTAGAAGTAGCGTTCAATGACCATATTCAGAGGAGTAGTATTGTAGGTGTGATTTGTACTTTAAATGAGATATCGCCAGCCGTAGAGCGGGGTTCTCCATGTTTTGTGGGCAGTGTGATTACGAACGGAAGTCTAGAGGACTCGTTACGTGAGGCTGCATTTCAGGGAAATATAGAGGATGAACAGTGTGTTCGGCTCTATGATGTGTTATGGTGTAATAGGAGAGTTTTTGAGGATCGCATTGGTATGGCCAATTGCTATACACATTCATTGAACGTTATTGATAGGTCAGTATTCACAGGACATAGATATCCTGTACCTTTCGCTTATCAGAGTGCAGTTGAGGCACAAATTAATCAGATGCTTGAAGATGGGATTATTGAGCACTCTAACAGTCCGTATGTTAATTCTTTGATCACGGTACCCAAGAACGACGGCACTGTTCGTATTTGTTTAGACGCTCGTTTGGTTAACAATAGAATTAGTTCAGATCAGCTGAAATCTATGTCAATAGAAGAATTAATGCAAACATTTGAGGGGAAGAAGTATTTCACTTGTGTAGATTTGAGATCCACACAGATCACCATGCATTACTGTATATGAGGACTTGTAAACTCAGTTCTAACAGAGTTAGTAGGTGGATTCTTGCTCTGCAGGAATACGAATTCACAGTAAAATATATTAAAGGTAAAGATAACATTCTTGCAGACATGCTATCGAGGGACACTAATTTATGTAGGGATTATCCTGTGGTTAAAGCAGAGGACGGTATTTTAATATGTGCATGTGTGGACAGTAGCAACAGGGCATCGTTACAGATACTGAGAAATATGCTAGGTAGAGCAACGTGATGACGTTCATTTAAAGGGAGCCACTTGCAAGGTTGGAAGCAGGTGACGCAGAAACATTTAGAGTTTCCAAACGTATTGGGAAAACAGCATATGTGCTGGAGAATAGTGAGGGAAACAGATTATACGGAACGTATAATATACATAGTCTACGAAAATATGTGTCATAAAGTGAGTGTGTTTAGCTGGCGAGCCAGCCTATCAAATGAGTAAGTGTGGTGTCTGGTGCGTGGAAGATCTGGTCTTAAGGCAGGCGTATCAGAAGTCACACAGGGGGGTAGTATGTAAGTAAATGAGAGTTTTTAAGGTACAGGGAAATATGACGGGATTGTCGGATGCTGTTGAGCACTAAATTGTCTCGATGCACCAAGGCCATTTTTGGCAGCGCTGATGGGTTCCCATTTATCTCCAAGAGATGGGGGAGCGCTTGAATAGGGCTTGTTAGCTTAAGGCGTCCACGAGATAAAAGATGGGCCATCAGAATGCGAGACAGTCCTTCATGAAACTCATACATATCAGCACACGTGATTTCTGTTTACGGCCTCGCCATGTAAGATTTGTTAGTGTGTAATTTAAGATAATTTGTACAATGGTATTATTTGTGTGAGGAGAAATGGTCTGTGTTGAGAACTAGTATTAAGTAGAATATGGCGTACGGGAACTTAACAAGACAGGGCGATTACGGCACAGAAATATTTGGTGTTATATGTAATACACATTTACTGTTTTTTTTTCAGAAGTCAATATTAATTTAATCTACTTCAAAGAGAGATTAAGTATTATGGTCACGAGGCGCTGCCACAATAGTGTGATCGTGTGCCCAGTGATAAGTGGAATTAAATGTCACCATAAGGAGGGGACCTCCAGTGAAATTAGGAAGTTCTATGGTGATATAAATATATCAGAACACCTTCAATGCGTGTGATATGACATCATAAATACATTGTGCTCACACATTAATTATGTCTATTTCTCCAACATAGAGCAATTTGAGAGGCGGAAATATCCGTGGAACACTATTCCATATGTAAAACATTGGACTGGTTGCAAAGTGCAATCCATAGTGACAACAAACTTTGACGCAAAGTGCGTGAAGAAAAAATATGAGTGTATATATCTGTAATTTAGGGTGATTTCATTTAGGTAATATGTATTTTGGATGGGGTTTTTTAACGTGTCTGGGATAATCGGATAATGGACCGTCGTCACGGTAAATCATCCGATGATCCGAGGCGAATATGTAACGTGTTTTTCGAGGTTTTTTTATGCAACTGGCATAAGTCAGTAGGAAGCCATTCTATATTTATTTACGCGGCAAATTGTTCAGCCAAGATAATTTTTCATGTTAATTTATTATTATTATTAATTTATTATAATTATTATTAAGATATTTTCGGAGCATTTTATAAAAATTATAAGCATACAGATAGGTTTTCTATGTCTTAGAAAACGCTAACAAGCAAATTATTACGAACGACGATATCATAGAAAATTATCTGATTACGGAATTTTACGGAGTTTTGTCAGTTAGGGTATTTGAGAGACATGACTCACTGGGAATTCTAATACAAGCTGATTCCTGTCGAGAAGCATGACGCAATCCTGGGTCGCAAGGTCTAGAAGAGGCGAATTGTTGAAACGGAAAACGACTTCTCCCTCTCGCCCGCGGAGTGTAATGAACCGGAGGAGGGGAAGTGGCGGCGTGCTCAGCCAATCAGCGGAGACAGCGTAAGCTAGGAGACTGCTCCGGAGTGGGGGAGCCGACAGGTGAATATATCGTTCGACGCGCCGTGAGACGAGGACTATCTGTGTAATACTGGAGGAGTATGGGTGCAAGTGCGTGTCGCTCCGATGTTCAGTGGAGTTCGGGACAATCTGTGTAGGACTTGCAGTGTACGGTCGCAAGTGCGTGACGCTCCGATGTTCTGTGGAGTTAGCGACGAACTTTTGTAAAACGTAACCAGTGCGGTTTTACGAGAGTTTGGGTCCGATGTACGGACCATAGAATTATATAATCTACCAGGATATCATCAAATTTCGACGGAGATGACGACGTCCAGGAGACTGTGGGAAGCACACAGCATCATCAAGAACGAGGGAAATGCATTGGCAATTTCCAGGGGTAAGCGCTAATGACGCAGAAATACGCAATCTCTCATTTTTCTTTGTTTTATATTTCATAATTCAGTAACTTCATAGCTTGGAAATAAGAGTAAAATCAATTTATCAGACTCCGTTTTCACGTAATTTTCTATCGGTAATATTCAAATCACAACGCTCCAATTTAAATGTTAAACTTATTATTATTAATTTTGCTATACTTGTTTTATATAATAAATTCATTTCTTTTACAATGCAATCTTTGCTTTCAGTAGGTAGCATTAGATATAGACCAATTCCTTCTCCTGATACAATTGTTTGTTGGGTTAATGATCAAATCATACCACGATCTGAGTGAATAGAGTCTTGAATGTGTTCTGCCAGAGCTAGACGTTGTTAAATACAAATTTAGATTTCAACATTGCATTGAGGTCTTGGCGCCCATTAAAACAACATAGCTTAGGCAAAGGTAAACAGTTACATTTCTCTCCCAACAGTGTGGGCTAGCGAAACCATTACATTTGTCGCTACCAACATGGGGCACTAATTACCATTACATTTGTACGCTCAACGTGGAGCAAAGTAAATACCGTTTCACTTGTCATCCCAGCCTAAGCCAAACTGCTACAAACTTTTCTGATAATGTGTGTTATTGTGGTGTCTGAGATAGTGTGTCTATTTGTGATTGAGGTGAGGATTGGAAGGATGATGATGATGATGCTGTTTAGGGGCTTTGTGACATCGTGGTCTCGTAGCTCCGTGTGCTTGGGTGTGTATGTGTGTGGAACCTGTCTGATAAGCTGTGACATTGTGAAGTATTGAAATAATAGCAAGAACACCAAAAACAATTAAACAGGCCTTCACAAGTTTTGAAATAGTAGTGAAAGAGATTAATCTTCAGATTAATGAGGGCAAGTTTAAGTATTGTACATGCCAGTAACCAAGAAAGACTCTTCTAATAAACCCTCATCCATAGAAATTTGTTCATATAAGCCTACTGTAAGTTTGAAGTTGTGCATAGCTTCGCCTACCATGTGTAAGAGCAATGTAAGCTCAGAAGTATAGAAGCGGATACTTTCTGCTGATAAGTGGTACGGTATCATGGCGTTAGAAAACATCTGAAGTCCAAGTAGTTGTTCAGAAAAACAAAGATGATGAAGTACGAGGTCTTAGCGAGGCCAGCATTAACATATGGCGCTGAAACCTGGACACTGTCTAAGTCAGATGAAAGACGACTATATAAGCGTAGTCTATTTGAGAGACGAATCTTGAGGTAAATTCTTAGGCCATGGGATAAAATGGTGTCTGTAGGTGTAGATTCAGGCCTAAGTATGAATTATACAATAATCCAGGCATTGGCAGATTTATAAAGATCAGAACGTTCGAGTGGGTGGGACTAATAGCCTACTGCGCACTGACGACATAATGATAAAGAAGATATGTAATGCCATGCCAGAAGGAACCAGGAAATTTGGAAGACCAAAGCTCCGATGGAAGGGAAGTGAGAGAGAGAATGTTATTGGATCTAAATTAAGGGACAAAACAGGGAAGAATGGAAGAAACTTCTTCAGAGGCCAAATACCCACAGAGGGCCAGTGATGATGAATATGATGATGATGATGATGATGAATGACTGAAGTAATATGACTCCAACTATAATTATTCTTTTGTTTTAGCCTATTTTCATTTATGAAAAAAAAATAGGCTTATGACATCAACTTTGTCCGTGTGTGCGTATGTGTGTGTGTCCCCCTCTAATAACTTCTAAACGGCTGGAGCGATTTCAGTGAAACTCGGTAAGATTATAGCACCATTTGGCTGACCCCAACCGTGCACTTCAAATTTTATTACGATTCACAAATCCAACATGGTGGCGTGTGAAATATTTCACCGGCATTCTATATCTCCGAAACTGTTACCGATAACACCCTGAAATTTTGTACGGTGATAAAGGGCACTACTAGAAGTTCATCTATGATACTTTGAAAAACCTGTTAACTACAAAACGAACATGGCGACCAAGCGAAGTTGAAACTTTTAAATAGACTTTTCACGCGATTTAACCATCCAAACGCAATGAAACTTGGTACAGCAAATGTTTATACACATTGTAATGCACTGAACTCTGATTTATTTCAATTGTTTACATAATCTCAAGATGGCGGCTGTGCAAAATATTTCACCAGCATTCTATATCTCCGAAACTATTACAGATATCACCCTGAAATTTTGTACGGTGATAAAGGGTACTACTACAAGTTCATATATGTAACTTCAAAAACCTGTAAAGTACAACAAGAACATGGCGGCCCAAGTGAAGTTGAAAGTTTGAATAATGAACCTACGCAATAATTTTAATTTAATGGTACATAACACTACGGCCTATACATATAACAATCCAACTTGGCGACCATCCGAGATATTTAGACGCTTCTCAATATCTACGAATCAATTACAGCAATCAAACTGAAGTTTTGTATGTTGATAGAGGCAATTAACATATTGAAAATAAGCTGTATAGTTCTTCACGGAACTGCTTGTTTTTCTTCAGTTGTTGTTGTTGTTGTTGTTGTTGTTGTTGTTAGTTTACTTGATTTTCTGTATTTCTTCTTTGATGAAGACGTCTCAAACACCCAGTCCCCAAGCAAGGGGAATTAACCATAGAAGATTAAAATCTTTACGGCCCGGCCGGGAATCGGACCCGGGACCCTTCGGGCCAAGAGGCCGGAATGGTTCACACTTTAATTACCAAGAAACACACACTCAACTTCTCTTATTAAACTGGCTCAAACTAATGGAGATGTATGAAGCTTGCGCTCCCTACGCAAGAAGCAAACAGTAATTGCGATATCCTTGCACTAATTTGCTACATTTAGCTCTCTATTATCTAATTTTCCTGGTTGATGAACTCTCCAGTTTATACCAATACATCATAGTAATCTAAATCTCATGACCAGTTCAGTAATAGGCTACTGTGTGTACACCCAGACCCCATCTATTCTAAAATAGTATATCCCTTCAGTAGATTTGTTGTTATTTGCTTTGCGACATTCTGATCATCTAGTCCTGTGTACTTGGGTGGGTGTAGAATTTGTCTGATAACCGGTATCACTGTAATGTCTGTACTAGTGCGAGCATTTTTAATTGAGGTAGGATTTGGGTAGAAAACAGCCATGGCCTTAAGTTAGGTACCATCCAGGATTTGCCTGGAGTAGAAGTGGGAAACCACGAAAACCCACTTCCAGGATGGCTGAGGTGGGAATCGAACCTGCCTCTTCTCAATTTTGCCTCACGAGGCTGAGTGTACCCCGTTCCAGCCCTCAGACCAAAATCGAACCCGGTCCTCCGTGGCGAAAGCTAGCCACTACGCAATGAGGCGGACTTCAGTAGATTTTAACGCATGCGTACAGTATTCATGCGGATAGCTGGATAGACAGACAATTGTTATTGTGAATTAATATAGGGGCGTTGACACAGTGTGTTCACATAGCCCCGTGTACTTTGGTGTGTGTGTGAAGTCTGTCTAATAACCTGTGAGATTGTGATAGGACAGAACCTGACTGTATTTGTAATTAAGGTGACGATTTACAAGGAAGTGGCCGTGGCCTTAACGTTAGGAACCATCCTGGCATTCGCATGGAGTAGAAGTGGGGAAACAACGGAAAACCACTCCTAGGGCAGTGTTGATGAAGGAATCCATATTTTCTCAATTTCCTAACAAGGCTGAGTGTGCCCCGTTCCAGCTCTCACACCAGAATTCAAATCCCGTGGCGGAGCCGGGAATCAAACACGAACCTCCGGCGCGACAGCCAAGGACGCTAGCCGCTACACCACAAGGTAAGCACTTATTTACATATTGTAAACACGTCAGTAGAAAATTGTAACTTATTGTTATCCCACATCAGGTTCGCTTGAGAATGTAAAAGTACTTGTATTGGTTCCGTAATCTATGAATATAAATACGAAGGTGAGCAGAGGTTACTTAGCGTATGTGTTATACAACCTGTGACAATAAAGTTCGGTGAATACTCCTGTACTATCAACATAGATGAACAATGCACCACAGTGACCCTACTGTCCTTCGAAATAGTCCCCTCCCGTAACTATGCAATTCTGGGATCGGCGATACATGTCCTGGAAACTTTGCAGTAAGGCGTCCTTTGGGATCGTGTTCAAAAGCCTCGTCACGTTGCGTTCGGTGAATCTTGTCAGAACGGTCGACCTGGCAACATTGGCGACACACAACGCAACGTGTAAGACCTGTTTGACATTGTGCGTGTTTAGAAGGATGAATTTATGCATCCTACCATGCATAACCTTTGGGATGGTGTTCAAAAGCCTTCAGTTGGGTCGTCACATTACGTTGGATGTCCGAAATGTCCGAAAACCTCTGGCCCTTCAGGGTTTTTCGGTGACCCTGGACCTGGACCCCGCCACTCCATACTTTGACGCTTGATTTCAGTGTCGTACCTCAGACACCAGGTCCCGCCGCCCGTGACGATGGTTTTCAGAGCCATTCCTTTCCACAGAACATTCACCCCTTTCATTGCCACCCGCCGAACAGGTGTGCATGGTAGGTTGCATAAACTCATCCTTCTCACTGCCACCCGCCGAAGGGTGTTCATCTATGTTGATAGTACAGGACTATTCACCGAACTTGATTGTCACAGGTTGTATAATTATCTCAGTGGTATTGTTTATTCTAAATTATGCATTAGATACGTAATAGTGCATGCAACCAAACTGAATGAATGTTCAAATTACAGAACTACGAATTAAATATATCATGACATAATGTTCGCGTGAGCTCAGGTAGATATTAAAGATTGTTCGACTGCAGTGGTCTTCTGGGTCAGGGATTTGATGGGCAACCGACCGTGACTCTTATAACTGCTACATTCCCATCAGTAGCTGGGGAAATATCCACTTCCGCACGTACAGGCCTCGATTGTGCTCTCTCTCGGTACCATAAATATCAATGATTTGTTTTCGTATCAGAATTTATATTTCGTTGTTGTTGTTGTTGTTGTTAATAATTCATTTTAGGGGCTTGGGGCATCTTGGCCATCAGCTCCGAGTAGTTTGGTGAGTGTAGAATTTGTCTGATGATAACTAAACCGGTGCGCGGATGCGGATATCCGCAATTTTTTTCGACATGCGGATATAGTTTGCATGGATATCCAGATAGCGGATAAGCTGCGGATAATGTTTGGAGAAAAATTGCGGATAGTATTTAGAATACAATCCGAACTTGTTTAATATAATTTTTATATAATTCACCATACGATTAAATAAAATAACTAGGACCCGGAAGTTTTATGTCATATCATATATTTCCGTTATGTTTTATTTTTTCATGACAAATGACAAATTCAAGCTAAGCTCATTGAAATTAAGTCATTAAGCATAATTAACACTCCGAACAGGAAAGGGTTGCAATTCTGGCTGTATAACATGCATTTTAAACATAGCACATGACATACTAAAGCCTAAGGGAACGATTTTTCCTTATTGTTAGTAATAATAATAATAATAATAATAATAATAATAATATCGAATGGCCTCGGATGCCGGGTGCAAGCTTTGTAATTTGACACCCAGAGGGTAGCTTGCATGTCGAATTTCGTTGTTCCTTGAATCACTATCAAAGTCAAGGAGGTTAGATATCTAAGCTCCTTGAACGCTATAGCGCTTTCAAGTAGAGAAATTAGGAACTTTTTGTTGGCGGAAACTCCCGAGATTAATTTTGCCATTATGAACACGGCCTACTGAATTCAAATGGGTTCTTTGACATGCCAACATCGTATGACATGCGTGTCGTATTTTTGCCGCCTTTCAATAATCACTTACCACGGCCAGGAGCGAACCTGCAATCTTGGGGTTAGTAGACCGACACATCCACTCACCCACCATGGCAAGCTTTGTTAGTAATTTATGCTTTATCTTAAAAAAAATGTAGTGCCAGTAGATTCCGATAACAAACGTGTGAATGCGGAAAAATGACGTGTGGATGCGGGGCGGATGCGGATAACGGTTTGTTTATTAACCTTTAAAGGACAGTGCCTTACTTCAAGTCAAGGGGCACCTATCGCATACTTGTCGCTGATACAGTTACACACACCATTACCGTCATCAGAGCAATACAGGTTATCGGACCCGTTCAACACACACCCAACTACAGTACATGGTGCTGATGACCAAGATGTTTCAAGCCCTTAAAAGGAATTAACAACAACATATTTTAATTACATGTAATTTTTAGGTTGTTTCACATTTCCCAGCAGCTTAATTGGGAAATAAGTAAATAAATGAATGAATAAATAAATAAATGAATTATTAAATAAACGAACTAATAAATACAATAATGAAAACAATAAATAAATAAATGATTGTATGAATGAATAAATGGATTAATAAGTAAATAAATAAATAAATGCATGCATGAATGAATAAAAAATAAATGAATGCAAGAATGAATGAATAAATAAATGAATGCAAGAATGAAAGAATGAATAAATAAATAAATAAATGAATGCATGAATGAATGAATGAATGAATAAATAAATAAATAAATAAATGCATGAATGAATGAATAAATAAATAAATAAATAAATAAATGAATGCATGAATGAATGAATGAATTAATAAATAAATGAATTCAAGAATGAATGAATGAATGAATAAATAAATAAATTAATGCAAGAATGAATGAATAAATAAATAAATGAATGCAAGAATGAATGAATAAATAAATAAATGCAAGAATGAATGCAAGAATGCATGGATGAATGAATGAATAAATACATAAATGAATGCAAGAATGAATGAATGAATGAAGGAATGAATGAATAAATAAATGAATTCAAGAAAGAATGAATGAATGAATGAATAAATAAATAAATGAATGCAAGAATGAATAAATAAATGAATGCAAGAATGATTGCAAGAATGCATGAATCAATGAATGAATGAATGAATAAATAAATAAATAAATAAATAAATGAATGCAAGAATGCATGAATGAATAAATAAATGAATGCAAGAATGAATGAATAAATAAATAAATAAATAAATAAATAAATGCAAGAATGAATAAATAAATGAATGCAAGAATGCATGAATGAATAAATAAATGAATGCAAGAATGAATGAATGAATAAATAAATGAATGCAAGAATGAATGAATGAATAAATAAATAAATGCAAGAATGAATGAATGAATACATAAATAAATGAATGCAAGAATGAATGAATGAATGAATAAATAAATAAATGCAAGAATGAATGAATAAATAAATGAATGCAAGAATGAAAACCATGGATTAATTAATTACTGAATAAATAAGTGAATGAATAAATGAATTAATAAATAAATAAATGAATGATTAAATAAATGAATTAATAAATAAATAAATAACTTAATTAATTAATGAATGAATGAATGAATAAATGAATAAATGAATGAATAATTGAATGAAAAAATGATTGAATGAATTAATGCATAATAATGGTTAAATACTGGTACATGAACGAGCAGAAGCGGGTTTTTCAGACGAACAGTGTTATGGGCAAGTGTGTCAGTGTGCTGCGATCTGCGGTGATAACAGAATTAGACCAGCGCCATTGTTGCACTGCGTGCGAAATGATCAGGCCAAGATTATAATACAGCCGTGCTCCGTCGTGGTCTGCTTCGCTCCGAGTTTCACTGAAGCCCTCGTGTGAAATGAGAGCGGAGGTACTTCTCAATACAATGGAGAGGCATGCATAGAAATTCTGACTAATTTTCATACAGTACACAGGCAAGGGGAAGAACATCGTTCCTAAGGAAGGACTTTCACTCCAAGTAGGTCTATTCTGCTTAATCCGTTTAATGAGATTGTGACTACAGTCCTTACGATGTTGTAGTGTAAGCGTGGCTATCGATCGGTCTCAAGTATTTCATATGTGCTGTGTGTCAAGAAATGTATTTTTGGTCTGAGGGCTGGAACGGGGTACACTCAGCCTCGTGAGTAAAAACTGAGAAGACGATGCCCACTTCAGCCTTCCTGGAAGTGGTTTTTCACTTCTACTATAGGCAAATGCCGGTATAGTTCCTAAATTAAGGCCACGGCTGTGTCCTTCCAAATCCCGACCTGAATAACATATACACACATTATCACAGACACCAGAATAACACAGGCTATCAGAAAATTCTACACACATGCAAGTACACTGGGCTAAATGACCACGATGTCCGAGCTCCTCAAATGAAACAACAACAACAACAACAACAACAACAACAACAACAACAAAAGCTCGTGCTCTGAGAACTATAGTATATTGAACATTTTCACAAAGAAAGTACTTAGTGTTCTACGTTTATGACGTTTCGTGTTCATGAACTTGCACGGAACACATTTATAATACTTCGATGTATACGCGTTGTACGGAATGGAGTAGAAGAGATGTATCCAATTGTTCCCAGAATTGAGACTTGCGAAAAATTAAGCATGGATATTTTTTCTTTGGTTGATTGGTTCCTCAGTTCAGGGGTTGCGACAAGGCGGTCATTAGCCCCGTGTAATTTGGGTGTGTATAGAATCTGACTGATAACTGGTGTTAATTGTGATGGCTCTATTAGTGTGTGTTATCTGTAATTCAGGTAAGGACTGCAGACGATCAAGTAGCTCCTACTTTTGCTACCAAATGCTACCGTCAACGACACCTAGCAGTGAACTTGGCTACTAGATGCCACCGCAACCGGCACCTGGCAACGAACGTTGGAACTTATAGAGCGTTAATCAAATCTGACCTACAAATTTAGCTTCACACAATTGTAGTTAGTGGAAGGTTCTTTTACATGTCATAAATCTATTACATGGGCCCACCAGCTTTACTTCCTCTCCCAAAGAAGGCATGCTGGGGGATATTTAACACTCCTAAAAATCCGATGATTTCGGCCGGGTTTGAACCCGCGATCTTGGGCATAGAAGCTCAGCATGCTACCGACTACGCCACTGAAATCTTTTTTTAAAATTTAACTCGTTTAAATTTCAAATCATGATGACCTTAATAGTATAGGATTTCAGGAACATACTGTGTACATTAGGCAAGCTTAAATTCTCCAGCTACTTCATACAAAACTATACCAGAAGTGAGTGGTTGGGCAGACATGACCTTCCTGGCTGTTAGGGGTTAGATCCATCTTCCAGGATGTAGGCTACTGTGCTGCACAAATCATTACACTTGGCGGCGCACGAAGGCCTTCTGTACCGACAGACACGATAGGGTTTACTGAAATGTAGCCTAGTGCGCGTTAAATCACTCACCACTACCTCGATGAGGAACTGCGGAGAAAAAAGGTTTCGGAACTACGGTATAAGAAGATCCCAAATTGATGAAGGAAGAGCCAAACGTTACCATGACAACGCCACTTCACGAGATCACATTCAGCTTTCCATCTGTCTCTACAGGTGAAAAAATTTTGCGTGAAAAACTAACAGACCTTTTGATAACAGTGTCGAAACCTCGTATAAGAACAATGTGACCACCGGTATAAATGACGGAAAGGTTTCCGTTCCCATAAGACTATGAGATGTTAAAAATGGCCATAAAAACACGATAAAAAAGTTATTTAAGCTCAAATTGTAAAATAGGTTCTCACAATGAGAGGTATAAAATGAAATGTGTCTGGTTAATCTACGAAAACCTCCATATTTTACCTATTTTAGCCTGCCTGAGTGCCAAAGAAAGTGAAAATCAGAAAAATATGCCAAATTTCGAAACGAACATAGTCCAATGTTTTATCTGGGTATAGAAATTATGTTGACTAGCGGACCCGTGCGAGAAATCTTGCATGTTAATAAGCCACACTTTCCCCAATAGGTTTATAATGAGACACTTAAAGAAAAAAGTTATGTTTTTATTTCAACCAAATGATCATAGAACACTATTTACATTTCAGGATAAAGTAAAGACCTCAGAACATTAATATGACATAGGCGTCATAGCGGCCCGTGGACAGCAATTATGGAGCGTATTTTCCTACAGTAACGGTGTTTGCAAATCGCACACTTCGTACATTCTTTTTAAAGTATTTTTTTTTAAATAAATTACAGATATTTATGAAATTATAGTGCAATACGTCACTGCTAATGTCTATTCTCTTTCATTTGAATGTTCATTTGTCACACTCAGTCGCTTGTAAGCGCTGCAGGAGGGATCTATACTACTGAAATAATATATATTATGATTATGCAAAACTTCAGCTTCATCGGTTGGGTAGTTTTTGCGTAAAAGCGTAACAGACACCTTTACATTTTTAGGTAGATTTCATGTGAAAGCTACGTATAGCAATGGGTACCATGTAGCGATACACAGAACATTTCGACATGTCTGTGCGTTTCACATCCCCTAGTCCCCAAAACCAACGTCAGTTCAAAAGTTAATATATATATGTATGCCGGAGTTAAATGGTACTATATTCATTTTTTTATGTTTAAAAAATTAGAACGAAATTAACCTTACAAAATACAGTATTTTAATTGCAAAGCTATTACATTGATCAACAATAAAGAAATTAAAGTTGTACATAAATTTAAATATTTAGGGGAGATTAAAACATGGAATTTGAATGAGAAAGCGTCAATCGAAAATAGAACAACAAAGTTAAGACAAGCGCAATACATTACTTGGTCTAGTTACAAAAAAAAAAACCACTCTCCATAAATGTCAAATTACGACATTACGAATCAGTTATTTAACCGGAAGCAATATATGCTTGTGAAACACTTTTCAAGTTAAACACTCGATCAGTTACTGACACATTACAGAAGATTGATAGAAGAATTCTCAGAACTATAATTAATAAAAAAACATCAGGTGGGTGGTCAATGGCGTCTATTACCAAATGAAGTGGTTTATAAAGAAACTGAGTCTATAGTCGATACTATGCGAAAAAGGCGAATTGCTTTTTTGGTCATATCTCGAGCCTGCAGCATACCAGACAATTAAAAGTATTATTTAATTATTTTTTCAAAAGTAAAACAAAGAACTCTTGGTTTATGGAAATTCAAAACGATCTGGATGAACTCGGCTTGACATGTCCCAAATTGCTAACAAAGATGAGAAGAATATCTTGAAAAACAAGAATATCCGACTTCCCTTAAAAACCTTTACCCGCAAAACTTACACCATAAGCGATGCAGAGAGAGCAGCAAGGTCGACTAGAATGAAAATGTTTTGGGAAAAGAAGAAAAATAAGAAGCTGAATCTTTAAGATTGTTTTTGAGATATGTATATACTTGTTTTGGTTAAGTGCTCCAATGAGGGCGTAGCATATGTAAATAAATAAATTGTAATTTCAAAGTCAATAACCCAAAGAATAAAACAGACAAGGTTTTCTTCAATAATAAACTGAATATTAACAAGAACACTGCACCCTAAGAAACAAAAAAAAAACTTCAAATGCCTCTCGTGTTAAGTTTCAATTTTGTGACATAGTGCCCTTTACCTCCGGCATACAGATATATCACTTTCTTGTGGACACGATAACTACCGTCATTTTGCACCAATCATGTTAGGATTTATACATAACCATTCAAAATCTCGGTCATTAAAGTTCATTAAAGGGCAAAATCGCACCTGATGGGTGGAAATGGGGGAATTTCCGGCACTTCGGCGTCGCTAAAAACCGCAGTAGTTAAAAGGGACGTAAAACCAATAGCATGATTGCTATTATTATTATACGGTAGTGATTCTTTGTCAGGTGATGTGCTCGGTCTGATTTTCAGATCCTGTTTCACCACGTTTCTAGTACATTTTCTGAATATACTAACATTCAGTTATTATTATTATTAGTTTGATTCATTACGCCCAACTTAGGAGTTAGAACTTAATTAGCACAACGTTTCGTCTTTTCTTCACAGTATCTCTTCATCCGTTCACTATGCCCACTTTTGCGTTCTTCTGTCCATCCTGCATTGTCCCGGGTTGGTTTCTTGGCAAATTTGTCTGTTGGTCTATTGTGAATGATTTCTTCGTTTGAACCAATTCTTGTAGGTCTTGTTTTATTTCTATCAGCCAATTGCTGGGGTTTTTCAAATATAGCGCTAGGATTCAAATTTCCTTTGTTAGCCTATTGTCATCCATTCTGTATTGTGTGACCATAAAATTTCAGTCTCCTTCTTTTTTGATAGAATCTGTGATTTTTTCATTACTTTGATAAATTTTATGTTGCTTCTTTTTCATCCAAACCTCGTTTTCATATTCATTTTTCTCTATATAGTATTATTATTAGGCCTATTATTATTTAAAATTATTTAAATTTTATTTGTTGCACTTGTATATGTAATGTATAATATATTATGTAATATATCCCACAGATAATTGGCTGGTTCCTCCGCCGATTCGTGGGAAATGTTGCCATTGAATTCAATATACGGTACTTACTTAGAGAATAAATTAAATTAAATTAAATAAGTATTATTATCATTATTATGTTTAAGATATTTATAACCAAAAATGTAAAAATCAAATGGAATCTTAAAAATAACTAAATATTATAAATAAATAACATTATAACATAATATGACCAAACAAATCCATGCATATTTCATAACAAAACAAGATGTTCAGTAAAGAACATATAGCCTACTTTCTCCTAAATGTATGAGTATAGTTATAACTCGTTGTTATTATCAAAGAGTATAATAGAACTATTCTTTGTTGAAGACCTTAGAAACGATTTACCTCTACCAAACGCCACAACCTAGATAAAAACTGCTACCATCATTGAAGAAAGAAAGATAAGAAGTATATCAAGAATGTTATGGATCTGGAGACATAATCGACCGGACTGGCTGCGTGGCTCAGCGGTAACGTTCTCGCTTGCTGGGCCCTAGGTTGCAGGTTCGTATCCTGGCGCAGTCAGCTGGCATTTGAGGGTGCACAAATGCGAGTGAGCCGTGTCAGTACATTTACTGGCACGTTAAAGATCCCCTTCGGGCCAAAATTCCGGCACCCCGGTGTCTCTAAAAGCAGCAGTAGTTAAAAGGGATGTAAAACCAATAACATTATTATTATTATTATTATTATTATTATTACATATATGACCTGCCGTGGGCAACATCCAACTTTGAGTTGAGGCATGTCTTTACACGTCTGGTTGTGCATGGCTTTCACAACCCTAATTGAATTAACAAATCTTTCCATGACCCTACAGAGACGTGTGTATACAAACTATGTGGATATTTTCGATTGCTATTTGCCTGAAATAAAAGTAGTAATTAATAACCTGAACTAACATCAACGGCTTCAATTCAGTTACTATGCGAAATCGTTTCGTTCTTTACTTCAAATAACATTTTCAAGTAACGCAAAATAGACTGTTACAAAGCCTTTAAAATAAAAAGTAAAAATGTATCGTAGTATCATCTTGTCATTCTTCAAATTCGATGCGCATAGAATGCCAATGGTATATTAATCAATGGAGCCCCACGTAGACTAGTTGTGACATCTAGTGCTGAAATATCGAACAATATAATCCTAACAGAGCGAGTGCATTCTAGCGGCCAGAAGAAGAAACTTTTCAATAAAATCTGGTCGGCGTGCAGTTACCTTTTTGGCAGCTAGATGTCTCGAGTAAATCTGCTGGCGAATTATGTTTTAATTAAATATATATTTTACACCATAATCTGCACAATATAACGCTTAATTTTAAAACATCTGAGTCATTACAAAACAATACACATATAACATTTCAAGCAAAAAACCTAGCTCCTATCGGGTTTGAACCATAGGCATTAGAGCGATAGGCTAACGCTCTACCACTGAGCTAATTGTGTCAACGAATATCGTTCTTTATAAAATGACTTACATAGAACTTGTTAGCAAATAATGATTTATACTAAACGATTTCATCACTGGAGTATATTATTTATACAGTATATAAAGCATTTCATACAAAGTTTATTTATTTTGTATCAGTACGCTATATTGAATGCAATACTCAAATTAGTGAAATATAAGTCAGGCACAAGATATCCGCTGCCATCTTGTCTTATTACTGAATCAGCTCAGCTTTTTAAAATCACGTCTGCACTATAGTATTACAAAATAAACTTTTAATTTCGAACGTGCCTCTTCCTTTAGAACAGTTAAAACGATTCTCGGCTCGATAATCGGAACTGGTGGGTCCCATGATATGGATTATAAAGTTTGCATAATTCGCACGGCCGCCATCCTGAAATGGTATGGCGGACGACCTTGTAGTTTGGTCACAAGACGCATCCTATACGAAGGTATGTTGTTACCAAATTTGGTAGAGATCGGATGATTTGGTTAGTCGTTATTTGATTTTACGTTTTGAACGTTTGAGTGGCCGCCATTCAGTTTTAGTAAAGATGGCGGCGATATAAAACATGACACTGAGGTGTCCTTTGCTAGTGCTACCTTTGTACCAAATTTCGTTCAATTCGCATTCACCGTGTTCGAATTGATAGGGGGGGGACAGACATTCAGAGTACACACACTCACCCACACACACACACACACACACACACACACACGCACACGCACACACACACACACACACGCACACAGACTCACACACACACATACACACACACAGACAGGCACACTTTTTTCGCCCTGTGTTGATCTCATAAGTCTACTTTCATTTTTTGCAAAAATCGAAAGTAGGCTAAAAAAGGATCCTTTGTACAAATATCGAATCACGTTATTGTAACATGCGTAATGCTTTAAGCTTCCGTATAAACTATAGTTTAGTATTCACTCCATTCACAATTATTGTCCCAGTAAAGAACAACAACCACATTAAGGTAACTGTCAATAAACAACTACCTGTATCAATTACAGTAGAATCACATCGTTAAGTTACAATACATCACAATACCTACAAGGCCACATTCTATTGACAGTCAGCCCAAAATAACAGTAACTCTTGTTATTCCCAGATTATAGACAAATACTATATCTCAATATACCTATCATATCCGCAAGTATAACCTGAATGTAATCTGAAAATCGCAAAAATAAGCATGATATGACCAAAATTATCAATATGACCTAATTGGTTTTCATTTTTTTGTTTTGTTTACGGTCATTGGAGAAAACGTCGAAACGGTTACATTCAAAGAAGCCTTCTTTGCAGTCAAGTATCGTTGCATTCTTTCCCTGGCAGCCTGTCTCCTTTCTATCGCCCATCCGCTCCGCTCCACTGTTCAGCTTGCCTTCTTCGAGAAAGATCGTTATGGATCTCATGCCGGTAGACTACTGGTTTCTATTAGCGATGTCTTGGCGCTTCAACCCATTTTCTCCAGATCCTTCCTGACTTCCCTGAATAACTTATCCGAGGTTTCAGGCCCACCATCTAGTATGGTGAAAATTCTATAGTCAACCTCCTTTCGTCCATGAAATACGTATCTAAAATTAATCAGAAACGTTCAATCTTTGTTTAATTCCTCACTACTACAGAAATGAAAACCAGGAGGAAATATTGACGTCATAATCATTCAAAGCTTAATTATTATTATTATTATTATTATTACTTCCACCATTGTAACTGTAACTTAGTTACTTTTAAAAACCAACATATCAACACTGATTATTATTATTGTTATTATTTTCATATTATTATTATTATACCAGCCACGGTGGCCGAGAGCGCCAACGCGCTAGCTCATGCCTCGCTAGCATCGGGAGAGCGTGGGTTCAAATTCCACCTCCTACCTGGTTTATGTGGCTTCCCATTTTCACCACCATGCAAATGCCGAAACGGTTCATTTCAACAGGTCCACGGCCGACTTCCTTCCAAAATCCCTTCCTTAATTAGACCCAAGTTAACGGTCGCCTGGGAGATCAGTATGTCACCATCCCCAGTTCAATCTGCTGACAAAATGTGTTCAGCTCCAAGACACCAGCCTTGTGACTGTTGAGGAATGATCCCTCGCAGAGGCCGTGGGTGAAGCAAAGCTGGGAAGACAAGCAATTTAAAAAATATAAGGTGCGTTTAAAAGGTAAGGAGCCGGAGGCTGTAATGCGCAAACCGGTGACGACATGGGCTAATCGTGGCGTGTGTAACGAGGAGTGGTTCCAACCAGAGCGTGGAAGGTCACAATCCGTCGCTAGAGGGCACGCGTGCACGTCACGTGACGATACAAAGCGAGCAGCAGCATGCATCAATCGTCCAACCAATACAGTTGGCCATTCGACATGCTTCCTGGTGTGGTTGAAGACTGTGGAGCACCCATTGGGCACAAACTTTCCGCAGTGCAGTCGTTCCTTCATGATGGTGTGCACACTTCCGACGCTCAATCCGACCACGGCGGCAATGGCGTTCACTGTCACTCGGCGGTCCTGGGTAATGAGTGCATCAACCAGCTGGACGTTGTCATCGGTAATGCAGGGGGGGGGGGGCAGACCGGGCATCATCGGCTAAAGACACCCGTCCTTCCCTGAAGCGCTTGTGCCACGCCTTGACCCTTGCAAGGGACATGCAGTGTTCGCCGTACACTTGTGACATTCGGCGATGAATGTCCGTTCCCCCTACTCCTTTCGCTGTCAGAAACCGAACAACACCTCTTTGCTCTTCGTTTGACGCCTCCATGTCACTGTTTGCAATGCGACTGGCAGCGTTGGACGATTGATGCATGCTGCTGCTCGCTTTGAATCGTCACTTGACGTGCACGCGTGCCCTCTAGCGACGGGCTGTGACCTTCCACGCTCTGGTCGGAACCACACCTCGTTATACACGCCACGATTAGCCGATGTCGTCACCGGTTTGCGCATTACAGCCTCCGGCTCGTTACTTTTTGAACGCACCTTATATATTATTTTTTATTTTGCACATGCGCTTACACATTCTCAGCATATTTGCTGGAAATGAAACATTTACAATCCCAGATAATAACATCATAATTCATATGGATCATATTGTCGGTGACTGCATTCCGTAGTAGATTTACACTTTTCCCCCACTCCTTCAGGCTTGATTAGCCAAAAACAAACAGCCTTAATGTGCGACACTTCGAAAGTATGATTATCTTCTGCGTCAGCTTAAAAAGGCCTGGGTCTAATTTCAAATCTGTGAGAGATTCCTTGTTCGGAATCACGCCAGTGCTGGGGATGATTAAAGGAACTGTCCTGACATGTGCCATGCGCCATTGCTTCCTGATCAGTTCCGAAAGCTCTTTATACTTTGACAGCTTTATTATTATCTCATTATATAATACGCTAAGGTGTATGTTTCACAAAACTCAAGTTCCTAAACCAGAGGGAGTTAGAAGGTGTGGTTTGTACCAAAATCTTCCAAATCGTCTCAATAGTACATACAAGAAAAATCTTGCATTTCTTGAAAAGTCAAAGGAAATATGTTTATTAGTTTATAAAGTGCCTTTAAACAAATAAACAAGACGATAGCCCCTGGCAGAACTGTGACTCGTACATCCCACATAGCACTAGAGCCGGGCGGGAAGTCTGTACACATGGGGCGCCCACAACCCATCATGCGAGAGTTCTCACACGGGTCCGCTATTATTATTATTATTATTATTATTATTACCGTATTATGAAAATGTTAGTATTGCATTAATTCATCAAACCTCTTTTTGTGATTACTTCGTGCAGAGATGAGGTGAGATGAGGGACAGTAAGTAGCTCAAGCGTGTGAAAGGACAGTGCAGACTGCTATAGGTGTGGACAGCAGCTCGTGAAACCCTCTCTCGCGGCGTCACACTTGTAAGATCTCATCGTCTGTCCATGACGCAGTTCCCCTCTGAGTAGTGGAGTGAGGGGGGTTCTAACGAGTGTCATGGCCGCCGCGTAAGTCCAAGCCAATATCTCGTGAACCCACGGTCGAATGTAGACAAATGAGGTGTCATTGGACTCGGGCTGACGTCCTCTTTGCTGTGGACTACTCGTTATATTTTTGATTTTTTGTTTGAAAATTTTTGTTTTCAAAAGTTGGTGATAGTTTGAAAACCAAAGATGATAGAACGTTATGCCATGGCCCAAACGAATGGTCTTTATGACATTTATTTTCTATTGAACCCTTTACCCTATGTTCGTTAAATGATTCTACTTTTATTTCTTCAATTAATAAATATTTCAACCAGCATCATGAAAGTAGACAGACAGTGATGAGGAAATTTCAAGCATTTGTTGGAGACAGTAGGGACATAACTGCATCAGTTTAACAAAAGGCTAAATACTTGAGCTATGAAAAGAAATAGCATAGCGATGTATCACGAGGGCAGGTGTGGCTACCTCAATTTTAGAAGCGACGCGCGGTGAGACATGGTTCTGGTATGTTCATTGTGATATTCGCGCCTAGAAGAAATATGATGCAGTAACGTGAATGGCTGATGAAGAAAATAGACACTCCCAAGACGCCAAGATCTACTAGAAACCGCCAAATTATTAGAAATGGAGAACCAATGAGAAGAGAATGCCTACTTGCGCGCCAACTCCGGCTGGGGTACGCGGCGGCTAGTATTCACGCGGGAAATCGCCTAGACAAAATCTCTACGATCGATTCTAGGATTAATGGGCATATTCTTGACCTGTGCAATATTACGAGTTCAGCGATATTTATTTCATTCCTGTATCACAATTATTTCGAGAAATTTTTACATAAAATCCCCCTCCATCTAGACCCAAGGGCCAGTTCATATATAAGTGTGTCGAAGAGCCAAGACATTATTATTATTCTGTTCGTCTGAGGACGTAGACTTTTATTCCGTGTGTCGAGGACACAAGACTTTGATTCTGTTCGTCTGAGATAGACTTGTATTTTTGTGTGTCGAGGACACAAGATATTCATTGTAAAGTGTTAAATTCAGTGATAGATAGTCATAGTACTATAATTATAGGGGCAGTATCGTCGATAATTCGCCAACGAACAGTGACAGGGAATTTAGTACCTGAACAAGCGAATTTAGTAGTCAGACATAAAGTGTATAATAATCCAATTTTTGTATCAGCGCAAGGATGACATCGATGAATGCAGAGGAAGTTTGGAATTCTCAACACTCCGTCCAGATGGCTGATATGAGATAAAGAACCATCCAGTTGGGGAATGGCGTCTGATGTTCTTTGACGGGTGACTACAAAAGAGATGAGTACATAATAATATTTTATTATTTGTTAAATTAACTTATGGTTTATGGGACATATTTTTTGTAAATACTTTGCTTGTGTGATTAATGTAGTATATGTAGTTTGATCTGACACACTTTTGTTTGGAAGCAGCTCGCACAATTGTAGTTGATGGAAGGTTCTTTTCTTTGTGTTGTGTTAACTAACGTAGCTATGTGAACGGCCGTGTTCGCCTATGTTACGAAGTGCGGTTAAAAACGTCTCTCGGAGATATGTCGTGTTTCAGAAGTAGGACTGAATTAATCTAATTATATAGTAGATTGGAGGGTAATTACATTTTGTTGAGATTTATTATTGATCAGATTCAGTGTGATTATTGCCTTTGGAGCAATGTAATTTGTGACGAAGAGTATTCAGCTCTATCGTAAGTTTTAAATATTGTGTTAAATGTTTGCGAGCTCTAATTCAGCAGACCCGTGTGAAAGGCGTTATGTCAGTCCCAGATGTGTGTATTGTGAGTATATATTTTTGTGGTATTACAAGCGGGAATTTCAGCAGAGACTGATTTCTGTCAGCTTGGTACCAGATTCATATTGTATCCTTGCGAGGACAATTATGGATATTTGATTATTGTCTGACCATATGTTGAGTTGGAGGAGATGTTAGTTGCTGTTGATTCCTTGAGATAACAGTCCAGCTGGTCGGCTATTTATATACACTGGAAGGGGGACATGACTGGTATTGAGGAAAGGGTGAGTTGTTGTCACAAGGGCTGGCTGAGTTTCGCAAGCAAGCTCATCATTAGTGGAGTGCACGTCTGGCTCCCAATTTACTTGAATATAAATATAAATGTGAGAAACTGATCAATGGTAAAATTGTTTAAATAAATGGGAGTTGCCTACGAAACACGATAACCTTCGAAGCGTTTCTTTAACATGCAATTTTGTTAATATAAAGTAATCTTAACCACTCAGGTGGTTTGTTGTTGTTGGTTTATTCTATGTTTATTTTCCATGTCAGTGACCCGTGAGTCACGTGCGGCGCTGTGTTTCCTTGTTGTTGAGTATCTGGCCATTGTGGCAGCTCATTTGGTTAAGTGTGTCACCACACTAATAAGGGTCTCAGAGAGATGCCTGTAAATAGTAGAGTTGTAATATGTGTGTCAGAATTAGATTTAAGGATTTTTATTAATGTTATGCCCATATCCATAAACGTTGATTTACGAGATGATTGTTCGTGAGCACCGTGGCTGTTAACCCGTTGTGAACGAACGATCATCCAAGTACTCATTTCTCGTAGATAGTCATCACGCGAACATAAATTCATATGCAAGGTTGTGGAACTTGGATCCACATTTTATTAGAAAAGGGGAGATCCATCTGACTCCTCAAAGTGATAGATATTCCTGTCAGGGAAAAATTCAGGGAGGATTTTGTTTATTTTTGTTTGTTTTATTCTTTTATGCACAAATTAGTTATTAAATCTTGTTATTATCTTACGTTTTGTCTCCTTACTTTCTTAATTATAGTTTTTATCCTATAACCCTTGCCTCAGAAAAGCACGTAGTTTGGCGGACGTAAACACCACACTATGAACTGAACGCGACCCCTTGATCTAAGATTCTTGCATAAAACACTGCTATTCTGAAGGGTTCATAGGTGAAAACTGGCGCGGCCAACGGTGGGGCTATTCACTGTGGTGTAACGGGGAGATTACACATGTCAATAGTGGCGTATTTGAGTAAAACTGGCATGCCGCAAGTGCAGGCAGATATGACAGTATTTAATCACCGGGAAGTGATATTTTATTAAAAGTAGTTGAGGCGAAGTGGATACCGCCAAATGTGTGAAAGATAAATTAAAATCAGGAGTTTGCAAAGTAAAATACGGTTCACGTTGTTGTCTTTTAAATTAAAGTAAAATTAAGATGTGATACCGGGCGCCCAATGATAAAGTTAAAACTAGATTTGTTTAGAAAGTCAAACTCATGGAAATATTAGGAGGCTGTAGCCTAAAATGACAATTAATACTTTGTTAATTAGTCAGTGTTAATATCAGATCAGGATAACTGTTTAATGACTAAATATGTGCTTGGGTTTAAAATTAAATTGAGTAAAACTAGAACTACTCAGAGATGCAATCAACTAATGGGGTTAAAAGTAAAAATAAATGAACTGAGTAGGATAAAGAAATTAAATGTGCATTGGATTTATGTGCGTGTCAAAGGGCATTGGCGTATGCCATTTCCCATATGTCTCATATAAATTATAAAACATGGCAACGGTGGCGCAGATCCAGGAGATCATTGAGAGTGCAGCGAGGAGAACGCAGGAATTGTTGGATACTAAATTAGCAGAGCAAAGTGAAGCGTTGAATACAAAATTATCTGAACAAATAAACACTAGTATGTTAGAGCAAAGTGAAGCGTTGAATACAAAATTATCTGAACAAATAAACACTAGTATGTTAGAGCAAAGTGAATCGCTAAATACGAAAATGTCAGAACAAAGTGAATCGCTAAATATTAAACTGTTAGAACAAAGTGAATCATTGCGGACACAATTAAATAACAGTAGAATTGAGCAAAATGAATATCAGGCGGAACAAGCTAGGTTATTAAAGAGTGAAATTAATGACACTATAAATTCACAGTTAGAGGCGCAAAATAATAAAAACACGAACCAATTAGCTTCGTTAACCGCAGAGATGAAAGAGCACACAAACCAACAGATGATATTACTGGCCCTTGATGTAAGCAAAAATAATGAGAAACAATTAGAGCAGATTAAAAAAAATGGAAAGTATTTTTGATAAAAAACTTAGCATTTTCGATGAAACGGTGTTAGCTAAATTAGAGCAGATTGAAATAGCATGCACAATGAATACAAGCGAGGTCAAAATAGCTCAGGATAAGTTGGAAGGACGGTTTAAGGAGATGGAGAAAAGTGGCAGGGTCATTCAACAACAAATATCAGCAGTAGATGAGAACATATCAGGCATAATTAAAGATATGGACCGTCTCGAGATAAAATCAGCGGAACAGTGGAAAAGCCTAGAAACGGAACAAGAACAATTTAAGAGTACATTAGACGAAAGGCTAAGCCAGATAGAAATTAATCAGGATGAAAATAAGAGCCAGATTGAAGAAAAAATAAGCACGATTAAAGAACAGATCAGGAAAGATTGGAAGAAAATGAATATTGATTCTAGAGAGGAAAGATCCACTATTCTTAAAACAGTAGGCGAAAACCACACGCGTATTCAAGCTTTGGAGCAAGAGGTAAAAAATAAACTTAAAGAGCAGACAGACAGGATCATTAAAGCCGAACTCCGCTCATTAGAACAATCATCTATATTTAAAACGGGAGCATTGAAAGACAAGCAGGATGACTCACATAGTTCCCAACCCAGCATAGCAGGAAGTCAGACTCAAGCAGAGAGCCCATTAACAACAAACACGGAAGGATTTCGCAAGAACGTAGATAGGAGCTCAACACCACAGGACGGTCATCAGCCCACACAACTTATTCAAGTAATTCTCTCAAATGACTACAAACCGCAGAAATACACCGAAAATTCAGGGATAACACCTAAGGCCTTTATCAAAGAGATTGAAGACCATTTCAATGACACTGGGGTACCTGAAGCACGTAGATTGAGAATGATGGAGAGATTTTTATCAGGAAATGTTCTCACCTGGTTTTTAAGTTTCAAATATACATTTGGAACCATGTCAGACTTTAATTTAGCATTTCTGCGCAAATACTGGTCTCCCGCCATACAACAGAGTTTAAGAATGGAGCTTTATTCTAGAAAATACCAAACTACCCAGCAGACGAAATACTCAGATTTCTTTAACATGCAAATGCTAAAATTTCGCGACCTAGATTACCCATTAAACGAAGCAGATTTGGTGATGACAATAGCAAGGCAAATGCCAGTTAATGTACAGCAAGTGCTAGTCGCAGCAAACGTTAGTACGGCCCTACATGCAGAGCAGATATTACGGCAAATAGATGAGACCACATCTCATAGTCATTTTAGAGGAGGAAGACAGCTGGAGTTAGTCAACACCACAGAGGTCGTAAAAACAAAACAAGGAAATACTAAAACGCAGGGTACTAATACAAGCACCTCCACACCTAGGCGAAACCAGGAAGAAGGGGAAAACAGACCATATCAGCGTAACGAAAATCACTACAACAGTAGATACCAGGGCAACAATAGATACCAACAGAGAGGATATCAACAATGGCGTGATAATCGAAGGAATGACAGGCCTTATGGAAGATACGGTGATTACAATGCCAATCAAAGATGGAAAGGAAGGAGAGATCAAAATCAAGGAGATCAACGTAACTATCGAGATGACTGGGATGATAGGCACGCTCAATCACAAAATTACTTAGAGGAGTTACACGCTAATCAAGGTGGAGAACTAGGAAGATGGGAAAAGGCCATTGGGAACAGAAAGAACCCAGATACACATACTGAGGAAGCTGGAAGTCTACTGAGACAAGAGGAATATCAAGGACATGAGCGACAGAAGGATGATGGGAGTCGAAATGGAGCTAAAAAAATGTTAATTTTGGATCAAGGAGACAGTCTCCAAACACAACAGTTGGAAGTTGAAGATGGATGGATAGTAGCGAACATACAAGAATGGATTGCTTTACCAGAAGGCTGCCTGGAGGAGACGGTGAAACCACGGAACGATGAAATTAGGCAATTACCCATTATTTACGCAAGGATTGGTGGAATTAATATAAGATGTTTATTGGATACGGGGTCACAGATCAGTCTAGTATCGGAGGCCTTGGTTCGAGAGTTGGGACGGACTCAGAATATTCCTGTAATTCCGGTACCACAGCTCAAAGTGAGGGGTGTTATTCCTGAACGCACCGTCACTTGTAAACGTCAGGCATACTTAGAGCTGAACATATTGGAACACACTTTTGGGCAAACATTCATTATCATGGCAAAGATGAATTACAATATAATTCTTGGTGCAAATTTCATTTGTGACTATCAAGCAGTGATAGATTTACACAAGAATACAGTCAGTTTTAGAGAATATGACCAGCTGAAAAACGTGGGATTGCATATGGATGAAATCACTACCGAAAGAAATGTAAATTCTTGGGCATTGGAAGCAATATCAGAAGAGACGGAAGAGGAGGTACGAAAGGCGGAAGATAACATCGTAGAAGGGGCTGTTGTGGAACTAGATGAGGAGATAGAATCCCAGGAGATATGGTCTTTATTAACAGAAGGAAATAACAGCGATGCACAATTTGAAGAGTTACTACAGGAGCGGCTCAATGACATTCAACTTGGGGGTGAACACAGAAAACAGTTGGAAGAGATTTTAAGGAAGCACAAAACAGTATTTGATACAGTACCTGGGAAAATTTTAAATTTCAAGTACTCTATGCAAGTCGAGGACTGGTCACCTTTCAAAAGCAGATTGTACCCAATTCCTGAAAAATATCGTGGTCAAGTTAAAATCATTATAGATGAGATGTTAGAAGCTGGAGTGATAAGGAAGACACCTACACCTTATCTAAATGCGATTTTGGCAGTCACAAAACCAAATTGATCTATTAGACTTTGTTTAGATGCCAGAAATCTCAACATGAGACTCATTTTTCCTGAGAATGACAGAGCGCCAATTATCAGAGACGTATTAAAAGGCTTTAAAAACAAGAGCATTTATTCATCAGTCGATCTGACGAGCTCGTTCCACCATCTTGAGTTGGATGAGAAGTCACAGCTTCTAACTGGCTTCTTATTCGATAACCATACATATTGTTTCGTCAGAATGCCTTTTGGAGTCAAAACAGCGGGCTGTGCTTTAATCCGAGCACTGGACCGGAACCTAACCGAGGAAGTAAAGGAGATGACGGTGCGATACATCGACGACATTCTGTTGGCATCCGACAACATTGAAACTCACATGGAAAATTTAGATAAAGTATTGGGCAGCTTGAATGCATCGAATTTCAAAGTAAACCTGAAGAAATCGCATTTCTTCAAGAGCGAGATCTTATATTTGGGTCACGTCATTGACAAGGAGGGAGTGAAGCCAAACCCAGCTAAGATTGAAGCGATAAAGAATTTCCCTACACCAACGAGAGTCAAGCACATTCGGGCTTTCTTAGGCGTAACGGGATTCTTTAAAGAAAACTGTCCAGGTTATACAGAGACTGTAGCTCCAATGCAAGAAATGTTAAAGAAAAATAACAAATGGTCATGGAACGCGGAATGTGAGAAGGCATTCCAAGCAACAAAACAGCTATTGGAAAACTGCATTAAATTAGGATATCCAGATTTCAAGCTCAAATTTATAATCCAAGCGGATGCTTCACTAATTGGGATAGGTGCTATGCTCTACCAAGAGGATCCAGCTAACCTGCAGCACAAAACATATTTGGCATTTGTCAGCCGAAAATTGCGTAAGCACGAGCGAAATTATACTGTAACCGAGCTAGAATTGTTGGCCATCCTTCATGCGCTCCAACAATGGAAACGAATAATTTATGGTTACCCGATTGTTGTCAGGACTGACCACAAGGCACTAACATTCTTGTTTAAGACGTCAATGGCAAGCGAACGTGTGACACGTTGGTCTATATATATTCAGCAGTTCAGCATTGAAATTGAACATTGTCCAGGGAAGATGAACGTGATACCGGATGCACTCAGCAGGAACCCAGAGCCTGATAATGAAGAAACAGCGATGGTACAACACTTGGAGTTAACACCGAAGGACCGGGAATTCTTGGAGGAGTTACGTGAGATACAGCGAGAACAGGAAGCGGAACCATGGATGATGCTATTAATTAAATACTTCAAAAAGCAACTACCTACAGGAACACCTGCATTTCGAGAAGCGAAAGCCAAAGAAGGAAGATATGTTTATGTCAACAATTTGCTGCACAAATGGGTAGATAATGACCACACCAAGTTACGCATATTAGTACCTGCATCGTTACAACGAGGATTGACATGGCATACGCACGAAAGTTACGGTCACGTGGGCTTAGACAAGTGCGAAGCAACAATAGGAGAGACATTTACATGGCCACGTATGAGAACAACTATATGTGACGTCATTACAACTTGTTACCCGTGTCAGAGAACAAAGCCAAATAATTATTTACTGAGGCAATATCCTAGACCATTGCTACCTCAGAAACCATGTGAGCTACTGGCGGTGGACTGTCTTGGTCCAATTCCGAAGGGAAGGAGAGGTTGCCGTCATTTGCTTGTGTGCATTGATGTATTTTCTAAGTTTGTAGTACTATGCCCTATTCAGAAAACAACATCGAAGCAGGTACTCAGTCGCATTCGTAATAGAGTTATTCCAACCCTTGGAAAACCAGAGTTTTTATTATCAGATCACGGCAGTTATTTCACAAGCGCCGAATTCAAGAAAGGAATGGAAGACATGGGTATAAAACATGTTTTAAGCAGTATCCGACATGCCCAAGCTAATCCAAGCGAGAGAGTAATTAAATGTGTAACTTCATATTTGAGGATCTTCATTCCGAACGAACACCACAAATGGGTCGATAAAATTAAGGACGTAGAGACATGCATGAATTCTACCAGGCACGAGTCAACAGGACAAATCCCTATGGTCCTACACAAGAACGAGTATCCAGTAAGAACGTGGAAAAGCATCATTAACTGTCCACAAGATCCCATGATAGCACCAGACCTGCGAATTGAAAGAACGAGAGCATACATGAGAAAACAAGCAGACCGCAGATTACGACGAGTAAGAAATAAGAGGTTCCACGGTGATCTTGAAGTCAACCAGCTCGTTTTGGTAAAACGACCTGCTACATCGGACCCAGAAAAGAAAATCTTTAGTAAATTCTGCGAGAAATTCATAGGACCCTATTCTATCGTAAGAAACCTTGGAAATAATGCATACAGAGTGAAAGAATTGAGCACAGGAACAATGTCAGTTTACAACGCTGCCAACCTAAAAAAATATCGTCGAAGTGAACCATGGTAGCGCCGAAATAATGACGCTGTTTGAATATACGGACGTCCTACTATCAACAAAGTCAACGGGGAGCAGTTGAGTACGGCACGTGATGAAGGAGGAAGTAGAGCTGTTGTTGACAAATATTAACGAGGCGAGTAAGGTGTTGCCGCAGGCATCAGAGCGTCACGCAAGAGTGGAAGGGGGAGAGACAAGCAGGATATGAAAACGAGTAAATGCCATTGAAGACAGGAGCGGCTAGAACAAGTAAGAAAAAGGGGTGATTCTGGAAATAAAACAAATTGGCCTACGGAAGTCTTGTAAAATTGTCGACTTTATTCCTAAGTTCGAAATTTTGTGAGTGGGAGAGTTGTGAACCCTTTACCCTATGTTGGTTAAATGATTCTACTTTTATTTCTTCAATTAATAAATATTTCAACCAGCATCATGAAAGTAGACAGACAGTGATGAGGAAATTTCAAGCATTTGTTGGAGACAGTAGGGACATACCTGCATCAGTTTAACAAAAGGCTAAATACTTGAGCTATGAAAAGAAATAGCATAGCGATGTATCACGAGGGCAGGTGTGGCTACCTCAATTTTAGAAGCGACGCGCGGTGAGACATGGTTCTGGTATGTTCATTGTGATATTCGCGCCTAGAAGAAATATGATGCAGTAACGTGAATGGCTGATGAAGAAAATAGACACTCCCAAGACGCCAAGATCTACTAGAAACCGCCAAATTATTAGAAATGGAGAACCAATGAGAAGAGAATGCCTACTTGCGCGCCAACTCCGGCTGGGGTACGCGGCGGCTAGTATTCACGCGGGAAATCGCCTAGACAAAATCTCTACGATCGATTCTAGGATTAATGGGCATATTCTTGACCTGTGCAATATTACGAGTTCAGCGATATTTATTTCATTCCTGTATCACAATTATTTCGAGAAATTTTTACATAAAATCCCCCTCCATCTAGACCCAAGGGCCAGTTCATATATAAGTGTGTCGAAGAGCCAAGACATTATTATTATTCTGTTCGTCTGAGGACGTAGACTTTTATTCCGTGTGTCGAGGACACAAGACTTTGATTCTGTTCGTCTGAGATAGACTTGTATTTTTGTGTGTCGAGGACACAAGATATTCATTGTAAAGTGTTAAATTCAGTGATAGATAGTCATAGTACTATAATTATAGGGGCAGTATCGTCGATAATTCGCCAACGAACAGTGACAGGGAATTTAGTACCTGAACAAGCGAATTTAGTAGTCAGACATAAAGTGTATAATAATCCAATTTTTGTATCAGCGCAAGGATGACATCGATGAATGCAGAGGAAGTTTGGAATTCTCAACACTCCGTCCAGATGGCTGATATGAGATAAAGAACCATCCAGTTGGGGAATGGCGTCTGATGTTCTTTGACGGATGACTACAAAAGAGATGAGTACATAATAATATTTTATTATTTGTTAAATTAACTTATGGTTTATGGGACATATTTTTTGTAAATACTTTGCTTGTGTGATTAATGTAGTATATGTAGTTTGATCTGACACACTTTTGTTTGGAAGCAGCTCGCACAATTGTAGTTGATGGAAGGTTCTTTTCTTTGTGTTGTGTTAACTAACGTAGCTATGTGAACGGCCGTGTTCGCCTATGTTACGAAGTGCGGTTAAAAACGTCTCTCGGAGATATGTCGTGTTTCAGAAGTAGGACTGAATTAATCTAATTATATAGTAGATTGGAGGGTAATTAAATTTTGTTGAGATTTATTATTGATCAGATTCAGTGTGATTATTGCCTTTGGAGCAATGTAATTTGTGACGAAGAGTATTCAGCTCTATCGTAAGTTTTAAATATTGTGTTAAATGTTTGCGAGCTCTAATTCAGCAGACCCGTGTGAAAGGCGTTATGTCAGTCCCAGATGTGTGTATTGTGAGTATATATTTTTGTGGTATTACAAGCGGGAATTTCAGCAGAGACTGATTTCTGTCAGCTTGGTACCAGATTCATATTGTATCCTTGCGAGGACAATTATGGATATGTGATTATTGTCTGACCATATGTTGAGTTGGAGGAGATGTTAGTTGCTGTTGATTCCTTGAGATAACAGTCCAGCTGGTCGGCTATTTATATACACTGGAAGGGGGACATGACTGGTATTGAGGAAAGGGTGAGTTGTTGTCACAAGGGCTGGCTGAGTTTCGCAAGCAAGCTCATCATTAGTGGAGTGCACGTCTGGCTCCCAATTTACTTGAATATAAATATAAATGTGAGAAACTGATCAATGGTAAAATTGTTTAAATAAATGGGAGTTGCCTACGAAACACGATAACCTTCGAAGCGTTTCTTTAACATGCAATTTTGTTAATATAAAGTAATCTTAACCACTCAGGTGGTTTGTTGTTGTTGGTTTATTCTATGTTTATTTTCCATGTCAGTGACCCGTGAGTCACGTGCGGCGCTGTGTTTCCTTGTTGTTGAGTATCTGGCCATTGTGGCAGCTCATTTGGTTAAGTGTGTCACCACACTAATAAGGGTCTCAGAGAGATGCCTGTAAATAGTAGAGTTGTAATATGTGTGTCAGAATTAGATTTAAGGATTTTTATTAATGTTATGCCCATATCCATAAACGTTGATTTACGAGATGATTGTTCGTGAGCACCGTGGCTGTTAACCCGTTGTGAACGAACGATCATCCAAGTACTCATTTCTCGTAGATAGTCATCACGCGAACATAAATTCATATGCAAGGTTGTGGAACTTGGATCCACATTTTATTAGAAAAGGGGAGATCCATCTGACTCCTCAAAGTGATAGATATTCCTGTCAGGGAAAAATTCAGGGAGGATTTTGTTTATTTTTGTTTGTTTTATTCTTTTATGCACAAATTAGTTATTAAATCTTGTTATTATCTTACGTTTTGTCTCCTTACTTTCTTAATTATAGTTTTTATCCTATAACCCTTGCCTCAGAAAAGCACGTAGTTTGGCGGACGTAAACACCACACTATGAACTGAACGCGACCCCTTGATCTAAGATTCTTGCATAAAACACTGCTATTCTGAAGGGTTCACTATAATGAAACTTTTTTACTTTTTATGTTTTTTTGAAAACACTCGAATTTCGAAAATCCTATATTTTGGAAACTAGGAACTCTACAAAAAAAATTGTTTGACATAAATGAAAGTTCCCTATGCCCTCTACCCCCCAAATAAATGTCAAGTCTCTAGGATGAAAACCTGTAGTAGTGGGATGGGGAGAGAGCTGCGCCACTTCTTATTGAGCCACCCTCGTATTTGCCCCGAACCTGATATCTCGCTAACCAATGGTCGGATTTGAACATACAGGGTGTCCTAGCACTCGTAGTGATGCCCCCTACTTTTCTATAGGCTCTTTATTTAATTAAACGACCAAAACTAAAAGGTCATGTGCTTTTAATATCTCGCGTACCAATCATGCTAGAGGTGTGTTCGACAGGTCCAAAGACTCGGGCTGACGTCCTCTTTGCTATAGACCATTCGTTATAATTTTTAATAAAATTGGAAACTCGATTTTGGGGTAAACACGTGTTTTTTGTGATTTTGCCGATATCTCACGAACCAATAACGCTAGAGGCATGTACGACGGGTCCGAGGACTTGGGGTGACGTCCTCTTTGCTATGGACGACTCTTTGTAATTAAAAAAAATTGGGAAACGCGATTTTGGGGGTAAACATGTGTTTTTTGTGATTTTTGTCGATATCTCACGAACCTATAACGCTAGAGACGTTTACGAGGTGTCCTAGGACTCGGGCTAACGCCCCCTTTCGAGCGTGGTAGATATTTTTTCCAAAAAATAATTCACAAAGGGCCTAACGCCATACATGTTGAAAAAACTTTTTCTTTTTCTTTACCTGTTTATAATGTCCATGAAGCGTGGTGGTTGAGAGAGACGATACGGCTGGGTGTGTGTGTGTGTGTCGCTGACCACGGTGGCTGTGTTCAATAGATCAATCGCTATTTCGACGGGTCGGTTTATGACAGAGCGAGGGTGCGTTTTTTTCACACTTTTTACCTTTAACGTGTAAACGGTGATGAGAACTTGGTTCTATGTTGGTCGAAGCGAGTACAGAAAACAAACTTGCCGAGGAGCAGGAGGTGAATGTCATTTGAGCTTATTGGAAGGCGTTGATCTGACTTGACAACAGGTGACGCTTGAAGGTGAAATAATCTGACCATTGTGGTGGCAGGGAAGATCGAAATGCATGTGAACACATGTGTGAAACCACATGCACGCTAAACCAGTGACATCCTGTCTCGCTTCGTACGTGACAAAATGCAAGTCCATGTGAAATTTGATCTACCACAGGTGTTCGCCTGGGACGTTAGCTGTCCACGTGCATGATAACTGTTAACAAGTCACATCCTGTTTTGCTTCGTACGTGACAAAATGCAAGTTCATGTGAAATTTGATCCGGCACAGGTGTTCGCCTGGGACGTTAGCTGTCCACGTGCACGATAAGAGAATGTTCAAAGCGTGGGATTCGCTGAATCAGTAAAAAGTATGATGCAACTTGTGGGAATGATGTAACAACCAATAGATAGGCAAGAGCTGCGAACAGCAGGGGTGGGAGGTGAAGGGAGGGAGAGGGGGAGGGGTAATGTATGAGAGAACACAAGTGGAAAGAGAAAGAAATATGTGGAGCTGAAGACTGTACACATAGAGCTATAAGTGGTGTACAACATGTGTGAATAAATAAAAAGTACACAGGTTCACACAACATGTAGTTTATTGATCCAAGAATTAAACGTAGAGTTAAACCCTAACCATTTGACGTAGAGTTTATTTCCTTTTTGTTTCAACAATTTTTCCACAAGATAATGCTGAGGAAATGCTGTTTTCTGAAGTTCATGTAGATAAAATCTACCTTTTATGGGTTGATGGTTGAGGTCCTCGAGTAAATAGGTGACTGGACTGTCCAAGTAGACTCGACGAATTCGAAATAGTTCAGTCCCCCACTGAGGCGTGTAGCCCTTATTGAAGGCAGACTTAAATTTGCTCACACGAACAAAATCCCCAATGTTCAGTCGGTGACGTTTAGGATCGGCTGTTTTTATGGGGTTAAACAGTTTATCCAATCGCTGAATATTTTTAGTTACGAGACGTGGCTTGGTCCCAATCGTTCTATGTTTGGTGTCATTGTAACGTGATACTAGCTCAGGTAACATGTCCAACCAGCGATACGTGCCCTGAGCTGTAAACGCTTTCCACATATGGGTTTTCAATGTTCGGTTGAACCGCTCGACCACACTGGCTTTCAGATTGCTGTACGTGGTGTAATGGTGAATATCCTTAGATTTGAGAAAACTGGAGAAATCCTTGTTGAAAAATTCTTTCCCCTGGTCGGTTTGTAGCAACTGAGGTTGACGTTTGGAGTGTTGAATAATATGTTGAAAGGCCTTGGTAACTAGTGGGCCAGACTTGCGACGCACAGGTTCAACAAAGGCCATTTTGGAATAGACATCAATGACGGTCAACATATAGCGTACACCGTCGTTAACGCTAGCATAGGGTATCATTTCAACCAAGTCAGCCTGCCAAAGTTCATCCACACCTCGTGAAATCACCTTGAGTCGCGGATAGTGACGCCTAGCTGGGCGATGCAACTCGTGAGCAATACCCATTTTAATGGGTGAGGGCTTAAACAATAATTTTGGCATTTCGAAGTTCTTGTTCAATTTCTTGAATTTCCCAATCGTGACCGGTGTGGCCAGCTTGACGTGAAGCATGCAACAACTGTAGCCGCTGGACGAGCTTATTGGGATTGTGCCAGTAGGTAACATCCACAAGGGGTTTTAATTGTTTAAATGTCACTCCCGAAGCGGATGCTTTCCGACGAGTACTTTGACTGGTGGGAAACATTTTTGCAATGATGGTTTTATATTTTTGAGATATATTGGCATTCACTTGTTGCGTGGGATCATACTGTCTTTTGTGGGCATGGGTATCCAATAAAATGGATTTATATTTGTCAAGATCCTCTGACGTATAATCATGGAAAGAGGGGGTCCGAGAAAAGAGCAGCTTTAACAGTCCTGGCGTCAATTTATAGTTGATGTTCTTAATGACAGCTTTAGTACGAGCAAATTTAATGGATGAATCGCCAATTTTAAAACTATCATCCTCATAGCGAACACCATACGCGGTATCAGTGTTTCCAATAAATAGATCGGTGAAATAGGGTTCCAATGTTGATCCATAATATTTTATTAAAATGGTTTTCAGTTGAGCTTTATGTTGAGGGGTGGCCAAGAGTTGTGAAAACGGAGACGCCCTGGAAGGGCAAGGTGTTTCGACCATGGCCAAGGATTTCTTTTTTCTCAAAAACTCTGCAATGGGTGCGGCCTTTTTTTGAGGCGTAAACACATGCTCTTCCTCATCCTCAACTTCACTAACACTAGTCAAATCTTCCTGTTCCTCTTCCTCTTCCTCAGGGTCCTCGTGCAGCGTCTGCGTGGCTTGTGAAACGGTGGGTAGCGTTTCAGATGGCTTGAAAGAGGGTTTCAACATGGCTTTTAGTGGAGGTGCTAAATGTTGCTGAATAAACAAAGCATGATTTGCACGTGATTGTTTCAATTGACGAAACTTTTGGCGAATAGTATTTTTTGCTCTAATAATATGCTTTTTCAATTGACTCTCTGCTAACGCCATGGTGTCTTGACAAATGACTTGCCGGGGAATGAGACAGGGCCTTAAATAGCAATAAAATGATCAAACCCTAAGCGATACCGTCCTTGGTTGAGTTCACTTTGTTTGTCAATCACTAAACAGGCATGACGTTGAGTGTTCCAGCACTTGGCACACAATTCTGTAAACATTTGAAAGGTCATATCTGGATTCACATGTTCATTATAAATGTGACGACTGTTCCTCTCGTCCTGACGAAATAAAACAATGACATTGGCATTGTCACGAATCAACTGTTTGGACATTTTAGAATACGTTTGCCCAAGATAGAAGCAATCGATATGTTTGTGTCGACCCATGCTGAAATAGCTTTGAATGATGCCTTGACGTTCAGTGGATACATCATCGAAAATCATGAGTGAATCAGGCTTTACCTCATCCGGTGAAATCACATTTTCTTGCATGGAAAATGTAAAATAACCCATATTCTCTTTTTGTAATCCAGACATGACTTGATCCAGAAACACGTAGAGGGGTTGGTAGAGAGATTTTGCAAAAATATATATATTTTGAAAACGCAGACCATTGGGCGCTGTAATGAGCGTTAGCAAAAGATTAGTCTTTCCACAGCCGGAAGGCCCCACAATGATGCAGCGAATGGAAGATGGAAACAGTGAACCATGGCGATGTTCACGTGATGTGGGACAGAGATGGGAAACCATGTCCCCCACGGGGAATGACTCTTGCTGCTTAATAATCTTCATGTCAACTAAGGCTTAGACAGGCTAGCAGGCTGTCTATATACAGGACACCGAACCTTGTCATAGAAACAGTAGACTGGTACTACAGGTTGACGATGGATGTCTTTGGACGTGCGTTGATGGCCAAAGCTAGGCCTGTCCCCATACATGATCCTAAACAGGAAACAGATCCTGCTAATAAACACTATGTGGATAGGTCACTAGTGCCACGCACAAAACAGGGAGATTATGACTTTAAGGGAAAGCGGTTAACCCATGTAAAACATCCTCAAGTGTCTACAGACGTTACTACGAAAAAGTATGTGGATAACAAAGTGTATGAGTTTTATGACAAAGTGCCCCAGCTTACGGTGAATGGCTATAGCGCTAATCACCATCGGATTATTCACGTGGAAGACCCACAAGACGAAGACGATGTTTGTACCAAGCGTTACATGACCTATGAAATGAAAAGGCTTTATAAATTTATCCCATCTGTATTTTTAGTGTATCTGACAAATGAAAAACCTGTGAATGACAGAAACCATTTACCGCTAGTCCATGATCAGCACTTGACCTATGTGCTTGCTTCGGGTTTAAGCCACTATCGATTACACTATGATGGAACCATTCACATCAAATATGCCATACCTGATGAGAACCATTTACAAATAAAGATAAATGGTCATAGGATGTTGGTCCATGACCATGAAATGGTCAATGCAGGTGACGAATTATCCTTTCACCTCATGTTGACATGGGATGAAAAGCAAGCGGGAAAAACCATAATCGATTTCCCACTTTATGTGGAATTGGAATATACAGCCATGAAATAACCATCTGACGTTAGTTGTGATTTACACTTTCTTGTGAAAGGTTGTTGGTCATTATCATCATGGTGAAACAAAGGTATGCAGTGAGAAAGACTAAAAAAAGGACTTTGTCCTTGGCAAAGCCAGGGTTTTCAACATTCGTGGCCAAGCCCTTGCGAAAGAAAAAAAAGAAAAAATAATGTATTGACCATAAGGAAAGCCTTTCGAGCAGCACAGAGACATGTTATTCCAAAACGTCGGCGACAGGTTTCAAACCAAGGGCGAGTGATTCCCGTCCCCAAACGAGCGGGATTTTTACCTGCATTATTTGCCGGTTTGGCTGCTCTGGGTTCACTTTTGGGCGGTGCCAGTGCAGTGGCGAAAACCATTAAAGCCGCGCAGCAGGGCAAGCAACAACTCAAAGAAAGTCAGCGACACAATGAAACGATGGAAGCGATTGCCATGGGGGCTAGAAATGCCAATTTAAAGCCAGCCTTTTATCAACAAGGATTTGGGATTTCACCATTTCGAAATATTAAAAAAAAAAAAAATAACCTCAGCCATAGCAAGACATGCCCTGACGCATCAACAAGTGGAAAGCTATGCTAAACAACTAAAGCTTTCTCATTTTCGAGGTGTGTTTATGCGAAACCAATTACCCCCACGACCCTGGAAACAGGAATGTGCTGTTGTCAATTTGGATGATCACCGAGGACCAGGGACGCATTATGTAGCTTATGTCAAAGAGGGATCCACTGTATGGTACTTTGACAGTTTTGGAAATTTGCCCCCGCCCATGGAACTAGTGACCTATTTTGGAAACAGGATCAAGATATATTATAATGTGAAACGTGAGCAAACGTTTAACAGCCAACAGTGTGGACGTTTGTGTTTAATTTTTTTATATAAGACGCAGCATAAGCAAAAGCGCCACCAGTATGTCAGCAGAAAGTAAAACGTTTACAGTGCATGGACGTGGACCTGAAGTCAGCCTAGACTTTTACCCTCCTATCGAATTGAGTGAAAAACCCTATGGTTTAGGACTTGTTTCTCTTGAAACGTACAATCGAATATACAACATACGTGAAAATGTGAACAACAAGTTTTACTATGATGATTCTGTGCTCACCTTGAACTCTGGTGGATACACGATCGATGACATTTATGAACACATTTATGTGGTGTTGATCAATCAATATGGTTTAAAGTCATTTCTCGAGGGAACGCACAAGTTTGAACTTGTAGGCAATACCAACACTCATCGCTGCAGTATTTTCTCTACCTTCAACATTGACTTTAAAACACACCCCGATTCCATTGGCCCATTACTAGGATTTAAACCACGTGTGTTGGAGCCCAACAAAAAACATGAATCAGACCATGAAGTGAAATTCATTGAGGACCATCATGTGTCGGTGACGTGTAATATTATTAGCCAAGTGTACACCAATCAAGAACCATCGCATTCGCTATATGACTTTATTGTGACATCGCCCAATGGGTATATTATTCGTGAAAACCCTCCAGTGGTGCTTTTTCATTCTGTGGCTGTCGATAGTATTAGTAATATAACATTAAGACTGATCAATAGAGATCAACAACTCATTGATCTAGATTCTACCACACCAGTGACTTACAAGTTAGTGCTAAAGCCACTATGAAGTTTGTGTATAAAGCAACAACACCGTCTAGGAATGGTGTTAGTTGTTTGCCACGTGAATACACGTTAACATCTCAAGGCAAGCAGATTTTACAGCATTTGGGTTACCACGTCAACCCTCATAATGAATTCTATCCTAGAGATAGCGAACCGCATCGAGGAACAACCAGGAGTGGTAAGAATTGATCTCCATTCCTATCAAGCTCAAACACCTGGACTCAATAACAATGATGAAATGCAATTTGTTATCAACAACCAAGATATTTACACCCTACCGCATGAAAGTGTCATTCAGATTGAAGGTCGGCTCACCAAAGCCGATGGCTCTACACCCACCACATCCAAGTTGGCCAACCATGGTTTGGCCTTTCTGTTTTCTGAAGTGCGGTATGTCATTAACGATATCGTAGTGGATAGCACTCGAAATGTGGGCATTTCCAGTGTCATGAAACTATACCCCTCTTATAGTGAGGAAGAAGCTAAAACACTTTGCGTGGCAGGTTGGTGTCCTGACTCGACCAATGACTGGATGATACACACCGATGGGACCTTTACTGGATATTTACCTCTTAAACTGGTTCTAGGCTTTGCTGAAGATCACCAACGCGTTGTGGTTAACGCAAGGCAAGTGCTTTATCTGGTGAGAGACAGGAGTGATAATAATGCACTCAAGGGAGCCGACAATGCCCCCATCGATTCAAAAATTCAACTACAACGCTTGCTATGGAAAGTGCCTCATGTGACCCTTGAAGATAGCAAAAAACTGGACATACTCAAGATGGTAAAGAGAGATATACCTCTACCCATGGAATTTAGAAGCTGGGCACTCCATGAGTATCCGCTATTGCCCACTACCAACACACACAGTTGGTCTGTAAAAACAGCTCGCTATACAGAGAGACCTCTCTACCTGATCGTGGGATTTCAAACGATTCGCAAGTATCAACAAACCAAAGATGCCACGCAATTTGATCACCTGCAATTGAGAAATGCACGTCTTTTCCTCAACGGAGCTGTGTTTCCCTATGAAGGACTGGATTTGGATTTTTCAAAAAATAAGTTTGGGCCCCTGTACGACTTGTTTTCTAAATTTCGATGGTCGTATTATCAAAAAGAGAACGGCCCCATGCTACTACCCCAAGCGTTTAAAGCAAGAGCACCACTGATTGTTTTTGACTGTTCATACCTGGAAGAGTCTGTCAAGCCATCCAATATCGACATTCGACTAGATTTTGAAACGCATGACAATGTACCAGCCAATACGACGGCCTACTGTTTGATTATTCACCACAAACAAGTCAACTATTATCCACTGTCCAACCAAGTGACGAGTGTATAAATAACAGGTCATCCCACGTCAAGCCGCTCAGTCATGTCTTGCTTTAAAGCCTCAAGAGACGTTACATCCATGAATTTAAACTCTGAGGAACAACGTTTCAAGACTTTTGCCACATGGCCCGTGCCTTTCATAAACCCTCAAGCCTTGGCGGCCGCTGGATTCTACTATTTAAAAACAAGAGATGAAGTGAAATGTGCCTTTTGTCCCATCATCATAGACCAATGGCAGGAGGGCGATGAACCCATGCAGGAACATCAGCGCTGGTCACCCACCTGCCCCTACCTGTGCAGAATGAAAGTGGGAAATATACCCTGTCATTCAAGCTATCCCTCACTTGTGTCTCTGGGTGATGAAAATAAAACAAGTTACGATACATGTGGGCCGTATGGTATCCATGGTGCTTCGGTGAGCAGCTCACCATCAAAAACGCCTAGTTTAGAGACATTGGGACATCATCGGTGTTATGGACGTTACAAACACAAGAGACTATATTGTTGTATCAGTTGCTATCGTCCTTATCCCAAAATGAGAAAAGCCTGTAAGACGTGTTATGATAATAAAATGATGTAATTCTTAAATTCTTATTTTTGCATGTCCCTCTGTCCTACCCTAACCTCAATTTGAAACTAGCATGGAAGGTAAGCCCATGCCATGATCACACGTGATCGTCAGTCAGTCGTCAGTTGAACTTGGTCCAGGCAAGCGTCAACATGTTGCGCACACTCATTGTGGATTGCCAAGGGTTTAAAATTGGTGACAACAAATTTATATTTAAACAAGTGGCCATGATCGATTGTACCACGTTTTGGATATCGCAAGCTACGCATTTGCTCTTTAAACCACCCCATGCTTTTGATTTGTTGTGTGAAAAAGACCGTAAACAAACCCAGTGGATTGAAAATCATAGGCAACTAGACTGGAATCAGGGAACCATTTCCTATAAATATTTGGACGTGGTCATGAAAGCACACTTGTCCTCGGCCAATGTGGTATTTGTGAAAGGTAATGAAAAACGTCAATGGTTGCAACCATTTTTGGCGTCTTACTGCCAATGTATCGACCTCATGGAGTTGGGCTGCCCCTCCCTGCAAACGCTCATGAATACTTGTTCCTGTGGCAACATTACCCATACAGCCCTATCGCATGCGTGGCATCTCTTTCATTGGTTAACCACTCATGCCTGCTGGGAGTTGTTAAACAAAATTATAACTCAAGATTTACCTGTGAATGATGTCAGTGAGATTTCTACAAGCGACGTGTAAACATCTACAGCACGTGATACCATGGAGAAAGGCAATGCTACGGACAAAGCCATCGGCAAGTTCTTTGTGTGCAAAAAGAAACTAGACAGTTTTACCAAAGAGGAACTCTTGGCGCTGCCCAAGTCGTTCATTTATTATGTGGCCGCCAACGCGGTCAAAGAAATCTGGCAACATGTACCAAAATCATGGACTCAAGACCCTGTGTTGAGTGAATTGCAACCCTGTACGGATTACGATCACCATAAGCAAGTGGCCATGGCAAAAATACCGTCTATGCGTCAGTGTGCGACTTGCCAGCTAGTGAAACTGTATCACGGTCATAAAAGTCCGTGTAAAGACTTTGTTGAATCATTCCACGGGAGTCATGGCGAGAAAAAGCAACAACAACAACAAACACAAACATCGTCCACAGAGGAGGAGGAAGACCAAACGTTTTTACCGTCGATGGAAAAGGATATGCCAGACCTGTACTGGCAATGGCGTCATTGACAAAGTGATTCAATACTTACCTTTCGAAATCCATCTTCCAGGTTATCGTTTTTGCGGCCCTGGAACTCGTCTCGAAAAACGTTTACAACGTGGTGATGTACCCATTAATCTTTTGGATCAAGCATGCAAGGAACATGACCTTTCTTATCGCCATAGTCATCCTGGTTTAAGACATGTGGCAGATAAATTGTTATTGAAGAAAGCTAAACAACGTTTCACATCCAGTGATGCCTCAGTGGGTGAAAGGATGACAGCCCTAATTGTCATGAGTGCTATGAAAGGAAAGTTGATGATGCATGGACATAAACATTGAGGAGTGAGGAATTGGGATGTGTTTGTACTCTATTTTTCTTTTGTCAATTCACTATGACTATGAAATAAAAACAAAGGTTTGCCAGAGCACGATGTTTTGTGTTTTTATTATTTTTAGCCTACTTTCGATTTTTGCAAAAAATGAAAGTAGACTTATGAGATCAACACAGGGCGAAAAAAGTGTGTCTGTCCGTGTGTGTGTATGTGTGTGTGTGAGTCTGTGTGTGTGTGTATGTGTGTGTGTGAGTCTGTGTGTGTGTGTGTGTGTCTGTGTGTGTGAGTGTGTGTACTCTGAATGTCTGTCCCCCCCTATCAATTCGAACACGGTGAAACCGAATTGAATGAAATTTGGTACAGAGGTAGCACTAGTAAAGGACACCTCAGTGTCATACTTTATATTGCCGCCATCTTTACCAAAACAGAATGGCGGCCACTCAAATGTTCAAAACGTAAAATCAAATTACGGCTAAACTAATCATCCGATCTCTACCAAATTTGGTGACAACATACCTTTATATAGGACGCGTCTTTCACCCAAAATTCAAGGTCATCGGCCATGCCATTTCAGGATGGCGGCCGTGTGAATTATGCAACCATTTTAATAAATAGCTTAAGACCCACCAATTCCGATTATCGAGCCTAGGGGGGTTTAAGCTATCCTGAAGGTCGTGATCCGTTATTTATTATAATTTAATATTATAATATTACACAGTATGAGTGGCTTAAAAGAGCTGAGCCGTTTGTGTCACACGACAAGATGGCAGCTGTCCTCATGTGCCTGTCTTATATTTCAGTAGTTTTAGTATGTTGTATGTGATAAACCGTACTGATACAATAATATAAACTTTGTATGAAATGATCTTTAATGAAGATGTAGGCCCTACTGCAGTGAAGAAATCGTTTATTTAAAGTCATTATTTGCCAACAGTGTGTATCTAATATGTCAGTTAAGAACACCTGACGTCATGGATACGGTTAGCTCTGGGCTAGCATGTTAGTCTGACACGCAGTTGACTGGGGATCGAATACTGCTACAGTTAGGTTTTTTTTTCTTGAATTCTTTTACAAATGATGTGCACGAGCTTTTCCCACAGATACTGAATAAAATGTCATTTAGCTCAAAGGAGAGGATAAAGTATACACTCGTATATTAATAAAATTACAGTCCCAGCATCGCACATAAACAGAAGACATTAGAAAAAGGAGAATAGAAGAACTAGATACACGTTGCCATTAACCACAGCCTTCTTAATGCCTCTGTACGGTGCTGTCCTCTTGTGGGTTATGTGGGTAATATTGTTCCAAACATAACGCTGTGTAAATGCCTTAGCTGGCCTCCTGAAGTATGGCAATTTTGTAATACTGGTAGTTCAACTACACACATCAAAAAAAGTTTTGCATCACCTCGGTTCCCAGATCTCCGGCATATAGACGTTGACTGTGTATATTGTATCCAAGATACAGTCCCTTTGACTGTTCATAGATGTCACTAAAACTGCTCAAAGATGTAAACAACCATGCATGAGCAGGGCCTATTAGACGGAGGGGGTACGACAGCCGATCAGTTCCAGTCATTCCACCAGGACGAAGGTACGCTGCTCATGTTGTCTGTAGTTCTACCATGCCTAGAAGGTCAATACCGCAGTTCGATCGCGTCCGCATTGTTACTTTGTGTCAAGAAGGGCTCTCAACAAGGGAAGTTTCCAGGCGTCTCAGAGTGAACCAAAGCGATGTTGTTCGGACATGGAGGAGGTACAGAGATACAGGAACTGTCGATGACAGGCCTCGCTCAGGCCGCCCAAGGGCTACTACTGTAGTGGATGACCGCTACTTACGGATTGCCACTCGGAGGAACCCTGACAGCAATGCCACCATGTTGAATAATGCGTTTCGTTCAGCCACAGGACGTCGTGTTTCAACTCAAACTGTGCGCAATAGGCTGCATGATGCGCAACTTCACTCCCGACGTCCATGGCGAGGTCCAGCTTTGCAACCCCGACACCATGCAGCGCGGTACAGATGGGCCCAACAACATGCTGAATGGACCCCACGGAATTGGCATCACGTTCTCTTCACCGATGAGTGTCGCATATGCCTTCAACCAGACAATCGTCGGAGACGTGTTTGGAGGCACCCTGGTCAGGCTGAACGTCTTAGACACACTGTCCAGCGAGTGCAGCAAGGTGGTGGTTCCCTGATGTTTTGGGGTGGCATTATGTGGGGCCGACGTACGCCACTGGTGGTCATGGAAGGCTCCGAAACGGCTTTACGATACCTGAATGACATCCTCCGACCCATAGTGCAACCATATCGGCAGAATATTGGAGAGGCATTTGTCTTCATGGACGACAATTCTCGACCTCATCGTGCACATCTTGTGAATGCGTTCCTTCAAGATAACGACATCGCTCGACTACAGTGGCCAGCATGTTCGCCAGACATGAACCCTATCGAACATGCCTGGGATATGTTGAAAAGGGCTGTTTATGGACGTCTTGACCCACCAACCACTCTGAGAGATTTACGCCGAATTGTCGTTGAGGAGTGGGACAATTTGGACCAACAGTGTCTTGATGAACTTGTGGATAGTATGCCACGGCGAATACAGGCATGCATCAATGCAAGAGGACGTGCTACTGGGTATTAGAGGTAGTGGTGTGTACTGCAATCTGGACCACAAATGCTGAAAGTCTAGCTGTATGATGGTACAACATGCAATGTGTGGGTCTCATGAGCAATAAAACGAGCTGAAATGTTGTTTGTGTTGATCTCTATTCCCTTTGTATTTAAAGGTTCCGGAACTCTTGGAACCGAGGTGATGCAAAACTTTTTTTGATGTGTGTATTAGCCACGATCGCGTTCCGAATACCTTTAAACACTGCCAGCTGGATCGCCTCCCTCTTGGCTACTTTAAACTGCCTACTCATTCAACACCCATAGAACACTGCCATCGTAGTACATTACGATGGCAGTGCATAGGCGTACAAGATAAAGATTAATTCGCTGATAGGTCGCAGCACCACCTACTGTGATTGGGGCGGAAGATGATTGGGGCGGAAGATTCTTAATTTTGCAGGCTGGCTTAATATAGAGATTAACGGACGTGAATGCATTACAATAAGTTAGTAGTTTTGTTATTCAATCATCATAAAGTATATAATATTGATCTTGACACTTACTGGCTTATTATCAATATAAAAGAAAACAAACAATACATTGTGGTTGGGGTGATAGTTTTAGGGATGAGGACAAAGAGTCATAAAGATACCCATACATTTAGGAGAAAGTAGGCTATATGTTCTTTGCTGAACATTTTGTTTAAAACCATGATGTTGATGGCTGATTTCTCATTTTCACATTTCACACATTGCCATTATGCCAATTTGCAATTTACAGTTTTTGAAAACGTTCGTTTCAAGTTTAACGTTTTTGATGATATGGATTTTTCCATTTTGCTGATGACACTTTTTAAACAATGACCGTTTGAAGTTTTTGAATTTTCATATTTCACATATGGCCATTTCCAGTTTTTTAAAAATGTCCGTTTTAAGTTTTGCGTTTTTTGGTGATATGGAAACATGGATTTTCCATTTTTCTGTTTTGACATTTTTCCATTTGGTGTATGTCGAAAGTTGAGATTTGACAATGATGTTGATGCGAATGCTTGACCTTGATAATACTGTAATGTGCTGATGCGTGTTTGGAGAAACGTCGAGGTCTACGACTACTGCAGGTAAGACTGTCTTTACAAAAATAATGGCTTTTGACTACCACATTTCAATGAAGAAAAAAAAAAAAAAAAAAAAAAAAAAAAACAACGAAACTATTGAAAACAAAATAAGTATATAAGCAACCATTAACCCCCTCCCCACCCACCCACCCTACCTCACCGTGTCTACTCTGGTCAACCATACACATCAGTTTCTCTCTCCACTCATACATTCACACCTGTCTTTGGAAACAAACACAACCACTTTATTTATTCCCAAAAGCACATTCTCGACATGCACACTCATCCCAAAAGAACTTTTTTTTTAGTTTACCATTTTACCATTTCAAAAAAAGAAAAAAAAGCTACTAAAAATCTTACTTATTTCATATTTACAATTTAAAAAACTTTGTACAGCTTAAAGGAATCAAACTGTTCACCAATCAAAAAAAAATCAAAAAATAAACTTGCATAGAACTTTTTTAAAGAGCAAAAGGTCCAAGTGGATTGCCACTATTTACAAAATCTACTATTTACAATTGCAGAAACCAATATTTACAAAATACTAAATCTACAAGTTATATAAAGCTATGTCCCATAAACGATTAAACAGTGAAATCACACCTCCTCCTCCTTGCGATCATAACCCCAGGGCAGGCTGGTGAGCAGGTCATCAGCCCACACACTTTTGTTATCCATGGAGGCGAGGGTGCGTTTTCTCTGTTCCACAAGATACAAATGATGGTTGCTGGATTGTATCCTACACTGTGTATGAGACATAGCTTTGCCAGTGTGTAAAACCATTAAGTAATCGTCTACACGTAGCGATTTTACCACTGCTCTACCTACACCTTTTGCTCTTTTGGATTCCTTACAGTCGAGTGTGCGATAAGCATACATTTTCGAAGCCAAACCTACGAATTCCATCATAATGGAATCACCGCATTCATCTTTTAAAACGCCCATTTCCTTCTTGTTCTTTATGGGCAGCTGAAACACGTTGTCAGCGCTATAGCAAGAGGTGTCGAACCAGTCACTATGTTGCCTCATGACGTCATAGGGGTTGCAGTGGCGAATGTGGTAAATGAATGAATCCGTATCCATATACAAAAGAGAGACGTTCTCAAAATGGCGTTTGGCAAACTCATAGTGGAATCGATACATGACCGATTTAGAAAAGTCTAAAATGACTTGACCCAAGTAAATGGGTTTATCCATGGTCACGCTGGTCTTACTCATTTCAATAGTAGCCAAATCCTCATCGATAATTTTGACCGATTTTAAATTTGGCTTGGCAATGTACCGCCGGGCACCCCACTGCCCCTCCCAGACATTCACCAATTTAATGTCACGGTATTTGCGGACATTCTCCATAGACTTGCCATAGATGCAGTTGTTCATTAATTTTAAAAAATTAATTTCAAACTGCTGTGTTGCCATTTGTCGGTGCTCTGTGTTGAGTCGCATGTATGGCTCAAGCCATGCTTTTTGAGCAAAAGAAATACCCCTGTGGATTTTCTTCAACACCAAGCCTTGGGCGAGGCATTGCACCAACATTTGGATATGTAGCACATACCGATTTTTGTTGTAAAGTGTGCCCATGAGTTTTTCAATTTTCACTTTACTGTCAGGGGGAACCATTTGCTCAAGGCAGAATGGGAAATCGGCATGTTCATCATACAAGGATGAGGGATATTCAATATCCACTTCTAGCACATATCCACGACCTGTTTCTTGGCTAGCCTTGATCACATCAAATTCTGACACTTGTTTGTCTGTCAGCCAAGCAAACTTCCCATAGGGCAAAGGCTGACTCATGGCGTAACCGTACAAATTATTCACGTCATAGTACATTAAGTACGATTCTGGTTTGTCTGGTGAATAATCAGGCATGTAGACATTGTTCGCTTTGGCATGGCGCTGGTTAAGTGACACAAATCCGCCACGAATGCCCTTTTCGAAAAATAGAACCATGTCTACGTCAGTGAGTAAATCCAATTCCACTTGAGTGTATTTTAAAGCGGCATCAAACGAGAGCCCAGGACTCGTATAATAGTGAGCCGGGTCAAGACCGTAAATGTGTTGACACAAGTTACGGAATTTTTCAAACACATCAGTGAGCAGCAATACATCCAGTTTTAGGTAATGTAAAGCATATTCACTTAGCGTGTTCATGCCAAACACTCGCCAAACTTGACATGCATGTGCATAGTCTTCATCGGAAACGGTACTGCGTGTTAGTTTCGAGTAAAATTTCTCTTGTGGTGGGAGTTTTCTTTGCTTTAACACGTCCCAGCTGTTGCAGAAATCATACGGGAATATACCTTTCCGAATGCACAACTGAAATTGCTCAGGATCATTAAAATGCATTCTAGTATTTTTTAATTCCTCCTCATTCAAGCCATTCACAAGGCTGTCTAGCGAGGATGCCATAAACTTAAAGGAATCCAAAAATCGAATGCTAAAGTTGCCCAACCACCATGTCAGGGCTATAAAACGCTCATGGTTTTGGGGGATAATGGTAAACGAGCCCTTATTGACATGCCCCAATTCACGAATCAAAAACTGAATGTCACAATTTGCCAGATTGTGGAAAAAGACACCGATGAAACGAGGAACTGGAAAGTTCAAGTTGCATTTACTATGCGCAGCTCCACGAAACTCCCCCGTAAAGTGCGAGTGGTCTCTGACTTTTTCCTCTCCACTTAAAATAGGCTTTTCGCAAATATGGCATGTCGTGGCATGCTCATACTGCTGCTGCTGTTCTGGAGATAGGCTCATGGGTACTGGGTGGTCCAGTAATTCCTCTACATCATGAGCCAACTTCACAAGTTCATTCAAGAACCATTTGGCACAATCTGGCCCCTCACGGTATTTGTAAACGGATTGCGTGGGGTCATAGGCACACACCACATTAAATCCTATGGCAAAGGGTTCATGTTTTTGAATGGGTGTGGTTGAGCTGATGGTGGGATCTGGTTCACATCCCGCCATGGGTGTGGTAAGTGCTTCGAAATCTGCATATACCACATAGGGGACAGTGTCACGCTTGTGAATGTCCTTAAACTTTAACACAGCCTTGTCCCCTTGTGGCAATATCAATCTCACCGCTTCCTGAGAAACACAATCTACCCTATGACGTTCCAAAAGCGTCAGAGTGGTAAAATATTGCAAGCATCGATCACAAATATGTTTTGCACACTTTTTCATAGACATTTGACTGCTTAGCAATCTACTCAAGCTTTTAATCAGGAAATAGTGATTCACCTCTCCTACAGATAAATATAAAAGATGAATGTGATGTCGTTTCGGTTCTTTTGTGGCATAAAGAGGACCCACAATCACATTACCATTAAGGCCATACACCATGAACGAAAAGTCCTGGTTGTCTAGTTCAAACCTATGGATCTCGGTTAAGTCCATAGGAAACGATACTCGAGTTAAATTTTAACGTATGTTTCAATTCATCAAACTTGGCCTTGTACTTTCCCGGCCAACAACCATCATGTTGTACCGGCTGCAAATACGCAGCCACAGACCACAGAAAGCAATCATTGTCACGATTCTTAATATTCACCACAGTCTTTTTCAAAGCTATTGCTGGTGGTGTTTTAATATAGCTAGACCCAGCATTCAACGGGTTGAATTGACAAATGTTGATTTGTAAATGATGAATTTTGTCTAAGGCAAGGCCACTCGGTCCTTGTTGCAGTTTATCAAATTTTGATAGCAAGACATTCACCACGTGGGTTTCATACCACTGTTCCAAATTATGGGCTATGAATAGCTCTTGCATTTTACTGCAAATATAGAATGTCTCTTTATGCTCTACGTCCTTCTTTTTATATATGAAATCGCACACCAGTTCTGTATTCACCTTTAAAGCCGTATGCAACCTTTGCGCTGTACAAATTTCAATTTTAAAAGTTTCAAAACAAGATTCTAAAAATTCTTTGGGAATCAAACTTTTTCTAACATTGACCACACGACCAGAGCACACACGCGATTTAAAACAACTATTTAGGGGTTCCCAAATTAACGTATCGGTAGCAGTGGCAAAAGACATTATTTTGAAAGAACACTCTCACCTGAGTTAAGAAATGTAGACTGTCTGACAATGGTCCCAAACACACACGTTCCTGGTTATTAACAGAGGTCAAGCGTTTTCCAACACTCTAAAAAGAAATAAAATAAACCACCATAAGTATATCCATTCCATATAGTTTATGCCTTTCATAAACAAAACAAAATCAAATAGGTTATATATATATAAACAAATCTCACCTTGACGTGTAATGCTTTGCTATATTCCCGTCTCGCGGACTTATGTGGAAATGGTTTCCTTCTCTAGCTGTCTGTCTTTCTCTCTTTCTTTAATATCGTTCACACACACACACGACAAGTAGGCTATACCGGTTATCTGCAAACAAATAAATAAATAAAATCATTAATTACCTAATTAATAAATAATTGCATGTATTTATATATAAATCAATAAATGTATAAATGAATAAATATATACCTACCTCACAACAAGAATAAGTATTTTTCACCAACACCAAAACTGTTAAACAAGGCCAAGTGTTTCACACAACGCTGTAGCGTGTTCAAAAGTAGTCACATAAGTGCGAGTGGAAATGTCAGCGACGTGTCTTTATATATCACATTGCATGTATAATCTTTTTTTCCCACGCTTTGACATTCTGTTATCATGCACGTGGACAGCTAACGTCCCAGGCGAACACCTGTGGTAGATCAAATTTCACATGGACTTGCATTTTGTCACATACGAAGCGAGACAGGATGTCACTGGTTTAGCGTGCATGTGGTTTCACACATGTGTTCACATGCATTTCGATCTTCCCTGCCACCACAATGGTCAGATTATTTCACCTTCAAGCGTCACCTGTTGTCAAGTCAGATCAACGCCTTCCAATAAGCTCAAATGACATTCACCTCCTGCTCCTCGGCAAGTTTGTTTTCTGTACTCGCTTCGACCAACATAGAACCAAGTTCTCATCACCGTTTACACGTTAAAGGTAAAAAGTGTGAAAAAAACGCACCCTCGCTCTGTCATAAACCGACCCGTCGAAATAGCGATTGATCTATTGAACACAGCCACCGTGGTCAGCGACACACACACACACACCCAGCCGTATCGTCTCTCTCAACCACCACGCTTCATGGACATTATAAACAGGTAAAGAAAAAGAAAAAGTTTTTTCAACATGTATGGCGTTAGGCCCTTTGTGAATTATTTTTTGGAAAAAATATCTACCACGCTCGAAAGGGGGCGTTAGCCCGAGTCCTAGGACACCTCGTAAACGTCTCTAGCGTTATAGGTTCGTGAGATATCGACAAAAATCACAAAAAACACATGTTTACCCCCAAAATCGCGTTTCCCAATTTTTTTTAATTACAAAGAGTCGTCCATAGCAAAGAGGACGTCACCCCAAGTCCTTGGACCCGTCGTACATGCCTCTAGCGTTATTGGTTCGTGAGATATCGGCAAAATCACAAAAAACACGTGTTTACCCCAAAATCGAGTTTCCAATTTTATTAAAAATTATAACGAATGGTCTATAGCAAAGAGGACGTCAGCCCGAGTCTTTGGACCTGTCGAACACACCTCTAGCATGATTGGTACGCGAGATATTAAAAGCACATGACCTTTTAGTTTTGGTCGTTTAATTAAATAAAGAGCCTATAGAAAAGTAGGGGGCATCACTACGAGTGCTAGGACACCCTGTATGTTCAAATCCGACCATTGGTTAGCGAGATATCAGGTTCGGGGCAAATACGAGGGTGGCTCAATGAGAAGTGGCTCAGCTCTCTCCCCATCCCACTACTACAGGTTTTCATCCTAGAGACTTGACATTTATTTGGGGGGTAGAGGGCATAGGGACCTTTCATTTATGTCAAACAAATTTTTGTAGAGTTCCTAGTTTCCAAAATATAGGATTTTCAAAATTCGAGTGTTTTCAAAAAAACATAAAGAGTAAAAAAGTTTCATTATAGAAAATAAATGTCATAAAGACCATTCGTTTGGGCCATGGCATAACGTTCTATCATCTTTGGTTTTCAAACTATCACCAAATTTTGAAAACAAAAATTTTCAAAAAAACAATTCAAAAATATAACGAGTAGTCCACAGCAAAGAGGACGTCAGCCCGAGTCCAATGACACCTCATTTGTCTACATTCGACCGTGGGTTCACGAGATATTGGCTTGGACTCAAGCGGCGGCCATGACACTCGTTAGAACCCCCCTCACTCCACTACTCCTCTGGCAATTAATAACGTTACTGTTGCCAACACTTCCTGAGCAATAACTCTCCGGTCAGGTGACTAGCAGACTCTTCAATTTATTGTATTGTCTTTTATCACGGGATATCTCATTTAGTTGAAACCATATCGTGGTGTAGTGATTCGCGTTATACTGACTGTCTTTCCTGAGATCACTGGTTCGATTTACAACTCCCGGTTCTGCCAAGAAATTCAATTGTGGGTTTAGGATTCAAACGTGGTCTTTGTGAGGAAGAAATGAGAAGAGGTAGGTTCCATTCCCATCTCAGATATCCTAGAAGTGATTTCCTCAAGACACAGGTTATCAAATAGATTCCACACAGATACCAAAGTACACTGGGCTACATGAAAACAATGTCGCAAAGCCGCTAAATGTATCAGGGTCGATAACATCGATTGTCAGAAACATACATGTAGTGTATACATAGTTACAGTTGCCTCGTGGGGCAAAACTGAGAAGAGGCTTCGATTCCTACCTCAGCCATCTTGGAAGTGGTTTTCCGTGGTTTCCCACTTCTCCAGGAGAATACCGGAATGATACCCAACTTAAGGTCACAGCCACCTCCTTTCCAATCCTCACCTGAATTACAAACATACCCACTAATACAGCTATCTCAATCATGTTATCAGACAAATACTCCCCCCCACGCACATACACCCAAGTACTCGGGGCTACGTGATCACGATGTGGCAAATCTCCTTAATCAATCAACAACAAACATATTTTACATTGGACCAAAACTTGGCCACTGTCAGTGCTTTCTCTGAGGCCTGGCATACATCATCTTCCGCACAGCATGTTGGACACAGTCGACAGTGGAGCATTTGTTCTGTGGTGAGATCTTCTCCACAATCACACAAGGAAATGGGGGAGGCTTTGGTTGTCCACAATTCCAACCATGCTCTTTCTTCGGTAGTTTAAAGTGCCGTTGATTTCTTCGGAAACTCTTCCTGGATTTGAGTCTTTAAAACAACAATCATCATCATCATCATCATCATCATGATCATCATCATCACTAAATGTATCAACAATAACCACTCAATTTACAGCTGAGGTAAGGAATTACATTGTGGTTTGAGAGCTAAAACGGGAATTCACTGAGAGGACAACTAAGAAAAGGTTGGTTTGAATTCGATTTCAGGTCATCCTATAGCCTACATGGTTGTCCGTGGTTTCTAACTTCTACTCGGGTTATTACTCTGTAAGCTGGGAGAATACGATTGACAATTCTCGTCTCGACATGTGGTCTGAGAACGAGGTTGCCAAACTGTACAAATCAGAGATATAGCTGACCTGGCACTGAAGCACGTGGGCTGTAATATTGCAACGCAGAGTATTAAGACATCAGCTATGCGATCATGGATTGTTCAAGAGCCAGAGGGGTGATGACTGACGTGGAATTTCCGGCCAAATGTCAATCCCTTTCTCCAAGCGTAAAGAGTATGCCAGGATGTTTTCTAACTTGGTTTGTTTGTTAGAGACCATTTATTAGATCATTCTTTGTTACAGAGACGGTGGTCTAATACGCGCTGTTTCATGCAGCCACAGTTATAGTATATGTTGAAAATGATGCGCATGCGTGTACGCACCGTAGCATGCTCTGTCTAACACGTTCACATCGGCCAGGCTGCATCTCTAAAGAAATACTTTGCATACGGTATACTTGATGATTTTAAAAAGAAACATAACAATCAATGTTCGTAAAAAAAAAATGCTAAAATTAGTTCTCTCACGGCTCTAGCATCTTAATTTAGTCTTATATCAATTAAATATTGATCTATTCACAAACATCACGAGGCCGCAGACACCACTTCGAAAAGCAATCCAAAGAATGCAAACAACAATTTATGTTTGTAGAATTAGACTGCCATAAAAAGATATTAATAGGAATTGTATACAAGCCACCTAAAATAAGACAGACTGCTGATTTTGAAGATGCATTAGCAGGTCTTGCATCGGCATACGACGACATTATAATCATGGGTGATTTTAACACTGACCTCTTAAAGCAGACTGGTGAAGCTAACAGCCTACTGAATTTATTTCTCGCCACAAACATGACGGTTTTACCCCTGAACGCTACTAATCATGTTCATTACTCTGACCATACGAGCCATACCTTAATTGATCTTCTTGTGACAAATCAACCTCAGAAAGTAATTAAACACGGACAGATCCCTGCTCCTGGCATCTCTTCACATGATCTATTGTACGTATGTTATTCTATACTGTCCCCGTTTACCTGGATAGTAGGCTGTCAGATATCCGCCCCCTCAATCGGATTGCCAATTATCAATTGCACCGGCACAGCTACATCAATGAAAATGGCACTGACAGATACTATCGAGATAAGAGCACAGAAGTTCACAGGAAATCATTGTGGAACACACCAAAATAGACGGGGGTTCATACTTACTGTTACTTACCTCTTAATTATCTCGGGGGTTGAGTTGACAACAGGATCACTAAAAATCTGTTCACACAATAACCTTCACCATGACATTTAAAAATGAGCCAGAAACGAAGACGAGAACTTTGAACTGTAAAAAAGCTTTATTTCTAATAAAGGGCTTGATTTTACTAACACAACAAAATCAACGTGGCTATCAGTAGCCCAAGTCAATCTGACTACGTCCTCAGTAGGACTTGCAAAAATTATCATACAACATGATATAAAACATTTTAGCTCCCAAGAGCTCCAAATAACGTAATATTCATAACATTATTGGATTGGAAAAGGACGTAAGGGTGTGACATATATAAAGCATTTGGTTTCCTTTTAATAAACATGAGAATGGTATTTATAGTCGCAAGGCCGGAGTGTGGACGACCTCACTCTGATAACCAGATGTTGGCCCAGCTGCGAGCTACCTTCCAGCCTGTTGCATACTGGTCAAATGCACACCCTTCTCACGTGCTAAGTTGCGTAACATACAGCTTGCTCTCTCAAACTTTTATCTGTCTACAAGACAGATCACATTATATTTACGCAAATCTTTCAAGTACTTTGCTCACATCCTAATGAATCATTATGTTAATTCCTTAAACTTGTTAAGTTCAATCCAAATGTTTAATTAGCTCTTAAATGTTTATAACAAAATCACATAAATTATTTATAACAATTAGAAATTGTTTATAATGTTTGTCAAAGACAATAAAAATATTATAAGCACGCCTTTAACATCACTCTCGTTCCATATTATTTTCAAAAATATTTACAGCAATTATTTACAATATTAACATTTAAATTGTTTAAATTATTAATTTCAGAAATACATTGACCACATGTCCATTCGGTTTGTAATTTTCATAATCGTGTTTAATATAATCGACCAATGAAGGTTAGTTATACATGTTAATGTCACAATCTGGTTTAATAAAGGTTTTAATAATGATTTGTGACGGCAACCTTCATTCAAAATCTTATCTCAAATTCTTTCAAAACTCGTGTTAATTATAACAGTAAATCACTTGATTTATTTTCAACGAACTATGACAATCTTACTCCAGCGGAAAATCCTTCGCTAACAAGTTAATGCACAAACTGCATTAAAAATATGCCCAAAATCATCATATATTAATCTATATGGTATTAAACTTCCACATAACTTACAAAACTTCCACAAATAATTCTTTAACATTTATTCCTGTGGGAACTTCCTTCATATTCAAGGGCATTATACCTCAGCGACTTTCAACACGCGCTGCACTAGCGATTATACATTCATAGTTCCACTTAAAAAATTTTATAATCATTAATTGTTTCAAAACTGTTTTTCATTTAACCTTCGTGGATTTCATTCATGAACCGAACTGAAGTCAAAACTTGCCAATCACAAACAAATTTAATAGTGAATACGCTTATATACGCCTGTCTGGTCTAACAAAATTTAAGATTAACATCTTAAAAGAAAATGTAGTATGAAAATACTATCTTCAAATAAAGTGCGACAAAAATGCAAAGTAGTCGAATAGAATCCAATTAGACTGGGGAATGCAAACATCGTTCTATAAATCTCTAATTGAGAAAAACTCCTAACAAAAGTACTTGACTTTAATGCATTCAATAATTCCTTATTAAAGTTAATCTTTCACAAAAGTGTCTATGATGCAATGTTCAATCATAACTGACGATAAATGTCAGTGTTGCAATCAATTCAAATAACGACTAGTATTTCCAAGATCGTCGACAACGTAAGAGATTTTAACGCTCTAAAATCATTTAAATGTTCTTCCTTCTTGATGATGACAGAAAATTGTTCAAAGTAATTAAACTGGGGTAGAATTACTTTAATAAAATGACACGCTGTCTGAATTTAAATCTGCCATAAAAATCATTAACTTACAGTCAAATCGTGACTACAAAAATATTAATTACTGAAAATTCTAAATATCAGTCTCAACTGATTCAAAATCGTTAACTATGCCCATGACATAACAATGTCTTAATAAATCGTCGAAAAATGCAAAACTCAACAAGGTGTACTGAGAATAAGAATCTCAACAAGAAAATAGGGCAAAAATACATGAGGATAAAAATATGGGAAAAGTGGTTGCTCAAACATCATTAGTAAACTCAAATACAATAAACGTTCACGACTACCTTATCTGCCGATTGACGTTCCAGAGGAAAATTCCCCAAAGAAGACTGCTGATGGATCCATTTCACCACGTTAAAGCTGAGCTCCATCCTCGAAATAGGAAATAGCACCCTCGGAGAATCGAACTGCTTCCTTCTCCGTGAATCTCTCTGCTCCTCGAAGACGAATAGACATCCTTCCGGCAATAATCTTCTTTGTGAGTCGGGACACCCTGACCTCTCTTGAAAAATTCCCTGAAGTTCCAGTAGACAATCGCCATGAAGTTTTGTAAAAATTTCCGAAGAAATTATTCATATTCAGAGTATGAAATTGTTTCTATGGCTGTTCGATGGTATTCAGCCTTTAATTACGAAACATGGGTGTAGATGGTATTCACCGCATGTTCGCTTGTGTGGAATAGCAATTAGCGAAGTTCCATGTCGCTATCTTACTCCGTTGAAGTATGTCCCAATTGCAATAAGCGCCTTAGCCTTCCATCTGCTCTTCGGTTGTAGTGTTAGAAGAACAAACTGCCGTATTCAATTGCTCCATTATACTGTATCGTTCTGTAACCAAGCAATCTGAAGTCTTTCTATTCCACTCGCAGCGTCAGCCTTGCGTTGATTCTGGCTTCACAAAAGTGCTTCTCTTGTGGCGAGATAATCACTTTTCTCAGTCGTATAAAACTGCTAATATCTTTCGAACTAATCGGTCGAAATTGTTCAGCTTTTCTCTATAACTGCATGTAGCACTGCACAATACAATTAGCTTATCGGAGACCGCTAACTGTTCGAAGCTAAACTTGTAGAAGCTTACTAAGGTCCGTTTCAACTTCACCTAGTTTGACTTGGATCTCGTTAATATAGTGGCCTCGCCACACGTTATAAAGACGATTCTTTTCACTGCTGTTCACTTCGACGTCTCACTATAATGAATGTATAAGAAAAGAACTTTCACAATTATACTTCGATGCTCTGAGAATGAGATCTCAGAATGATCAGAGAACGAAGGGGAGACTCCTCTCTTCTGCGCAAGCCCTTTTATTAACTTCACGAGGGGCGTTACCATCCCTTCCAAAGCGTGATACTACGTCATCGCTAGAACTTCCAACTTCGTTAATACATGACGGATTTTCAAAATTCAAAAACTGAAAATAAATTTCACCAAAATTCCAAATCAATGCTTTTACTGCAAAAGGATTTCCACAATTCTGCATTCCAAAAGTAATAAAAATACCAAAGTTTCAGCAATCTCCGTCTTCCTTTAAACTATCGTTCATTGGTTCATGCCTCTCCTCCAATAGCATAGTTTCTTCCTCAGCAGAATTCCTCGTTTCCTGCGACTGCGTCGTACATCTTGGAACATTCTCGACTAAAAGCTGACGTCACTGAGAATCTCAGCTCAAGTAGCCTGCTGGCATAATATTTACGTCATCCGTGCTTACGTCATGACTACCCACGTCATAACTATGACAGCCATAACTCTCCTAATAATTTCAAATATAGCCACCGTGGTCTCTACATAATTCAATTACGGGGGCATTCTCCTCCCACCACGTTTTAAAAACAGTTGCAAATTGTTTTTAAACTCATTGTTACAAGTATCTCAACTCTCTTGAACACGAAATTGAATTATTACTGGCTTACTCTAGGATAGTATCTTTTTAAATTTCCAGCATTGAACTTGCCGTAAACGACATTATTCTCATCATCGTAGAGTTCATAACAGTTGTTTCCATAAGCGTTCGTAATCCTAAACGGCCCCAGGAACACTAATCCAAATTTGGGGTAGATTTTCTTGGTCATATCAGCCTTGACAGGTCTGCGTAATAATACAAGATTTCCAACTTGAAAGGGTGTACCAAAACGTTTTCCAGCTACTCTCTTCGATCGTTTCTCTGCTGCTTTCTGGAGTTGTTCCTTTGCCTTATCAATCCTCTGCTGTCTTCCTATGTCGGGATCTCTCGGTATGTGGTTGAAAAGATTATCCCACGGCCTTTCTGGGTTTCTTCCTAGATAAAGTCGCATTGGCACTTCTCCTGTGCTCTCCTGCACTGTAGAGTTCAGACATTCCTCTATAAGGGGTACAAATCTCACCCAACCAGAATGATCATTTGGACAGAAAATTCGACAGAATTTCGAAAATTCAGCCATATATCTTTCTGAGGAATTCGATTCAGGGTAACGCACGCTTGAAAATAAGTGCTTAATGCCAAGTCTTTCCATGTCCGCTGCAAATTCCACGGACGTAAACTGCGTTCCATGATCTGACAGTAGATATTCCGGTATACCAGCTTTAGGAAATACAGCATTTTCCAGTCTGCTTACTACGTTCCTCGTGTTAGCTTTCTGCATGGGACTCATTGTAACAAATTTTGAGAAAACATCCACGGTCACCAACAAGTACTGGTTACCCTGGTATCCATTCGGACAGGGGCCAAATATATCCGTCGCCATAAGTTCGTTTGGCTTAGAAGGAATCATCGCCTTCGGTTTTCCCTTTAGTAAAGCAGAAGCATACTTTGCTCTTTGACATTTGTCACAGGATCTAATGACTTTGGCAATGCTGGAACGCATGTTAGTCCAGATAAATCTCTCTTTAAGTGTATTAAGAGTTTTATCTAAACCGGCATGTCCAGTTGCATGATGAGCTACCCACACTAAATTGACAACAAGTTTAGGTGGCACGACTATTCGAAGTTTTGTATGCGCAGGGTCAGCATACTTGCATACGATGTCTCCACTCAAGACAAAGTGTCGTGAATTTCTCCGTGTAGCTTCATAGTATTGTCCATGTAACCCTTGAGGAACCTGTACATTTTCCTTATTGGAGCGTGTCTCTTCTGTGACACACCGATTCGGGCTAACCTCCTAACGGTTTCTTCATCTTCTTGCTCCAATTGTACATGGTGTATCTGCACATTTTTAATAGGGTTACGTGATAGAGCATCAGCCAGTAAGTTATCTTTCCCAGGCTGGTGGACGATAGTAGCGTTAAACTGTTGGGTGAACAAAGCCCAACGTGTCAGTCTATCACTTGACATGTCAGTTTGCAACATAAACTGTAGTGCTTTATGGTCAGTAATAATGATGACCTTATGTCCCAGCAGGATTTTCTTCCAGGCTTGTAAAGCTGTCACAAAAGCTAACGCTTCAAGCTCTGTCGTGAAGTAGTTTTCCTCGTGCTTTTTCAACTTCCGACTAGTGAACGCAATGTAGTGCTTGTTGCCTGCCTCGTCTTTCTGGTATAAGACTGCACTAATGCCTATTCTCGATGCATCAGACTCAATATAGAACACCTTCTCAAAGTCTGGGTACTCCAGTTTCACATTATTTCTGAGCATTTCTTTTGCTTTCTCAAAAGCCTCGTCTGCAGCGGTACTCCATTTCCATCTGTTGTTCTTCTTGAGTAAGTCATACAGAGGAGCCATAATTTCCGAGTATCTTGGACAGTGGCTGCTAATAAATTGGCATGCACCTACAAATTCTCTGACTTGTTTTACCTTAGTTGGCTTTGGAAATCTCGTGATCGCATCTACTTTTTTCATGTTTGGATGATATCCATCTTTATCAATAGTATGCCCCAAATAATTTATCTCCTTCTTCAAGAATTGACATTTTCCAAAGTTCACCTTGATGTTGGCCTCCCTTAAATTCTCGAACAACTTTCTCAAGTGCACTAAATGTTCTGCAGCGCTGGGTGAAGATACGATTAAATCGTCAATGTAGCAGATTACATTTTCTTTCACTTCGTCAGTGAGCTTACTATCAAGTGCTCGAATAAGTGCTGGTCCACTGTTAACCATTCCAAAAGGCATTCTGGCAAAGACCCATGACGTCTGGTCAAATAGGAATCCAGTGTACTGCATACTATCCTCTTCTAATTGAACTTGATAAAATGAAGACGTCAAGTCGAGAACGCTGAAACAAGCTCTTCCTTTGAATTTCCGAAGCAGATCTCTAATCTTGGGCGGTCTGTCATTTTCTGGAAGAATCTTCAAGTTAATGGTCCTGGCATCGAGACAAAGACGTATCTGACCATTACTTTTCTTTACTACTGTGATGGGGTTTATATAAGACGACGCCTGTTTTCTAATAATTCCGTCTACCTCCATTTTTCTGATTAACCCTCGTACTTCTTGATAGTATTTCTCAGGAATGGGGTATATTCTCTTCTGGTAAGGGGTTTCATCTGTCAGTCTTATCTTGTACTTATAATCCTTAATCAATCCAGGCTTTTCATCGAATATATCTTGGAATTCCTTTATCAGATCCTCAAATTCCCCCTGAATTTCTTCAAATCCTTCAGTTTTTCTACTGGGTATTTCTTCTAAATTTTCCACTTCATTAATTATTGTATTCAGAATTTCTTCCCTAAGGTCTATTTCCAGACTGTTTTTCACGTCCTGTTCTTCTATCTCTTCTGTGATTATGTACCCATCATTAAAGCTAATACTTCTGTTCTTCATATCAATAATAGCTCCGACCTTCGATATAAAATCGATTCCAAGCACCATATCAAAATTGATCTTGCTCACCACAATGAAGATCTGTTCATAATTCCTTCCATTGATCTCAAAGTTCAATAACACTTGAATCTTGCATTTCACTTCCTTATCTTGGAATATCCCTCTCACTTTGACGGTAGAAACAGGTAGAACTGTCATGTGCTCTCCTCTTAGCAGACTTTGATAACATTCCTCTGAAATGATGGAAATAATAGCACCAGTATCCATCAGGGCTTTGTACTGCTGTCCATCTATCCGTACAGCAATAATTGGTAATGCACATGGTCTTTCCTCTTTAACAATACCCCTCTCTTCTAGTAAATCTTCATCGGTAACTTCGTATATCTCATTAATTGTAATCAGGTGTGGTGTGCCAATGTATTTACAGGTTCTTACTGACGTTGAGAAATCGGCGTTTTTTTTTTGTGTTACCGACCTCAAAATTCTGTTGGCTCGTAGAAGGCCCAGGATCGATTACAACATCCTGCCTTTTCTTTTGATTGTCAGCTTCTTTATCCCTTAATTCTTTTAAGTATTGCTGGCTTTCCTTTTCTCTTTGCTGATATTGATCGGGTGTCATAACCTGACTTTGAGTATTCTGGTTTCTATTTTGGTTTTGGTTATTCCTATTATAGTTACGGTTATACCCATTATTGTTGTAATATCTGCCTCTTCCATTGTAGTTTCCTCGGTTGTAGTTCCAACTTCTTCTCTGTTGATACGGTCGGTAACCTTGTGATCTGTAATTTCTAAACTGATTATTCCTGTGAGGACCTACATTATCAGTTTTCTCCTGCTCTGGCTTGTCAGTTTGTTGGACTTGGTCCATGTATACCGTATTGATTTCCTTAAACTCCTGCCTTTGACCTTTCTGGACTACGTTAGGCATTGGGCTTGTGTAGTCTAACCTTCTCAGTAATTCATCCATGCTGGATAAATCTCTGATGTTGGACGAAATTATAAGTCTCCTCACCTCAACCAACTGGCAGCATACGAGAAATCGCATCTATAAGTTGCTCCGTGGACAATGGGGGTTGCAAAAATCTCAAGCGGGACAACTGACTCGTAAAGAAATCAGCGTACCTCGTTGGAAGAGTACCTGAGTATTTTCTTGAATACACCTCCGCTCTTAACGAATTCTGCGCTTCTATAGACCAAAATCGCTTGATTAAGGCCTCTGCAAACTCGTCAAAGTTACTGAATGTGTATCTAAATGCGAGAAACCATTCGAGGGGTCCTCCAATCAGATATCTCTCTACTATCTTCATCTCTCTCTCTCTGGGAATGTGAGCTTCGATGAAATAATCTTTGAGATTCCTTACATACTCTATAGGTGTCAAACTATCAGTGTTACTGAATTTTTGTGGTTTGTCTTCGAAATTCCTGATGACCGTCACGTTCCTTGGATATGAATCCGGATAGTTTTTCCCACTATCTCGATAATTCCACTCAGGTTCCATATTCCTCTCGTCATCCTCCTCTCTGAATCTGGATACACGTTCTTCAGGAGTCACGTCTCTTTCTTCTGGCTCTAGGTTATGTCTTCTAGTATAATTCCTATTCAATCCGCAAGCTAAGCCTTCTGTATCCTTGTCGGTGATTTCTGTTAAGACTTTCTTGATAATCTCTTCTTTGTAGTCCTGCATTAAACTAGCCTCTCCTAACTTCAAATTTTTCAGTTTACTCGTTGTTTCATTTACATCCGAGACAACTTTATGAATTTGATCCTCTAATGTAGATTTTAAAGTTTGCATATCCTGATCTAGTTGTGTTCTATCGTCAACTTGTTTTTCGGATAACGAATTTATCCTGACGCTTAAATCTTTCCTAATCTGTACTACTTCATTGTTAATTTCTATCTGCGTACTGGCAAGTTTTCTTTCAATCCTTTCCTGAATTTGGGTTACATGTTCCCCACTTGACTTATTCCACTCGTCCTTCCATACCGCTACGTTTGCTGTTAACATTTCGGCTATGTCTACTTCGATATCCTCTTTTAATACTCTATTGTGGTCTAATACCTGTGTTCTCATGACCTCTACATCATACTTCAACTCTGCTAAAGACGTTGTTGTTCTAACTGATTCATCGACTAACCTAGTCGCTAATGCAGTTATATTACGCGTACAAAGAGTTTTTGAGTTTTCGATTTCTTCCCTGACTTTATTTACATCAGTTTGGACTTTAGTAATATCTACGAAAACTGTGTTGACCTCTACCTGAATCTTAGTTATGTCACTTTGCACCTCAGTTATATCCGCATGAATGTTATTAATGTCTACCTGAACATTGGAGACATCAGTTCTAGCTTTTTGAATTTCTTTTTGGACTTCCTCGACCTTGTCTTGGACAGTCGCTACGTCATTTTTGACAACAACTACTTCGGCTCTAGCACAAGAAATATCCCCTCGGACATTAGCTACATCTAGATTTAACATTGTAAGGTCTCTCTGTACCTTAGACACATCATTTTTAACATCAGACACATTTGTGCGGATGTCACTTACAGTACTCTCAATTCCTTGGGTATTAATCTGCAAACGCGACATATTATCCTCTAAATTAGCAGCACTAGTTTGAATACCCTTCAAATTAGCAGACATATTACTAGCATTCTCCTCCATTCTTGCATTCAAATTAGCAGAGAAATTACTAACACTCTCCTCCATCATCTGCTTCATGTTAGCAGACATCTCCTCTAGCATCAACCTCAAACTTTCATCTGCCATTACAATATTATTCAAAAATGGATTGCTGTAGGGACATACATCAAAAGAGCAAAATAACAACATTTGAGCAACACCTTTCACCATATATAATTTTGATCAATCTTCTGTCTTAAATCTAACTTATAACTACCTTATAATTAACCTTCGAAGATACTTCATGTTGAAACAAACTCAAGCACATGTTCAAATTTCTTTGGCTCATTTTAAAATATCCTAACACAAATAATTTACATTTACAATCCAAATAATTAATTTTATCTTTAACATGACTAAAATGTCATAAGCCGGTCAAATAAAATAAGATTCCAGATTATAGGCGATTTTTCTAAGTTTCCAGCCTATTTAACCTTTCTCAAGTTGTATAAGATCTGATCTTTTCTGAGTGTAATTTTCCTAACACAATACAACATTTAATTCCTATATAATCACACTCTTAAATACTACAATTGGCCTAGACATCTAACAAAGAATCAACCTCTTTATTTGAGTCTAATCGGACCTCACGTTTTAGGTTTGCCACTCTTTCTGGCGTTCAACCTGGTAATCCAGTTTTGTTGAATCGAGCCCCAACGTTTTAGGTGCCAATCTTTCTGTTGACTCAGCCCCACGCTCTTGGGTCGCCAATCTTTCTGTCCCCGTTTACCTGGATAGTAGGCTGTCAGATATCCGCCCCCTCAATCGGATTGCCAATTATCAATTGCACCGGCACAGCTACATCAATGAAAATGGCACTGACAGATACTATCGAGATAAGAGCACAGAAGTTCACAGGAAATCATTGTGGAACACACCAAAATAGGCGGGGGTTCATACTTACCGTTACTTACCTCTTAATTATCTCGGGGGTTGAGTTGACAACAGGATCACTAAAAATCTGTTCACACAATAACCTCCACCATGACATTTAAAAATGAGCCAGAAACGAAGACGAGAACTTTGAACTGTAAAAAAGCTTTATTTCTAATAAAGGGCTTGATTTTACTAACACAACAAAATCAACGTGGCTATCAGTAGCCCAAGTCAATCTGACTACGTCCTCAGTAGGACTTGCAAAAATTATCATACAACATGATATAAAACATTTTAGCTCCCAAGAGCTCCAAATAACGTAATATTCATAACACTATTGGATTGGAAAAGGACGTAAGGGTGTGACATATATAAAGCATTTGGTTTCCTTTTAATAAACATGAGAATGGTATTTATAGTCGCAAGGCCGGAGTGTGGACGACCTCACTCTGATAACCAGATGTTGGCCCAGCTGCGAGCTACCTTCCAGCCTGTTGCATACTGGTCAAATGCACACCCTTCTCACGTGCTAAGTTGCGTAACATACAGCTTGCTCTCTCAAACTTTTATCTGTCTACAAGACAGATCACATTATATTTACGCAAATCTTTCAAGTACTTTGCTCACATCCTAATGAATCATTATGTTAATTCCTTAAACTTGTTAAGTTCAATCCAAATGTTTAATTAGCTCTTAAATGTTTATAACAAAATCACATAAATTATTTATAACAATTAGAAATTGTTTATAATGTTTGTCAAAGACAATAAAAATATTATAAGCACGCCTTTAACATCACTCTCGTTCCATATTATTTTCAAAAATATTTACAGCAATTATTTACAATATTAACATTTAAATTGTTTAAATTATTAATTTCAGAAATACATTGACCACATGTCCATTCGGTTTGTAATTTTCATAATCGTGTTTAATATAATCGACCAATGAAGGTTAGTTATACATGTTAATGTCACAATCTGGTTTAATAAAGGTTTTAATAATGATTTGTGACGGCAACCTTCATTCAAAATCTTATCTCAAATTCTTTCAAAACTCGTGTTAATTATAACAGTAAATCACTTGATTTATTTTCAACGAACTATGACAATCTTACTCCAGCGGAAAATCCTTCGCTAACAAGTTAATGCACAAACTGCATTAAAAATATGCCCAAAATCATCATATATTAATCTATATGGTATTAAACTTCCACATAACTTACAAAACTTCCACAAATAATTCTTTAACATTTATTCCTGTGGGAACTTCCTTCATATTCAAGGGCATTATACCTCAGCGACTTTCAACACGCGCTGCACTAGCGATTATACATTCATAGTTCCACTTAAAAATTTTTATAATCATTAATTGTTTCAAAACTGTTTTTCATTTAACCTTCGTGGATTTCATTCATGAACCGAACTGAAGTCAAAACTTGCCAATCACAAACAAATTTAATAGTGAATACGCTTATATACGCCTGTCTGGTCTAACAAAATTTAAGATTAACATCTTAAAAGAAAATGTAGTATGAAAATACTATCTTCAAATAAAGTGCGACAAAAATGCAAAGTAGTCGAATAGAATCCAATTAGACTGGGGAATGCAAACATCGTTCTATAAATCTCTAATTGAGAAAAACTCCTAACAAAAGTACTTGACTTTAATGCATTCAATAATTCCTTATTAAAGTTAATCTTTCACAAAAGTGTCTATGATGCAATGTTCAATCATAACTGACGATAAATGTCAGTGTTGCAATCAATTCAAATAACGACTAGTATTTCCAAGATCGTCGACAACGTAAGAGATTTTAACGCTCTAAAATCATTTAAATGTTCTTCCTTCTTGATGATGACAGAAATTTGTTCAAAGTAATTAAACTGGGGTAGAATTACTTTAATAAAATGACACGCTGTCTGAATTTAAATCTGCCATAAAAATCATTAACTTACAGTCAAATCGTGACTACAAAAATATTAATTACTGAAAATTCTAAATATCAGTCTCAACTGATTCAAAATCGTTAACTATGCCCATGACATAACAATGTCTTAATAAATCGTCGAAAAATGCAAAACTCAACAAGGTGTACTGAGAATAAGAATCTCAACAAGAAAATAGGGCAAAAATACATGAGGATAAAAATATGGGAAAAGTGGTTGCTCAAACATCATTAGTAAACTCAAATACAATAAACGTTCACGACTACCTTATCTGCCGATTGACGTTCCAGAGGAAAATTCCCCAAAGAAGACTGCTGATGGATCCATTTCACCACGTTAAAGCTGAGCTCCATCCTCGAAATAGGAAATAGCACCCTCGGAGAATCGAACTGCTTCCTTCTCCGTGAATCTCTCTGCTCCTCGAAGACGAATAGACATCCTTCCGGCAATAATCTTCTTTGTGAGTCGGGACACCCTGACCTCTCTTGAAAAATTCCCTGAAGTTCCAGTAGACAATCGCCATGAAGTTTTGTAAAAATTTCCGAAGAAATTATTCATATTCAGAGTATGAAATTGTTTCTATGGCTGTTCGATGGTATTCAGCCTTTAATTACGAAACATGGGTGTAGATGGTATTCACCGCATGTTCGCTTGTGTGGAATAGCAATTAGCGAAGTTCCATGTCGCTATCTTACTCCGTTGAAGTATGTCCCAATTGCAATAAGCGCCTTAGCCTTCCATCTGCTCTTCGGTTGTAGTGTTAGAAGAACAAACTGCCGTATTCAATTGCTCCATTATACTGTATCGTTCTGTAACCAAGCAATCTGGAGTCTTTCTATTCCACTCGCAGCGTCAGCCTTGCGTTGATTCTGGCTTCACAAAAGTGCTTCTCTTGTGGCGAGATAATCACTTTTCTCAGTCGTATAAAACTGCTAATATCTTTCGAACTAATCGGTCGAAATTGTTCAGCTTTTCTCTATAACTGCATGTAGCACTGCACAATACAATTAGCTTATCGGAGACCGCTAACTGTTCGAAGCTAAACTTGTAGAAGCTTACTAAGGTCCGTTTCAACTTCACCTAGTTTGACTTGGATCTCGTTAATATAGTGGCCTCGCCACACGTTATAAAGACGATTCTTTTCACTGCTGTTCACTTCGACGTCTCACTATAATGAATGTATAAGAAAAGAACTTTCACAATTATACTTCGATGCTCTGAGAATGAGATCTCAGAATGATCAGAGAACGAAGGGGAGACTCCTCTCTTCTGCGCAAGCCCTTTTATTAACTTCACGAGGGGCGTTACCATCCCTTCCAAAGCGTGATACTACGTCATCGCTAGAACTTCCAACTTCGTTAATACATGACGGATTTTCAAAATTCAAAAACTGAAAATAAATTTCACCAAAATTCCAAATCAATGCTTTTACTGCAAAAGGATTTCCACAATTCTGCATTCCAAAAGTAATAAAAATACCAAAGTTTCAGCAATCTCCGTCTTCCTTTAAACTATCGTTCATTGGTTCATGCCTCTCCTCCAATAGCATAGTTTCTTCCTCAGCAGAATTCCTCGTTTCCTGCGACTGCGTAGTACATCTTGGAACATTCTCGACTAAAAGCTGACGTCACTGAGAATCTCAGCTCAAGTAGCCTGCTGGCATAATATTTACGTCATCCGTGCTTACGTCATGACTACCCACGTCATAACTATGACAGCCATAACTCTCCTAATAATTTCAAATATAGCCACCGTGGTCTCTACATAATTCAATTACGGGGGCAATACGAATACCTAAGTATAAACCACGCTACTTTACAATACGAGACTTACGACATATTGACCAGAATAAACTACGCTATGATGCATATAACTTGCCTTGGGATAATATACGTAATTATCAGAACATAAATTCTAAAGTAAATACATTCAATTTAATGGTACTAGAAATATTTGACAAACATGCACCTAAGAAACGGGTAAGAATTACCCGCTCTTCATCTGCGTGGCTAACGGCTGAGGTAAGATCTGCTATGGCCAGTCGTGACAAACTATACAGACTATACAGACAGACACATGATGCAGTTGATTTTGAGAGATATAGAATTCTGAGAAACAGAACAAAGCAGCTAATTAGAAATTCTAAATATAAATACTTTCATGAACTGATGAAAACCAACAGCCCTAGACAAAAATGGAGTAAATTACGTGCGTTAGGGATAGGTAAGACAGTTGAACAACATGTACCAAGCATATCGCTAGAGGCTCTAAATGATCACTTCGCACGGCCAAATGTAGCCTCTACCTCCTTCCCTAATAGTTCACTACCGGTACCATTGTTACAACAGCAGTCTGTTTTTGAGAAATTCTCTTTTAGAAATATCAGCTCGAATGAAGTTAAAGGTGTGATATACTCTATTTCATCCAATGCCACAGGTAACGATGACATTCCTATATCACTGATTAAGCATGTCTTGGGAGCTGTTCTGCCAATACTAACTCATATATTTAACTACTGCCTGACAAACGGAGTGTTCCCAGATGTTTGGAAAGATGCACTAATTAGACCTATCCCGAAGAGCTCCAAGTTTGATTCTCCTTCAGATTATCGTCCAGTATCCATCCTACCACCATTATCCAAGGTACTTGAACGTCTAGTTCATACACAAGTTACTGAATACCTTACAAGGCATTCCCTACTCAACCCCTTCCAATCCGGCTTCAGAAAGGGGCATAGCACAGCGACAGCTTTACTACGAGTGACAGATGATATCAGATGTGCAATGGACCAACGGGACGTGACTGTACTGACATTATTAGATCTCAGTAGTGCCTTTGACACTGTCAACCCTCAGTTGCTACTGCAGAAACTTCGAGAACTAAATTTTAATAGTGTGTCACTCCGGTTCTTTTCCTCTTACCTTGAAAATCGCCGGCAACGTGTGATAGTGGGAAATGTGAGTTCAGGATGGCAAAGTAAGACCCTCGGTGTCCCTCAGGGTTCGGTTCTTGGGCCACTGTTATTTATCATCCAAATAAATGACATCATATCAAAAGCCCTTAATTTCTGCAAATTGCAAGTGTATGCAGATGATGTACAGATCTACTATCATTCAAAACCGAGTGATATCAATAATGCAATCATTAAAATAAATTCTGACCTATAACAGCTTAGTGACTATGCTTATAACAAGATGTTCAGCAAAGAACATATAGCCTACTTTCTCCTAAATGTATGGGTATATTTATAACTCTTTGTCCTCATCCCTAAATCCTCTACCACCATGTAGTGTTTGTTTTCTTTTATATTGATAATTAGCCAGTAAGTGTCAAAATCAATATTATATACTTTATGATGATTGAATAACAAAACTACTAACTTATTCTAATGCATTTACGTCCGTTAATCTCTATATTAAGCCAGCCTGCAAACTTAAGAATCTTTCGTTTTGGGTACTTTCCCCTTTAAAAATCCGCGCCGATCACAGTAGGTTGGTGCAGCGACCTAGCAGTGAATTAATATTTTTATGTTCGACCCTGTACCCGTTCGTCCTGGGGATGCGATGACCCATCTGCTATAACATCGCATTCCTGGAGTTCCGGGACAGAGCGGAGTTAAATGAACCTCTAGTCAAATAAGGAATGTGTCGGAAATTCAGCTGAGTTATCGAAAAAGCAGTGGGTATCACGAGACAAAGTATCTCTAGGGTCGTTACGGGCTTAAGTTTAATAGAAATAATGCAAATATAAATGGGCGCCATCAACTGAATTCCTAGCAAACCACTTCCTTTCCGGATAAGCCTTACTCAAGACAAGGAAAGAAAAAGGAACATCACACCATCATCAGATCACAACTAAGATAAAAACAAATTTATTTTACTTTGATAGTCAGACAGACATTTTAAATATAACTCCTACCTAAGAGTATGGTCGAATGCCAAAGTTAAATTGTCATTGTCCAAAAATCGAACCATCTCTTTTCTAATTCAAAAATTATTTTATCCACATAACAAGAAAAATCTCTAAAGTTCTCTTGGGTTCTCAGGATCACTGTAGCACTATGTCTTTCGTCACTGACATTTGTGAAACCTGAGACCTAATTTCTCTTTAATTTAACATCATCAATGTGGATTTAAAAAAATTATTATTCTGTCTAAACATACACATATTATAATCACATATATTAAACATCACGTAATTTATGGTTTGCATGGCATAATTTAACTGTTGAACATGTTAGTCAAATGCTCCTAAACATCGAATAATTAATTTACACTATTTACATTGTCATTAACAATCTCTTATCTGTGAATTACAGAAAAATCATGGCTCATTGGTCATCGTTATCGTCATCATCAAAATTAAATATTTCTCACATTAATTCTCACTTCAAAATTCTACATATTCCTGTCAGAATCCATAATTCATCACCATTTAATCATTTAAATTCTCAACTCAAGTTGCAATTCCTTCAAATTATCTCTCAATTAAATTTATTTAATTCCATGTAAATTCATTAATCATCAGCTTCTTTAATTAATTATCACCTTCTAATTCAGTTATTCATCATCATTACAATCGTCTATTAATTTATTTCAATCAGTTTAATTACGGTATCCTAATCTTTAATTCATCCATCTATTTGATTCATTGATTTATTCCAAAATTTAATTTATCAATATATTTAAATTTTAATCTTCTGGTTATTTAGATTTTATTATTTCATCTAGTCATTCTGATTTTTATTTCATTAGGTCAGATCGTTAATATGCTTAAATCTCATATTATTATTTCATTAATTATTATTTTCAGAAAATCTTGTATTATCAACTTTATTTATTTGTTTAATTTCCTAACAAATTGTTTAATAAGGTTTATAGAACGTTGTCTTACTGTTTTATCACTTCCAAGTTATATCTCGTATTTAATTATCATGCCAAAAATATTATTGCCTCCACGACATCACGTTGGATCTAACTATCCACAACGACATTACATTTCCTCAATACTTCAAATATCACATTTGAATACAACAATTATTCCACAAAAACTCCATAAATATTCAGCACATACAGCATGAATCTCAACAATTACGCTAGACTGGGTACGACGACCTCATGTCTGCTTCAAAATACATTAGCAACGTTGCAACTATCACATGGCAACTTCCACAAAATGCCTATCATAAACTCCACTTAACCATGTTGCATGATCTACAAAAAATATATAACTGGCTTCAAATTATCAACGCACACAATCTCCAATAACTGTAATTAATCTGATCACATCTAGACAACTTCTTAAACAATTGGAAAAATATTACCTCAGTAATTTAAGATCTGCTTTCAAATAGCATAAATTCTCTTACAATTTTCATAACTCACATCACAGAAAAACACCAATGTGCTATAATCTCTCATATCAAAACCTGCAATACTGATCTGCCTTAAAATAAATCTGACCATTAATGATTCATCTTACAAGATTTAATTACTTTAAATCCTTCTCAAAAGGTATCAAACACAATTATAAACTCATCAAAACATCAGCTGTAACAGCTGTTAAACTGAAATTACTCTCAAAAGAGTATAGCAACAAAATATTGGATTGGCAAACAAGAATTACTAAATGCAATCCTGTTGACATTTATCGTTACTTTATTTAACAAAATTTCGACTGATATGTGACTAGTAGTTCCTTGTTTGATTCACTTACAATCTCGTGTACACTCGGATGATAAAAATGAGTCCCTCAATGGCGAGTAAGATGTGTAACCACCGTACAGTCGTATAAATACGAAAGACCTCGCCCCGTCGACTTGGATGATATTGCCCTGAACGATGGGTAAGATGAGTAGCCACCATACAATCGTATAAATACGAAAGACCCCATCTCGTAGATTATATGAGTGAATGTACCAGATAGGAATCAACAAGTTTCTAGTTGTCATATAAAAGCGATGTTCATTCACTAAAGTGAATAACTTCTTAATATCTTCAAACAATCCAATGGAAAAAATCCCTACTGATGAATAATACACACTCGCTAGTATGCAATGAACTGACGAAGTAATTTCCGATAATCAATTACAGATCACGAGTTCGAAATACTCGTTACACAAAAAAAAACTATTCATGAAAAATATCCTAGCTGGAAAAATGTCTAAAAGACCAAACATCTGCTTAATAAAGCCAACCAATGGTGAGAATATCGTATAATGATGCCTGCCATATCATATGGTCACTCCATATTCTAGCAAATTCGAAGTATATAAAGTCAAATCATGTCTTAATAATCGTATCACTCCTATTAGAAAAATATACATGTGTGCCCAGTATTCATGAAAATAATCGTATCAGGTAGTTATGACTCTTACAGTACCTTTCATAATCAGCTGTAATTAAATTTCCAAGATCGTCGATTTTCCCTACATAATGAATTTCTCGAAAGATTGACGTGAATATCATTCCATCCATGAAATGACGATTGCCTTCGAAATTCCAAATGAATCAGCTGGTGGACTCCTCTCGTCAGGAATCGAATCCATCGCTCTGCGGTGCCATCTTGTCTCTATCTGCGTCTACTCTGACATGTTGAACTTCGGATTACCCATAGCGGATATTGTCCAACTCCTCTCGAAAAAGTTCATGGAAACAGCGGACCCCCTACTCCTCTTCTAAGTTACGCCACTGTCCCGTTAAATGTTCAGTTTGAGTATTGCAAGACCAATCTCAAATAACTGCTAAGTCTCACTTTCGTAAAATAAAATTTTACTTGAGAGTGTCCAAGTTTATTAAACACCCTGTAGTTGTCTGTATTTGGTAATTCATGAAACTGCAGAAGAAATAAATTTCATTAATGCACGATCTAATGTTCATCAGTGCCTATGCTAACAACATTCCGTTTGCTTGAAATTGTTAAAGTAACTTTGAATGCGTTATAGAAAAGCATAGTCATAAAGTTATTCATAAAAGCTGTGTTCAAACTGCGTTGAAATGTAGCTTGTAATAAAGTCTTCAACTACTTGCAGTGCTGTTCTAACATATCCCAGCCGTCTGTGATTGCTTCCTCGGCAAGTCCGCCTGGATCAATGACCTGCTTGGCGTTCGCTGCTCGGCGATGCTGAAACTGTCGCCTACACTCTGCCGTGACAGTTTCGGTACGCTACGCGACCTTCACCGTGCGTCTCGCTTGAGCTACAGAGCTCGACCTTACTTGCTCGACTGACAGAGCTCCACTGAATGTTCTGGCACTGTCTTCACTCTCTTATCTGCCTGGCGCAGACACGTGGTGTAGTCCCCCACCACAGTGCTCTCGCGTCACGATTATAGTCTCGAACCCTCATCATCTCGGCCATTCCGTTATAAAATAACTTAAGGGTTATCTAACTTCCTTACAATTATTTCCACATATAATGCATGTTATATATCCTCTTCTAAGATGTTTAATTACCATATTCCATATATATCTCAATAAAGTTTCACATCTCTATCCATAATTCCATCTTCTTACAGCTGTCAGTGCCTCCTTGATCCTAGACCTCCTACGTCATCTTGACATTCTTCTTGACTCGATCGGTGCGCTATCTTTTCCTAACTCTTCCCAAAACCTCAACTACGGCTTAATGTCTGCTGGCGTAGCCGATAGCCTAAACTAGGTATCGGGTACATCTCTCCCGTACATCTCCTTTTTTTTATCAGGATTGAGAAAAAAAAATACACTCTCAGGCATTCTATATATAATACATGTACACGATAGCTCTACAATTCCCTTACTCAGCATGATGGTACTTTCTGACTCTCAATAATGATGATTGACTTCCAATGATTAGCATCTTGATTCCATGTTATTCTGACGTTTGTTTCTTCCTTCGCCACTCGTGCTTGCTCGATTGACATCTCTCACTGTCTCTTCGAGTGGTGCACTAGGCTGTCTATCTTCTTGCCTCGACCTCTCATGTCCACGATTATCTCGTCTGTCGTTAGGATCGTTTCTTCGGCCATCCTGCCTGTCGTTCCCATTATACTGTTGACCTTGGCTCCAGTTATTTCTGCCCCGATATCTATTGTTATATCGATTCCTGTCTTGATATCTGGAATTCTGGTTATAATTCCTATATCGACTATCTCTTGCTTCTTGATCGTATGGCCTCTCATATGGTCCTCTATATCGATCATTTCCTCGAGCGTTACGGATGTTTCCTCGATTCCCTTCGTTCCGTCGGTTTTCCCAGGAATCTCTTCTGTCCGTTTGAGCTGCATTGTCTACGACTACCGCATTCACTTCTTGCGTGTTTCTATTGTCGTTTCTGGTATTTCTAGGCGTAACCTGTGCGCTTGTATAGTCCAATCGCCGTAAAATGTCGTCATAATGCTCAAGTGTGTTGGCTCCCGACGCTATTAGTGATCGCTGTACCTCAATCGGTAACTGTCTCGCTATAGCTTGCAAAAGCTCTTCTTCTGGCAATGGAGGAATCAGAAATTGTAATTTAGCCAGCTGTGACGTGAAATAATTGGCATAATGCGTCGGATGTGACGTAGAATAGCGCTTTGAGTACATTTCCGCTCTTACGTTAAGTTGATCCTCGGCACTCCAAAATCTCCTCAAGAAAGCTATGGCAAATTGCTCCATGTTCGCAAAATTGCTTCTGAACGCTCTAAACCAAGTAGCGCAGACCCATCTAAGGCGCGTTCGACTATCCTTAGCTCTCTTTCTTTGGCTACCCTATGTTCCGCCATGTAGTCTCGAATATCTCGCAGAAATTCGACTGGTGTGACTCCTGTATTTCCCGAAAACTTCCTCGGCTTGTCATCCAGATTTTTAATAATGGTGATTGGACCTGAGTATCGTTCGCTTGGACCCAACGTACTCCTATTCGAACTTGGATTATCCTGAGGGGTTGAACTGGCCCTTTCGAATGTCACATTCGGTTGCATTTGACGGTCTTCTCCCATGCTAGCTTCTTGATTAGTCATACTGCGGTCTATCGCTGTCTGATTTATCAATGTTTCCCCTGATGTTATATTCTGACTGGTGAAACTGTTAAACATGGATTCTAGTTTAGTTATCCTGTCTTCTGCTAATTTCTCCACGGTCTTGACCTGCGTCTTCAACTCATCTAACGATGTAACATCCTGCGTTTTGTTACTCTCGTCTAAGTCGTTTTTTAACTTGTCAATTTTGCCTTCGCACGTGTTCTTTACTGACGCGACTTGTTCCTTTAACAGATCAACATCTGTTCTAAATAGAGTTGAAACTATCTTCATCGCTTCCTTGTTCTCCGTAAACCTCGCTTCTAAGTTTGCCATACCTGCGATTAATTTTTCATCTAACCCTTCACGTTTCTCTTTTGCTTCGGCATCGACCTCACTATACCGTTCTTCCACAATTGCACCGACTCTATTTTTGAACAAAGCTAAGTTTTCATTAACCTTTTGCTCTATATCGTCGTCTATCTTCCTAATATCTTTCTGCAATTGATTTTCTAATGATTTTAAATTAGAATTGACCTCTCCTAAGACTTCCTCTTTAATGGTCCCAATTACTGTCTTTAAATCTTTAATCTCATTACCTAGATTCGTTTCTAGACCTTTAATCTTAGTCTCGAAAGATACTTCGGTAGACCACTCTTGAATTTTGCCTACATCTGCCACTAAACCATCGATGTCGAATCTCAACTTCGATACATCTGATTTAATGTCTTTCTGTATGGACATAACGTCTGTTCTTAAAGTAAAAATATTTTCTTCTCCTCTACTTTCTAATTCAATAATATTTTTTCTTAATATTTGAACATTTTCCTCTCCTTTCATATTTACTGCAATTATGTCTAATTGTAAAGTCTTCAGCATTTCATTATTCTTTAAAGTTAAGCTATTCTCTAATCTAGTTAACTTGTTTTCTAATTCAGTGTTAGTTTCTTCACTACGAGCTTGTAATTTCTCTTCCAATAATTTAAAGTTATCCTTCAAGTTAGCTTCACTAGCTTTTAAATGACTTTCAGTACTAGTCTGTAATCTAGTTTCTAATGACTTCAGCTCATCTTTACTATTTGACTGTAGCCTTTCTTCTAATGACTTAAAATTGTCTTCACTATTTAACTGTAACCTAGTCTCTAATAACATCAACTCATCTTTGCTATTTGACTGTAATAATTTTAAATTTTCTTCACTAGTTGACTGTAGCCTAGTCTCTAATGACTTTAAATTGTCGTTCAGATTGCCTTCGTTACTAGCCTGTAATGATTTTAAATTTTCTTCAGTACTAGTTTGTAATGCTTGCACATTTTCTTTACATTTAGCTTCTAATCTAGCTTCTGAACTATTAATCTGTTCTTTAACTTCCGTTTCCATCTTAGAAATAGTTTCTGCAATACCAGACATACCCGTCTGTAACTCTCCTAACACCTTAGCTAAATCTTCTGGCAACATAATTATATTTTCAATATACGTTTTATACAGAGACGTTAGACAACAACACATCACAATGTCTCAATTCCTGCATTCACTTGGGTATAGGAAAAATGTCTTATAACTAACATGATATTACTAATACGATTAACATGAACACTGGAATGGGCACACAAGTACATTGTCTGACTAAGTTTAATAAATTTTGTAACACAATTAAATGAACTTGAGATCAATCTCTCAGTAATCTAAATCTGATGTGATTCCATAGAATAAACAAAATCGAAGCCCCACTAGTTGGATAAAGCCAATTCTCCCTCTCTCTCTGTACCCGTTCGTCCTGGGGATGCGATGACCCATCTGCTATAACATCGCATTCCTGGAGTTCCGGGACAGAGCGGAGTTAAATGAACCTCTAGTCAAATAAGGAATGTGTCGGAAATTCAGCTGAGTTATCGAAAAAGCAGTGGGTATCACGAGACAAAGTATCTCTAGGGTCGTTACGGGCTTAAGTTTAATAGAAATAATGCAAATATAAATGGGCGCCATCAACTGAATTCCTAGCAAACCACCTCCTTTCCGGATAAGCCTTACTCAAGACAAGGAAAGAAAAAGGAACATCACACCATCATCAGATCACAACTAAGATAAAAACAAATTTATTTTACTTTGATAGTCAGACAGACATTTTAAATATAACTCCTACCTAAGAGTATGGTCGAATGCCAAAGTTAAATTGTCATTGTCCAAAAATCGAACCATCTCTTTTCTAATTCAAAAATTATTTTATCCACATAACAAGAAAAATCTCTAAAGTTCTCTTGGGTTCTCAGGATCACTGTAGCACTATGTCTTTCGTCACTGACATTTGTGAAACCTGAGACCTAATTTCTCTTTAATTTAACATCATCAATGTGGATTTAAAAAAATTATTAATCTGTCTAAACATACACATATTATAATCACATATATTAAACATCACGTAATTTATGGTTTGCATGGCATAATTTAACTGTTGAACATGTTAGTCAAATGCTCCTAAACATCGAATAATTAATTTACACTATTTACATTGTCATTAACAATCTCTTATCTGTGAATTACAGAAAAATCATGGCTCATTGGTCATCGTTATCGTCATCATCAAAATTAAATATTTCTCACATTAATTCTCACTTCAAAATTCTACATATTCCTGTCAGAATCCTTAATTCATCACCATTTAATCATTTAAATTCTCAACTCAAGTTGCAATTCCTTCAAATTATCTCTCAATTAAATTTATTTAATTCCATGTAAATTCATTAATCATCAGCTTCTTTAATTAATTATCACCTTCTAATTCAGTTATTCATCATCATTACAATCGTCTATTAATTTATTTCAATCAGTTTAATTACGGTATCCTAATCTTTAATTCATCCATCTATTTGATTCATTGATTTATTCCAAAATTTAATTTATCAATATATTTAAATTTTAATCTTCTGGTTATTTAGATTTTATTATTTCATCTAGTCATTCTGATTTTTATTTCATTAGGTCAGATCGTTAATATGCTTAAATCTCAGATTATTATTTCATTAATTATTATTTTCAGAAAATCTTGTATTATCAACTTTATTTATTTGTTTAATTTCCTAACAAATTGTTTAATAAGGTTTATAGAACGTTGTCTTACAGTTTTATCACTTCCAAGTTATATCTCGTATTTAATTATCATGCCAAAAAATATTATTGCCTCCACGACATCACGTTGGATCTAACTATCCACAACGACATTACATTTCCTCAATACTTCAAATATCACATTTGAATACAACAATTATTCCACAAAAACTCCATAAATATTCAGCACATACAGCATGAATCTCAACAATTACGCTAGACTGGGTACGACGACCTCATGTCTGCTTCAAAATACATTAGCAACGTTGCAACTATCACATGGCAACTTCCACAAAATGCCTATCATAAACTCCACTTAACCATGTTGCATGATCTACAAAAAATATATAACTGGCTTCAAATTATCAACGCACACAATCTCCAATAACTGTAATTAATCTGATCACATCTAGACAACTTCTTAAACAATTGGAAAAATATTACCTCAGTAATTTAAGATCTGCTTTCAAATAGCATAAATTCTCTTACAATTTTCATAACTCACATCACAGAAAAACACCAATGTGCTATAATCTCTCATATCAAAACCTGCAATACTGATCTGCCTTAAAATAAATCTGACCATTAATGATTCATCTTACAAGATTTAATTACTTTAAATCCTTCTCAAAAGGTATCAAACACAATTATAAACTCATCAAAACATCAGCTGTAACAGCTGTTAAACTGAAATTACTCTCAAAAGAGTATAGCAACAAAATATTGGATTGGCAAACAAGAATTACTAAATGCAATCCTGTTGACATTTATCGTTACTTTATTTAACAAAATTTCGACTGATATGTGACTAGTAGTTCCTTGTTTGATTCACTTACAATCTCGTGTACACTCGGATGATAAAAATGAGTCCCTCAATGGCGAGTAAGATGTGTAACCACCGTACAGTCGTATAAATACGAAAGACCTCGCCCCGTCGACTTGGATGATATTGCCCTGAACGATGGGTAAGATGAGTAGCCACCATACAATCGTATAAATACGAAAGACCCCCATCTCGTAGATTATATGAGTGAATGTACCAGATAGGAATCAACAAGTTTCTAGTTGTCATATAAAAGCGATGTTCATTCACTAAAGTGAATAACTTCTTAATATCTTCAAACAATCCAATGGAAAAAATCCCTACTGATGAATAATACACACTCGCTAGTATGCAATGAACTGACGAAGTAATTTCCGATAATCAATTGCAGATCACGAGTTCGAAATACTCGTTACACAAAAAAAAAACTATTCATGAAAAATATCCTAGCTGGAAAAATGTCTAATAGACCAAACATCTGCTTAATAAAGCCAACCAATGGTGAGAATATCGTATAATGATGCCTGCCATATCATATGGTCACTCCATATTCTAGCAAATTCGAAGTATATAAAGTCAAATCATGTCTTAATAATCGTATCACTCCTATTAGAAAAATATACATGTGTGCCCAGTATTCATGAAAATAATCGTTTCAGGTAGTTATGACTCTTACAGTACCTTTCATAATCAGCTGTAATTAAATTTCCAAGATCGTCGATTTTCCCTACATAATGAATTTCTCGAAAGATCGGCGTGAATATCATTCCATCCATGAAATGACGATTGCCTTCGAAATTCCAAATGAATCAGCTGGTGGACTCCTCTCGTCAGGAATCGAATCCATCGCTCTGCGGTGCCATCTTGTCTCTATCTGCGTCTACTCTGACATGTTGAACTTCGGATTACCCATAGCGGATATTGTCCAACTCCTCTCGAAAAAGTTCATGGAAACAGCGGACCCCCTACTCCTCTTCTAAGTTACGCCACTGTCCCGTTAAATGTTCAGTTTGAGTATTGCAAGACCAATCTCAAATAACTGCTAAGTCTCACTTTCGTAAAATAAAATTTTACTTGAGAGTGTCCAAGTTTATTAAACACCCTGTAGTTGTCTGTATTTGGTAATTCATGAAACTGCAGAAGAAATAAATTTCATTAATGCACGATCTAATGTTCATCAGTGCCTATGCTAACAACATTCCGTTTGCTTGAAATTGTTAAAGTAACTTTGAATGCGTTATAGAAAAGCATAGTCATAAAGTTATTCATAAAAGCTGTGTTCAAACTGCGTTGAAATGTAGCTTGTAATAAAGTCTTCAACTACTTGCAGTGCTGTTCTAACATATCCCGGCCGTCTGTGATTGCTTCCTCGGCAAGTCCGCCTGGATCAATGACCTGCTTGGCGTTCGCTGCTCGGCGATGCTGAAACTGTCGCCTACACTCTGCCGTGACAGTTTCGGTACGCTACGCGACCTTCACCGTGCGTCTCGCTTGAGCTACAGAGCTCGACCTTACTTGCTCGACTGACAGAGCTCCACTGAATGTGCTGGCACTGTCTTCACTCTCTTATCTGCCTGGCGCAGACACGTGGTGTAGTCCCCCACCACAGTGCTCTCGCGTCACGATTATAGTCTCGAACCCTCATCATCTCGGCCATTCCGTTATAAAATAACTTAAGGGTTATCTAACTTCCTTACAATTATTTCCACATATAATGCATGTTATATATCCTCTTCTAAGATGTTTAATTACCATATTCCATATATATCTCAATAAAGTTTCACATCTCTATCCATAATTCCATCTTCTTACAGATGTCAGTGCCTCCTTGATCCTAGACCTCCTACGTCATCTTGACATTCTTCTTGACTCGATCGGTGCGCTATCTTTTCCTAACTCTTCCCAAAACCTCAACTACGGCTTAATGTCTGCTGGCGTAGCCGATAGCCTAAACTAGGTATCGGGTACTAACTATTATGTGTCAGAAAACTGTATCATAATTAGGCTCATTATAACACTATTTTTCATTATGAAACAGTTTCTTCCACCAATCAGAGCTCAAGAAACAGTTGTGTGACCAATTAGATAAGGATACCTTCGCGCATGCGTTCAAAATCCTACATGTCTATATAAATTACCGAAATTGCACCGTCCATATGTTCCCGTAAATAAACTGAGACAAGAAATGGCACTGTACCTTAATATCCCCAAAATCAATTTCTACACAGCGCGTGGTTTTGAAACGACTTCGGTGACAGTTTTATTGAATACTGGAGCACAATCTGAACATATGGCATTGAAGCACACAGAGTGCATGCGTCGGTTGTCCAGAGAGCTTAGGAAACAGAGATATACTACCCACCGCAGCACCCGATCACAACAGTCTAGTGACTGAACAGATATTTATGAATATTTATGTTAAATCATATAATAAAGTTATAATTATCGTCGAACATAAACAGTCGTATGCAACTCCCCTATAATGGTAATTAAAACACTCGTATGGAAATTATAGCTGCCGCCCCAGAGGTCCTGGGTTCGATTCCCGGCTCTGCCACGAAATTTGAAAAAGTGGTACGAGGACTGGAACGGGGTCTACTCAGCCTCGGGTGGCCCAACTGAGTAGAGGAGGTTCGATTCCCCCTCAGCCATCCTCGAAGTGGTTTTCCGTGGTTTCCCACTTCGTCTTCGGGCAAATGCCGGCATGGTACCTTCTTCAAGGCCACGGCCGCCTCATTCCCTCTTCCTTGCCTATCCATCCTCACCATCCCTTACCTTCCCTCATGAGGCCCCTGTTCGCTTTGCAGGTGAGGCCGCCTGGGCGAGGTGCCGATCCCACCTCACCAGTTGTATCCCTTCCGATTCGATGTTCCCAGCTCTAGGACACTGCCCATAGAGGCGGTAGTGGTAAATTCCCTCGCTGAGTCTGTGGGTTCCACCAACCTGGAGGGTAAACGACTAAAAAAAAAAAAAAAAATGGAAATTATAAAACTCGCATACGCTCGTTTTATAAAACTACTCGTGTCTTAATTATGGCCATTATAGGTTTGTTGCATAATGTCTAATCTTGTACGCCTCTGGGTGTTCAATGAGCAGGCAGTTTAAAGTAGCCAGGAGGGAGGTGATCCCGCTGGCAGTGTTTAAAGGTAATCGGAGCGTGATCGTGGCTAATAGTTGAACTACCAGTATTACAAAATTGCCATACTTCAGAAGGTCAGGTATTTACACAGCCGTATGTTTGGAACAATATTACCCACATAACCCACAAGAGGACAGCACCGTACAGAGACATTAAGAAGGCTGTGGTTGATGACAACGTGTATCTAGTTCTTCTATTCTCCTTTTCCTAATGTCTTCTGTTTATGTGCAATGCTGGTACTGTGATTTTATTAATAAACGAGTGTATACATTAGCCTCCCCTTTGAGCTAAATGACATTTTATTCAGTATCTGTGGTAAGAACTTGTGCACATCAATTGTAAAAGAATTCAAGAAAAAAAAGGTCAACTGTAGCAGTATTCGATCCCCAGTCAACTGCGTGACAGATTAACACGCTAGCCCGGAGCTAACTCTATCCTTAACATCATGGTGTTCTTAACTGATATATTAGATGCAACCTGTTGGCAAATAAAGACTTGAAATAAACGATTTCTTCACTGCAGTACAACTTCATTATAGATCATTTCATACAAAGTTTATATTATTGTATCAGTAGGGTATATCACATATAACATACTAAAACTACTGTAATATAAGACAGGCTCATGAGGACAGCTGCCATCTTGTCGTGTGGCAGAGACGGCTCAGCTCTTTTAAGCCACTCATACAGTATAATATTATAATATTAAATTATAATAAATAACGGATCACGACCTTCAGGATAGCTTAAACCACCCTAGGCTCGATAATCGGAATTGGTAGGTCTTAAGCTATTGTTTATAATGGTTGCATAATTCACACGGCCGCCATCCTGAAATGGCAAGGCCGATGACCTGGAAGTTTGGGTGAAAGACGCGTCCTATACAAAGGTATGTTGTCACCAAATTTGGTAGAGATCGGATGATTAGTTTAGCCGTAATTTGAGTTTACGTTTTGAACGTTTGAGTGGCCGCCATTCAGTTTTGGTAAAGATGGCGGCGATATAAAATATGACACTGAGGTGCCCTTTGCTAGTGCTACCTCTGTACCAAATTTCGTTCAATTCGGTTTCACCATGTTCGAATTGATAGGGGGGGGGGACAGACATTCAGAGTACACACACTCTCTCACACACACACACACACACACACAGACTCACACACACACATACACACACACAGACAGACACACAATTTTTCGCCCTGTGTTGATCTCATAAGTCTACTTTCATTTTTTGCAAAAATCGAAAGTAGGCTAAAAACAGTTTATTAATAAACCCAAATAAAACTCAAGTGATTATTATCGGTACCAGTAAAAACTTATATTCCCTCAAGCAACGTGACATCTCTCCGATAATTTTAAACAATAAAATCATACCCTACTCTACTTCAGTGACAAACTTAGGAATTATTATGACTGAGACCTTAAATTGGACTAAACAGGTGATAAGCACATGTAATAAAGTACACAAATGCTTATATCCTCTGAAACGGTTCGGTAATGTATTCTCTGTTCGATTTAAAGTACAACTAATTCGCTCTCTGATACTACCTATATTTGACTACTGTGACACTGTGTTGACTGAAATAACCTGCGACAGTAACAAGAAACTGGACCGGTGCCTCAACAACTGTGTAAGATATATCTTTGGCCTGCGATATGATGTTCATATATCACACTATTATAAGGAGCTGTCGTGGCTTCGAGTGCACCAGCGTCGTGAACTCCACATGTTATCACTACTGCACAAAATACTTTCCACTAATACCCCTAACAATCTTGTTTCACTGTTTTCTTACCTCTCGTCCTATCATGACCACAATACGAGATCTGGTTCCTCTCTTGCCATACCTATAAACCGTACTGCTGTTTACAACCGCTCGTTCATTATCTCTGCGTCCAGGTCATGGAATTTGCTACCTGCGAACATTAGAGACAATCCCTCTCATCGCAAGTTTAAAGTGGCTTGCTGCGAGTATTTGCTGGGTGGATCCCGCTGACTTCCGGGATAAATGTTGAATGAACGAATGGATGAATGAGATGAATCATCGAATTACTGTAGTTACGCCATTTAAGGGTACTTTACGTTGTGTATTTTTGAAATTAATGATTCTACCATTATTCATATTATCACTATTCTTATTGCTATTAATATTATTTGTGCTATTGGTATTTGTAATTATAAGTCATGTAGATGTATACTCTTCTAGTGGTTAAGTGTAAGAGAGGGCCTTGAGCCCTAACTTCGCCACCAATAAAGGCATTATCTATCTATCTATCTATCTATCTATCTATCTTCCACTAATTGCACCCGTGTGAAGCTAAATAGGATAGGTTAAGAATGTAATCAACGCTCTTAGGTTTCTACGTTCGTTGCCAAGAGCCGACTGCGGTGGCGTCTAGTAGCTAAGTTCTGAACTTGGCCAAGTAGTCGTTGATGGTGGCGCTTGGCGGCAAAAGTAGGAACTATTTGAAAAATTCTAAGTTGCAGTACTTAAATTTAAAAAAAAAGATAACACACACTAATACAGTCATCACAATTAACACCGGTTATCAGACAGATTGTACACACACCCAAAGTACACGGGGCTACATAACCACGTTGTCGCAGCCCCTAAATTTAAGAACCAACCAACCTATGCTGTAGCTTGTGGTTGTCAATTAAACAGCAGTAACTTGTATAGAAATTTGTTTGTGTAATAATTTTTTCTTCATTTTTTCAAAATGTATCGGGTCAATCTAGATGAAACTTGGTATGATGATTTAAACCTATGATTTGTATGTGTGTTAGTAGGCCTAAATGTATTCAGATATCTTAATTAATTATTGAAAACCAAACTGACGACTACTAATATTTTAGGTGATAATTTAAAAATTAAATTATGATCCACAAAACTATTGTTTCCTTCAGTTCTAAAATTACCACGGCCACAGTTTTAGTACAGAGGCTCAGGATTTGTTACAATAATAGACAGTTACTGAGAAAATGGTACATGCAGATATTTTTTTTTTTAAATATATCTAAGCCTTTCTATGGAAATTGCTCCTGTTTATTTGACAACCGCAAACTACAGCAAACTGAAACCCTCTGCATAAAAATGCAGAATTATTACTTACAATTCAGTATAGTTTTAAGGGAATATCTTAAATACTTTGTGAAAACACTGTCAAATACAGGAAGCTGCACTTTTCTGTTGCTTCACACTTCCCGGTTGGCTTAACCCCATACTTTTGAAATTGATAGGCTACTGAAAACACTGATAGTCACAGGGTAGTTTGGGATCCACCGAAAATTTCTAACAGTGAAAGTGACACTTCCGTTCCCTCCTATAAGTTATGTAGAGTCCTGCGCGGATAAACAAGTGATGGTCAGTGCCAACTACGCAACCTTAGTATTAAAATTAATTCTTCATTCGTTGGCAGAACCGATAGAACGCAGCTTTACAGCAACCCATTCGCTCTGTCGTCCCCCTCGCGAGTTGTCAGGGCGAGGCCATGTGAGCGCCTAGAAGAGTGTCCGGCTGATGTTGGATCGTCGTTGCATTCGTTGATCAATTAATAAATCTCCCAATCCGTGTTGACATAGGATTCATGTCCTCCCAGTTGAGAGTAGATATTGATATCTCGCCAGGAGATGGCAGTCGGGTTTGAACTGCAGTGTTGTCTTTCCGCTCGCTGCGTATCGCGCATTCCAAAAGCATTAAGTTGGTCACTATTTCCATTACTGTACCTGATACTGCCACACTGTTAAAAGTAAAGACAAAGGCTTGTAAGAATATCGACAGTAGGAAGGAAGGTAACAATACACACACACGTAAAGCCCGTTAACAAATTATCATGCAGGAAGTAGCAGCAACTGACTGCCAGCCGATATATTTAGGTTTGGAATAGGCAGGCTGTGCATGCGTACTGCAAGACCCCCCTTATCCCATCACAGCGTGTTGAACTGCCATCTCCTGGCGTGATTACATTAGTGACTAAGGTGACTGCTCTCACCAGGTCAGCGCAAGACACCTTCAGATAAGTAGCCGGTACAATACAACCTGTAATGACCATTTAATCACAATCACATATTCACTCCAAACAAGCAAGTTTGGAGGTCAATCACCAATTTCAGTATTTTAACAAAACATCACATTGACCACAACTAACAAATATTGACGAGTTGAACTATCTCAACTCATTCTGCAACTAAACAAGTGTAGACCCTACATATTGTAAATATTTTATCATTTTAAATGATTATGTTGACTTCGCCGGGGTCTGGCGTTACGTTACGGTGACGGGACGAAATGTACCGAGAATGCACTGAGGTGTGTGACGTCATAGTACTGCTTGAGCTTCCTCGTTTCCCCGCGCGCTCCAGTGAGAGTGACGTCATCCAGCCAGCTACCTCCTTTGACCTTGGTTTGCACTTGTTTTTTTTTCCTTTCCCCTCTTTTTTCATTTTTTTTTTCTCTTTGTTAACGAACTTTGAGTTCACGCAGCATTTGTAGCATTTAAAATGATATATAGTCTAGTCTTTCAGACTGACTGTCAGTGTTTTCACCCATACTTTCTGACATAAAATTTAGGGACTAAGTTTAATGGATTTATTGATGATCGCTTGACGATCGAAACTGGTGATCCAAGTGCATTTATAACTTTTTTCGGGATTAGGGAATAACCCATCTCTTTGGGGAAGAATCGTGTTGACCGACTGAAAAGCATCAAACTTTCGTTTACTTTTAAAATGCTTAAGGTGCTCTTATACACATTTTGAATCGAAATTGAATGTTTTTCAGTTGGTCAACACGATTGTACCTAATTGTAATGGGTGTTTCCTTAATCCTGAAAAAATGTACACGAGATTAACACTAACATGTAAAACATAATTCAGAATTAGGGAAACACACATTACAATTTAGTAAAAGTGGGTAACGACGAAAAACACTTTCAGGGTGGCTGATGTGGGTGTCCTCTGGTCAGTCTAAGCTGTCTAAGCCGGGATTGGTTCAAGGGACTGGCGTGCGGCCGGTGTCCGGTGTCCGATGTCCGCACCTCCAGATGAGATATGAAGAAGGAGGAACTCATGTTGTATAACATTCATGATTCTAGGACTAACAATAGTGATTACATAAACGTGATTGTGTGTTTCATTTATTTCCTTCCTCATGACGCATAGGGCTGTTGTACAGAGAACACCCCCCTAGCGACCTGTGACGTCACAGGCCATAGGAATGCCCACAGGCAGACACGAATGTCACCACATCGATCTCAGAACCTCTGCCGTCACGGTGACTCACGTTACTTGAGTGAGGTGCAAGCCGCACTGAATCTGAGCATGACGTATGAGTTTACAGATCACACCCGCTCATCAATGAATCACAGTGCTTTTTTGTTGTTACAGAGGTGTGCAAATTATTACCTCCAGATTGGAATATTTTCTCAACGATAGGCTATCTTTCCACAGCTTCTTCAAATTTGTACCCCATTATAACCATTCTGACAAATTCCATCTTAACCTCAAATCTTTTGTCTACATAACATCCACATCACTGTTTCCTTCTTCAGGCCGGTTTCATAACAAGATTTATTTCTTTCGAATTAACATATTTTTGTAGCAGATCTGGTTTTTAAAATTTTCGTGTATGCGTTTTTTAGTTTTATGCCTTTAGACTATTAATTTATTAGAAATATTTTTGACAACAACCTTCTTTTATGGTAAAATTTTTCATGTACTGTAATTCACAGTATTTGCGCTGAGGAAGGCCACAAATTATTATTGACTTACGGTGCTTAATCTTTAGGACTTATCACCTAGGGAATTTAAATCAGTCAGAATTGTTTAATTCAAAATCATTTTATCGAACAACGGCTAACATCTTTTGTCACCCTACTTAGTACAAGTTTTCTCTCCTGTAGATATAGCTTTTCCCATTTTATTTATTTTATTAATCGTATGGCTTTTAGTGCCGGGAGTGTCCGAGGACATGTTCGGCTAGCCTGAGTCTGTAGCTGCTTCCAGCGGACACCCTTAAGGTGAGCTACAAGTTCAGTTCAATTTCAAGTAGTTCCAACTTTCGCTACCAGATATCAATGATACCTAGTAGTGAACGTTGGAACTTTGATAGAGCGTTCCGACGAAATCTAACCTAACAATTTACCTGTACACAAGTTTAGTCTGTGGGAGGATCTTTTACATGCCATAAATCTATGACATGGGACCGCCGACTTTACTTCCCCTCCGATGGAAGGCATACTGAAGGATTTTTAGCACTCTTAAAAAATCCGACGACTTCGGCCGGGTTTGAACCCGCTATCTTGGGCATAGAAGCTCAGCATGCCACCAACTACGCCACCGAAGCCATAAGGAATTGCGACCAAAAAAATAAAAAATAGAATTGGGTATTCCGAGGGATACCTGAGCTAGGTCCGTTTTATCTTGTTTCATTGACTTTGGAATGTACCCTCTAAATCATGGCCCATGAATCTTTGTACAGTTCAAGAGCGGATAATCAGTATACAAGACTTTGAATTCCTCTGCTCTAAATTCACACGGATTTATGGCATGTTAAAGAACCTTCCACTAATTGCACATGTGTGAAGCTAAATTGGATAGGTTAAGAATGTAAACAACGCTCTTAGGTTTCTACGTTCGTTGCCAAGAGCCGACTGCGGTGGCGTCTAGTAGCTAAGTTCTGAACTTGGCCTAGTAGTCGTTGATGGTGGCGCTTGGCGGCAAAAGTAGGAACTATTTGAAAAATTCTAAGTTGCAGTGCTTAAATTTAAAAAAAACCACACACTCTTACAGTCATCACAATTAACACCGGATATCAGACAGATTCTACACACACCCAAAGTACACGGGGCTACATGACCGCGTTGTCTCAGCCCCTAAACTTAAGAACCAACCAACCAACCTAAATTCACACGAAAAGTAGAATAAAGTAATCAAAACAAAACGTGTGGCATTTTGTATTAACAGAGCTCCTCTTTAAGTGGAAATTCTATATAATCGTTTTAAGAACTATACATTTCTTAAAATAAAATGCAATTAAGACGAATGGTTAAATATTTCAATTAACTTCAGCGCCTTGTAAATATATTTAGTGCATTAAATCATGAAAAGTATAAATGACATTGAGTCTAATAATTTGCATACCTCTGTAATTCATTTGAGGGACATGGGACATCTTGGTCATCAGCCCTGTGTAGTTGGGTCGGATAACCTGTATTTATTTATTTAATTATTTATCGTATGGCTTTGAGTACCGGGAGTGTCCGAGGACATGTTCGGCTCGCAAGAGGCTGTAGCTGCTTCAATGCGGACACCTTTGAGGTGAGCTACAAGTTCCGTTCAATATCAAGTAGTTCCTACTTTCGTTACCAGATGTCCCTGACATCTAGTGGTGAGCGTTGGAACATTCATAGAGCGTTTCAACGAAATCTAACCTGCAAATTTAGCTTCACACAAGTTTAATTAGTGGAAGGTTCATTAACATGCCATATGTCATGGGACCGCCGCACGGTGGGCCAGAATCTTTAAAACGTGGCCACATTATAAAGAGTTGTTCAATTTGTACGAAAGTTAGTATGTAAAGGTTATCGAAGTTGCTGATTAAGAATATACAGTATCAAAAAGTCAAAATGGCGGATCCAATATGGCGGGTAAATATTGATAAAAGCCATTTTATTCATATACAAGTTTTTTTTTTGAATTACCGAGGTTTATGATGAAGATTGAGTTCAAAAATGTAAGAAAACAAAATGGTGGATCCAAGATGGCGGACCAAAATTGATAAAAGTCTTTTTATTTATATAAAAGTCAATATTTAGGGATTGTCGTACTTAATGGTTAAAAATATAAGCTCACAAATGAATAGCTCGAAAAAAGAACCAAATAGGGGATAGAAGATACCGGTAGTGTAAACTATTACAAAAAATCATTTTAATTCAATTACAATTATTCATTTAGTAAATTGTTTGTAACTCTAATTAGAAGTTGTCGTTTTCTTCTTCTTTTTCATCTTTCATCATCTTCTTTATATTCTTCTGCTTCTTCAACTGAATCGTCATCATCATCTTCATCTTGAAAGACTGTTTCCTCATCATCTGAATCGGAATCATCATAATCTTCCGCTACAGGAAGTAAGAGGGCAACGGCTTCTGGCGACAAACTCTTCTGTTTCTTCGGTGGTGATTTGCGTAGAGAAGAAATATAGGGGTCTGTGGTTGCCAGCGATCTCCCGAACACGTCTTCCATAGTCTTAACTCTGGAAAACCTTTGAGAAAAACTCAGGCAATATTGCTTTATCAACTTATTGGTTGATTCTTGAGTTAACCGATGGGTAAATTGACCGAAGAAATAATTTCTAGTCCGTGGATTAACAATCTATGGACTGTTGTTGGCATGTTGTACCAGGGGTATTCTTTGATGTAGTGTCTGGCAGTTGCTATGGCGTAAGCTCGAAAGTTTTCAACGTCAATTTGACGTCCGCTCGAAATTGTCTACAAAATAATGTGAAAACGGTGGATTAGTTCTTCGGAATCTCCAGTTATCAACGCTGATGTTGGAGTGTTCTCAAAGAAACGTCGAGAGGTGTTTCCGTCCTTTTTCTACTTACTATATTCTTTACAATGCTTCTAAGCATCGATTATAAATTAAATTGTACAAATGTAGCTCATAATTAATTGATTTTATTGTCATTTTTCAACATGTCTCAATAATGACATTTTGCAAGTATCGCTTAAAACGTGGCTCAAAGCCGGAGTTGGTACTAGTTGGTGGATTTGAAGGTTAATTTACTTGCGGACACAGTGCAAAAGAAAGCGGAATGTCGTGGAACTCGTAACATATCTCTATTTTTAAGCACGTTTTACAATTTTCTCGTGCATTTTCCGGTATTGAGTTAATTAAAAGAAAACATGCATAATTTAATGACTTAATAATGATATAAATGGCTTTTATATAGTACATACTTTCTAGAACGCCCACCATATTGAAAATATTCGCTTCACGTACACAGAACACAAATATTAGTCTTTTACGACAAGACTATTTTGTAGCCTGGCCGGCTGCACGCACCGCTAACAATGAATTGCCGCGATTGACCTGAAATATAACAGACGAAATGAACACCTACTCGTCCGCACAACTGGCATTCAGTAGTCCCAACATTACCGCAGCCAACCTGATAGTCCAAAATTCCCATCTAGAAACTTTTTTTTCCTTTTTGGCCATGTTTTCAAGATTCTGGCCCACTGTGCGCCGGCTTTACTTCCCCTCCGAAGGAAGGCATACTGAAGAATTTTAACGCTCTTAAAAAAACCGACGAATTTCGCCGGGTTTGAACCCGCTATCTTGGGCACAGAAGCTCAGCATGCTACCGACTACGCCACCGAAGCCGCTGGATAACCTGTATTAATGTGATGACTGTATTAGCGACGGGGATGAGTTAGGTGCCCCAGGAATTGGAATAAGGTACTATCCCGGCATTTGCCTTGAGTGAGTGAGGATAGCCGCTGTCAGCGCCAGGATTCGAACCTAAAATATACGAACTTGTTGCTGCTGCTCTCGCGGCCATGGTGCATGTTTTAAAACGAGCACAGCTACGCCACTGGACCGTACACAGTGCAGTATTCAGTAAGGACATGCTAACGATCACCATGCGGTGTAGCGGCTAGCATTCTTGGGAATCGAACCTTCATCTTCACAATTTTGCCTCACAAGGCTGAATGTACCCCGTTCGAGCCCTCAGCATAAGCTTAAAAGGCGCTCGGACGGCAGGACCCAGACGCACTTCAGAAAAGCCGAGGTGAACAGCGAAACTCCAAACACATATACTCTTCTCTGAAGTCGTAACTCGACACGACTCGACAGTTCGATTCTGGCCGAAGCTGGAGTGAAGGCCCGCTCGCTAGCTTGAAAACTCGCTCCGAAGCTAATAATTTAAATTTCCACTGAATGGAGATTGTTAGAAGAAATGAAAACGTAAAAACACTTGTACTGGGCGATGTATTAAAGATAGAGATATGCTGTCCCGGACGTTTTGTAGAATTTTTCATGCTGAACAATTCTTACACTCATAGTAGATATATTTTAACGGTTTATCCAGTGTAAGCTTAAAAGGCGCACGGACGACACATTTTTCTTTGACTCGATTCACTGAAATCTTTACTGCTCGACTTCCTTTGGTCATAAATCAATGTTTATCTACAGAAACCTTTCTCGAGAAATCCTTTACAGAATGGTGAAAACCACATCAAAATCCATCCACTGGTTCTCGAGATTACCCGTTACATTCAAGAATCGGGGACTTTGTTTTATATTATGTAGAGATTGAACTCAGGTTAATAAGTAATTATGCTGTTTTAGCTCTTCAGTACGTAGGCCTAACTATGTTAATTCGGATACTTTGACACATGTATTTATTTATTTATTTATTTATCGTTTGGCTCTTAGTGCCGGGAGTGTCCGAGGACATGTTCGGCTCGCCTGAGTCTGTAGCTGCTTCCAGCGGACACCCTTAGGGCGAGCTACAAGTTCCGTTAAATTTCAAGTAGTTCCAACTTTCGCTACCAGATATCAATGATACCTAGTGGTGAACGTTGGAACTTTGATAGAGCGTTCCGACGAAATCTAACCTAACAATTTAGCTTTACACTGGTTTAGTCTGTGTAAGGATCTTTTACATGCCATAAATCTATGACATGGGACCGCCGGCTTTACTTCCCCTCCGAAGGAAGGCATACTGAAGGATTTTAACGCTCTTAAAAAATCCGACGACTTAGGCCGGGTTTGAACCCGATATCTTGGGAACAGCAGTTCAGCTTGCTACCAACTACGCCATAGAAATATATTACGTATCGACACCGGGTTTATAAACTACTTTTCTCCTTGACAGTGACATACAATATTCAAAGTTGTTTGATCTAAACTGGTGTACGACTTTGTATGTACTGTACTAAATAAGTTGTAGCTAAAGAAGACCAGTAAAAGCACTTGAGCAGTAATCGTGTTTGTAGTGGACAGTCTATATGAAGTATGAACTTAATTGGCTTGCTTCTACTGCATGGCTTCTGAAAAGTACTTTTAAGAAACCTTGCCAGACAAGTAAGGTGTCCGTGAAAGAAAGCTATTGAATGTGTTTACCATTTCAGCTTTCAGGATGATGGTAGGTATGGACATGAGCCTGCCTAGGACGTGGCTATGCCCTCTCCGGTCACCCCTTCTCCACTAGATTATTCTGGAATGAAGAATAAATATTCTCCCCTCAGCTTTATTATTAAAAACAAGTAGTTCCGTGACGAACTAAAGAGCCAACTTTTCTTAATATTATAGATTCATGCCAATCTATATAGACCTATCTAGAATAATGACGAAATCAAGTTGGTAATACTAACATATCTAAGTAGAGCAGTTTGAAATACACCTGAAATAGTGTAGCCTAATAGAGTAACTTACTACAGTTGGCAGCCCTGGTGACTCTGAATATATTCTTTGTTCCATCTCTTAAGGTATAGAATGAACATACAAAATTTGGTCGAAGTCTAATGGATAGTATGGACGTTACATACTGTTTGATATTGGATTTATCAGTGCGCGTAACTTCTGAGATATCCAACATAGAGCTCAAAGTTCAATTGATTTGTTCAGCAGTTGGTAGCACTGACGTCAATTTCAAATATGGCCGTGAGATATTCAGGTATAGATGTTTACTCACACCAAATTTGGTTTCGATTGCTGCAGCCGTTTGGGAGTTGATAGGGGGGGGGGGCACAGACAGACAGACAGACAGACAGATAGAAGGACAGACAGACACACATTTGCCCGGATCGATCTCATAAGTCTACTTTTTCCTCATTTTTGCAAAATATGAAAAGTAGGCTAAAAATCGGAAGTTGTGGTAGTGACTGCAACAATGCCTATTATGATTATGGTCTAAACAGCAAAAATATTGACTATGGCAGATATTTCTCAGCCAAAAGTAATTTCTGTTGTTGAGGGCTTGAACATAGTAGTTATTTAGCCCCGTGTTTTTAGTGTGTGTAGAATTTATCTGATAACGTGTGTTATTGTCGCTTATGTAGTAGTAGTGTGTGGTGTGTGTATTTGTAATTGAGATGAGGATTGGCAAGGCGGCAGCTTTAGCCGTAAGTTAGGAACCACCCCAGCGTTTTCTTGGAGTAGAACTGGTAAACCACAGGAAACAACTCCCAGGACGGCTGAGGTGGGAATCGAACCCAACTCTTCTCAGTTATGCCTCACGAGGATAAGTGTACCCTGTTCCATCCCTCAAACCAGAATGAAATGTCTTGACAGAGCATGGAATAAAAAAAGACCTGGACGACAGCCAAGAATGCAAATGTCGGGATGGTTCCCAGTGGTGAAGCTGGAGGGGAATCTTCGAGCCATTTCATTCTCAAGAAATATGCACATTTAAATTTTCCTGTTTTTCATTGGCATAGGCAAATTAAATCTCTAGTTATCGGTATTATTCTCTGTAGCCACGGTGGGATTGACACCAGCTTCTCAGCGCGGGACTGAGTAGCCAGTGAGTCTCCTTTGAAACAGGCTCAAGTCTCTGTGGGTACAGAAGGCAATTGCGCATGCGCCAAGCTGGATGCGTCAGCAGAGAGCCTAGGCTCCAAGCAGTGCATTCGTGAGGAGGGCGGCATCTCAGCGCGTGCATGGTCGTTTGTGAGTTTTAAAACATAGACCAGTGTAGTGATTTAATAGAGTACAGTAGCCTATTTAAAATCAAGACCGTTTTCTTCGTTGCCCTATGAAGAGAATATCTTTTGAACAACGGCCTAGAAAAAATATATCAAGAATCAGTGGGAAGACTGATTCTTACCTTTCCTGTTTCTACGACTTCGAGTGAACGAAGTATGAGTTCATTGAAGAGAGTTAAGACATTTTTTTAAGGTACCGTCAGATTCTAGACTGAGCAATTTGAGTACTCTCGCTATTGAGAAGAGTTTGCTGAACTATCTTTCCAGCGATGATATCTTAAGAGAACGCATCATTGATATCTTTGCTAAGCGAAAAACACGACGACTGGAGTTTATCTACAAAAACTATAAGGCATGAACTTAAGAGTACCCACTTGCATGAACGTAGCTTGCCACTGATGGTTCCTAACATAGACCAGGGCCACCTACTTCCCAATCCTCACCTGAATTACAATTACACATACTACCACAGACACCACAATAACACAGACATATTCTACACATACTCAAGTACACGGGGCTAAATGGCTACGATGATCAAGCCCAAGGGGAAGATGACCTCGCTGGCCCTCCCCTTAAAACAACAATAATGAACTAGCTAACGATGTCCAAGCCTCTCAATTAACAACAACAACAACAACAACAACAATGTTTCAAATACAGTAAGTATTCACAAGTACTGAATATGACCATCATCAGACATCCAAAGAGGCGGCTTCGGTGGCGTAGTAGGTAGCATGCTGAGCTTCTATGCCCAAGGTCGCGGGTTCAAACCCGGCCGAAAACGTCGAATTTTTTATGAGCGTTAAAATACCTCAGTAGGCCTTCCTTCCGAGGGGAAGTAAAGCCGGCGGTCCCATGTCAAAGATGTATGGCATGAAAAAGAACCTTCCACTAACTACACTTGTGTGAAGCCAAAATTTGTAGGTTAGAACTGGTAACGCTCTATAAGTTCCAACGTTTGCCGCCAAGTGCTGACTGCGATGCCATCTAGTAGCCAAATCCGCAAGCTAGGTGTCGTGGACGGTAGCATTTGGTAGCAAATGTAGGAACTACTTAAAATTATGTCTGCAGTCATTGCTTGAATTTTAAATAAAGACTGATAGTCGGTCTGAAAGACTAGACTTTATATCATTTTAAATGCTACAAATGCTGCGTGAACTCAAAGTTCGTTAGCAAGTGCAAACCAAGGTCAAAGGAGGTAACTGACTGGATGACGTCACACTCACTGGAGCGCGCGGGGAAAGGAGGAAGCTCAAGCAGTACTATGACGTCACACATCTCAGTGCATTCTCGGTACAATTCGTCCCGTCACCGTAACGTAACGCCAGAACCTAGCGTAACGACGAAGTCGACAAGATCATTTAAAATGATAAAAAAACAGATAACACACACTAATACAGTCATCACAATTAACACCGGTTATCAGACAGATTCTACACACACCCAAAGTACACGGGGCTACATGACTGCGTTGTAGCAACCCCTAAACTAAGGAACCAACCAACCAGACATCTGAAGTCCTTACTCCTTGTCTTCTCATGGTATGCGGCTCTGTAGACAGGATGTTTACAGTTTTATGGTCCTGCAGCATCACCTGCTGCCTTTGTCGTGTAAGAGGGCCAAGGTGTGCGAATATACCACAGTAAACATCATTGTTGATCGCTTGCCTTCTAAGAGCTCACCCCTTCATGTCCCATACGCTTTCCAACAAAAGGTGGCTACCTGATTGCAAAACATGTTCCCATGGTAAGTCTTCTCACGCTGTCGAAGAAGAAGAAGTTGTTGTTGTTGATGATGATGATGATGATGATGATGATGATGTTAATAATAATAGCTAGCCACGGTGGGTGAGTGGTTATCGTGACGGATTACTAACCCCAAGATTGCAGGTTTGCTCCTGGCAATGGTAAGTGATTTTTGAAAGGCGGCAAAAATCACGACACGCATGTCATACGATGTTGGCATGTTAAAGAACCCATTTGAATTCGGTAGGCCGTGTTCATAATGACAAAATTAATCTCGGGATTTTCCGCCAACACAATAGTTTCTCCTTTCTCTACTAGAAAGCGCTATAGTGTCAAGGAGCTTAGATATCTAACCTCCTTGACTTTCATAGCGCTTGAAGGAGCAGCATAATTCAACATGCAAGCTGCCCTCTGGACGCAAATAACAAAGCTTGCACCCGGCAGCCGAGGCCATACGATATTATTATTACTATGATAAAAAACTATGTCCACCACTTTGTATTTCCGTTTCTACGAGTCGGAGATGTGAGCGATGACCTTCTGTTTCATTTGGGGGCCTTGGATATCGTGGTCATTTAACCCTGTGTACTAAGGTGTGCGTGTGTATAGGTTTTGTCTTACAACCCGTGTAATTATCGTGACTGTAGTAGTGAGTGTATTAGGTAGATTTCATTGGAAAGCTACCTATTGCAATGGGTGTCATTTTGCGACTTCCGGATTTTTTTAAAAATCATGTGAGGATTGGTATGGAGGCGGCCGTGGCCTTAAGTTAGGAACCATCCCAGCATTTTTCTGGAGTATAAGTGTGAAACCACAGTAAACCACTTCCAGGATGGCTGAGGTGGGAATCTCATTCACTTCTTCTCAGTTTTGACTGAAGAGGCTGAATGTACTCCGTTCCAGCCCTCAGACCAAAACTAAATTTCTTGGCAGAGCCGGTAATCGAATCTGGACCAGTGGGGTGGCAACCAAGAATGATAGCCGCTACACCACGAGATGGTCGATGACATTCTAGGAGGTGTGTGGATTTTACGGCCGATGCCCTTTCTGACACCAACCTCATGAGAGGAGTTAATGAAGATGTATGAAACTGGACAAGGAGATGGAAGGATGTGGCCGTGGCCTAATAGAAGGAACCGTCTCAGCATTTGCCAGGAGTTAAAAATGGGAAATCACAGAAAACCATTTTAAGGACACCCGACGGTCGAGTTCGAACCCACGTCTACCGATTCTGCAGATAGCATGGTCCCAGTCCTAGCGCTGCGCAACGCGCTACCTCGTGCCTCCCTGGCATAGGAAGAGCGTGGGTTCGAATCCCACCTCGGCCGTCCTGAAAATGGTTTTCGTGGTTTCCCATTTTCACTGCCAGGCAAATGCCGGGACGGTTCCTTTCAATAAGTCCACGGCCATTTTTCTTCCAATATCCCTTCCCTGGCCCGTCCTGAAAAGAAAAGTGCATGGCCATTGGCTGCATTAATAAAATTATTTAGTAAACATAGCTACCGCTATAATAATAATAATAATAATAATATGGATCACGGGAATGAGTTTAAAGAATAGCTCTTATTCTATAGTAATTCCTTGAGACGAAAAATACGTATACGTATTTGTAACGACACGACTTGGAAATGTTATAATTACTATGATTGATGTGAAGTATTATGTCCGGCTTCGTGGATAAGATGCAAGCCTTTGGTTAAAAGTGCCCCGGGTTCTATTCCCAGCCAGGACGTTGGATTTTAACTTCGTATGGTTAATTCCCAAGCTCAGGGAGCTGGATGCTTTAGACATCTTCATGATTCATTCCATCGTCATTATTTTGATCTGAAATACACATTTCGCGCAATGGAGCCTATTTCTGGCATATTTTGTAGTAATTCACAGTTGTCAAGCCGCCGATTATTAGAGAAAAAGCGCGCAGTGGTCAGACTACAAAGCATGCCTTATGAAGTTCACAATGCGACAGCTGGTAGCGGAATGACAGTAATGAATCGTATGTCAACATTAAATGATCTCGCTCTTTATTGGCCTGTGATGACGAAGATGGACTAGTCACACACATCCTTTGCAACGGCACATAGCGAAGCATTCCGTAACATGGGAACTGGAGAGGTAAAGGGGAAGCTTAGACTTCGTAAGTTATACAGTATTATCCGGAGCTATAAATTAATAAACTTGTTACGCTATAGTAATTAGTATTCGTATTAACATTAATATGAGAGTTATTGTATTGCCCATAAATCTGTTTGTTCGGATTTTTTAAGAGCGTTAAAAATCCATCAGTATGCCTTCCTTCGGAGGGGAAGTAAAGCCGGCGGTCCCATGTCATAGATTTATGGCATGATAAAGAACCTTCCACTAATTACACTCGTGTGAAGGAAGGTTATAGGTAAATTTGACTAACGCTCTTAGGTTCCTACGTTCGTCGCCAGGAACCAACTGCGGTGGCATCTAGTAACCAAGTTCATAACTAGTTGGTCGTTGACGGTGGCGTTTGGTAGCAAGAGTAGGAACTACTTGAAAATTCAATAGCTGCAGTCCTTACTTGAATTAAAAACAGATCACACACACCAATACAGCCATCACAATTACCACCGGTTATCAGACAGATTCTACACACACCCAACGTACACGGGGCTATATGGCCGCGTTGTCGCAGCCCCTAAACTGAGGAACCAGGGGGGCGTGGTGGCGCAGCTGTCAAGCTGTTGACCTCTCACCAAGGTGGACTACTGTCGACCAAAGTATTATGTGTACTCGAGTTTGAAGGTTGTTTGTGACGTAACCAATAGACATACATAAAATCCAATAACATCATCATTTACGTCGTTCTATTTTACGTGAGTTCATGTAGGTTTGGAATTTTTAGTTTATATTTTAATATTTTTTATCGCAGTTGGAACACAAAAAGTGCCCGTTTTTAAGCGTGTTTCAACCATGCGTCATATTTAAGAATTATTATCTCACAAACCCGTCATCAGATCGAATCCAAATTTTAACACAATATACATTGGAATGTTGTATAACTGGTTTATTAATTTCAAAATTTTGCGTGTCCAAGAAACAAAGTTGTTATCATTTGTGTAAGGTAACGTTTTCTCGGTTTGGGGTGGTTGGAATATGTATTTCTTAGTCGCGTTGTAATCCTTATACATCAAAAAGTTATGCTGTATGACTTTAAAATTCGTAAATTAATTCACTTATTTTATATCGGTTTATATTTGAACGGGGAAATACGACCTCGCCTCGCTCGGCAGTGATGGGCTCCATCTCAGCAACGCTGTACAGCTTACCCCGGAGCGGCTGGCTGGTGAATCATGCCTTATTTCCACGAACAAATACAAACCGATATAAAATAAGTGAATTAATTTACGTATTTCACAGTCACACAGCATAACATCTTGATGTATAAGGATTACAACGCGACCAAGAGCTATATTTTCCAACCACCCCGAGCCGAGAAAAAGTTACCTTACAAAAATGATAACAACTTTGTTTCTTGGACACACAAAATTTTGAAATTAATAAACCAGTTATACAACATTTCAATGTATACTGTGTTAAGATTTGCAATCGATCTGATGACGGGTTTGTGAGATAATAATTCTTAAATGTGACGCATGGTTGAAACACGCTTAAAAACAGGCACTTTTTGTGTTCCAACTGCGATAAAAAAATATTAAAATATAAATTAAAAATTCCAAACCTACATGAACTAACGTAAAATAGAACGACGTAAATGATGATGTTATTGGATTTTATGTAGGTCTATTGTTTTTTTCACGAACAACCTTCAAACTCGAGTGCACATAATATTTTGGTCGACAGTAGGCTCGATTCCCGGTCAATGCATGTGAGATTTTCGAAGTGAAATGCCATGTCCTGTGGTTCGGATTCCACGTAAAAAGCAGGTCCCGTGGCTCATGATCGCTTGATTAACGGTTACGTAAAACTAAAAGGTTCCTTGCTTAAAATGAGGAACCAACCAACAATCTGTTTGGTAAATGGTGAAAAACTCGGGATTCCTCCCACTAGAAGTCAATAATGAAGGTAAAGCAAGCACTGTACTGTAGTGTGCCAGTGTGACATCAGGCAAGAGCGCAAGGTGAGATGGCGTGAGTTGTTTCGGGCTGCCTGTAGTGTGGATTGGGATTTCGCAACGACTTGAAAATATAAAAGTCAGTTACTTAAAACGCATTCTACAGATATCCAAGTTTTCGGAAAATCGAATCGCATATCTTCTTGGAAGAAACATTCTTTCTGGAAGATATCAAATCGCTCTTCAAGCTACCCAACACGGCTGCCTTGGACGCGATCTTGGAAGAAAGGAAAACTAAAGCACGTCAAATTCCTAGGGAATTTTTCGATACTGAAGCAATGAAAAATCACGAATGGAGAGGACCAAATTTCAAGTTAAGCCACGTCTTCACGCGTTACGCTGCACGTGGTTTTCTTAGTAAAATATGTAGAAATCCAAAATTTCACAAACCAACAGAAAAGTGCATATGTCGCCTATGAGGGGAGCTATGCTCCCTGTATCATCTTGGAGACTGTGCTGAAAGATCACAACCGATCAGCACATTTGCTAGTCTGATACAAATCAGTATTATCTTATTCATATATTCTTTCTTTGTACACATTGTGCTTAATTAATAATAATAATAGTGAACCTCTTAAATACACTAAGGAGAACATCTCAGTGAGGTGTGATATTTGTGAAGGTAAGGCAAGCACTGAACTGTAGTGTGCCAGTGTGACATCAGGCAAGAACGCAAGGTGAGATGGCGTGAGTTGATTTCAGGCTGCCTGTAGTGGGGATTGGGTTTTCGCAACGAAATATCTATTCTGGACGTCATTCCTCCCTCTCTATTTCTCCTTCAACGCATCTTTCAGGGGACTGAGCGAGAGAAGCGGGGTGGAATGTCAAGTTTAGAAGCCATTCCTTCAGTCACGGGCGTATATAGAGTTTTATTTCGGGGGGGGGGGGGGGTGCCCAACCGGGGGTTAGGGAGCATGGTATAGGCCCAAAGAATAGGGGGTCCGGGGTTCTTCCCGGGAAACTTTTGAATAATTTGGTGCAATATGATGGGTTTTAAGGCTATCTGGCATCACTTTTTCAACCAATTTGTTGTGATGTTTTATGTTTGGTTAATGTCAAACACAACTAAGACCATTTTATGATACTTTTTATTAATACAATCATCTTGCTCACTTGATAGTATTTACTTGGAAAGAATTAATGTTACTTTTTTGATTTACAACTTACACTAGAATATAGCATTGCCAAATCGGTTCATAACTTCATCGTCAGTGAGATGTATGTCTCTGTGAATAGATGACAATAATAGACCGTTGAGTCTGTTTTCAGAAGTAGAATTTCCTAAGTATGTTTTAAACCAACTCAAACTCCGTTCCGCAGTACCAGTAGCTACAGAGAGAGGCAAATTTGCCAAAATTTTGATAAGGGTATAAAAATTAGGGGAAAAACTTTTGTCACATGCTTCAAGGGCACTTGTTGCTGTTCTTGGTTCGTTCATAAGAGCGAAGGCACTGGAGAGTAATAAGAGGTTATGTTGTTACAAATAAGATCAGAGCAAACTGATTGTCACACTGTTTACATCGCTCTACCTTCGCCTTGCTTTGCAACGCTGCCATACGTCACTTAGTAACAATAGTACATGATTATATTGGGTTTTAATTCATAAACAAATATTATATGTCACAAAAAATTGGGGGGGGGGGGGGGGCTCCCCCTTCAGAGTTGCCTGTAACTCTTCAGTCGGTGAACACGAATTTGCCCAATGACTGGGCGGGTACAATGTACAGTAAATCTTGCCTAAACTTGTCCCTTCATATTCCGGAAACCTGGACAAACGGAAAACAATATTCGGAACGGAGGTACTTCCTATGTAAAATGGCACTGTAAATCGGAAAACTGCCCAACGCGGAAACGGAAAGAAATTCCGGAACTGTAGACGTCAATAACCTGATTAAGACGTATTATCTTATTCATAATACAAAGCTATGTACAGTAAAAACTCGATTAACCGTCATCGTCGGGCCCGTGGTCGTGACGGTTGAGCGGATAGACGGATTACAGAAACACTGTATTATTCCTCCAAAACATGACCTCAATCAATTATATTATAGACAGATATCACTCTCACAGTAATGTATTATATTTCGGAGCGAAAAGAAATTAAACACGATTGTAATAGCAAATAAAACTATTTATTACATGATAAAAACATCCGTACAGTAGCTTCAAATGTGGCAAAATAAAATATAAACTTACAGGTGAAATAGTTCATGTAGCTTGAAAACAGTTAGTCATTTTCTTCTGCCTCTTTGATGCTCCAGCTTTCACCGCGGCATTATTTCGTATTTTCGTCATGGTTTGGTCTTCATCAGCCCCTTCTTCTTCTTCTTCTTCTTCTTCTTCTTCTTCTTCTTCTTCTTCTTCTTCTTCTTCTTCTTCTTCTTCGTTGGCACTTAAAGCACTTTGTTATTGTAGTATTATTATGCTATTACAGCAATGACGGTTAACAGAAACTGACGGTTAAACGAAGTTTTACTGTACTACATTTTGAGCGCGACTGTACTTGCACCGAAGTCCTCAAGGATGCAGCAGGTACGCTACATTTCACATCTGTACCATTACTTCCTCCAACCCTCTTGCAATACACAGTTTCCTTCTGACAAATGAGAGTAGAAGTACGAGTAGAAAAAACAGTGAACTTGAGTGATTTAAAGGTGTTCGTTTTACTGTGTACTGCATTTATTTACGTACTGTAATCCATTGACAATGACTTCTAAACATAAGACACACTTGGGGAGAAAATTAAGGTTATAGAAGAACACGAGAAAAACAAACGTCCGACTAACTGTGTTGTTTAAAGTGGGAAAAACTCAAATTATTTCATAGTAATCCTACTAGAATTCTCCGACCGACAGCGATAGCTACGCTTGCTAACGTTCAGCGCTAGGCCAAGCTCTCTCCGGACTTGGTAGACGTGGGTTCGATCCCCACCGTTGGACGTCCTTGAAATGGTTTTCCGTGGTTTCCCATTTTCAACTCCAGACAAATGCTGGGATGGTACCTTCTGACAGGCCACGGCCGCTTCCTTCCACATCCTTGCCCAGTTTCATTCACCATCATTCATTTCATCTCTCATTAACTCCTCTCATGAGGTTGGCGTCATGAAGGGCATCCGGCCGCGAAATCCATCCGCCACAAAGACTTTCATCGCATCACATCCCAGACCCCATTGAAAAACGGGAATAATGAGGGGTAGACATACATACAAACTAGAATACTCTGGCAGAGAGGAGTCTGGAAACAAAGAAACTGCTGTACGGCGACAGATCTACTGAGATAAGTAACCATAATCAGACAATAGAATTCTTATAACGAGATTCAAATTGTGAATCGTATTAGAAACACCAAAACGCAATACAAATGTTTTCTGTAGTTAGATAATATATTAGTGTATAAATGTATACCTCAACACAGTGATCAGATCAGATGATGATCACTTGAAGGTCGAAACGTGTAATCCTAAAAATTGACCCATTATAATAGAGATCAAAAAAACTAATTATGTAGGGGCCGATAACCTAGATGTTAGGCCCCTTAAAACAACAATTATCATCATCATCTAATTATGTAAACATTTTTTCCAAGAGTGTTCTTTACATATTATATACAGTGTGATTATCTTTGTGCGCCCCGGTAATCGCGGCAAACTATGTCGTCATTTGGCTGGCCAGGTGCGGAGCGAGTGTACCTCGCAATACCCCGCTCCGGTGACTAATATCGTTAGTTCACACGTGTTTTGTCATTCATATGGACGTGAATCTGCAAAGCTTAGACGTTTAGTGAGTATTGTGATTACTGTGATTGTTGGCCATGCCTAGACACCAATTCAACGTGTGCGAACGTGAGTATATCCATAATTCGTATATGAAAAGCAGAAAGTCTTGTTCTGAAAGAAGACGAAAATTTCGAATCAAGTTTCCAGGAAGGCCTCTGCCTAATGCCAATACAATTAGGAAGCTCGCTAAACGATTCAAGAAAACAGGCCCCGTAATAATTTTAAAAAGTGACAGTCAGTCTGAAAGACTAGACTTTGTATCATTTTAAATGCTACAAATGCTGAAAAATGCTGGAAAGTCTGGAGGCTTCTCGCTTCGTTCGACGCCAAAGACTCTTGACATGTTAGAAAATACTTATCTTGCTTATCTTGTTTCAAATTACTCACGAACGGCAAGTGCAAACAAGAGCGCGGGGACGTGCCCCTTACATTAAGTCTAAAAACACTTATAGTGGGCGATGTATTGAAGATAGAGATATGCTCTCGCGGACTTTTTTGTAGAACTTTTCATGCTGACCAATTCTTACGCTCATAGTATATTGATATTTTTAACGGTTTGCCCAGTGTAAGCTTAAGAAGCGCACGGACGCCAAGTTTGTTTTCGACTTTTTCACTGAAATCGTTACTGCTTGGCTTCGTTTCATCATACATAAATTATTTTCTACAGAATCTTTCCTCGAGATATCCTTTACAGAATGGTGAAAACCGCATCAAAATCCATCCAGTGGTTCTCGAGATTACCCGTGACATCCAAGAATCGAGGATTTTTGTCTTATACTAACGAAGTAGAGATTGTGGCGTAGTCGGTAGCATGCTGAGCTTCTATGCCCGCTTCAAACCCGGCCGAAGCCGTCGGATTTTTAAGAGCGTTAAAAATCCCTCAGTATGCCTTCTTTCGGAGGGGAAGTATAGCCGGCGGTCCCATGTCATAGATTAATGGCATGTTAAAGAACCTACCACTAATTACACCTGTGTGAAGCTAAATTGAATAGGTTAAGGATGTAAACAACGCTCTTAGGTTTCTACGTTCGTTGTCAAGAGCCGACTGCGGTGTCGTCTAGTAGCTAAGTTCTGAACTTGGCCTAGTAGTCGTTGACGGTGGCGCTTGGCGGCAAAAGTAGGAACTATTTGAAAAATTCTAAGTTGCAGTATGTACTTAAATTAAAAAACAGGTAAAACACACTAGTACAGTCATCACAATTAACACCGGTTATCAGACAGATTCTACACACACCCTAAGTACACGGGGCTACATGACCGCGTTGTCGCAGCCCCTAAACTTAAGAACCAACCAACCAACCGAAGTAGAGATTGTCGAGGAACACATGCACCAAGCGGTACTATGACGTCACACACCTCAGTGCATCTGGGTACATTTCGTCCCGTCACCGTAACGTAACGCCAGACCCCAGCGTAACGACGAAGTCGACAAGATCATTTAAAATGATAAAGAGTTAACAGACAACGTTATGTTCTTACAGAACAAACAAGTAGTTCCGTGAAGAACTTTACAACCTATTTTCATATATCCTACTCATGTTAATTGCCTCTTTCAACATACAACATTTCAGTTTGAAGGTTGTGATAGATTCGTAGATATTTCAGATGGTCGCCAGGTTGGATTTTTATTTTTGTACTATTACATTAATATTATTGTGTACGTGTGGTATTGAAACTTCAATCACATGATTAGAACACAAGAAGTAAAAACGAGATTTTAAAATTTCGCACAGCTGCCATCTTGAGGTTATGCAAACAATTGAAATAAATTAGATGCCAGTGGATTAACATTTGTATAAGCATTTAACGTGCAACTTTTCACTGCACTCGGATACTTAATTCGCGAGAAACGTCCACTTAAATATTTATATTTCGCGTCACCGCCATGTTGAATTTGTGCTCACCAGGTTACTGAAAGTCCTATAGGTGAACATATGTTTAAAACCTCTATGAACATAAAAAATTCAGTTTGATTGCTGTAAAAGATTCATAGATATTGAGAACCGTCTAAATATTTCGGATGCTCTTCATTTTGGATTGTTATATGTATAGGCCATAGAGTTATGTACCATTCAAGGAAAATTATTGCCTAGGTTCATTATTCAAACTTTCACTTCGATCGCATGATTACGACACAAGAAATAAAAACTTAATTTTAAAATTTCGCACAGCCTCCATCTTCAGGTTATGTAAACAATTGAACTAAATTAGACGCCAGTGCATTACAATATGTAAAATCATTTACTGTACCACATTTCACTGCACTCAGATGGTTAAATCACGAGAAAAGTCTATTAAAATGTTTCAACTTCGCTTGGCCGCCATGTTCGTTTTGTACTTTACAGGATTATGAAAGTTACATAGATAAACTTGTATCAGTACCCTTTATCACCGTACAAAATTGCAGGGTGATATCTGTAATAGTTTCAGAGATATAGAATGTCAGTGAAATATTTCGCACAGCCGCCATTTTGAGGTTATGTGAACAATTGAACTAAATAAGACTCCAGTGCATTACAATGTGTATAAACATTTGCTGTACCAAGTTTCATTACGTTTGGATAGTTAAATCGCGAGAAAAGTCTATTTAAACGTCTCAAATTCGCTTGACCGCCATGTTGGTTTTGTAGTCACCAGGTTTTTGAAAGTCTCATAGGTGAACTTCTAGTAGTGCCCTTTATCACCGTACACAATTTCAGGGCGATATCGGTAATAGTTTCGGAGATATTGAATGCTAGTGAAATATTTCGCACAGCCGCCATGTTGGATTGGTGAGGCGTAACAAAATTTGAAGGGCACGGTCGAGGTCGCCGGGAATAGTGCTATGAACTTACCGAGTTTCATTGAAATCGCTCCAGCTGTTTAGATTTTATTAGGGGGGGGGGGGACACACACACACGAATCACACACACACGCGCGCGCGCACACACACACACGGATAAAAGGTGATCTCATAAGCCTATTTTTTCAAAATTGAAAATAGGCTAAAAATAGATGAGATTGTTGTCCATTCTTTCATCAGAAGATGTCAGGTGTGTGTTACAAGAGAGGGAGCACATTTTCAGCATTGTAAGTACCTACATTATTGAACATGTTTGGTAAAAGTATAAAGTGCGCGCCACCACCGACATAACCCTGTACGTGGGCCCGCAATCAGCGCCAGTCATTGCCGGCTTATCTTGCCGTTTTTTACCGGGGCGCACAACGATAATGTCCCTGTACACTGTAACCACCCAATCAATGGGCGAATTTGTGTTGACCGACTGAAGAGTTACAAATAAAAGCTTGGTGAAGCTGTGTGGCCGTGCACTAATCTCCATATTCTCATACAAAATAGTTCAAATGCAACCAAAAGAATTAGTACTGCTTTAGAGATTGGTTAGTTGGTTCCTCAGTTTAGGGGCTGCGACAACGCGGTCATGTAGCCCCGTGTACTTTGGGTGTGTGTAGAATCTGTCTGATAACCGGTGTTAATTGTGATGACTGTATTAGGGTGTGTTATCTGTTTTTTTTTTATTCAAGTAAGGGTTGCAGACTTTTGAATTTTTCAAATAGTTCCTACTTTTGCTGCCAAACACCACCGTCAACGACTACTAGTTCGGAACTTAGCTACCAGACGCCACCGCAGTCAGCTCTTGGCAACGAACGTAGGAACCTAAGAGCGTTGTTTACATTCTTAACCTATACAATTTAGCTTCACACAGGTGTAATTAGTAGAAGGTTCTTTAACATGCCATAAATCTATGACATGGGACCGCCGGCTTTACTTCCCCTCCGAAGGAAGGCATACTGAGGTTTTTTTAATGCTCTTAAAAATTCCGACGACTTCGGCCGGATTTGAACCCGCGATCTTGGGAATAGAAGCTCAGCATGCTACGCCACCGAAGCCGCCTGCTTTAGAGATTCTGTTAAAACTTGCATATTTTAATAACACTGAGTGTCAGTACAGTGCGGCGGCTGGGAGCTAATGAATAGCTGTATAAGATATGAGAGCCAGAATCGCACAGTCCCCTCGACCTTCTAAGAGCTTCAATTAGCTTCCTTTATTGGCAACAGCACGCACTCAACTCAACTTTCTCTCGCTTACTTTTTGCATAATTACCAATACACAAGAATTACTATTCGTTATTTTCCATTAGAAACACATTTCATTTTGTGCAATTTGCAAGCCTGTTGCGGCAATATCCTGCATTTCACATGTGGAGAAACTAATCTACGTCGATATACCTATCATTCAACTGATTGAAGCGCGAATTGCGTGCAACATGAATTCTGGACGAAAGTAAACCAACTCCAATGTGAAACATAAGTAAATAAATAACCAAGATACGAGTATTTCATGTACGATGACAGATACAGTTAAACTTCGATATCTCGAACCTCCATTACTCGAATATTCAATAACTCGCAGTAATTCTTATTTCTCGAACAAATTTTCTATAATTAACATCTATTTTTTTTCTTTAAGTTGAATTTTTATAACTCGAAGTTTTCGTTATCTCGAAGCTTAAAATACAGAGGTGTGCAAATGATTAGACTAAAATAATGAATTTCAATGTCACAATTTTTTCATTCAAAATCGTTTTATTTTAGTTTTATTACCCTACTTAGTGTTATTTTCTCCCCTAAGGACTTATATATTTCCCAATAAAAGGTTGCGTGGGGAAATTTTCGAACTTGGTGATTCTAAGGGATATCTGAGCTGGGTCCGTTTTCTCTTTTCTCATTGAATTTGGAATGCGCCCTCTAAATCAGGTGATTACAATCCGTGGTCCACGAATCTTTGAACAGTTCAAGAGCGGATCATCAATAATAAAATACATTCGCAAGAAAACTAGAATAACGCAGTCAAAATCAAAACAAAACCTGTGACATTTTGTATTAGCAAAGCTGCACAATTATTGGTGATTCTGAAATATCATTTTATTGTCAGTTTCCTAATACAAAATGTAATTAAGGCTATTGGTTAATCATTTGATAAAAATGCCACGCAAACATTTTTACTGCATTATGTCATAAAAAAAGAGAAAATGTTGGAAAACAGGCATTAAGTCTAATAGTTAGCACACCTTGCATTGTATATCCCTTGCATTTGAAAATGTTATTCTATCTCGAACATTTACGTATTTTTAAAGTGTTATTTGTCTCTTTCGAAGGTTCTAATTGGAATTTTCCACCGCGATTACTGTAGTTGAATTAATATTGTAACTTTAAGTCCGTCAATTTTGTGTTGACCGACTGAAAACTATAATATTAATTGTTAATAAGGCAACACTGAAAGATGGCATCAAAGCTATCTTTACTGTAGTTGAGTCAAACGAATGCAACTTCTATAACTACTTAGATATGAAACTTACTTAGATAATAATTAATGTAATAAAGCTTCATAACGAATATCCATTTGTATTTACTATATAAACTAGCGGAAGCCTCCGTGGCTTAGGCGGCAGCACGCCGGCCTCTCACCGCTGGGTCCGTGGTTCAAATCCCGGTCACTCCATGTGAGATCTGTGCTGGACAAAACGGAGGCAGACAGGTTTTTCTCCGGGTACTCCGGTTTTCCCTGTCAAAAATCTCATTCCAGCAGCACTCTCCACTATCATTTCATCTGTCATTCATTTAATCATTGCCCCAGAGGAGTGCGTCAGGCCTCGGCAGCCGGCACAGTCCATATCCTCGCCGCTAGATGGGGGCTTCATTCATTCCATTCCTGACCCAGTCGGAGACTGGAAGCAGGCTGTGGATTTTTTATATAATCTAGCAACCCGCCCCGGCTTCGCCCGGTATCTTTAACGGTTTACCCAGCGAAAGCTTAAAAGGCGCACGGACGGCAGGTCCCAGACGCAATTCAGAAAAGCCGAGGTGAACAGTGAAACTCCAAACACACCTACTCTTCTCTGAAGTCTTAGCTCGACAAGACTCGACAGTTCGAAGCTGGGGTGATAGGCTCACTTGATAGCTCGTAAACTCACTTCGAAGCTAGTAATTCAAATTTCAACTGAATACAGATTGTTGGAAGAAATGAAAACGAAAAACACTTATTGTGGGTGATGTATTATAGATAGAGATATGCTGTCGCGGACCTTTTTTTTAGAACTTTTCATGCTGAACAATTCTTACACTCGTAGTATATAGGTATTTTTAACGGTTTACCCAGCGTAAGCTTAAAAGGCGCACGGACGACTGGTTTTTCTTCGACTCGATTCACTGAAATCGTTACTGCTCGGCTTCCTTTGGTCATAAATGACTGCTTTTCAACAGAAACCTTCCTCGAGAAATCCTTTACAGAATGGTGAAAACTGCTTCAAAACCCATCCAGTGGTTCTCGAGATTACCCGTTACATCCAAGAATCGGGAACTTAGTTTTATATTATGTAGAGATTTAGACAACTATATGTTGTAAACTTACATACAGTATTTTGCGAACAGTACATCAGGGAATTTCTTCATTCTGTTTCTTTTGGATGATTCTCTCTATTAGATTGGAAGTGTCACGCACAACAAGGGTCTACGAGAATTTGATTTTACAGCCGCAATAACCAAAGAGGATTTCGGCTACTAGGCCAATTTGAGTTCAACTAAATAGATATAAGACGGAGAGTTAAAATGATATGACGTGAGCAAAAATTGAAATGTATAACCTTTAACTTTGGCCAGATACGATTGTTCTTTTAATAATATGTTAAGTGTGTGTGGTTTGATTATACTTTATTATTTTTCTTCCTTACTTCTGAACTACCATATTCTTGTTTTCAGCATATTTACATGTTTTATACGGTACTACAATGAAGTGGATATAATCGCATGTATCTTTCTAGCCTCAGGTTAGGGTGCCCTTAATCTAATTAACTTCTGTTAATTGTGTGGTATTATCCGAAGCTACCCTCTGGGTGTCAAATTACAAAGCTTGCACCCGGCATCCGAGGCCATACGATATTATTATTATCCGAAGTGGAATGCCGCCTTTGGGTTCGCTGCTTTCATTTTGTACAGATTTTTGCACTTAGAAATTTACTTACGAAAAATAAAGACATGATATTTTCTACGTAAATAATTTAACAGATATTCCTCTACTTGTTGTTACCAGACACATATCAGTGGCACATCTGGTTTATTGCCATTACCTTTGTATCCTTAAATGTCCTCCGTTTAATCTCGTCATAGGCTAAATACCAGCTACAGAAAGAAAACAAGACGTATTTTTAGCCTATTTTCAATTTTGAAAAAAAAAAAAAAGGCTTATGAGATCACCTTTTGTCCGTGTGTGTGTGTGCGTGTGTGTGTGTGAGGAGTGTGTGTGTGTGTCCCTAATAACATCTAAACGGCTGGAGCGATTTCAATGAAACTCGGTAAGTTCATAGCACTATTCCGGACGACCCCGACCGTGCCCTTCAAATTTTGTTACGTCTCACCAATCCAACATGGCGGCTGTGCGAAATATTTCACCAGCATTCAATATCTTCGAACCTATTCCCGATATCACCCTGGATTTTTTACGGTGATAAAGGGAACTACTAGAAGTTCACCTATGTGACTTTTGATAAACTGGTAACTACAAAACCAACATGGCGGCCACGCGAATTTGCGACTTTTAAACAGACGTTTCTCGCGATGTAACCAACCAAACGCAATAAAACTTGGTACAGTATATGTTGATACACATTGTAATGCACCGACATATAATTTGGTTCTGTTTACATAACCACAAGATGGCGGATGTGCGAAATATTTCACTGGCATTCTATATCTCTGAAACTATTAGCGGTATCACCCTGAAATTTTGTACGGAGATAAAGGGCTCAACTGGATGTTCATCTATAAGACTTTCAAAAACCGGTTAACTACAAAACGAGCATGGCGGCCAAGCGAATATGAAAATTTTAAATAGACATTTCTCGCGATTTAATGTTCCAAACGCAATGAAATCTGGTACAGGAAATGTTTATACATATTGTAATACACTGGTATCTAATTTAGTTCAATTGTTTACATAACCTCAAGATGGCGGCTTTGCGAATTTTAAAATTAAGTTTTTATTTCTTGTGTCGTAATCATGCGATCGATGTGAAAGTTTGAATAATGAACCTACGCAATAAATTTCCTTTAATGGTACATAACTCTCTGGCCTATACATTTAACAATCCAACATGGCGACCATCCGAAATATTTAGACGGCTCAGAATATCTACGAATCTATTATAGCAATCAAACTGAATTTTTTATGTTGATAGGGGCTATGAACTTAAGTTCACCTATAGGACATCAAATAACCTGGTGATCACAAATCGAACATGGCGGCGACGCGAAGTATAAATATTCACATGGACGTTTCTCGCAATTTAACCATCCGAGTGCAGTGAAACTTGGTACAGTAAATCCTGATACGAATGTTGATCCACTGCCATCTAATTTATTTCAATTGTTTCAAATAACCACAAGATGGCAGCTGTGCGAAATTTGAAAATCTCCTTGTTACTTCTTGTGTCCTAATCATTTGATTGAAGTTTGAATGCTACACGTACACAATAATATTCATGTAACAGTACATAACTCTTGGACCTACATACGAATAAAATCCAACGTGGCGACCATCCAAAATATTTAGTCGGTTCTCAATATCTACGAATCTATTACAGCAATCAAACTGAAATTTTGTATGTAGATAGAGGCAATTAACATAAGTAGGATATATGAAAATCGGCTGTATAGTTCTTCACGGAACTTCTTGTTAGAGAATACAGTACTTCTTTATCCGGGTAGGAATAACGACATGTACTGTAGCACTTGGGTTTCCTACTTTCCACAAATTCACCTGGAAAAACCGTTCTGTTGTAGGTGAAAGCGCAATCGCGAGCGATAGGGCAGCCAAGGACCTGATAGTGTGGCCTTAGTGACATATGTTGAGAACAAAGCCTTCAAAACGTTCGTGTTTCTCGTCAATAGTGATTTGTGAGTCAATCTTTTCTTATATTTCTGATGTAATAAATAATGGGAGATTCATGTAAGCCCACAGAAACAGGTCACACCAGGAATTGGTGTCGCTGGAATTTACAACACAACGGAAATACTGTAGAGGAAATGTATTTCGAAATGTGAACATTTTCACTAAAAGAACGCTGAAATTCTTTCAGTTCTTAAATTCCTATATCCATGATAATATAAAAAAGAATGCCCTATCGGTTTTGCGAGATAATTGTATAATTATTTCAATAAACCAAGTATGCGGAAAACAATCAAGCATAATTATTGAGAAACTGATCGAAAATTGTTAATTAGAAACATGGTGGTCTCTGACATAAAGTTCGACCTTTTACGTGCTTCCAAAAGTATGGCTGATTATGAGGGTAGGCGTGGAAGTTTGTTGTAGTTGTTGGAGATTCTTTAGGGGCATAGCGACATCATGGTCATGTAGCCCCTTATACTGGAGTGTGTGTAGAATTTGTCTGATAACCTGTGCCATTGTGATGTCTGTACTTGTCTGTATTAGTAATTTAGGTAGGATTCGGGTAGGAACTGGCCGTGGCCTTAAGTTAGGTACCATCCCGGCATTTGCCTGGAGTAGAAGTGGGGAAACCACGGAAGACCACTACCAGGATAGCTGTGGTAGGAATCGAATCCACCTCTCCTCAGTTGTGCCTCACGAGGCTGAGTGTATCCCGTTCCAGCCCTTACACCAGAATGTAATTTCTTGGCAGATCCGGGAATCGAACCCGGGCAACCGTAGTGCTAGCGACTACGGAACGAGGTAACGTACAGATTCTAAGATTAGCTCTACAGAACAGGAGGTCGTTCCTCTTAATATTGCAGGTACTGTACTCTTCTTAGGAATCAACGAATACCGCGCCCAAATGCTGCAGCGCACCTCGTTGCGTAGTGTCGAGCATTCTTGACTACGGATGTCTGGGTTCGATTCACGGCTGTGACAAGAAATTTAATTCTGGTCTGTGAAATATACCAGCATACAATGTTCTGAAATATATCGTTCCTGTTTTGATTCAAAGTGAATGTGTGAATGAGATTTTCCATTCTTGAAACTACAAACAATACCGCGTGGCACAACAGCCCATGAAGGGTCATGACTTACCAAGCGACCGCTGCCCAACCATTTGGCCTGCAGATTATGGCGTGAAGCGTGGTCAGCGTGTCGGGTCCCCTCGACCGTTAATTTTGGTATCCGTGCCCGGGGCGCTGCCTCACTGTCAGACAGCTACTCAATGCTCCTCATGAGGCTAAGTGCACCCCGTTCCAGCCCTCACGTCAGTTTCTAAAATCCCAGATGTAGCTGGGAATCGAAACTGGGACCCCTGGGTCTGAGGCATCATGGGGCCGGCTTTATTCTTGAAACTGGCGAGACAAAACACCACTTCAATTTTAAAAGACCTGTATTTGGGCGGCAACTTGAGATGGTTCTTGACAAAAAAAAAAATATGTGTGATTTTGAGAACGTAATATATTCGTATTATGTAAAACTGCAGACTTCTCAATGGTAAGAAACCTGGACGCTAGACGTGAATACGTTCTTCCAGACCACTGAAGATAAAGTCAAAAGGAGACTCCGTGATGAAGAGAATGTGTTTTTGTGCCAGATTAGTGTTGGCCGCCATTTGAGCTAACGCAGCTGGAAATTAGTTAAATTAATGATTTCCAGTAGATTTTATTTATCTATCGTATGGCTTTTAGTGCCGGGAGTCTATAGCTGCTTCAAGAGGATACCCATAGGGTGAGCTACACGTTCCGTTCAATTTCAAGTAGTTCCAACTTTCGCTACCAGATGTCACTGATACCTAGTGGTGAACGTTGGAACTTTGATAGAGCGTTTCAACGAAATCTAACCTAGAAATTTAGCTTCACACAAGTTTAGTCTGTAGAAGAATCTTTTACATGCCATAAATCTATGACATGGAACCGCCGCCTTTACTTCCCCTCCGTAGGAAGCCATACTGAAGGATTTTAACGCTCTTAAAAAATCCGATGACTTCGGCCGGGTTTTTACCCGCTATTTTGGGCAAAGCAATTCAGCATGCTACCAACTACGCCACGGAAGCCGCTTTCCAGTAGATAATTTTCTGTGAAATAATTCCTTCAATGTAAGACATTCTTATGCCACACAAAATAAGAAACAACGACAGGTTAAATTGTGTTCCGACACTAGACCGTTTCAATGTCTGTTGTTTAATAGAAAATAAAGTGAGAAATAAGCGCTTTAGCCTTATCCACAGCCTGCATACAGTCTCCGACCGGGTCAGGAATGGAATGAATGAAGCCCCTATCTAGCGGCGAGGATATGAACTGTGCCGGCTGCCGAGGCCTGACGCACTCCTCTGGGGCAATGATTAAATGAATGACAGATGAAATGAAATGATAGTGGAGAGGGTTGCTGGAATGAAATTTTGACAGGGAAAATCGGAGTACCCGGAGAAAAACCTGTCTGCCTCCGTTCTGTCCAGCACAGATCTCACATGGAGTGACCGGGATTTGAACCACGGACCCAGCGGTGAGAGGCCGGCGTGCTGCCGCCTAAGCCACGGAGGCTTAGCCCTCTCTATATTAACCAAAATTTATATTGTCAAAGAATGCTGATGATTGAGTCTTTCAGCTATATTTCAACGTTTTTTGTTTGTTTTTTGTTTTTGCTTGTTTTTGTTTGTGGAAGTGTTAATACTTCTGAAAACCAAATATCACTTTACCTCCTTGACCTAATATGTTTAAATAAAAACAATTAAAATATAAAGTAAACATATATGACAGTAAGAATTAGAATTAAAATAAATATGCTTTTAAAATTTTGAAATTAATAGGCTTATAAAAAACAAATTATAGTAACTTAATGTTGAAATCTTAATTTGAAGAGTGTGAACATAGGCCTAATATGAAAATTAATTTTTTAAATGATACGAAATTTAAAAATCTAAAATTAAATATAAACATTAAGATGTTAAAGAAAACAAAAATTAAAATTTATAATAATTAATATTAGGTTAAAATATATGTTTTTAAATACACATAAAATATCTTCAATAATATTCTGGCCTATAAAGGGTTAAAGTAAAAGCGTAAAAAAATTAGTAAATGCACACTATGTTGGTTCGTAAATAGTACATTATGCAACGAGCCTATAATGGCTATAATTAAGACACGAGTATTTTTTATAAAACGAGCGTATGCGAGTTTTATAATTTCCATACGAGTGTCTTAATTACCATTATAGGCGAGTTGCATACGACTGTTTATGTTCGACGATAATTATAATTTTATTATATGTTTTAACATAAATATTCATAAATATCTGTTGAGAGTCAGCCACAAGAATTTTGTTATCGGAGAGCGAGCGCGAGACATCTCTCTGTCTTTCAAGATCTTTGACGCATGCGCTCTGTGTGCTTGCAATGACATATGCAAGCCATATGTTTACATCTGCCGTCCCTCAGTAATATTGTCACCGGAGTCGTTTGAATGCGCTGTGTAGAAATTAGTGTTGGTGATTTTAAGGTACAGTGCTATTTCTTGTTTCATATTCGCCAGTTTATTTACGCGAACATATGGACGGTGCGTATTCCATGTCGATAATTTATTATAGTTCGATGTTGTGTTTATGTCCGACATGTTGGATTTTGAGCGCATGCGCGAAGGTATCGTTACCTAATTGGTCAATGAACGAACTCTGATTGGCTGGAGAAACTGTATCATAATGAAAATAAGTGTTATAATGACCATCATTATGACACCGTTTTCTGACACATAATAGTGAGGGTCGAACATAAAGATCTGTTGTGCACATCTGGCGAATACATGACAAAATATAACCTAGAAATATCCTGCAACGGAGACTTGGGCTCAAATGATATCTTCCGTTGTAATGCATAGTTATTTGCAATAAAGAATTTGGTTCTTTTGAGCTTTGCCATAATAATTGGCCACCTCTGCACAATGAAAAAGAAAGCACTTTTAACAGGTAATTTGGTGAAACAAATCAGTGCCAAGTATATGAGCTGAATGATAATTGATGGGGGATTGTGCTATAAACAATGCAACAAAAGAAGACCATGAACTTGAAGAAAATACATGGAACAGTTGTGATAATTAGATCCAGGTAGAATTACACCTATGATTACATTATGAGGAGTTCTAGAGTTCTAACAATGGATATTCTTTCGAACCCTGAGCACGCCCTAATCAAGACACAAGGTCACCACGTTTTTGCATGTGATAAACTATTCAGTTAGCTCTATTTTTACAGATTCTTAATATATTCGATGCATCGGCTCATACCAACAGCCTCATCAAGCGTGCTGATTTGATAGCAGGATAGATATCTTAAGTACAAATATCTTCCTGTCATGCGTCATCTGCTTCTTTGACTTCGTGCTTTACTAATATCAAGATAATTATGATACTGACTGGTCGTCTGCGTGAGGAAGTAGGTTAAATTCTCGTTTACGATGTGCAAGGTTGCGGGATCGAATCCCAGCGCAGCCAGTTGGCTTTCAAGGATGCTTAAATGTGAGAGGCCCAAGCCAGTAGATTAACTTACATGTTAAATGTTCTTTTCAGGGTGAAATTTCGTAATTCCGACGTCTCTATTGCCGCATGCAACTAAAACTCATTATTCAAATGATTTATTTATTTATTTATTTATTTGTTAGTGACTAGAGGAACAACATGCGTTTTCAGCCTATACGGTACGCTAGTACACAATTTTAAGAGACATTCCTCAAGTCGGAGTGGTGCAGTGGCATAACTGCTCGTCTTTCACCTCGGGTTCGAATGAATGGCAACGGGGTGGACCTTATTCCTAAATAGATCATGTGGCGTCAAATTGACAGGTGAAAAGCTAAGGGAAGTAGGAGACTTCTGCTACTTAGGAAGCAAAATAACTAGTGATGGACGAAGCAAAGAGGATATAAAAATTAGGTTGGCTCAGGCAAGGAAAGCATATCTACAGAAAAGAAATCTGTTGACATCAAATATAGATTTAGGTATTAGAAAGTCATTTTTGAAAACCTTTGTCTGGAGCGTGGCGCTCTATGGAAGTGAAACTTGGGACTGTTGGCGCACCAGAAAAGAGGAGAATAGAAGCATTTGAAATGTGGTGTTACGGGAGAATGATGAAGATCAGATGGGTAGATAGGGTTACAAATGAAGAGGTATTAAGACGAGTGGGAGAGGAGAGATGCTTCTCGCGACTGCTAATGAAGAGAATATATAGGTTGGTAGGACACATACTAAACAAACCCGGAATAGTAAACTTATTTATGGAAGAAAAGGTCGAGGACAAGCACTGTAGGGGTAGAACAAGGTACGTCAAACAGATTGCCTTGGATGTAAGGTGTGCGTGCTAGCTTTGTAGAGATGAAATCATTAGCTTAAGACAGGGAGGCGTGAACTGCTGCATCAAACCAGTCAAAAGACTGAAGACTCAAATAACAACAACAACAACAAGGGCATCCGGCGTAAAATCCCTGGCAAAACCCAAAATGAGCCAATAATGCTTCGTCGACTCCCAATTAATCGGAGTACGCTGTTGGAAGTGTCATCCCCGACTCCGAAAAAATGAGATTACTATGGGGTATAAATACAGTTTATTTGTTGTGGGGTGGCTTGTTCTTCCTTACCTTTCCATTGTGCCATGTGCCTGCCAGCTTTCCAAGAAATACTAAGTTACACTCATTGTTGCTTAACTTCGGAAGTTCACGGAATCCAGTACTCAATACAACTAAGCCATTCGCATAACACTGACTATGAAATAATGACATATGCCCTATAAACATAGATGGCTTATAGAGGAAGCACAATTTCACGCAACTCTGTTTATACCCGATAAGACTCATATGGACTGGCTGCGTGGCTCAGCGGTAACGTTCTCGCTTTCTGGGCCCAAGGTTGCAGGTTCGTATCCTGGTGCAGCCAGCTGGCATTTGAGGGTGCGCAAATGCGAGGGAGCAGTGTCAGTAGATTTACTGGCACGTTAAAGATACCCTTCGGGGCAAAATTCCGGCACCCCGGCGTCTCTAAAAGCCAGAGTAGTTAAAAGGGACGTAAAACCAATAACATTATTATTATTAGACTCATATGACTAAGAGACTATCTTCTTAGCTACAAAACACTTACTTTTAAGGGAAAACACACATGGTTAATTATCTTGCAGCTCAATACAAGCGTAAGTTAAAGACTAGAGGTCCAATAACCCAGGACCGCCACCGAAACGTCTTAGCATGGATTGTGTTTTTAAGATCATATCCATAAAACTGGAGTACCTATAGACAATGCTTGTGGTTTTGTAGACAGAATACCTACATTTTCTGCATCAAGGACACTTTTGAAGTCATGGACTGCATGGCTTCTGTAACTTTACCTTGAACAACGCAGCTCCAAGATATAAAGATATTAAAACAAGATTTAAAATGCTTATGTATTCGAGTATCAGCTTATAAAACGCCCCAGTGAACGAAGCTAAGTGTAGGCATACCTCTCTTCAGCCCTCAGTTGTAGTTATTCTTTGAGTCTTCAGTCTTTTGACTGGTTTGGTGGAGCTCTCCATGCTACCCTGTCCTGAGCTAAGCGGTTCATCTCTTCATAGCTAGCACACCTTACATCCGAGGAAATCCGTTTAACATAACCTTGGTCTACACCTATAGTTCTTGTCCTCGACCTTTCCTTCCATAAATAAGTTTACTATTCCGTTTTTTTTAGTATGTGTCCTACCAACCTATCCTTTCTCTTCATTAGCAGTCGCCAGAAATATCTCTCCTCTCCCAATCGTCTTAATGCCTCTTCATTTTTAAACCTATCTACCCATCTGATCATCATCATTCTCCTGTAACACCACATTTCAAACGCTTTAATTCTCCTCTTTTCTGCTGCCCCAACTGTCCAAGTTTAACTTCCATAGAGTGACACGCACCAGAGAAAGGCTCTCAAAAATGACTTCCTAACACCTAAATCTATGATGTCAACAGATTAATTTTCTGCAGAAATGCGTTCCTTGCTTGTGCTAACCTACTTTTTATATCCTCTTTGCTTTGCTTCGTCCATCACTGGTTATTTTGCTTCCTAAGTAACAGAAGTCTCCTACCTCCTTTAGTTTTTAACCTGCCAATTCGACGTCCATAGGGGTTTCTGATTTCTTTCGGCTGCATTCTAATATTTTTGTTTTTCATTTATTAATTTTCATCATGAATTCTTTCCTGAATACAGAATCCATACCATTTAAGAACTCTGGTGTGTCGGCTAATATGACGATGTCATCAGCAAATCTCAGAGTTGAAATTATTTCTCCTTGAATCTTTACTCCAACTTTGATTTTTTCTCCAATTTCCTTCATTGTTTGTTCAATGTATAGTTGGAAAAGCATGGGGGTATACGTTGCAGCCCTCAGACCTGATTTATATTTCTTGACTGAGCCGGGCATCGAACCTCGAACCTCCGCGGTGACAGCCAAAGTGGACGCTAGATTACGGTATGCATTTGATCCAAATAGGAATTCAGACTCAAAAAAGCAATAGGAAGGAAAGGAAGCTTTCAGTTTTATGTGACCGTTAATCATGCGATCATGAGCCACGGGACCTCCTTTTTACGTGGAATCTGAACCACAGGACACGGCATTTCACTTCGAAAATCTCACATGCATGGACCGGGAATCGAACCCGGTCCATGCAAAGCAATAGTTTTCCTTTAATGTAAGTTATTATCGGAGGTTAACATTCACCCTTACAACGAAAGGCTGATCTGTAAATTAAGAAAATCAAACTATATTTTTAGGACAACGCATAAAAATATGGAATCGTCGGGGAAGAATTTGAAACACAAGGCGCATAATAAAGGCGCTATTTTAATCCCGAACAGAAAATTATACCTGCATTACACAAAGGCAGATAGTATTTAAATTAATGTTGATTGATTGTTGTGGTTTTAAGATACGGAACAGCGAGGTCATCTGTCCATTTAAACGCAGATAAGTTGATTCAAATTTAGATAATATTATAATTTAGAGGTGGATGCCTAAAAATGAAAAAAGTCTAAAAAATAATAAAACATAAAACTAATAATAAAAAATAAATAAACAAACATATAGGGTTACAGAAAACAAAAAATGGAAATTCAAAAAAGTACATAGTCTGTGAGTCAATGATTACTCGGCCAATCCACTCTCACTTATAAAGTGGATGACAAGATCAGCAGCCGCCACGTCATCGGCTAATATAAGATCCAGTGGCATCTGCAAACCAAGGTTTCCTCGTAAATCAGCAAGATCCACACACTCGGTTCATGTGGGCCATGGTGAATACGGCTCCACAGGTACAAAGTGGTGGAGAGGTCTTCCTTTCTTATTAGGTACGAGTGGGTGGATCTTGCATGACCTATCCTTAGTATACATAAAATGACGGGCACTCTCCGTGCATGGAAAGAGGCGAACCACACGGACCACACGAGAGTAGTTCCCTTGATCGCTCTCTGTTGATTGGACTTCGGGTCAGCTGGCCAGTGACTCTCCCATAATGCCAGTTCTTGAGTGTTGATAACGTTAAATCTAATGATTAGGGCAGTGATTCTCAACCTGTGTGCCACGGTACTTGTGAGGGGTTTATAACAAAGTCCCCGATTCTTGGATGTAACTGGTAATCTCGAGAACCACTGGATGGATTTTGATGCAGTTTTCACCAACTGTAAAGGATTTCTCGAGGGATGTTTCCGTAGATAAACATTAATTTATGACCAAAGGAAACCGAGCAGTGACGATTTCAGTGAATCGAGTCTAAGGAAAATCTACCGTCCGTGCGCCTTTTAAGCTTACGCTGGGTAAACCGTTAAAAAAAAAACTTATAGTGTACTATGAGTGTAAACTTTGTTCAGCATGAAAAGTACTACAAAAAGCTCCGCGACAGCATATCTATATCCAGGCGCGGATCTAGAGTTTGGCTTTGGGGGGGGGCACAGAATCCAAATTGTTAAAAAAAAATTGTATCACTAAAAACGCAATCACAAAATAACCAAATGTACAAAACCAGACCATTTTTTTTGCAAGCTACATGGGTAGAAATTTGATGCGTTTAGCGCACCAAAAAATATTCGCACAAATTGCAACGGCGTGTTTTGCGACTTTTACATCGAGCTTCGATAAAAGTATCAAGGTACGTTACAGTTTCGGAAGTCGAGTTGGTGCCGACAAAGGGGGAAAGTCACAGCTTAAATTGCCAACCAGGTTTGCAGTACGGACGTCGGCAATTTTTTTTGTTGCGAAAAAAGCCGCAAATTCCTATCCGTGCATTGTTGCACATTCATCGTGACAGCACTATAAACATCGATTCGGTAATCACAAGGTTTGCTAAACAAAATAGACGAGTTGATTTTGTTATATAAATAATCGTTATTATATAGTCTAACAGGTATGAAGTTGTAAATATGTACACTTGTAACAGAACATTATTGCAAGAGAGATATTTTCAGTATTGAATAAAATGAAAAAAAAACTGTTTTTCAGTTAAAATTCGTTAAGTTTTATTTGTCTGGTTCTTGTCTTTTCGTTTTTTGAGTTTGCAAAAAAATTTGGTCTCCCGTTTGGGGGGTCATGACCCCCGTGACCCCACCCTTGAATCCGCGCCTGTCTATATCTTTAATACATCGCTCACTATAACTTAAGTGTTTTTACGCTTAGCCTACATTTCTTCCAACAATTTCCATTCAGTTGAAATTTAAATTACTAGCTTCGGGGCGAGTTTACGAGTTAGTGAGCGAGCCTATCACCCCATCTTCGGCCAGGATCAAACTGCCGAATCGTGTCGAGTTAAGACTTCAGAGAACAGAATATCTGTTTGGAGTTCCGCTGTTCACCTCGGCTTTTCTGAAATGCGTCGGGGACGTGCCGTCCGTGCGTCTTTTAAGCTTACGCTGGCGGCTTCGGTGGCGTAGTTGGTAGCATGCTGAGCTTCTATGCCCAAGATCGCGGGTTCAAATCCGGCCGAAGTCGTCGGATTTTTAAGAGCGTTAAAAATCCCTCAGTATGCCTTCCTTCGGAGGGGGAAGTAAAGCCGGCAGTCCCATGTCATAGATTTATGGCATGTTAAAGAACCTTCTACTAATTACACCTGTGTGAAGCTAAATTGTATAGGTTAAGATTGTAAACAACGCTCTTAGGTTCCTACGTTCGTTGCCAAGAGCCGACTGCGGTGGCGTCTGGTAGCTAAGTTCCGAACTAGTAGTCGTTGACGGTGGCGTTTGGCAGCAAAAGTAGGAACTATTTGAAAAATTCAAAGTTGCAGTCCTTACTTGAATTTAAAAACAGATACACACACTAATACAGCCATCACAATTAACACCGGTTATCAGACAGATCCTACACACACCCAAAGTACACGGGTCTACATGACCGCGTTGTCGCAGCCCCTAAACTAAGGAACCAACCAACCAAGCTTACGCTGGGTAAAGCTTTAAAGATACCGGCCGAAGTCGCCGCGGGTTGCTAGTTGCTAATAAAAGTAATTGAAATAATTTGACTGAATATTTATTTTAAAGAAAGACAACCTAATATATAAGCTAGTAAGTTCCAGAACCTAAACTTATTTCCACACACGCACACACCCAAGTGCACGGGGTTTCATGGCCACAGCGTTGTAACTAGGATTTTTTCTGGAGGGGAATGTGCGGAGTCAAATCTGAACTAATTGCGTTTTTGATTATGTGTTTGTTGTTTTCTACGTTATCTTTATGCTTTGTGTTTTTGGGTTTGTGTCTGTTTAATGCTTTTGCGTTTGTTTTTGAATTTTGTTTTGTGTTTGTTTTCTGCTTTTGTATTTGAATTTTGCTTTTTTTTTGTTTGTTTTGTGTTTGTTTCTGCCTTTGTTTTTGAATTTAATTTTTTGCTTTGTGTTTTTGGTTTTGTGTTTGTTTTCTACTTTTGCTTTTGTGTTTGAATTTGGCTTTTTGCTTTATGCTTTTTTGGTTTTATGTCTGTTTTCTGTTTTTGCTTTTGAATTTGCTTTGTGTTTTTTTAGTTTTTGTTTTGTTTTTTGCTTTTGTTTTTGAATTTTTCTTTTTGCTTTGTGATTTTTGTTTTGTTTTTGTTTTTGTTTTCTGATTTTGCATTTGTTTTTGAATTTTGCTCTTTGTTTTGGTCATGTGTTTGTTTTTTGCTTTGTGCGAGGGTGGGGGCAAAATAACTCAACCAATGAAGCAAACCTACACGTCTTTCATGTTTGATCTCGATAGCATTTGATACGTTTTACTTGCAGCTGTTAATGCGCAAAAGCTCGGAAAAGATCAGTTTTGGTGGGCCTAACACTAAAACTTTTACACAAGTAAATATATCTTATTATCAAATATAAACGTACATAATCCAATCGTTTGTCAACAATACGAAAATTACTTTTTTAAATAAAAATTTCATCAAATTACGTTTCTTTTTAAAATTAATTGGCTCTGGGGAGGATTGACCCCCTAATCACCCCTCGTAGTTACGCCACTGCATGACCACGATGTCGCAAACTGTATGATTACAAAGTGTGGAGCTGCACACGCTTTGTATACATTCGACGAGCAGTTCCGTAACCTAAAACATGAATTTATTTCTAGGCTACCAATAGCCCTTTTGTTTTAGAATTTTTTTTTCTCAAAGTAATTATAATTGATTGTTTGATTATTATTGATTAAATCGTTACAAATATACACATTTTACAAAATTCATGTTATGAATTTCTTTACACTTCCTACTCATTGTTTAACCTGTAAATTTACAATTGTTACAATAATGCAGAAGACACTCACCCATGTTGGCCGGCAGATTGAGTGCCGCCCAGTAAGCCTCGTCCCCATCAACACTGTGCTCCACCACGTGGTTCCCGCGAGCTACCATCACAGACACCAGCACTAACACTCCGTACCACACTACAGCCGGCATGGCCAGCGCATCGTGCCACACTGACGCGCGCTCGCGTGCCGCCCGCCAGCCCTGGCCTTCCCCCACCCCCACCCCCACCCAAGAGTTCTTCCTTGCTAAATGCCCCAAGTACGCCACGATCAACTTTCTCTTCATGAGAGTAATATTCCTGTCCTTGCCTCTCTAATATGAAAAAGAGTTATTCTTCCCAATTGGTTAGCAAATTAAGGCGGTATGCGAATGTGAAACTGACTGAACTTGCTCAAACGACCATTTATTAATATTGTTGGTTGGTTGTATCCTCATTTTGGTTGGTTGGTTCCTCGGTTCAGGGACTGCGACAACGCGGTCATGTAGCCCCGTGTACTTTGGGTGTGTGTATCTGTTTTAAATTCAAGTAAGGACTGCAACTTTGAAATTGTTTTTCAAATAGTTCCTACTTTTGCCGCCAAACGCCTCCGTCAACGACTACTAGGCCTAGTTCAGAACTTAGCTACAAGACGCCACCGCAATCGGCTCTTGGCAACGAATGTAGGAACCTAAGAGCGTTGTTTACATTCTTAACCTATACAATTTAGCTTCACACAGGTGTAATTAGTGGAAGGTTCTTATGCCATAAGTCTATGACATGGGACCGCCAGCTTAGGGGCTGTGACAACGCGGTCATGTAGCCCCGTGTACTTTGGGTGTGTGTAGAATCTGTGTGATAACCGGTGTCAATTGTGATGGCTGTATTAGTGAGTGTTATCTGTTTCTTTAATTCAAGTAAGGACAGCAGACAATAATATTTCAAGTAGTTCCTATTTTTGCTACCAAATGCTACCGTCCACGACAACTAGCTGCGGACTTGGCTACTAGATGGCATCGCAGTCAGTCAGTGGCGGCGAACGTTGGGACTAATAGAGCGTTATCAATTCTAACCTACAAATTTTGGCTTCACACAAGAGTAGTTAGTTCTTTTTCATGCCATAAATCTATGAAATGGGAAAGCCGGCTTTACTTCCCCTTCGAAGGAAGGCATACAGAGGGATTTTTAACGCTCTTAAAAATTCCGACGACTTCAGCCGGGTTTAAACCCATGACCTTGGGCATAGAAGCAGTCCATGCTACTAACTACGCCACCGAAGCCGCCATTCATTAATTGCTGTAGTTGTTGATTCACTTAGGGACTTGGTGACATCGTGATCATGCAGCCCCGTGAACTTGAGTGTGTGTGGTGTAACATTTTAATCTTACAAATCACGAATAAAGGCTGATGACCTTGCTGTTCCGCTCCTTAAAGCAACAATACCTAACTAACAAATCTCGAATATGCCTAATCATAGAGCAAAGAATCTCTCCTCTCAGGTCGCAGGGCGATACACTCGCTTTAGGCGAAAAATACGCAACATAAATTGAAAATGAATGATAAAATTATGACTAATTTATTAATTAACAATTACTTGTGTGGGCTTGCCGGGAACATGATATTTGGATGCAAAGCTGTCTAGTTTTGGTGACAGAAGATTTCCGTTGTCTTAAATGCTGGACGGCGTGTACTGTCCCCACGCCAGCTCTGTTTGACGCGGGGTATGAGGTAAGGGGAGCGGGAACGATGAGTGATCGAGGGAATTCCTGCCCATGCTTATGCTTATACTACCTCAGTGGAGACATAGACTTCAACTGTATGGTTTTCATAGCGTTATGTCGGTGCGAAAGAAAAATAAAGTTGTGCATTCTGAGGGTCGTGGTATCATAAGTAACTTTATTGTAAAATGTGATGAAGAGGCTGAAAACAAACGTTTTGCTTTCACAGTAAACCAGGCGACACGAAGAGCTGCTCACTATGCTGGAGTGTCCGAATCTTTTATTAAAAAGATACGGAAGGAAACGAGGGAATTGGCTGAAAGTGGCGAGTGTAGTGTGCTGTCCACTCCGGGTAAGAGACGAAATATTAGGCCATCACACACTGAGATGAATTTGATAAAATAATGTGTAATTCGTCGTGCTATTCAAGCGTTTTATGTGGAAGAAAAACGTGTTCCTACCATTCCAAAACTACTGCCTGTGATACAAGGCAAAATAACTTTTCCTTGGTCACACACTTCATTACGAAAAGTAGTAAAATAAATCGGTTTCCGGTGGAAAAATCTCAAAATCGGAGGAAGATTTTAATTGAAAGGCCTCACATCGTATCGTTGCGTCACGACTATCTAGTGAGAATAAAACAACTCAGGCAAAGTGGGCAACAGATAATTTATCTTGACGAAACTTGGATAGATAGTAATTTAACTTTTGGAAGTGTTGGGAAAGTGAGGAAGTATTTGGAGTACAAGCTAACGTGAATTCAGGTAATAGGTTAATAGTAGTTCACGCTGGGGGTATAAACGGCTTCATAGAAAATGCTCTCCTCATCTATAAAGCCGGTACGGCAAGTGGGGATTATCACGGGCAGATGAACAGTGTGATTTTCATCAAGTGGGCCACCGAGAAGCTTGCACCCAATCTACCACCTTCATCTGTAGTTGTGTTAGATAACGCACCCTATCACTGCACACAGATAGAAAAACCACCCACAAAGTACTCTGTGAAATCAGATATGATATCGTGGTTACGCAACAAAGGAGTTACTTGCGACGAGTCTATGAGAAAAGAGGCACTATATAAATTTGTAGAAGTGTTTAAACCAAAAGAGAAATTGTTTAAAATTGACTCATTTGCAATCCTTGGGACATACTTCCACCATACATGTGTGATCTGAATGCCATCGAACTAGCTTGGAATAAGGTGAAACGTGAGGTGCGCGAAGGAAATGTTACCGGGGATTTATCCCTTCAGAAAGTAAGAGATATTACTCTTAAACCGATAACATCTGTAACCAATACTGACTGGGAAGGGTACTGTAAGAGTGTTCAGAAAGTAGAGGATGCATATTGGGAGAAGGACGGCATTGTCGCTGATGTCATTGATAGCATAGTGATACACCTGGATGATGACAGTGATGATAGTGATTCCTCCAGTGGATGTGACGAGTGGAGTTCCGAAAGTGAGGCAGAAGAAGAAGACCAGGATTCTCCATTAGCAACACCGCTACTCCAAGGTGAGTACATGTTTTTGCATAGTATAGTATAGTGCTACGTCATCACTGGCTTACTCACTCCACTCCACATGCCTACGAGGTCCTCAGAGCTGGCGAGGGGACAGTAGGTGCATTGCGTATTTCAGAGCAACATTTGCATCGACAAGATGGGCGAGCCAATGCCTCAAGAACATTCTTCCATTCCTTAATATTAGTCTTTCCTCCCTGGAGGCCTTAATGTTGCCTCCTTGGGCACCAAAGTTTACACAGACTTGGTTTTTAATTTGCAAACAGTTCTTTCAGAATTCGTATTTAGTAGCTGTAATATCATCTATACAAAGAAAAACAAATCGGTCTCGTTTCTCTTCTCTTCCTTTGACGTAGTCTACATATTGTTGCTCAAGGTCATGGAGATTCTTAAACTAGCAAGGAGGCCATCAATGACTTGTCCTGCCGATGAAATATTTCGCACAATCGCCATGTTGGATTGGAGAGACAGTCGGGCTCGGCCAAAATGGTGCTATGTCCTCACCGAGTTTCATTGAGGTCGCTAGAGCTGTTTCGAAGTTATTAGGGGACACACACACACACACACACACACACATACGCATGCACACACACGGACAAAATGTGATCTAATAAGTCTATTTTTTCATTATGTAAATAGGCTAAAAATGCATCTCCACGAGAAAAGTCTGTTTAAAAGTTTCAACTTCGCTTGGCCGCCATGTTCGTTTTGTAGTTAACAGGTTTCTAAAAGTCACATAGGTAAACTTCTAGTAGTGCACAGTACAAAATATCAGGATGATATACGTAATAGTTACGGAGATATAGAATGCCAATGAAATATTTCGCACAGCCACCATCTTGATGTTATATAAACAATTGAACTAAATTATATGCCAGTGTATTACATGTGTATAAACATTTGCTGTACCAAGTTTCATTGCGTTTTGATGGTTAAATCGCCGGAAAAGTCTATTTAAAAGTTTCAACTTCGCTTGGACGCCATGTTTGTTTAGTAGTTAAGTTATTTGAAAGTCTCATAGGTGAAGTTATAGTAGTACGCTTTATCACCGTACATAATTTCAAGGTGATATCAGTAATAGTTTGGAGATATAGAATGCCGGTGGAATATTTCGCACAATAGCCATGTTGGATTGGTGAGACGGTCGGGCTCGGCCAAAATGGTGCTATGTCCTCACCAAGTTTCATTGAGGTCGCTCCAGCCGTTTAGAAGTTATTAGGGTGGACACACACACATACGCACACACACACACGGACAAAAGGTGATCTCATAAGCCTATTTATTTCATAAATGTAAATAGGCTAAAATGCATCTCTACGGCTGCGAACTTACGACATTATCAAACGGTAATCTTGCCGGAAGCTTTATACGCATCAGAAACCACAAGCACCAAGGGAATGGCCAAAATTAAAGACATTGAAAAACAAGAATGGAAAATTCTGAGAAACATTATTTTACGGCGCTGTTTTCAGAGATAATTTCTGGCAAAAAAGACCAACAGAAGAATTATACAGAAATACTGAATCTATCACGACACTCATCAGAAAACGCAGAGTGAAGTTCCTTACACATATCGACAGAATGAACGACACCAGACTAACTAAAAGAATATTCAATATAATTTCTACGTTGAAATTGGGTACTTCTTGGTACAAAGATGCTATGGAAGACTTACAACAATTACATATCACCATAGAAGACATTCACGACCGCATCATTTGTAGAGAAAACAAGTAGTTCCGTGAAGAACTATACATCCTATTTTCATACATCCTACTTAAGTTAATTGCCTCTATCAACATACAAAATTTCAGTTTGATTGCTATCATAGATTAATAGGTATTGAGTACCGCCTAAATATTTCGGATGGTCGCCAAATTGGATTATTATGTATGTCGGCCATAGAGTTATGTACTATTAGATGATGATTTTTGCGTAGGTTCATTATTCAAACTTTCACTTCGATCGCATGATTAATACACAAGAAATAAAAACTTAATCTTAAAATTTCGCACATCTGCCATCTTGAGGCTATTTGAACAATTGAACTAAATTAGATACCAGTGCATTACAATGTGTATAAACATTTACTGTACCATATTTCAATGTGCTCACATGGTTAAATCGCGAGAAAAGTCTATTAAAATGATTCACTTTCGCATGGCCGCCATGTACGTTTTGCATTTTACAGGTTTTTGAAGTCTCATAGCTAAACTTTTAGTAGTACCCTTTATCACCCTACAAAATTTCAACGTGATATCAGTAATAGTTTCGGAGATATAGAATGCCGGTGAAATATTTCGCATAGCCGCCATCTTAAGGGTATGTAAACAATTGAACTAAATTAGATGCCAGTGCACTGAAATGTGTATAAACATTTACTGTACCATATTTCACTGCGTTCACATGGTTAAATCGCAAGGAAAGTCTATTAAAATGTTTCACCTTCGCTAGGGCCGCCATGTACGTTTTGTATTTTGCAGATTTTTGAAAGTCTTATAGCTGAACTTCTAGTAGTAGACTACTCTTTATCATTGTACAAAATTTCAGCGTGATATCAATAATTGTTTCGGAGATATAGAATGCCGGTGAAATATTTCGCACAGCCGCCATCTTGAGTTTAAGTAAATAATTGAACTAAATTAGATGCCAGTGCAATACAATTGGAAAAAACATTTGCGGTACCAAGTTTCATTGCGTTTGGATGGTTAAATCACGAGAAAAGTCTATTTAAAAGTTTCAAATTTGCTTGCCCGCCATGTTTGTTTTGTGGTTAACAGATTTTTGAATGCCTCATAGGTAAACTTCTAGTAGTGCCTTTTATCACCGTACAAAAGTTCAGGAAGTTATCAGTAATAGTGTCGGAGATATAGAATTCCAGTGAAATATTCGCACAGCCGCCATGTTGGATTGGTGAGACGTTATAAAATTTGAGGGCACAGTCGGGGTCGGTCGAATTAGTACTATGACCTTACCGAGTTTCATTGAAATAGCTTTAGCCGTTTAGAAGTTATTAGGGGGCACACACACATACGCGCACACACACTCACACACACTCACACACGGACACAAGGTGATCTCATAAGCCTATTTTTTTTTTCATGAAAACAGAAACCAGAAATTTGAATTTAGATCACAGTCCAAAAGAAATAGTCGTAAATGGTGAGATGAAGAAAAGAAGGCACACAGTGAACTGATGAAAGGTTTTTGGGAAGATAAAATATGAAAAGGGCCACCACCAAACGCTAATTGTTTGTGTTTTTAGCGCTCTCCTTAAAGGGGAATGTACGCAAATAATAATAGCCCAATAATTAATATTCACATTGAATCTACAAACGACGGGCTAATCAAATACACCCACGACCAAAACAATAAGCTATGGAAACAATTGAATCAGTATTTTTTTGAAAGGGCGTAGACGAGCGAAAGGAAATTGTTGGGAAACTGAATAAAACTTCCCCAAAGGCTCAATTTTTAATTTAATTTTTATTTTATTGGTTTTTGTGACTAACATGCTTTTATGGAACATGTTCCACTCGCTAAAATAATTTTATAAATTTTTGTCCGGAAGATATGCGCAAAAGAAAATCGTGCAACTACTTCCTTTCATAAAAAAATCGAATAATTAGACACAAAAAAGTTCATTAAATTGTTCGAAAATGCAATCTATTTGCTAGAGACAGATATTTACACAAATATATGTCAAAGATGGACACAAAATATAATGGGTCATTCTTAAATATCAGTTTAGGACTTACATTGGATTTTTTTTGCAATACTAAGAAATTAGTGCAAATCTAAAGCCCAGACATTGTGTTCAGATGAAATGGATTTGCTACACACAAAAATTGCAACAAATCTGAAGCACAGGGAAACACTTACAACATAAGAAAGCCATTGTTGGTTGGCTCCTTAGTTTAGGGGCTGCGACAACGCAGTCATGTATTCCCGTGTACTTTGGGTGTGACGCACGTCCTCCCTTTCAAAAAAAAACCTCAATATTTATGAACTTGAGTTTTATACGGAAATAACGCTTGCACAAGTGTCCTTTCAAAGGAAACAGATGGCTCTATCCAAAAGGAATACAAAACGCTAAAAAAGTGAAAATGTCAAAAAATGTTGATTACGCCCTTTCAAAAAACACCGATTCAATTATGCAAATTGAAAAAGGAGAGCACGATATCAATAGCTGTTGAGCAGTTCAGAACTTACTGTGACAGATGACATACATATATAAACACAAAAGGAAGGAAGGAAGGATGGAAGAAAGGAAGGAAACTTTTAATGTGACCGTTAATCTTATGACCTCTTAACCTCCTCTTTGCAAGGAATCCGAAACCCCAAACGTGACATTTCACCTCGAAAATTTCATATGCTTTAACCGGGAAAACAAATGCAGGGTAATAATTAATTAATGAATAAAAAATAAATTAGTCAGTTAGTTAAACTAGCGGGCCCGTGCGTTGTGTGTGCCCCATGTGTACAGGCTACCCGCCCGGCCCTAGTGCTACGCGGGCTGTACGCGACACAGTTCTGCCAGGGGCTATCGTCTTGTTTATTTGTTTAAAAGCACTTTATAAACAAATAGGCTAAATATATTTCCTTTTGGTGTATTCTTTGGAATAACAACTAGTCAGAGTTAGCTCTTGCTGCTCTTTGCTTTCCTTTTCATTAGTTTCATTTAATTAATTTCCCTTCTTGGAGACACCACCAGCGACCCTCTGTATTCCATTTATCGCCAAACAGGTATTTAAGTTGTTTTTAAGTTTGTTCTAGATGTGTATCTTCTATGAAATCTTCTTAGCGGCACCTTGCGGCAACCCGCCGAAGTTCTTCGGACTCCCCGAGCTCAAGAGGACTTACATACCTCTCCAACAGACTTCGCCGCTGTCATCAGCTAACATCTCCTTGAAGACATGAAGAAAATTACATTCTGTAAAAGGCTTATACTGTTGTTATGTTTCCCATTCTGCTATATGTTCATTTGTTTTCTACCCCCTCCTCCTCGCCTACCTAAACCTTGTGAGCTCTTCCGCTCGCTCTCACTTCTTATCGAGTCGTCAACGTTTGAGTTCGGCCTTTTTCAGAGGCTACCTCCTCTCAACCGAGGTACAAATTTAAAATCGTCGCCCTGTTGAGGTATTGGATGTAAGCTAACGGCTACCAGGAGCGGCTATGAAAAAGTTAAGCACAAATCTTAAATGATTTAAAACACCTTTTAATGTTTTTAATCCGTGCTGAACGCTTTTAGTGGATATTTATAGACAGTGTGGGGATTTACGCAATATTGTGCAATAACCGTCTTCGTGGGATTTTCTTTGTCATGCATTAGCTAACCAAGCTTGCTTTAAAACATGAAATTTAGTACTTCTTGTACGAAATAAAGGGGATACCTTCCCTACACCGTGGGATTTCTGCTAATACTCATAGCTGTCTATAAACTTAACTTTTTCCACCGTGGGATTTCTAACGCCCTATACAACTGCCACTACAGTTCTGGAATTTTCCATTCAAAATATACTCCAAACCGCAAAGAACTATGCTCAATACTGTCAAATTACTGGAACCTCAAGTTAACTAGAACTATTAACTGCAACCCACAAACATTCCAACGCAATAAACTTATTCAAGTCAAATTCAACTAAGTGTTCTCCATAAAATGCAATAACTTTTCACTTGTTCCATGAACTTTCAGTGCTCCAACAGTGAAATCTTCCAATCTATCAACAAACTTAAGTGCAAAACAGTGTCCGTTCAACTATCTACCGCGCCGCGTACGATTGAGAGCAATACAAATTGGCCAGAACTATAAATCCCTATCTCCTTTTCCTCAAATACCTTTTACTAACAAATGAGGTTAATATAATCATCTGGTTCTATCTCAACGAGGCCTTGCCAAAACATAGGCTCCCAACCTTGTTCTATTTACAACTTATTCATTCTGTAAAAATATTATTAGTTATAGAAACTACTTATTAATCTTCCTTTTCTTATCCTGCTGGCTCAGGAATTGGTAATCTTCTAATTGTTAAACTTTTGTACCTGATTTGTTGGATCCAGGCTTCGTTAATACTACCTGACCTTTTTGGAATGTAACATTAATTAACTTCCGTTTATATAATAGCGGTCATCTCCGCTTGTAAATCTTTTTTTTCTCCTGTTACGATCAGGAATTTAGTATATTTGTTTATAGCCTTTTCGCTTGCCATGAGGGCATTCTACTCGTGATGGTATCTTACCTAAGTAATTTAGCAAAATGTTATCATAAAATTGTAAACCTCTTATTATTAGGTCTAAGACCTTGAAATCTTATAAACAGCTAAATTGTTACTCTTAACTCAAAATAAGATACTAAATCTTACAAATTGTTAAATGTTTCAAATTCTATCTTGTTAAATAAATTATTTATTATTCTGGTTCTATCTCTCTTGCTAGAATCACGGTTAGGCAGGACCTTCTCTTCCCTGATTCTTCTCCTAAAATTACTTTCTATTCAAATAAAAAAATCCTCTCGGCACGCCGGGAGGCGGAGGTAGATTTCACCGGGCAAACTAGGGGATAGGCTATAATAGGCAAAATATGCAGGTTTTCGTAGGAGGATCAGACCTCATTTATTGCGAGAAAGTATTTTACAATTGGAGGTTAGTTAACATTTTTTCGTCTTTCTATGCATATTTTTAACATTTTACTGTCTTATGGGGATGGTAACCTTCTTGTCATTTGGGGTTCATTTTTATACTTGTGATCACACTGTCCTTATGCAAGGTTTGGAACTAATATGTAACTATCTAACAGTCTGTTACTTCTTCACGCAAAATTTTATCTCCCGCAGAGATGTTGGTTGGTTCCTCAGTTTAGGGGCTGCGACAAGGTGGTCATGTAACCCCGCGTACATTGGGTGTGTGTAGAATCTGTCTGATAAACGGTGTTATTTGTGATGACTGTATTAGTCTGTAATTCAGGTAAGGTCTGCAGACGGTCAATTTTAAGTAGCGGTTCCTAACTGTGTACCAAATACTAACGTCAACGACACCTAGCTGTGAACTTGGCTGCTAGATGCCACCGCAACCAGCAGCTTGCAACGAACGTAGTAACTTCCCCTCCGAAGGAAAGCATGCTGACGGATTTTTAGCGCTCTTAGAAAATCCGGCGACTTTGGCCGGCTTTGAACCAGCGATCTTGGGCATAGAAGTTCAACATGCTACCAGTTAGCCGCTTCCCTCATAGTTAGATGGAACAAGAAGTTCCGTGAAGAACTAAAGAGCCTACTTTTCTTAAAATTAAGATTCATGCCAAAGATTAATCTACAGTATATGAACCTATCTAGAATAATGACGAAATTAAGTGGGTAATATCGAAATGTCTTAATTAGTTCGAAATAAGGTATACTAGGCATAATGTAGCCTAATAGAGCAATACAGTTGGCAGCTCTGGTGACTGAATATATTCTTACTTCCATCTCCTAAGGTACAGAACACAAAATGTGGTTGAAGTCCAAAGGACGTTACATGGAGTTAGACATTGGATCTATTAGTACACGTAAAAGCATGTTGGCAACAATGTCATGCGAGTGCTGGTCAGAAATAATCTGAAATATTATAATTTTTTGTGCCAATTTTGGATGAAATCCATTTGTTGGTATAGAAGTTACATATATTTAAAAATTGGTCCTATCAGCAGGCTTAGAATCATGTTGGTAGAACTGACGTATATGAGTTACTCCAAATTAATGTAAAATGTCAGGTAATATACGTGTGCATAGTTTAAATCTGTCGGCTTGCATACTTTCTGATATATTGGTATTTTGATACAAAATAGAGAGCAATTATTAACAGTTGGCAGCCCTGGTGGCTCTTAAGAATACACTCAGTCATATCTGTTTATGTACACATATTACATACAAAATTTGGTTGAAATCCAATTGATAGTGTAGAAGGTATATACATTTAAAAATTGGACTTATCAGAAGGCTTAAAATTATTTTGGCAACACTGTCATGTATGGCCACCTGGAAATTAAACTGAAATAGTATTATCTGCATGTGTGCCAATTTTAGAATAGCTCCCATGTATACCTTCCAAGATATCCAACATGGAGATCAAATTTCTAGTGTTTTTTTTAGCAGTTGGTAGCACTGACATCTTTTTCAATTATGGGCCTGAGATATTCCGGTATACATCTTTACTCATACTAAAATTGGTTTCGAAAGCTGCAGCCGTCTAGGAGTTGATAGGGGAGGACACACACACACAGCCAGACAGACAGACAGACAGACAGACAGACTCATTTTCCCGGATATATCTCCTAAGTCTACTTTTTCCTCATTTTTGAAAAGTGTGAAAAGTAGGCTAAAAATGAATGTGATCTCGTCAATGGCGTTGTCTTGGCAACCTCGGATAGATCATCCCTCATCAATTTAAAAGCGTTGTTATGGTAACCTCTGATGGCACATGGCATTTTTTAAAATTCCGAAATCATTTTTCTCATCCCTTGGCGTAATGGTGGGTCATATCAAAAATTCTTTCAAACAAAAGTTTTAGGTAATTATTAGGGGAATATTTTCCATTTTGTACGGTTTTGATATTGTGCCTATTAAGAGAGATATGATTAATGTTTCCCGAAAAACCCACTTTTTTCCACCCCGTTGGTCAATGGTTGGTGCTATCAAAAAACTTATTTGACATAAATTTTTGGCACTTATCCGACACATATTATAAACTTTGAATGGATTCGATATTTCACGTATTAAGAGAGTTATAGCGACATTTCACGTTTTCGAAAAAAGCCCCCCATTTTCACCCCCTTCGACCGATTTTGCCCATTAACGAACTCGACCGAGATTCTATAGGGATACATATTATGTAAAAAATTCAAAGTGATTGGTGCAAAATTACGGCAGTTACCGTGTCCACAAGAAACTGATATATATATATATATATATATATATATATACATATATATATATATCTTTATATATATAATTCTTCGACACGTGTGTATGTGACTGAACTCCTCCTAAATGGCTGGGCCGATTTCGATGCATGTTAGGGTGGGTCCATGTATGGTTTAGATTCACAATTTGACCAGGTAGGTGGAATTTTGGAATTTTAGAACCACAATTTACACACAATTTTAGAACCACAATATACAGTCAAAAACAGTCGTCATGGAAACCGCTACCCTTAGTGAAAAGTGATGCTTTTGGACTGTTTGTCTCTGCACGTTAGAGCCACCTGGTAGCAACGTGTGCAACTACCGCCATAACATACACTCCGCCCGTGGCGGAAAGTTGTGTTTTATACCAAAGGTGGCAGTGATGTCAAATTCTACTGATTGTCTCTGCACTTTAGAGCGTTTCAAAGTTCCGTATGCGTTCATATACCATTCATCCGATTGCGATGAAACTTGGGTGAGATGTTGAGTGCACTCCAGGGAAGGTGTTTGGCTTAGTAAATCCATTTTACAATAGATAGCGCACGACTAGATTCAACAAATGAGCGACGACGCACGAAGCGTTTCAAAAAGGTCCCGTATGCTTTCAAATACCATTCGTCCGATAGCGATGAAACTTGGGTGAGATGTTGTGTACACTCCAGGGAAGGCGTCTGGTTTAGTAAATTCATTTTACAATAGGTAGCGCACAAGTAGATTCAACAAATGAGTGACGACGCGCGAAGCGTTTCAACAAGGTCCCGTATGCGTTCAAATACCATTCGTCCGATAGCGATGACACTTGAGTGATACGTTGTGTTCACTCCAGGGAAGGCTTCTGGCTTAGTAAATCAATTTTACAATAGGTAGCGCACGACAAGATTCAACAAATGAATGACGACGCACGAAGCGTATCAACAAAATCCCGTATAAGTTAATATACCATTCATCGATTGAGATGAAATTTTGCTGTGTTGTTGTGTACACTTAATGAAGGTTTCTAACTTAGTAAATCAATTTCACAGGAGGTTGCGCACGAGTAGATTCAACAAATGAGCGACGACGTGCGAAGCGTTTCAACAAAGTCCCGTATGCGTTCAAATACCATTCGTCCGATAGCGATGAAACTTGGGTGAGATGTCGTGTACACTCCAGGGGAGGCTTCTGGATTCGTAAATCTATTTTAAAATAGGTAGCGCACGAGTAGATTCAACAAATGAGCGACGATGCGCGAAGCGTTTCAATAAGGTCCCGTATGCGTTCAAATACCATTCGTCCGATTACGATGAAACTTGGGTGAAATGTTGTGTACACCCTATGGAAGGTTTCTGGCTTAATAAATCCATTTTACACTAGGTAGCGCACGAGTAGATTCAACAAATGAGTGACGGCACGCGAATTATTTCAACAAAGTACCGTATGCGTCCATATACCATTTATCCGATTACGATGAAACTTGGGTGAGATGTTGTGTACACCCTACGGAAGGTTTCAGGCTTAGTAAATATATTTTACAACAGGTAGCGCATGAGTAGAATCAACAAATGAGTGACGGCACGCGAATCGTTTAAAGAAAATCCCGTATGCGTGCATATGTCATAATCCGATTCCGATGAAACCTTGATGAGTTGTTGTGTACACGCCAGGGAAGGTGTTCAACTCGGTAAATCCATTTTTCAATATTGGTAGCGCACAAGTAGATGTAACAAATGAGTGACGACGCGCGAAGCTTTCGAACAAAATCCCGTATGCGTTCATAACTATTCATCGACTGCGATGAAACTTTGATGAGTTGTTGTGTACACTTACGTGAAGCTTTCTAACTTAGTAAATCCATTTCACAGTTGGTAGAGCACGAGTAGATTCAACAAATGAGTGACAGCGCACGAATCATTTAAACAAAATCCCGTATGCGTTATATGCCATTTATCCGATTGCGATGAAATTTTGGAGTGTTGTTGTGCACGCTCCCACGAATGTTTCTAGATTAGTTAATTCATTTCACGATAATTTAGAGGCAGTTAACAGAAATTGAGAAAAATATTGTCTATCCTTAAGCACTTCAAGAAACAAAGTTACAACACTTTCCTTGATTGGCAGGACAACGTCTGCCGGGTCAGCTAGTATATATATATATATATATATATATACATAAATTATATATAAACTTTTGAACTGACGGTGGTTTTGGGGTCTGGGGGATGTGAAACGCGAAGATATGTCGAAATTTTCCGGAAGTCGAAACATGGTACCCATTGCAAAAGTTAGCTTTCTAATGAAATCTACCTCAAAAGGCAATCTCTGAATTAATGAAAAATCTATCACTTGTTGCGTTTGAAACAAAACTTCCAATAACAACATTTATAAAGTTTCTCCTAGCTATCTTAGCTGATTCTAGTAAATCATTGAGGCAAGTATAGCTTGCTCCGCCAGCTTCCTATTTGTAGAGACTTTCTCTCTAACTTGTGTTTTACTCATCAAAATTTTAGTTTTGTTTAAGTTAGGTCTGAGGGTTTCCTCAGGGCTTTTAGTCGGCACCCTGCTGGGTAAAACTTGGCCTGCTTCAAGTGCAACAATTGGCATTCTTAAAAGATTCTCACTAATAACAGTAAAAATTATTGCTAAAGGCACTAGAGTTGCTTTATCTCTGCCCACCCTGGGGGAATTCGGCTGTTCTGCCGGAGATCCAACAGTGTCCAGTAATAAAAATACTACGGTAAATTCAAATCCTTCCAGCATTTCAGAATGCTTAGTAAAATCTAACCCTTTTGAAGGGAAGCCACATAAATCCACTTCCTTTCATATATCCTTGCTTTCTAGCGTAGTACCTATCCCCATAGTACCCAAATCCCAGCTCAGGAGGGAAAGAACACATAGCGATATCTTGCAGGTAACCGTAGCTCCCGCCGCTCACTCCGCTGACGGTGACCGAGCTCCCTCTTATTTTAGTTACTTCACGGGCTCTGACCAGCATAACTTGTCGTTAGATCACTATTTTCGCGCTCTTTTTAAATTAGATTCTCTTCCTCTTTGCCAAAAATTGTTCCTACTCCTAAACCTACTTCATTTTTCCTCATCATCTTTCCTCAGGTAGTGTTGACACTCAGTATTAACCTACCACCGTTGACGTTTCATGAAATGCAAGATTTTTCCTGTACTATTGAGACGATTTGAAAGATTTTGGTACAAACCACAACTCTAACTCCCTCTGTTTTAGGAGGTTGAGTTTTGTGAAACGTACACCTTAGCGTATTATATAATGAAAAAAAATGAAAATCCACATCCTGCTTCCAGTCTCCGACCGGGTCAGGAATGGAATGAATGGAGCCCCCATCTAGCGGCGAGGACATGAACTGTGCCGGCTGCCGAGGCCTGACGCACTCCTCTGGGGCAATGATTAAATGAATGACAGATGAAATGAAATGATAGTGGAGAGTGTTGCTGGAATGAAATTTTTGACAGGGAAAACCGGAGTACCCGGAGAAAAACCTGTCTGCCTCCGTTTTGTCCAGCACAGATCTCACATGGAGTGACCGGGATTTGAACCACGGACCCAGCGGTGAGAGGCCGACGTGCTGCCGCCTAAGCCACGGAGGCTGCCCGTATTATATAATAAGATTGTAAAATTAATTCAAATCATATAAATACTTAAATAAACAAATAAATCATTTAGGCCGGATTATTAAACGAAGTTAATGATTAAAATGTAACAGCAGAAATGTTTCCATTGATCTCATCTTTAAGGTTTCTAGAATTGACGACCTTTCCACCAAATTGGAATCACCGGACGCCTCATAACTCAGCCAGGGCGGGAAATATCTTTCTCTACCAGCATTTCTCATAATTGATTCCTTTGAGTGAAATGTCGCGGAAGAATAAGTTACCGGAGCCACAGGAAATGTCAACTCTTCTAGCGTTGAGAGTGCGAAGAACAAGCGGAAGTCAGCTATCCCCAATGTGTGTGGAAGAGAGACTTCACTTTAAACTCCTCGTGCTGACCCCTCACATAAAGAGTTCAAGGTGGTATGAAGCTATTAAGCCGTTATTGTCACGGAGATGGCCGTACGATCTATCGAGCAGTTCATTTCTTTTCCGTATATTAAAAGAACGAAGGTCAATTGTCGGCCCCTCTCAAATGAACTCTGTAACACGCAAGCGGGCCAAATTTAACGTCATTTTAAGTGGACACGATGGGTCGAGCGGTGCTTGCTAGGTCAGTAGCCCCACGTCCATCTGTATGGGAACCGGGAAGTGTTATTGTTAAATAATTTAGCCCCGTGTACTTGGATGTGTGTAGAATTTGTATGATAACCTGTGTTGTTATGGTATCTAGAGTAGAAAGTGTGTATGTATTTGTAAATCAGGTAAGGATTGGGAAGGAGGCGGCGTGGAATTAAGTTAGGATCCATCCCGGCATTTGCCTAGAGTAGAAGTGGGAAACCACGGAAAACCACTTCCAGGATGGCAGAGCCGGGAATCGAACCCAGATCCGCGGTGATAAAGGAAGGAAGCAAGGAAGTAAGTTTGTAGTTTTACGTGACCGTTAATCTCGCGATCAAGAGTCACGGGACCTCCTATTTACGTGGAATCCGAACAACAGGACATGTCATTTCACTTTGAAAATCTCACATGCATTGACCGGGAATCAAACCCGGCCCACCATGGTGAGAGGCCAACAATTCGACGCCCCGGACCGTGGTAGCAGCCAAGAACGCTAGCCACTACGCAACGGGGCGGACCTGGAAAGTGTGAAGTGAAAGAAGGTGATTGTGGTTGTTGATTCTTGGGGGCTTTGCGACATCGTGGTCATGTATCCCCGTGTACTTGGGTGAGTGTAACATTTGCCTGATAACCTGTGTCGCTGTGATGTCTGTACTAGTGTATTTGTATTTGAGTAAGGATTTGGTTAGGCAGCGGTCGTGGCCTAAAGTTAGGTATCATCCCAGCATTTGCCTGGAGTAGAAGTGGGAAACCACTTCCAGGATGGCCGAGGTAGGAATCGAACCCTTATCCTATTCGCCAGACTTGAGTGTCTGTGCTTTCGATATGTTTCCCCCAAACTAAATAAACGACTCCTTGGTCAACGGTAATGTTATTAAGATCGTGTTCCTAGTTGGTGAGTTGACCCATGTGAAGTTTCGGATGACTGGTCACGACTAGCCTAGCAACAGGTGCCTTGAGGACTCGGGGCGAGCACGTGAGCGAATTGAACACCAGCCCTCTGCCAGCAACTATGACCACCACATACCGCGAGAGTTTTGTTAAGTAAATCCCAACGAGGAGGTTAGCAGTTAGCACATAGCCTACAGTATTTTGCGACCGGTAGTCTATATCACAAACTAGCAACCCGCCCAGGCTTCGCCCGGGAACAGTTATGAATGCATTACGTGATAAGCGCTTTTCTTTCGATGACAATGAACTACGACCTATATCCGTTTTACGTCTCGGCATGACGGGTTAAAATCACCTGACTGGACTATTAATTAAATTATCATGGAGATGCATGTGGAACGAATTCTTGTCAGACGTAATTTAAGAATGCCGAGGTGCATGAAACACAAATCCCTCTTCCGTCCAATCTTAGCTTGACTGTGTATTTTGCGGAATGAAAAGTTCACAGGCGAAATGAAGAAAAGCTGAGTTGCACTTCCAGGGGAAATCCAAGCACAACCACTCTCCCCTGATGTCTTAACCCAACACAACTCGACAGTTTGCTGCTGGCTGTATCTGGGGTAATAGGCTCACCCGCTAGCTAGCTCGTAAACTGTCGCCTCAGTAATTGAATGGAGATTGTTGGAAGAAATGAAAACGTAAAAACACTTACAGTGGGCGATGTATTGAATATAGAGATATGCTCTCCCGAACTTTTTTGTAGAACTTTTCACGCTGAACATTTCTCACACTCATAGTATATTGATATTTTTAACGGTTTGCCATGCGTAAGCTTAAAGAGCGCACGGACGGCAGGTTTTCTTTCGACTCTTTCACTGAAATCGTTACTGCTTCCTTTTATCATAAATAGATTATTCTCTACAGAAACCTTCCTCGAGAAATTATTTACAGAATGGTGCAAACCCCATCAAAATCCATCCAGTGGTTCTCAAGATTACCCGTGGCATCCAAGAATCGGGGACCTTGTTGTGGACTGAGTAGAGATTTAGCATTTTTGATTCGTAGGCTATGTATTGTACCCAATCGTCATCATATGGAACATGTGTTCGTATCCCAGCTAACTCACGGTCTTTCGAGGTATGGGGCGTTCAACCCACTATACGATCACATATTCAGGATTTGAGTCTGTCAGGTGACTACTCTACTTGAAAGAAACAACATATTCCTAAGTATAACAATTAATGATAGTAAATTATGGCAATACAACATAAAACACAAAAAAATACTTTACATTTATTTCCCACAACAAAAATCAAAATTATCTGTGAGTCTCTTCTTCTCAAAATTAGTGCTTCACCGCACTCAAGTCTATCCAAAACATCCTATTATTGATACTCTCTGACATTTGCGAGTGTCCATAGTGTTCTTCACGTGGCACAATTTAACACAAACCGGAATATCACAACTTAATAAACACAAATTATACTTAAATGACATTAAATCTGCAATTATTAAACATTTATCCGTTTTTACACGGGACATCTACTTTAAATAACATCAATTCATTAGCTTATGCCTTGTTTAATAAGTGTTGTGTCGTGCGAATCGTATTCCTTTCCCATCAATTTCAAACGCTGAAGTGGTACACTTTCCCCTCCAAAATACACATGGATATAGATATTTTTATAGCTTCACCATACAACGATTTTCTGGGTCTGGTCAAAACATTATCGTTACAAACGTGTCATGTCATTCAAATTACGCTACCCGTATGAATAAATTAGTGTGAACTGGGCAAAATACACTTTACAAATATGCCTTTATTTATTTGGTGCAGTTAAATCTTCCTCAGAGAATAACTGGGCCAAATATTATCCGATTACAACATTCCAACATTGCATGTGTGTGGAAATAATGCATTTAATTCAATTGACATCATCACATCAAGCATATCTTAATTACTTTTCGAAATATGGAGATTCTTCAGTGTCCCACGACACTTTTAAAATAAAAAGATCAGGTCTATAGACTTCCTTTCCGTGCGAACAAAGAATTAGTCACGGCTGGCATCGGCAAGATGGCCGCCGGTTTAGTGGACTACCTGCCACCCCATCTGGCTTCCCGCAAGGTCAAGTTCACTTACTGGTGCAGCCATGCTGGAGGTACCCTGAGTGGGTCGTGTCCTTATGAATTGAGTCAATCTACTTACTTAATACCTACATTTAGAGTATAATGGGCTCATCTCGGCTCCTAATTAATATTCATGGCAAGGGATGGATCACGAAATAGCTTTGCCGTTCTGTGGTCGACATCAGTCGCTTCTGCGCGCATCTCAAGTGAGTATCATAGTTCTCTCACTGGTGCAGCATGCATATAACAAGAGGAAATGGACGTTTCCTATACGAAGAACCATTAGTCTTACCTCTAAGGGCAGATCAATTAATATATGGGCTCACCTAGGGTCTCTAACAGTTATCACTGGTGGAAAAAATTCTGCGAACAGTGGATACAGACAGACTCTGTCCCAACTCTGTTGCAAATAACATGTATGCTCTAAGGCAATACTATATCGTAGATTCGAAGATTAGCCGACTAGATTCGCCAACGCGCAAACTACTTTCGGATGATCCCCGCAACTTATTGACGTAAATCTCTTGATTCTACGTTACATGCTCGCTGAACGCGGCTCAAACAATATTTTTCACAGATGACTCAATTCTTAAAGCACTCACGTCCTCTATGCAATTACTCATAAGCCAGAGTTCTACGTAGCTCCAAAACAAGTATAAATTTACTGGCTTACATTAACTATCTTAATGGCTCTCAAATACAACCCTGTAGATTATACCATAATAAACATTTATTCAACACTTCAATGACACTGAAAAGCTCTCTTTATCTCGATGTTTACGTTGCTTTCTTACTGTTTACAATAACACAGTATTCTTACGCTAGACATGACACACTTTGCACGTACTATAGGCCTGACATGCCCATTATTTATTCATTATTGTTACCGACCCCAGATTATTATTATTATTATTATTTAACGTTACCGTTACTTTCATCAATGTCTTACGCCTAAATGACCGTAAACAAAACATCCTCCAAGCCATATTTTACCAAAATACGAGGGATGTGAACTCGTACATATATGCCTGTTAATTCTTAATCTTAGAGTGATGCTTCGTTGTATGGTGAGCTATTTAAATCATATCAACATATTAAATTTGTACTCACTTTCATTTTTGCTGGGTTGGTCCAGCATGCCAGCGTCTTGCCTGCCATGATGCTTATCTTTAAGCCAACATGATATTATTCACACGACACATTGTATAAACTTTACACATGGTAATTATATTTTTCACTATTGTCATTTTCACTTTGACACAATACACATTCTTTTACCCTATAAACATAAACACTTGTAAAAATCACTGTAATATAATTTTATACACAATTCTCGCACCATCTTCACACATGGATCCTGCATTGGATTCCCCCTATCGCCTGACGTCAGAGATGCGATGCAGCTAACTCCTGACAACCGCTGTTCTCCTTGAAAGTCTATTCTGCGTGTGTGTGTTCGACTCCCGTCACCTACAGTTTATATATCCTCTACTGCAACTTGTTCAATCCTAGGTTAAGATTACTTGTGACGCCTCCCAGGCTCCCGTAACTGTAGTGATCATTACAATAATATGTTATTCTACCCATGATAACACTTCCTGGTTATGTTCATTGTCTATAGCATCATCCTAACTTATCTCTACGCTGTACTGAATCTATACTCGCGTATGCTATTGCTTATACGTCTGCTGTAGACTAATTCTTATACGATGCATAATTACTGTTATTAAGCTGCCTGATGCGCTTTTCGTTGTTCACCGCTAGTACATTTGAGCGTTAATACATTATACATTCGCGCACTTTCTTGCGTGATCCGGCAGCGTGTTAGCTCACGGGTTTGAGTCAAGACGAACTGAACTCCCTGCTAAGCTTCTCCTATATAAAGCTTCCTTGTGAAAAGTAGTTCACTGGATGTCCAGGACCGACTCCCTTCTTGATATAATACATTTCCAAACAAAGTGAAGTATGATCCTTGTTTGTCTATGCGTGGAGGTTCCAAAATCACTCGCGTGCAAGCAATCGCTTCGGCCAATTAATTATAATTAATTGCTTCCTTCCATGGCGTCATGACGCTACTCCGGTAATTCCCCTCGGCTCATCTACAAATCCTTACTCCGTAGCGGATGGGGTCTGTGCAGAGGTTCCTTTATAGATGCAGGCCTTAATTTAGGCGTAAGAACACTCCTAAATTATCTTTCCTAGAATACATGCATCTGGGTGTAAGTTTCATTTCAATTCATTGCTCCATTTGGCTGTAATTGGCGACCGCCCCCACTCCCTTGTTTCGCCTTGTCGAAAGGGTATTTTCTCGGTCGTTAATCATGCCCTTCAACTTCCAGCCACGCCGAAAGTAGGACCTTGGAGCCATGTCTTCTCCTCCCACATTCAACTCCGCTTTGTCAAAATGTCAAGCTAGCTCGCTTTCATGCGTTCTGGCCTCTAAAACGTACATAGGCTGGTATTTTCTGCAATAATCCACCTTAAACGCTATAATATTCCCGTTCTGGCCGTGAAATCCTGCTATTAAAATTATATGCAGATATAACTCATTGTTCTTCGGGTTCACTGTGGCTGTTCCCCCTCAGAGATCAATGATTCGATTCTGTGCAGAATCATGGGCCTGGTCTTCTTGATAAAAACCCCAGTTCGATGCCAGTCAGCCGTGTCCAATTGGGCACAGTATATAACTCGAATTTTCGATAAGTCGAATTTTTTTTACAACCCTTAACGTTTCAAGATATCGAGGTTGGACTGTATTACGTCCTGTGGTTCGGATTCCACGTAAAATGGAGATCCCGTCGCTCATGATCACGAAATAAAAGGTCACGAAAAAACCACCAGCTTTGAAGTACTGGTACGGTATTTTGAAGATGCAAGTAAACCAAATGGTGTCAGTTTCGAAGTTTGCCAAAGGGCAGCAGGACTCGTACCGTGGCCAACGAAAGCAGGAGCAGAATTGCTCGCCGTGATTGATGATTCGCTTAGGGGCTTTGTGACACCATGGCTATGTAGCGATGATGATGGTTGTTGTTTTAAGGGGATTCTGTTTAATAATCTGTGTCCTCTAGTAATTGGAAGGAAGTGGCCGTAACCTTCAGTTAGGAATCATCCCGTCATTTCCAGAAATGGGAAATCACTTGTAGAACAGCTGAGGTGGGAATCGAACCCATCTCTCCTCAGTTGTGCCTCACGAGCTGATTTACCCTGTTCCAACCCTCAGACTAGAATTCCATTTCTTGGCAGAGCAAGGATTCTAATCTAGGACTTTAAGATCCTGATTCTTAATGTGATCAGACACAAATTATCTAGCCTATGTTACTGTTGTTACCAATAAAAATAAACTAAACTTCGTTGTCAGCGTAATCTTGCAAAGAAATTAATAATGTGAAACATAAAACCACTTGACCGTTGTTGGTCTACTTTGTGAACAAAATAACAATGGTAAGTGAAAAGCTATAACAGGCATGTTGTTTTGATACGAAAATAGAGCGCCATAATGGGTGATTTTAATCGAATTCTTACACGTTATAGGTCGATGTAGAAACAGTGACGTAAGATCGGAATAGTCTGATAAATTCAATACACACTCAAGTATACGGGCCCGATGGCAAAGATGTCCAAGCCATTAAAATGAATTGACAATAACAAATATTTAGGAAGTCTCGGCTTCAAGGTTTTAAAATTATGAGAGAGCTCTCTTCGAGAGTTAAAGTAAATAAGGTATTGAGCATAGTCATCGGCACCGGAGTGTACATTTTGTCTGACAACCTGGGATATTGTGGTGTCTATAGTATGATGTGCATTTGTAATTTAAGCTCGAGTTGAAAAGGAACAGCTGTGGACGTAAATTAGGAATTATCTTGGTATTTGCCGGAAGTCCAAGTAGAAAACAACGCGAAACCAGGATCCCTGAGGATTGGATCGATCCCATATCTTCTCAGTTTTGCCTCATAAGGTTGAGTGTACCCCCTTTCAACCATCTGACCAGAATTGAATTTCATGGCAGAAGCAGAACCTCAGTTGACCCGGTTCGATTCCTGGTCAATACATGTGTGATTTTCGAAGTGAAATGCCTTGTCCTGTGGTTCCGATTCCACGTAAAGAGGAGGTCCCGTGGCTCATAATTGCGAGAGTATTGGTCACGTAAAACTACAATCTTCATTCCTTCTTAGTTTCCTTCCTTCCTTGATTCCAACAACAATTCTATTAAGCCTTCATGGGAAATAAGACATTCCACCTGAAAATATCTTCAGTACATATTATTATTATTATTATTATTATTATTATTATTATTATTATTATTATTATTATTATTATTATTATTATTATGCAGAGATTATTGTTGTTGTTGTCTCATTTGTGCCCCGTGTACTTGGGTATGAGTAGAAATTGTCTGATGACCTCAGGTATTGTGATGCCTATTTTAGTGTGTGTATTGTAATTTAAGGGAGGATTGGAAAGGAGGCGGCCGTGGCCTTAACCCTTTATAGGACAAAACTATTATTTTATTTTTATGTGTTTTTACATTTTAATTGAAAGTGGGAGTGAAGATTCAAGGAGAAATAATTTCAACTCTGAGATTTGCTGATGACATCGTCATCTTGGCCGACACGCCTGAGGATTTGAATGAGTTTTTGAATGGTATGGACTCCGTCTTGAGGAAATAATTCTTGATGAAAATGAATAAATGTAAAACAAAAATATTGCAATGCAGCCGAAAAAATCAGAAACCTCTATCGATATCAAATTGGCAGGTGAAAAGCTGAAGGAAGTAGGAGACTTCTGTTACTTAGGAAGCAAAATAACCAGTGAAGGACGAAGCAAAGAGGATATAAAAAGTAGGTTGGCTCAGGCAAGGGAAACTTTTCTACAAAAAGGAATATGGGGACATCGAATATAGATTTAGGTATTAGAAAGACATTTTTGAAAGCCTTTGTCTGGAGCGTGGCGCTCTATGGAAGTGAAACTTGGACTATTGGTGCAGCAGAAAAGAGGAGAATTGAAGCGTTTGAAATGTGGTGAAGATCAGATGGGTAGATATGGTTACAAACGACGAGGCATTAAGACGAGTGGGAGAGGAGAGATGTTTCTGGCGACTGCTAATGAAGAGAAGAGATCGGTTGATAGGACACATACTAAGACACCCAGGATTAGCAAGCTTAGTTATGGAAGGAAGGGTTAAGGACAAGAACTGTAGGGGTAGACCAAGGTTAGAATATGTTAAACAGATTGCCTCGGATGTAGGGTGTGGTAGCTATGTAGAGATGAAACGATTAGCTCAGGACAGGGAGGCATGGAGGGCTGCATCGAACCAGTCAGAAGACTGAAGACTCACACAACAACATTTTAATTTATTTTAATTATTACTGTTATTATTAATGTTATATTTTGTTTCTGTAATTTTAATGTTTATATATTTATTTTTAATTTTTAATTTATGTTCTTATAGATTTATTTTTTATTTTTTATTTAATTAATTAATTTTGAATTGATTTTTACAATTTATTTTCATTTTTTTATAGTTATGTCTATTATTTTAATTTCTATATTTATTTTATTATTGTGTTTTATTTTTATGATTTATATTTCATTTTTACACTTTAATTGTTAATATTTTTAGTGTTTTCTTTAATTTTATTTAGCACATTGCGTCAAGTAGATACGTATAATATTTGATATTTAGAAATACAAGCACTTCGGCATGGAAATTCTCCGAAATTTGGCTTCAAGATTCAACTATCAGCATCTTTGTAAGCATAAACTGTCCTTGTGATAGGTGGTTAATATAGTGACCACTATCCCATAAAGGGTTAAGTTAAGACCCATTTGCCTGGAATATAAATGGAAAACCAATTCCACGATGGCTGAAGCGGGAAACGAACCCACCTATTCCCAGTTGTGCCTCAAGAGGCTACGTCGAGAAGGGTGTGGGAAGCTCTTTTCAGCATCAAGTACGAGGGAAATGCCACGGCAATTTCCAATGGTAAGCGCGAATGACTCAGAACTACAGAATCTCTCGTTTCTTTGTTTCATATTCAGTATTTCAGTAACTTCTTAGCTTGGGAATAATAGTAAAATCAGTAATTCATCCGACTCCGTTTTCACGTAATTCTCTAGTGGTAAATTCAAATCGTTACGCTCCAATTTAAATTTATTATTATTATTATTATTATTATTATTATTAAAATTGCCACTACTTGTTAGCCTACTTTCGATTTTTGCAAAAAATGAAAGTAGACTTATGAGATCAACACAGGGCGAAAAAAAGTGTGTCTGTCTGTGTGTGTGTATGTGTGTGTGTGAGTCTGTGTGTGTGTGTGTATGTGTGTGTGTGAGTCTGTCTGTGTGTGTGTGTGTGTGTCTGTGTGTGTGTGAGTGTGTGTACTCTGAATGTCTGTCCCCCCCTATCAATTCGAACACGGTGAATGCAAATTGAACGAAATTTGGTACAAAGGTAGCACTAGCAAAGGACACCTCAGTGTCATGTTTTATATCGCCGCCATCTTTACTAAAACTGAATGGCGGCCACTCAAACGTTCAAAACGTAAAATCAAATAACGACTAACGAAATCATCCGATCTCTACCAAATTTGGTAACAACATATCTTCGTATAGGATGCGTCTTGTGACCAAATTACAAGGTCGTCCGCCATACCATTTCAGGATGGCGGCCGTGCGAATTATGCAAACTTTATAATCCATATCATGGGACCCACCAGTTCCGATTATCGAGCCGAGAATCGTTTTAACTGTTCTAAAGGAAGAGGCACGTTCGAAATTAAAAGTTTATTTTGTAATACTATAGTGCAGACGTGATTTTAAAAAGCTGAACTGATTCAGTAGATGGCAGCGGATATCTTGTGCCGGACTTATATTTCACTAATTTGAGTATTGCATGCAATATAGCGTACTGATAAAAAATAAATAAACTTTGTATGAAATGCTTTATATATAAATAATATACTCCAGTGATGAAATCGTTTAGTATAAATCATTATTTGCTAACAAGTTCTATGTAAGTCATTTTAAATAGAACGATATTCGTTGACACAATTAGCTCAGTGGTAGAGCGGTAGCCTATCGGTCAAATGCCTATGGTTCAAACCCGATCAGAGCTAGGTTTTTTGCTTTAAATGTTATATGTTTATTGTTTTGTAATGACTCAGATGTTTTAAAATTAAGCGTTATATTGTGCACATTATGGTGTAAAATATATATTTAATTAAAACATAATTCGCCAGCAGATTTACTCGGGACATCTAGCTGCCAAAAAGGTAACTTCCAGATTTTATTGAAAAGTTTCTTCTTCTGGCCGCTAGAATGCACTCGCTCTGTTAGGATTATATTGTTCGATATTTCACCAATAGATGTCACGACTAGTCTACGTGGGGATCCATTGATTACTATACCATTATCATTCTATGCGCATCGAATTTGAAGAATGACAAGATGATACTACGATACATTTTAACTTTTTATTTTAAAGGGTTTGTAACAGACTATTTTGCGTTACTTGAAAATGTTATTAAGCGTTATATTGTGCACATTATGGTGTAAAATATATATTTAATTAAAAAATAATTCGCCAGCAGATTTACTCGAGACATCTAGCTGCCAAAAAGGTAACTTCCAGATTTTATTGAAAAGTTTCTTCTTCTGGCCGCTAGAATGCACTCGCTCTGTTCGGATTATATTATCGAAAATATACACATAGTTTGTATACACACGTCTCTGTAGGGTCATGGAAAGATTTGTTAATTCAATTAGGGTTGTGAAAGCCATGCACAACCAGACGTGTAAAGACATGCCTCAACTCAAAGTTGGATGTTGCCCACGGCAGGTCGTAATAATAATAATAATAATAATAATGTTATTGGTTTTACATCCCTTTTAACTACTGCTGATTTTAGAGACACCGGGGTGCCGGAATTTTGGCCCGAAGGGGATCTTTAACGTGCCAGTAAATGTACTGACACGGCTCCCTCGCATTTGTGCACCCTCAAATGCCAGCTGACTGCGCCAGGATACGAACCTGCAACCTAGGGCCCAGCAAGCGAGAACGTTACCGCTGAGCCACGCCGCCAGTCCGGTCGATTATGTCTCCAGATCCATAACATTCTTGATATACTTCTTATCTTTCTTTCTTCAATGATGGTAGCAGTTTTTATCTAGGTTGTGGCGTTTGGTAGAGGTAAATCGTTTCTAAGGTCTTCAACAAAGAATAGTTCTATTATACTCTTTGATAATAACAACGAGTTATAACTATACTCATACATTTAGGAGAAAGTAGGCTATATGTTCTTTACTGAACATCTTGTTTTTTTTATATAATAAATTCATTTCTTATACTATGCAATCTTTGCTTTCAGTAGGGTCGACAGCCAAGAATGCTAGCCGCTACACCACGAGGTGTTCTCATAGCTGTCTTACTGAGAACATTCATTACAGGAAGAAGTAAAAAATATTACTTCCTTCTGTGTTTCTTTTATTTTCCTGTATTGTAGGGTGTGACGCATTGTGTATAATCGCTTCAGTTAGCCGCACACTTGCCATTGCTCTGTGTTTTGTCATGACATGTGGAACATTTCCTTATCTCGTATTGGAAACTAACACCCTACAGCTGTATCACATGATAGCCGAGCTGGGATCTGATCGAAAACAAATTCTGTTAACTTTCTATTTACATTGGGCTTCATTATGAGCTGAGTTCAGCTGACTTCCGACGAAATTAGAGTTAGCAAAATATCCTAAATCAACACGGTTTACGAACAAAATGACATGTCCCATTTGGGTGCATCATTGTTATCAGCATTGTATTATTATTTCACACGTTACAGAGCTATTAGACCACGTGAAGCAATCATGACTATTTGTTCTTCCTGTTTTTCTTTTTCATTCGTGCACTAAAGGCCCTCTTCCTTTCTTCGGTCCACTTTGGTCTTTGGGCTGTAGGTGCTGCTTTCTCTGACAACACTTCCCACTTGTATACTTTGTGTCGAAAGACGCTTTTGTCAATGACGTCTCCTGGGTCGACCTGTGCTTTTTCCACATCAATTTGGACTCGCATCACCCTGCTGCCGCTGTATTATTAATAATATTATTAGTCTATTATTATTATTCCATCACCGCGGTGGCCTGGGTTTGATTCCCGGCACTGCCAATAAATTTGATTCTGATCTGAGGGCTGGAATGGTGTACACTCAACCTCGTGAGACAAAACTGAGAAGAGTTCGATTCCCACCTCAGCCATGTTTTCCGTGGTTTCCCACTTCTACTCCAGGTGAATGTCGGGATGGTTCCTCAATATAAGCCACGGCTGCCTCCTTCCCAATCCTCATCTGAATTATAAACACACACACAAATGCAGCCATCACAATAACTCAGGTTATCAGACAAATTCCGCACACACCCAAGAATACGGGGCTACATGACCACGATATCTCAAAGCCCCTAAATGAATCAATATTATTATTATTATTATTATTCCGAATAGGCCGTTTAAGACCACGATAAATAAATGTTTCACAATTTTATTTTGAAACACTTTTCTTCAGAACAACAACGTCGCATTCCTTCTCGCATTCGTGGCTGTCACCACGGAGGTCCGGGTTCGATTCCTGACCGAGCCATCAGGGATTTTAATCTCCTGAGGTTAATTCCCGTGGCTCGGGGACTGGGTGTATGTGCCGTCTTCATCATTACTTCATTACGACGCGCAGGTCGCCCACGGGCGTCAACTAGAAAGACCTGCACTTGGCCTCTCAGGAGGCCACACGATCAGTATTTCAATTGTTTTTAATGAAACAAATGAAACGAAATTTTAATTATTTAGCATCTAATACGTTTGAAATGTATTTACAGTAGGTTAGTTGTTACGGAAAAATATCAATATTCAAAGAAATATAAGTAGGAGATATTTTTTATCGAAAAATTGTTATTTCACGAAACTTGGCTTGGCATATTTTTTAACAAAACCACTTATAATAACTTAGCATCGAAGGAGTTAATAATAAATATAGTCTATTAGTGTAGATTTTGAAAAAGACTTTTAGGTGCCCAAAACTGCAAGTTCATTAAAAATGAGGTGAACCTGGATAAATAAGTTGTTAATTTATTCGTTGTATGGGCTTGTGAAATAATTTTTCATGAGCCCCGTGCACTTAGGTGTGTGTAGAATTTGTCTGATAACCTGTGTTTCTGTCGTGGCTGTAGTAGCATGTGTAGTTCTAATTATTAAGGTCGAGGATTGCGTAGATGCCTAGGGACTTGATGTAAGGTGCTATCCCCGCATTTGCTTGGAGTGAATGCGGAAATCTCTTGGAGAAAAGTCACACTCAAGATAGCCGTTATCAGCGCCAGGATTCGAAACTCCGTTCTCGGAACTGGTGATTGATTTTACTCATATGGCTACGCCGCGGGCTGTATAAATAAGTGGGTATGGCAGTGATAATGGGTAGGGGTTAGGGGACCCTGACATGCAAGATCCGCCTACTGCTCGGGTCTAAGCTGCGTGAACCTGAGAGGAATGTGCATCGCGGACTATTAGTAGTGGTGTTTATGAGTGATGAGGTTTCACGGTCCGTGCATAGTACAGAACCAATTACAGAGAGTTTATTTTGTATCTGACGGAGACCCTCGCTTGCCCACTCACCCGCGAGCCTGTCTCCCGCCACGCACTTTGCCGTTATACGGCGCCCACGCAGCACTGAGTCATTGAGTATAGGAATTTGTACTTACCTAGTTCACAACTGGTGCTGAAAATGTTCGCCATTCACTGCTACATATCGCTGGTACCTTTTTATGAAAATGGCATTTACTTTCTGAAGTTCCTCAGTACCGATTGACTGAATTTCAGCTGTAATATAGTCTTTAAGCTGTCTGTTTGAACTTTTTTGCTAGATCTTTTATTGTATTGACGCTAGGCAGGGGTCTGTTTGGAAATTTCTGACGGAATTTCCGTCGTGTTTTCGCACAAGATTTCACGTAATGAAACTCGCATTGGAACAGCACACTGAGCACTAAACACGTGCACAATTGACTAAACAGAACCTCACACTGTTAAAGCTCTCAGCAGACTGCAAAGGAGGGAAACTTGTGGCGCCAAGAAGCGGATTACGGCCAAGTGCTCGGCGGGAGTCCGACTCGCGCCGCGGGCGAGCGGGCAAGCGAGGGTCTCCGTCAGATACAAAATAAACTCTCTGTACATTGGTCGGTGACTCACTCACTCATTCCTAACACCACAGTGGTTTGAGCAACTGCCCAATGTTAGCAGTATTGGAATAGAAAGGAATACCATATATCACGGTGGGCTGTTAACAGATCCTTCTCTTCTCGCCCGACCCTTCCCTGCTCTTTCCCTCACCCCGCAAGTTCATAGAGCTTGGACCCGAGCAGTACTCGTATCTAATTGGAATGGTGGAGCCGTATTCACCGTGGCCCTCATTTTAACCGAGTGTGTGGATCTTGCTGACCCTCGAAGAAAGCTTGGTTTGCAGATGACATTCAAACTAATATTAGCCGCTGATATTAGCTGCTGATCTCGTCATCCGCTTTATAAGTGTTTGGTTGGTCGGTTCTTTAGATTAGGGACTGCGACAACGCGGTCATGTAGCCCCGTGTACTTTGGGTGTGTGTATAGAATCTGTCTGATAACCGGTGTTAATTGTGATGACTGTATAAGTGTGTGTATCTGTTTTTAATTCAAGTAAGGACTGCAGACGATAATTTCAAGTAGTTCCCACTTTCGCTGCCAAATGCTACCGTCCACGACACCTAGCTTGGATACTACTAGATGCCATCGCAACCAGCGCCCGGTGACGAACGTTGGAACTTAAGAGCATTTATCGAACTTAACCTACTGTACAATTTTTGGCTTCACACAAGTTCTTTTTCATGCCATAAATCTATGACATGGGACCGCCATCTTTACCCCCCCTCCGCAGGAAGGCATACTGAGGGAATTTTAACGCTCTTAAAAAATCTTACGACTTCAGCTGGGTTTGAACTAGTGACCTTGGGCATAGAAGCTCAGCATGCTACCAACTACTTTATGAATGAGAGTTGGTTAGGGCTAGCAATCTAAATTTACAAGTGATTATTGACTCAAAGATTTCTTCTTTTTTGAAATTCCGATTTTTGTTTAACCGTAGTGGTTGTTCATTATTATAATAGCTTGCCACGGTGGGTGAGTGGTCAACGTGTCGGTCTACTAACCCCAAGCTTGCAGGTTCGCTCCTGGCCGTGGTAAGTGATTTTTGAAAGGTGGCAAAAATTACGACACCATGTCATACGATGTTGGCATGACAAATAACCCATTTGAATTCAGTAGGCCGTGTTCATAATGGCAAAATTAATCTCGGGAGTTTCCGCCAACACAAAGTTCCTCATTTCACTACTAGAAAGCGTTAGTGTTCAAGGAGCTTAGATATCTAACCTCCTTGACTTTCATAGTGCTTCGAAGAACAACGAAATTCGACATGCAAGCTACCCTTTGGGTGTCAAATAACAAAGCTTGCACCCGGCACCGAGGCCATACTGAGACCTTATGGCATATTGCATATCCATCTAGTCTCAAGTTTGTATTTCCAACATTAATTCTATACGCAGACCGGCACAGCAGATGCAGAGTACAGAGGCGGCGAATACTTTTATTGGATGTGTGCAGAGACGTGTACGAAGAATAGCAGGAGGGTTGAGTGGTCATAAATGCACTTAGCAGGTTTCCAGGGTGTGCCGAGGGAGGACATTGTACCATGAGAAGACGAGCGAGGATAGGACAGGCAGGTCGTTGAACGCAGGAATTTGTGTGGGAAAATTGCAGTTTGGCAAGGTCACAGCTCCAAGTTTTGGTGCCGCCCAAATGTGACCTACTTATGAATTAATGACCGGAGAGCAATGAGAGTTGCATGTATGGAAGCGGGAGACTCTCAACCTCCCAGAAATGTAATTTGATGCAATTTGGATGTAAGGCTGATTTAATTCAGTATAAAATGCCTGATGTGGGGGCGTTTCAGCATCAGCCAATGAGTGGATAAGCGTCACCAAGCCGTGTTTGGCGCGTAAATTGGCAGACAATGAGGGATGATTACTGCGTTCATTTGATAAGGAGCCCACGATCGATTCTTGGAAAGGATATCACCAATGAGACATTGAGATTACGATGAGTGCAGTGATATAAGTCAATTCGGGACAGAGCTATTATTTTTGGAAATAAATCTCATCTTTCCCCCTCCTACGGCCGGTTATGCCTCAAAAACTTAAATAGCTCCAACTGGGAGAGTGAGGTCAGTCAATTTTGTGATTCTGTCACGGACGCTCCACGTCAGTCGAGTTCGTGATTTGGACTCTGTTAATTTTCATGTCAGATGGTGAAATGGAGATAGCGTGGCGTTTTTTTTTTTTTTTGAGATCATGTCTAGATACTATAGCATACGAGTGCGAGTTCTTGTTAGTGGCGAGATAAGACATTGATATGCGCCAGTTCGCGAGTACAAGTTCGGCTGAGAAATAGGCTAGCCATTGCGCTAGATAAACATATAAGTTGTGTCGATAGGAGCTACGGTGGACGATCTGGATGAATTGAGTAGTTCAGATGGTAGCATTTAGGAGAATGATAGGATTATCGGTCCGGAACAGTGAGTGCGTGTTACTATCTTGAATGTCGCATTAAAAAAATTGTGTATTTCTGTGTTCTTCGTTACCACGAGGTACCTGAAGCAAGAGGAAGCTGATGCCGAGATTGGAACAATGGGAGGATCTTCAACTATGGAATTCGTCATGCGAGGAATGAGGGCGTAAACCCAAAATCTTGGGGCACGCCGCGATGATGGAGACAGTCTGGGACCCAGGAATAGTGATAAGTACAGCAAATTATCTTGCATAATTTAGTTAGGGGTGTACGAATCAGCATAAGTGCAATGGCTGTGTACATATTCAATTTCTTAATGTTAGTTGTGTTTTTGTTGTTGTGTTTGTTGTTGCAACGTGCGTGTAAATATGTATCGTGTGGTCATGGTTTTCAATGTAGTTTGGGGAGATTATCATTCAGGGGAAATCTGGCCATCAGCTACTGTCACTGTAGATACATTTTCAGTTGAGAAGGTGGGGTGAGAGTTTGTACAGTGATCGTAAGCAAACCAGAGCATATTGAATATTTTGTGGTAAATCAGGTTCGTGGATCGACTGTGGTAAGTTCTACCAGGTAATGGTTTTGTTGCAATCTTCGATTGGTGACGGACAAGGCAGGCAAACCCGGCGATTTGAGGTATTTAAATTGGAGTATGGCTGGATGTACTGATGCATATTGGTAAGTCGTGGATGTTGTGCCCACGTGTATTTGGTTGAGTTGGTGGAGGTTGGTACCCACTCATATTGGTAAGTCGTGGATGTTGTGCCCACGTGAATTTGGTTGAGTTGGTGGAGGTTGGTACCCACCCATATTGGTAAGTCGTGGATGTTCAGAACCACGTAAGTATTTTTGGTAATTCCGTGGACGAGGTAATTCCCACGAGGTAAAAATCACGGCCGTGATGCTGGGGTCGATCTGCGCCCGTAGGCAGCGTGCTAAGTGATGATTCTGCGGGGCTTGTTGAATTGGGCTATGGTGAGCTCATGCTTCAGTCAGTATACATCAGCTGTGGAGGGAGTGAAAGCAGGTAGCCACTCCTCGCCACGGGGTGCTTTGCTTGGCCTTGAGTCTGTTCGAGGTTAATTGGTCAAAGTTAAAATGGCTGGTTTGTTTACATATTTTATTGTTAATTCTGGGATTTTGGTCTGTTGTGTTTTGATTTTATTTTGTGAACCCACGTTACTAGTGTATCAGATTTTGTACCCTCCGGGTGGCCGCTAGACGGTATTAATGATTGTCTTGATAAATGTTTCGCACGGGAACTGTTGTATGTGAATGAGATAGGCACGTTGTAGCTTAATGTAGTGTTTGTGTGGCCGCACTGCGTGCTGACCGTACACGACTCTAACGGAGGTCGTGAAGGGAGGTCTGTTTGCCAAACGGAACGGTCTCGTCTGTACGATTCACTTTTCCAATATAAGAGCGTTAAAACGAGGTTCCATCTTGTAAAATTCAGTTGATTTGATGCTCCGTTGGAGTGTATAGTGTTATGATCTGATTAACGTAATGATTCATTTCTTGTGGCATTAATTTAGTCTTTTGTTGTTCCATTTTGAACTCACATGGGGTGAGAGCGCGCCACTTTGATTTTTTTTGGGATTTTATTTTATTTGTTTTTTTTTTTTTTTTTTTTTTGGGAGTTCCATGATCCTGCAGTGTTTGATCAGGGGAAAGCTGAGGCTTTGCCCGAACTAATTAGATTTAAGGTACCCTGGTTGTACCATCTCTGTGGACTTTATGGCAGAGAAGGACAGTGATGACGCAGTTTATTTTGTTGTGGTTCTACGTTTTATTAAGGGATTGTTTCTTTTTGTTTTGTAGTCTTCTAAGAATAAATTTTTGTTTCCTTGTTCCCCTGGCATATGATTTATAGTTTTAAGTTCCCATGATCCAAAATTCCGAATTCCTAGGATGTAAAGTGTTAATTAGCCACCGAACGAGCCGCGCCCGAGATAAGATTCAGCATCCTAGATGGCCCTGGAAGGGTATAATACATTCATTCATTCATTCATTCATTTCATATAGGCCATCTATGGACCGCGTCATTCCAACTGTCTTCTAATGGCTTTGATGTTTGCCCAGTACGTCCGCATTCGTTCTCGGTGGACTTCCTTCCGTTCCTGGGTCCAAATCTTTCCCGTTTTCAGCTTCGGTTTTTCTTGGAAACCTTTGCAAGCTTGAAGTTTCCTTTTGAGTGGGGCGCGCTCCTGAATGTCTGTTGGTGATATCCCCACTTCTTTCAGATCTTTATCCAGTTCAATGAACCAGGCCCATTTTGTTTTCCTCTCCTGAAAGTAAATTATGTTGCGGTTGGTCAGTCTCGCTGGGCTCATTCGTTTCACATGTCCAAAAAATGTTATCCTTCTCTTCCGGATGACGTCACTTATCTTCTCCACATGAGTATATAGTTCATGGTCATGCCGTCTTCTGCATTTCCCGTTGTCTTTGATGGGACCCAATATCTTTCTCAAAATGTTCCTTTCTTTGGCCTCCAGTTTTTCGACCAAGCCTTTTTTGTTCATCGTGAGGCATTCAGAAGCATACAAGACCTCCGGACGGATGACACTGCAGTAATGTTTTAGTTTTGCGTTGAAGGATATTGATATCTTCTTATAGATGTCCTTAGTTAAATGGTACGCCATTTCCATTTTGCTCATGCATGATGTGAATGCTTCTTTCTCTGATACATTAGGTGTTATAATTTCTCCCAGGTACTCAAACATTGCAACTCGCTTAATTTTTCCTTGTTCCACAGCAAGGTGTTCGGACGCCGGTACGATATTAGTTATGAACACAGTCTTCTCAAAGGAGATCTGGAGTCCTGCCTTCGCTGCTTGTGCACTAAGCAGATTAATCTGTTCCGTGGCTGTCTCTAATGAATCAGAAATGATTGCAAGATCATCGGCAAAGGCTAGACAGTCAATTGTGATGTTCCGGCTTCTGTAACCCAGTCTGACTCCGCTTGCAACTCCTTGTTTATTGAGTTCTTTACGCCACTCACGGATAACCGTCTCGAGGACACAGTTGAAGAGTATTGGTGAGAGACCATCTCCTTGCCTTACTCCTGTCTTGATTACAAAGGTGTCTGATATTTCGCCCCTAAACTTCACCTTCGAGGTGGTGTTGGTCAACGATTGTTGTATGATCGCTCTGGTTTTGCTGTCCAGGCCAAATTCTTTTCGGATTCGGATCAGGGTATTGCGATCAATAGAATCATAGGCCTTCTTAAAGTCTACCCGAGGCCATACGATATTATATTATTATTATTATTATTATTATTATTATTCTTTCTTCTTCCTTCTTCGTTTAGGCCAGCTATGGACCACGTCATTTCAACTGCTTCCGTCTTTGGGCCTTGATCTTGGCCCAGTGTTCACGCATTCGCTGCCTGTGAGACTCCTTTCTTTCTTCATACCACTTCTTGCCGGTTTTTAATTTCGCTTTTTCTTGGAATTGGTAGTGTGCTCCAATCTTTTCCTTCAAAAGGTCACGTTCCATAATGTATGCGTGGGTGATCCCTACTTCGTGTAAATCCTTGTCTACCTCACAAAATCAGGGACCCTTGGTTCTTTTGTTGTTAAGAAAATAGGTAAATGTCCGATTGGTGATTCTCTCGGGTTTCATACGGGTTAAGTGGCCATAGAAAGATATTCTTCTCTTCCGAATTACTTGAGATATCCTTTCTACATGATCGTACAGCTCATTGTTATGCTGTCTCCTGTATTCAACATCGTCTTTCAACAGCCCTAAGATCTTCCTGAGGATCTTCCTTTCCTTGGCTTCCAATTTCTCAACCAGAACCTTCCTATTCATTTCCAGGCCTTCTGCTGCGTACCGCGCCTCAGGTCGGATAACTGTACGATAGTGTCTTAGTTTGGCATTGCGGGACACTGTTCGCTTGTTATTATTATTATTAGTTTTTGTTTTGTTTTATTATTTTAGGTCATTTCTTTATTATTTTAGGCTTCCACCTCTAAATTTTAATTTATTCTAAATGTGTATAATTTAATCTTTGTTAAGAGGGGAAGATGACCTCGCTGTTCCGCCCCTTAAGACAACAATAAATAACTAACATAACTAGGGGACCCTGTGCAAATGCTATGGTAGTAAATTAGTTACAAACGTAATAGATGTTAATCTTAAGGGATATATCATGGTAATTGTGACAGATTTATGCTGATATACTCGCCAGGAAGAGGATTCTTGAAGCGAAACACACAGCTCCTGGAAACCATGTCATTGTGACAGCTCGCTGCTCTTTGGCGTCAAGGAGAAAGCATTGCGTGTACATATACACATTAAGCACGAGGAATTGCAGATAAATCGACTAGAATTGCTCTTCATTTCGTTGGATTTTTTTTCTTCTGTAAATTGCTGTGGAATTTTTCTCGCAACATCGTCCTTGAATTATGTGTATTTTGAGGCCTAATGAGGGCTCATCACCATCAGTCGATATATAATTCTCCTGGAGGTCGAGTTGCTGGCCGGAAGTGGGTGCTGTAGGCTACCGTATTTCAAGCGAGGAAGGCAGTGTGCATGTGCAGTATCTCACTTGTCAGTGCTATGGCAATTTAACAGCAATGTGCATATTTGCCGTATGAGCTGTGGTTCCTTTCCAGATTACAATAAACATGACAACTCTCTGCACGTATGGCAGCCTTCCGTGGTCTAAGTGCTGCAGCGGTGCAGATTGAGACTCATTTACTAAAGATCATAAGTGCGATTCCCTCCTTTGTCAAAGTTAAGTTCTGATCTGAGTGCTAAAATGAGGTATTCTCAGCCTCACGAGGGTAACTACGGAGACCTTTTCGAATATGTTTCTCGTCTCTTTATTTCATTGGGAAGTTATATTACAAAGTCCCAACTCGGCTTCACCCACGGACTCTGCGAGAATCATTCCTCTACCGTCGCAAGGGCGGTTTCTGGGAGCTGAACACACTTTGTCAGCAGATACAACTGGGGATGGTGACAAACCGATCGCCCAAGGTAAAATTTAATCGGTCATTGTTAGAAGGCACTAAGTCAATTTTTGTCGAAATTGAAAGTTCCATGGATACGTACAGTAGTCTATGAATGACGACGCATCTAGCTATGTTAAAAGGAACTAAGTCTGTCCGTTCAGTATGCTGTATCACTACTAGCTGAATTTAACGTTCAGTGTTAAAGATAAATAAGTCATTGACTTAGTTCCAGACTTTTTTGCTTCTATTTCCCCACTACTGCATTGCTAGCATTGAAAATATAGTAATATGCTATACTGGGGTATATAAATCTGTATATTTGTCATAAAAATGAACTACTTTTTAAAGATCTGATTCATTGTTGAAGGGCACTAAGTCATACATTTCTTTTTCTATTTTCTCCCTTTTAAAAGGATAAATCCATTCAAATAGACTTCTCTAGAACAGTATTATTACGGGCAATGATACTTACACGTGACAGCAACTATGCTTTACAATTAAGTGAGAGAAACGGTTTTTGTCAATTATCTCAATTCTTACAAAAATGACTTAATGCCTTCTAACAATGACCGATTCAATTAAGGAAGGGACAAAGAAGGGAATTTGGAATGAAGTCGGCCGTGGATATGTTGAAAGGAACCGTCCCAGCATTTGACTGGTGGTGAAAATGGGAAACCAGGAAGCCCATGAAGCCGAGCTGGGAGGATATACGATTAAAGAAACCTATAAAGTATCTGACAGCAACATGATGTGCAATGTTAGTTATTGTTGTTTTGTTGTTGCTTATTTTAGAGGCTGCGACATCGTGGTCAAAGAGCCAGGTGCATTTGGGTGTGTGTGGAATTTGTGAGTTAACCTGAGTTATTTTAAAGGCTGTACTAGTGTGTGTATTTGTAAACTGGGGATAGGATTGGGAAGGAGGTGGCCGTGGCCTTAAGTTAGGAACCATCCCAGATAATAATAATATCGTATGGCCTCGGGTGCCGGGTGCAAGCTTAGTTATTTGACACCCAGAGGGTAGCTTGCATGTCGAATTTCGTTGTTCCTTGACTATGAAAGTCAAGGAGGTTAGATGTTAGATATCTAAGCTCCTTGAACATTATAGCGCTTTCTAATGGAGAAATGAGGAACTTTGTGTTGGCGGAAACTCCCGAGATTAATTTTGCCATTATGAACTCGGCCTACTGAATTCAAATGGGTTCTTTGACATGCCAACATCGTATGACATGCGTATCGTATTTTTTCCGCCTTTCAAAAATCACTTACCACGGTCAGGAGCGAACCTGCAATCTTGGGGTTAGTAGACCGACACGCTATCCACTCACCCACCGTGGATCCCAGAATTTACCTCGAGTAGAAGTTGGAAAACCACGGAAAATCACTTCAAGGATGACTGAGGTGAGAATCGAGCCCTTCACTTCTTAGTTTTGCCTCACGAGGCTGGTAGCGGCTTCGGTGGCGTAGTCGGTAGCATGCTGAGCTTCTATGCCCAAGATCGCGGGTTCAAATCCGGCCGAAGTCGTCGGATTTTTAAGAGCGTTAAAAATCCCTCAGTATGCTCTCCTTCGGAGGGGAAGTAAGGCCGGCGGTCCCATGCCATAGATTTATGGCATGTTAAAGAACCTTCCACTAATTACACCTGTGTGAAGCTTAATTGTATAGATTAAGAATGTAAACAACGCCCTTAAGTTCCTACGTTCGTTGCCAAGAGCCGACTGCGGAGGCGTCTGGTAGCTAAGTTCTGAACTAGTAGTTGACGGTGGCGTTTGGCGGCAAAAGTAGGAACTATATGAAAAAATTCAAACGAATGACACACTCCCAAAGTACACGGGGCTACATGACCGCGTTGTCGCAGCCCCTAAACTTAAGAACCAACCAACCAACCACGAGGCTGAGTGTACCCCGTTCAAACCAGAATTAATTACATTTCTTGGCAGAGCCGGGAATCGAACCCGGACCTCCAGGGCTGGCTGCTACACCACAAGGTGGTTATTGTTGTTTTGAGGGGCAGAACAGCGAGGTCATATCGGGATTTTCCGCCAGCACAAAGTTCTTTCTTTCTCTACTACAGGGTCTTTCACTCAATGTAGGGCCGGCCGCGCGGCGCGTGGAAGATCGGACGAGTTTGGGGTCGAGAGAGTGCCCGTACGAATAGCATGTAAATAACAAGCACACAGAATAACACATATTCAAAGTAAAATCATTAATCAACTTGTGTCAGACGGTTGAAAATTTCCTCCACCTGCATCTACACATTTCGGCCATCGTCTTGGTAAAATTTCATTCAAATGCATTAGTTCATCTACCGAGATAGCCTCAATTTCATTCATGATATTTTGTTTGAGTTCATCTAGAGTGTGGGGGTTTGAGGCATAAACCTTATTGTTCAATTTTCCCTATCAGTAAACATTTAACACTTATTAATAATAAGTTATAAAATTTTGAAACATTATAACTAGGGTTCGGAAGTTTAAGACCTAAAAAGTACAAAATATGCAAGCAAATATGCCCTAAAAACTAGCTAAATATGACCTAAAAAACTATGAAATATGACATGAATTTTTGGGATAGGTACATATCACTAACATACAGTAAGCCTCTTAAGTGCAAAAACAATTTTCCAGTGTATTGGACATGTGATATTTTGATTTTACAAGTGACCTTTTTAACGAACTATGTGTATTTGCAATGTATTTTATGCCCATAAGTGTATATAATGTGTATATCTGGCTGATGAAGAACAACATTATTGTTCGAAACATGTACCAGTACTAAACAGTGCTAATAATATTACAAGTATTGAAAAGACGGAAATAAGAGTAAGTTATTTAGTGGAATTTAAATTAAATACGGACCAGTATGGATAAAACAATTTCCTTGTTTGCTAATTGCTTCTGAGATACATATATCTACTGGAGTGTCATCCTGTTGAAAGGCGGAAGCATACTATCGTCATGTTCCGTGGCCTCATGCGTACAGTGACACAATCTAACTTGTCCAGAAAGATGTGCTAAAAGACGTCCGTAGAGGAGCGCCTTCTTGGAATCAGGTCTTCTAAACCTGCTATCTGCCTGTTCCGGGAAAAGAAATAAAAATATATCTACTACACTATTCGGAAATGCTGTGTTTGAAACTCGACGCAGATAACAAGTACCTTGTTAACGACGCTTCAATTTAAACAAAAATGCTGAAATTATAACCAAATATAACCTAATATCACTAAAATATGACCAAATATGACCAAAACGATAAAAATGGCCGAAATATGCATTTATAGGCAACATCAAATTGCTTTAAACGTAGTCAGGGACCCGTCATTCAAAGTTATTTTTCAGATTCCAGGTAAAATGAGCTCAGGAAAAAAATATGACTCTTCCTTAACATCCGAACCTTAATTATAACTATTAAACAATAACCACGTACACACGTCATAAACTTATAAGTAACACTTGTAACTTAAAATAGGCTATAAACGATGTTACGAAGTCAACTTACTCCGCAAATCATGCAATGTGCTAAATCTGACTTTCGACTCGACTTCTACCTGCAGAGAATGCAGGCCGTGCGGCCGGCCCCACTTTGAGTGAAAGACCCTGTAGAAAGCGCTATAGTGTCAAGGAGCTTAGTAGTGCTCCAAGGAGCGACAAAATTCGACATGCAAGCTTCCCTCTGGGCGTCAAATAACAAAGCTTGCACCCAAGACCATACTGTTACGTGCCACCCCCCCCCCCCCCCCCTAGTGGCACTTTTGTTGACAGTATTACGGTGGGTTGAAGCACAACACAGATTGTTCCTTTAAAGAAATAATTAACTTTATTGCGGCCAGAAAGATCCACCACTCAACAGCAAATACAAGCAATTATTACCTTACTCCAGTTTCCTCAAGTCTCTTCCCGATGGAGCGCTCTAGCCCCCTTTCACTTGTCAACAGACCATAGTTAATCCTCTCGCTAATGAGTCCGATCCCGTACGCTGGCTGGAAATAGCTGCACTAAGTCTGTCACTCACTGTTTTGCAACTCACCACAATGACCTCTGTCGCACTAGGTAAGCGCACTCACTCAAAACACAGGCAGTCCCCTGTATGCCTCTCACTCCCTCGCTGTCAAGAGAATCGGCTTCACTAGGGGTTTCGCAAGTCACCACACTTCTGTCGCTCAGAATAAACGCTCGCACTAGCTCGTAAAACACAACACACACTGCTTGACAGGTCGCTCTTATATAGCAGGCCGGTGACTCAATCAGTGCTTCTAGACCCATCCAGGGTTCACGGCTTCTCGAGGTTTCCTTCACTGGCTCAGTCACGAATATGCTGGACCATCCCTTTTTCCTAGTAGTCCTGTTGCATAAGGCGCACGCAATACACTGAGGCAGGGCACAACCCAGCCCTGGGGCAGTTGTGACTCATGCGGCGAGCGATGACACAAACTCCCAGCCGTAACACCACCCCCTTCCTAAAAGGCTGATCGTTCCGATCAATCATTGGTCCGTCTGTGTCCCTCCGTAGGCTGCCAGGCGATCTCGATGCACGATGTTCATCTTCGCCCTCGGGCTCCGCTGGATCCTGTAGACGACATCGTTGATGCGTTTCACGACTCGGTACGGGCCCTCCCAGGACTTCTGCAGTTTGGGTGACAGGCCTTTCTTCCGTAATGGGTTGAAGAGCCAGACCAGATCGTCCTCGTGGAATCCGCCGGCGTCCGTCTGCTGGTCGTATCGGGTCTTCATTCGGTCGGTCTCGATCCGCAGTTTCCTCCTCGCGAACGCGTGCACGTCCTCCAGTTGGTCGACCAGTTCTTGACAATACTGGCTTACCGGGACCGGACCATTCCCAGGTCGGCCGAAGGCAAGGTCGACTGGTAGACGGAGTTCTCTCCCAAACATGGCCCGGGCTGGTGTGCACCCGGTGGCTTCATGCACGGCGGCGCGGTAGGCCAGGAGAAATAGTGGAAGATGCTTGTCCCAATCCCTCTGGTGCTCGCTGACGACTATTCGGAGATGGTTCTCGATGGTGCGATTGAATCGCTCTACCATCCCGTCGGACTGAGGGTGTAGTGGCGTCGTCCTTGTCTTCCGGATTCCCATCAGCTGGCATAGGTTCTGGAACACCTGCGACTTGAAGTTCCTCCCTTGGTCGGAGTGCAGCTCCAGGGGTACTCCGTACCGGCTGACGAATTCCTTCACCAGGGTCTCTGCGATCGTCGCGGCTTCTTGGTTAGGGAGCGCATACGCCTCCGGCCATTTGGTGAAGTAGTCGCTGACGACTAATATGTTGCGGTTCCCTGCCTCGCTTAACGGGAATGGCCCAGCAACATCGATGGCCACTCTCTCCATGGAGCCGCCCACGTTGTAGGTCTTCAGTGGACCCCGTCGTCTTCGTCCTGGGCCCTTGCTGGCTGCGCAATCGTGGCACCTCGCGCAGTGGTTCTCCACGTCAGTTCGGCCTCCGATCCAGTAGAACCGCTCTCTCAGCTTCTCCAGGGTCTTCTTTATCCCTAGGTGTCCACCAGATGAGACTCCATGGACTTCCTTCAGGACTTCCTCCGTCATAGCCTTTGGAACGACGACTTGTTCCCGAGATGTCTTCCCGTCGGTGCTCTCCCAAGTACGGCATATGAGGCCATCCCTCACAACCAGCGAGTCCCACTGTGCCCAGTAGGACTTAAACTTTGGGCTGCAGTCACTCACAATGTTCCACCCGGGTCTGGGGACACAGGCCCTCTTCCATTCGGCTATCAGTCCCAGGTCATCATCTTCTGCTTGTGCCCGCGTGAAAGATTCGCGGCTCCAGTTCCCCTGAAGTTCCACAGTAGTCCGTCGGCACTGTATCCCGGTGTTCTCCTCCCTTCGGGCACAGAAGGTGCAGTCTTCGGGGCACGGTCTTCGTGACAGGGCGTCGGCGTTAGAATGCAGTTGGCCTTTCCTGTGCTGAATCTCAAATTTGTACTGCTGAAGCCTCTCTAACCACCGCGCGAGTTGACCCTCGGGCTGCTTGAACATCAGGAGCCACCGCAGGGATGCATGGTCTGTCCTGATGAGAAATTCTTGCCCGTATAGGTACTTGTGGAAGTGTTCAATGGTCTTCATGATGGCGAGCAGCTCCTTCCTGGTGACGCAGTAGTTCCTTTCTGGCTTTGACAATGCCTTGCTGAAGTTGGCCACTACTCTCTCCTCGCCGTCCACTACTTGCGACAGGATCCCCCCTATGCCAAAGTCGCTGGCATCGGTATCGACGATGAACCTTGTTCCAGGTCTGGGGTAGGCCAGAATAGGCGCGGTGCACAGAGCCTGCTTGAGTTGTTCGAAGGCACTGTGGCATTCTGCTGTCCACGTGAAGAGTTGGTCCTTCTCAGTCAGTCGATGTAAAGGTTTGGCAATGTCGGCGAATCCTCTCACGAAGCGACGGTAATAAGTGCAGAGTCCCAGGAAGCTTCGTAGTTGGGATTTGTCCTTCGGAACTGGCCACTCCCTCACAGCTGCGGTCCTCTCTGGGTAGGTGCGCACCCCTTCCTCGGAGACGATATGCCCAAGGTACTGGACCTGCTTCTGGAAGAGCTGACACTTCTTGGGGCTCAACTTCAGCTGGGCAGCCCGTAGCTTCATAAAGATCTCCTTCAGGTAGCTGTAGTGCTCCTCGAAGCTTCTTCCCAGAACGATGACGTCGTCTAGGTAGACCAGGCAGGTCTTCCAGTGTAGTCCCCTCAGAATGGACTCCATTAGCCTTTCGAAGGTCGCAGGGGCGTTGCATGACGGTGAACTGCCAGAGCCCGCTGCCCACAGAGAACGCCGTTTTCTCGCGGTCCTTAGGGTGGACCTCCATCTGCCAGTAGCCACTCTTCAAATCCAAGGTGGAGAACCATCTTGATCCTGATATGGTGTCCAGCGTGTCGTCGATCCGGGGTAGAGGGTAGCTGTCCTTCTTCGTGACGTCGTTCACTCACCTGTAGTCCACGCAGAACCTGGTGGAACCGTCCTTCTTCTTCACAAGCACGACCGGAGAACTCCAAGGACTATGCGATGGCTCGATCACCCCTTGCTCCTTCATCTCTTCTACCATCCGATCGACTTCGGCTTGCTTGGCGAGCGGGACACGTCGGAATGGGACCCCAATCGGTGCGCTGTCCCCAACGTCGATTCTGTGCTGGACCAAGCTTGTCCTGCCGAAGTCTTTGCTCCCCACGGAGAAGACATCCTGGAATTCGTGTAGCAGGTCCCGAAGTTGGCGTGATTGTTCCTCGTCTAAATGGTCCTGGGATCCTTGGTACAGCTTCTGTAGTTCTTCTGGCAGGGCGCGTCTTCTTCGTTTGTCCGTCTGCAGGTGTCCGTCCATCGTGTCTGTGATGCGGGCAATCCAGGTAACGGGCTCGCAGACTCCTAGGTTGGTGTCCCGGTGAACCGTAATATCGTAGTCCTTCAGGTTGGACAGGCGGACGTACGGCCGAGACGTCGTGTTGATGAGTCTTGGCAACTAGCAATCCTTTTGTCTGGATGTCCTCATATTTTGGCTCGATGACAGCCGCCACTCCCTCAGCTGTTCCGTCGACAATTACGGCAGCGCTGACTTCCGTCCTGGCGGGAACGATGACGACCTCTCTCAGCCTTACTCGTCGTGCGGCGACGGCCTCGTGAGCTGGTTGCAAAGCAAGTTCCTCACTTCAGAAGTGCAGAGTGTTGGTACTCAGATCCAAGATGATGTTGTTCTGGTCCAGGAAGTCCAGTCCGATGATCACTTCATTTGATACGTCAGCCACAAGCACTGGATGCTTTATCGCCCGTCGACCAATGACGAACTCCAGTGATGCTTCGCCATGTACCGGTGCGGTCTCTCCGGTCGCGGTTATTAGCTGGAGGTTCCTTTGTGTGGGTTGCACCCTCCACTTCGGGATCACGGTGGGGCTGACGATGGTCCTCGTTGCTCCCGTGTCGATTAGCATGGGCCAGCTCACTCCGTTGACGACTCCGTCGACCATCAGGCAGCTATTATCCCCCCGTAACTGCGTCACACGAACTCGGACAGCCGGGGTTTGACGACTGTCACAAGCCAACCTTTGCCCCCCAAGGCTGGCTGATACTTGCTTTCCTGGGTCGCGCGGTTTCCCTACGACTGACTGTCCCGACGGAAACCCTTGGCGGCGGTGATCACCGCAGTCACCGCAGTCCTTGCTCAGGTGGCCTCTCTTACGGCAGGTCCAGCAGGTCGGTAGTCCTCTTCCGGGCCGCCTCTCCGGATGTCCTTCGGCTGCGTTTTTCTTGGTGGTACTGCGACTCTTGAAGAACCGGCCTAGCGCCTCCATCAGTTCATCGGCCAGGGGCTTGGTCTCGTTGGTTTTTGCTGGTTCGTCGACGTCCACTTGACGCACCCGCGCGTGCATTCTAGATGCCTGTTTTGCCGTCTCGAACTCAAGTGCGTGGCTCAGCGCATCTGCCAGGGTCTTATTGCGCGCGAGTCGCAGCGCCTGTTGAGTTTCTTAGTCCCGTAGCCCGTCGGTGAAGGTTTGCGTCGCAATCTGTTCCAGAAAGTTGGCCGGCGCTGTTGGATAGGCGAGCCTTACGAGGCGTGCGATGTCCATCTCGAACTCCTGCAGGGTTTCCGCGTTCTTCTGTACCCGGGTCCGGAGCTGCATCTGGTAGGCCTGCTGAAGATGGCTATCTCCATATCGGGACTCCATATGGGCGATCAGTGAAGCGTAGTCCTGGGATCCTGTCGGGATGGCCTGAAGGACGTTAAGGGCGTCACCTCTCAGCGCTAAAATGAGAGCTGTAGCCTTTTCTGTGTTCCAGTTATTTATGGAACAGGCCACCTCGAACTGACGTAAATAGGTGCTCCACGGGACCTTTCCGTCGAAGGTTGGGGGCGTCACTCTGCCCTGTCCCATTCCTGATGTCCCCGGTTTACCTCTTGAAGAGCGTTGAATTTCTCTTCCACCCCCGTGATTGGGCGTTGGCGCAGTTCGGCAACTTCCTCTTGTAGAGCTTTGACTCTCTCATCCACCCCGGTCGGCGGGCGTCGGCGAAGCTCGGTGATTTTCTCTTGTAGGGCTTTGAATCTATCTTCCTTCCCTGTCGGCGGGTGTCGGCGCAGCTCAGCAAATTCCTTTTGTAGGGCTTTGAATCTCTCTTCCATCCCCGTCAGCGAGCGTCGGCGTAGCTCGGCAACTTCTTCTTTTAAGGCGTCGAACTTCTTTTCCACGGCCGTGACTTCCTCACGCAGACCCAGTTCTAATTTCTTCAGGTCCTGTGCTACCTTATTCTGCCCGTCTTCCATCTTCTTCTGGCCGTCCTCTATCTTCTTGGTTAAATTCTTCTGGCCATCTTCTAATTTAGCAGTTAGGTCCTCGGCTAACTTCTTCTGGCCGTCCTCCATCTTCTTCTGGCCGTCCTCCATCTTCTTCTGGCCGTCTTCCATCTTCTTCAGGTCATCCTTCAGGTCCTTGGCTAATTTCTTCTGGCCGTCTTCCATCTTCTTCTGGCCGTCTTCCATCTTGGTCTCCATGCCACTTAACTTTTCTAGCAATGCTGCCAATTGCGCTTCCATTTCAGATGCTTGTCTTGTAAAGGGCATGCACTCACAGGAAAATTTAAAAAATGACCTGCTCGGGTTTTGAAACCAGGACCGTCAGGTGTTGTGCTTGTGTTTGAGTTCGTAATCCCACTTCTGACACCAGTTGTTACGTGCCACCCACCTAGTGGCACTTTTGTTGACTGGATTACGGTGGGTTGAAGCACAGCTCAGATTGTTCCTTTAAAGAAATAATTAACTTTATTGCGGCCAGAAAGATCCACCACTCAACAGCAGATACAAGCAATTATTACCTTACTCCAGTTTCCTCAAGTCTCTTCCCTATGGAGCGCTCTTGCCCCCTTTCACTTGTCAACAGACCATAGTTAATCCTCTCGCTAATGAGTCCGGTCCCGTACGCTGGCTGGAAATAGCTGCACTAAGTCTGTCACTCACTGTTTTGCAACTCACCACAATGACCTATGTCGCACTAGGTAAGCACACTCGCTCAAAACACAGGCAGTCCCCTGTATGCCTCTCACTCCCTCTCTGTCAAGAGAATCGGCTTCACTAGGGGTTTCGCAAGTCACCACACTTATGTCGCTCGGGATAAACGCTCGCACTAGCTCGTAAAATACAACACACACTGCTTGACAGGTCGCCCTTATATAGCAGGCCGGTGACTCAATCAATGCTTCTAGACCCATCCAGGGTTCACGGCTTCTCGAGGTTTCCTTCAGTGGCTGAGTCACGAATATTCTGGACCATCCCTTTGTCCTAGTAGTCCTGTTGCAAAAGGCGCACGCAATACACTGAGGCAGGGCACTCATGCGGCGAGCGATGACACAAACTCACAGCCGTAACACCACGGAAAAAAAAACTAAGAGACTAATGAAGTTAGCTTTAATTGGTCAGAGAAATAGTGGAGGCTAACGAGTTAGTTATTGTTTTTTTAAGGAGTGGCCCCAAAGGCTAACGAGACCATGGTTACATCGGGATGGTCGAACTGCGCTAAACGGGTTAACTCAGAGAGTCCAGTAAAGGTACGATTTGGATCCTCGCCGCCAAGGCAACGCGCTGCCATGGCGGCGCTGCCTGGGCAGTTGTGGTGTTTTCGTTCCTCCCTGCCTGGGCAGCGCGGCAGAGGTTCAATAGCTAGTTTATATTGAGGAAATTTAATAGAGGTACGATCATCATGTGTAGTGCCGCTACCAAAACGGGAATTAGAAGATTATTGGAGGAAGAGGAAGACGATGACAACTTAATTCTAGCCCTATTGGTACGAAAAAGAAAAAGGAAAGCCACGAAATAGATCTACAAAACCCGAGAGAGCGAGAGGTGCTTTTAAATATTGATCGAAATATTGCATCATACAAAACTGGGTATTTGGATACAAACTCCACGAGTTTTTCGTCATCTGCCGCTAAGGACGACATTGTTGATACAAAGGCACGTGGCTGGGAAATGTACGTCACAGGACATCAAATAGAATTAAGTTAATAGACGCAAGATAAAGCATGACAGCAACACCTCGTGGTATGGCGGTCAAGTATGAAAATATTGGCTCCCAAACATTTTAAAGTTTTTATTTTTATTTAAGCCAAACCGAGTCACTCCAATCCACACTTAATTTAGCTTAAGGACATATTTCCGTTACATAAAATTGGTCTAAAATTAAATGAAATGTCATTTAAATGTTCGTTAGATGTCGTATTATTTGAATAATTTACTTTTTCGACCTTATAAAAGGCAAAAGGTACAATTATTTTCTAATAATTGGTACGGGCAAATTAGTGACAAGTCGAGACAGCTAGCGGACTTCTATGAAACGCCATTTTTGATAGCTGTTTTATGCCTCATTTCCGGGCTTTGTATAATTTCGTTGCCAAGGGTGCGGCGCCACAGAGCCGCCAGACCGGTCCCGGCGCGGTTGGGTGGCCACGCTGCCCATGCGGCGCTGCCCAGGCAGCAGCGGCGGAGTTCGAAATGTATCCCGTCTAAATACACGTGGAGCGGTAGTGAGCTTCCGCCACCATGGCAGTGCTCCGCCTTTGCAGCAGCAGCGCGCCGCCTTTGCGGCGAGGATCCAAATCGTACCTTAAGCTTACGCTAATGGGTTTGCGATGAGAGTGGGGGTAGGCAACCTCTCCTATCCTGAAATGTTGGTTAAGCCATGAGTTGACTGACAGCTACGCACACCTTAATCCTTGGAGTTTCCGTTGATACAATCAGTGCAGCTAACATGTTATCCATGTAGAGGAGAATTGCGAGTTATAGGAAACTATCCATTGTATGAGTGTTAATTGTCACAACGAGGCCAAAAGTGCAGGTGTTCGAACAAGGAATGTTCTGTCCATTTATATACGAATGCACCTTGTTTTCTAGGAGAATGCATTATATAAGCATTTTGGTTCCCACAATATATCTTTAAACCTTACAGTGCAGGCTATAACTTGCATACGAAGACATTTTTACGAAGCTACAGCATAAAAAATTAAACTATACAGATTTGAATAGTAACTGCACAACGAAAATGATTGAACTTGAGTTTTAAGGGAATTTGGAATAATGCCAAAACTTGCTAATGGATAGTGTCGAATGCGTCTTTAAGGTTTCCGTAGAAAATAATTTATTTATGACCAAAGGAAGCCGAGCAGTAACGATTTCAGTGAAAAAGTCGAGTACTATCCCGACATTTGCCTGGAAAGAGTGTGGAAAAATCCGGGGGAAAACCACATTCAGGATAGCCGTTGTCAGCGCCGGGAATCCAACGTACGATCTCTGGACTTAGCTACCCGTGTGGGCGTGGTGCACGATTTAACAAGCACGGCTATACCGCGGGGCAGCAATGTCCAATTTTCACCTTCACACGAAAATTCTATAAATAAGTGGAAAGGCAGAAATATATTATTGCAAATTCTTGTTCAAAGAATCTTACAAAGTGACTATTATGAGCTGGTAGGTGAAAGTATGAGGGGGCTACGTAGCCCAGTAGCTAGAAATGCTGAGCTTCAACTGAAAGGGAGTGGGTTCGATTCCCAACCAGGTAGTAGATTTTAGAAACAAAATTTGGGAGCACACAACAACAGGGATCCTGGGGCTCACTCAGCCTACTACAGAAATGACTACCAGGATAATTCCTGGAAGCAAAGGCAGCCGAGCGTGGAGCTGACAACTCCATCCCATCTAGCTTCGATGTCATTTCTAAAATGCCTTCCACTCCTCCAAGGGCCTCCATGGCCTATAGAGGGTTGACTGTGTGAAGGAGCTTATGAAAGACGCACCCAAGGGTAGGTACCTACTGAGATGAATTACTGTGAAACTTGGATAATTCGAACCTCAATGGACAATTAAAATATTCGAATTAAACAATAATTCGAATTAAACAAAATGTTTCAAAAATTACTCAAACATTAAGATTTAACAAAAAAAAAAGCTATATTTTAGATACTATTAGAATATACAACAGTACTGGACACAGTAAATAACATTTACTGATTGTCAAAAAAGTCCAAGATTGCTTTCTTGTTTAATTTTCTCACGAGTAATATATGAAGCTACGTCATTAATGACTGAAAAACAGAATCACATACGTTGTGTTGATTTACAAAAAGTATTGTAGGGGACCTGAGAGGGTGCCCTCTACAGTGTAATAGCTGGGGGGATGAAATATAAGTAGCTGGGGGTTGCTTGGAGCTCGAGTGTAAGAGGTGTTGATTATGGACCGGTTCGAGGGCGTGTAAGCACTCGAAAGGAGAACTCCCGAATGTACTGTTTGTTCGGGTAGTTCGATATTGGGATTAGGGGTGGTTTGGTGCTGGAGGCTCTGATCAGCTGGGTCGCTGTCTGGAATACTGCTAACGCGGCCACCGGACGGCTCGCGCTACAAAGCGATGTAAGCAGTCTGACGTATGCGAATAGCTGGATGCGGGCGTCACGAAACAATTAACTAAGTATTAGCCTGGATCCTATCGGGACGAGGGATGAAGGGTAGGATCTTAACAATTAAGCAAATACACTAAATGACCAGTTACTTATGAGATGTATGACTTTAATGAGTACTTCAGACTCGAAGTACTCCTAGAATTTGCAGAACAGTTATTAAACCAGATGCTTATCACAATCCAAGCACTAAGGGATGAGAGTGTGAATGTCTGTGTGGGGAAGTGTAGATCGCTTAGACACTTACCCTTTGGCGTTCGTCGGAGCGGCGCCCTGCAGTGGTTTGGCACACAGTGACACTGAGGAGGACTAACTGACTGGCTGACTGACGGACTGACCTCGAGTTACCTCACCTCCCTATCTTTATAGTCTTTCGAGTGCCGAGTGTGCGGAATTGCACATTTCACAGGATGTGAGGAGTTGGCCGAGGTTATTGGAGGTTGTTGCTATGTATTAGGCCTAGAATTGTGATAATGTATTTCGAAGGCGTTTGTATGGAGATAGATGTATATGTCGTAGATAGAAGGGGATGGGAGTGCATCCCCCGGATGCAACAGTATTCTGAGTTGTTGGACGTAGTTGGATGTTCTGCCGCACTCGGATCCACCAAAGAATCACCGTCCTCATCTTCAGATGCGTCACCTGTAGCTTGGTTGCAGTGAGAAGGGTGAATGTTCTTTGGAATGCAATGGCTCTGAAAACCATCGTCACGGGCGACGAGACCTGCTGTCTGAGGTACGACCCCGAAGTCAAGCGTCAAAGTATGGTATGGCGGGGTCAAGTTCCAGGGTCACCGAATAGCCCCGAAGGGCCAGAGGTTTTCGAACATTTCGGACATCCATCGTAATGTGACGACCCAACGGAAGGCTATCCCTAAGAGTTTCCAGGACTTGTACAGACATTCTCAGAATTGCATAACCATCCACGAGGATTACTTCGAAGGACAGTAACTGCTGTTTCAGGTAAGCCAACAATCCGTTCGTAATATAGACCCATTCACCGAACTTTTCGTTCACGTGACGAGGCTTTTGAACACCATCTCAAAGGACGCCTTCTTGCAATGTTTCCAGGACATGTATCGCCGATCTCAGCATTGCATAGTTACGGGAGGGGACTATTTCGAAGGCCAGTAGGGTCACTGTCGTGCATTGTTCATCTATGTTGATAGTATAGAACCATTAACCGAACTTTGTCACAGGTTGTAGAACTTGTATGTTACAACTCGTTTTCCAGGCTAATCTGTATGGAGTGTCAAGTAGAGAAAAATGAACACTTCCAACACATACTCTTCGAGTTTAATTGAGGATCTAGTGCTGTAGAAGTCACGATAAGAATTTCTGATGTGCACGGGAGGAAAAAAGGAAGGAAGGGAGCTTTTAGTTTTACGCGAACGTTAATCATTCGATCATGAGCAACGGGACCTCCGTTTTACGTGGAATGCGAACCACAGGACATGGCATTTCACTTCGAAAATCTCACATGCATTGAACGGGAATCGAACCTGGTCCGCTTTGGTGAGAGGCCAACAGCTTGACCGCTGCGCCACCACACCCCGAACGGGAGAGAAGCAATCGCTGAGAGGATGGCACGGAAATGGTATTCGCGTTTCCGAAAGGAAAAATTCGACTTGTATGATGAGCCACGTTCTGGAAAACCTTCACTTTTTGATGAAAATTGGCTAAATGAGTTGTTTCGCAATAACCCAATCCTCGCCAAACAGCGCAGGAATTGGCAGACAATTTGGAATGCGATCACACAGCGCTGGCAGGCGGTCATTGACAAAGATTGTGATTTCACCACTGAGTAACTGATTTATTGATTGATTTATTTATGGCGTGTATCAGTCTTGTAATGTAATGTGTTGAAATTTATTTTAATAAGAACGGCACGTACCCTACTTACAAAAAAATGTTCTCGGAACGGTTTTTGGCCGGTCAGCTCCGGTTTCGCAGTCGTACAGTACAGAGAATAGTCAGAGAGCCTCAGACATCTACAATGTACAGTATTATATACGTGAGTTGCTTTCCGTACAACTTTGGAATGTCCTTAGTAACTTATAGAAGAAAATTACACTTAGTTTTAGCTATCAAATGATTCACTATTACAAATATATTACATTTAGCTGCTATTAGTTATAGGTTTCACTTTATTACTAATTACCAATAGCCTACCAATCATTAAAGCCAACCTTACATCTTAAATTGCTATTGTATTAGTACCTAAAATTATGAATTTAGTTTTACATTATGTGACCAAATATTAAGAATCATGCTTCATTTACTGTTATTTCGACTAGAACTTGTGTATATTTCTTGTTAACAATTTCCTTTTTGTTTCTAAATTTTCAAGTTTTATTTAGTATTCTAATGTATTTTTATTTTCTATTTTAATGTACAGTGCGCCCGTGAATGTTCCCCGCAGTGCCTACAAGCTGATGCGAGAGATTACGTCACCAGTTACGTTGGCAGCACGGCTGTCGCTTGTATCAAAACAAACAAACAGTAAACTTTATACTCACCACAGCCATTCATAACTGATGCTAGAAGTGCTGATGACACACATGCTGGCTTATTGCAATACACACTGACGAATTCCACAGCCCACACATGTGGCCTTCACCCTATCAAAGACACTGCGCTGCCAAATAAACTGGTGACTCAACCTCTCGCAGCGGCACGTAGCCACTGCGGAGAACATTCCAGGGCGCCGTGTATTTTCATTTATTATCTGTGTGTAAACAATTAATTGTCTGCTACTGTAATTCGGGCACTGCTCTGTTGTGGAAATAAATAAATAAAACTCGCTTATCAATTGTAGATGTCCGGGGCTCTCCTACTGTTCTTTGTAGGACTGCGAAACCGGAGCTGACCGGCCAAAAACCGTGGCGTGAACTTGTATGCACCGACCCAATAGTACTTAGAAAATTGTTGGGCAGACTGTGGAAGTGTACCTTGTCCGATATCTGTAGCTAACAAGGAATGAGCAAATACTTTTGGTCTTCCTTCTCTTGTCCTCCAACTTACACGTCAAAGTGTATGGATAATTGCCTGTTTCTTGTTCAATTAATATTGTTAATTATTTTTAATAAGGCAACACTGAAGAATGGCTTTACTAAAACTCAGCAATTCTTCTAGGTTTGTGCCGTGTCAAGTATGGGGTTTCCGCCCAGGACACCGAGATGGCTCATGAGCGGGCCCTTAATGTCCCCGCCCAGACCACCACAGGAGTAGCGAACTACGCGCTACCTCCCTTTTTATGAGGCGCACCTGTGCCTCCTTACTGCGAGAACTATAAGCTCAAGCAGCCATAACCACCCTATGAAGCTTCCAACAAGATGGTATACTGGTGGGGACACCAAGAGCCCGCTGATGAGCCAGCTTGGTGTCCTAGGCGAAACCCCACACAAGACACGGCACAAACCTAGAAAAATTGCTGAATTTTTAATTCACTGGCCGTGAAAGCCAATATACAGTATCTTTACTGTTTCTTGTTCCCCAAGTATTTCCCAATGCTCCCTTTAATCAGCTCAAAATTCGGGTTTTAACTAAGCGATTGAACTGACATATTTCAGCAGCAGTCATGGCTTCAAAAGCGAGAGTTGAGCTCGATCTTAACACTAGAGTACAAGTGATACAACACTGTATTAACCGGGTGAGTTAGCCGAGGTCGTTGCGGCATGACTGTTGGCAGTCGCTCACATCCGGGAGGCGAGGAGGTTCGAATCCCCCCCGCTGGCAACCTTGAAGATGGTCTTCTGTAGTTTCCCATCTTCCTTCCAGGCAAATGCCGGGGTTGGTCCCCAACTATAGGCCACAGCCGCTACCTTCCAACTCCTCGACCCTCCCACCCAACATTCCTCCCCAACGGTACTTGTTGCTCACCCATTGGGTGTCCGTCTCGAAGCAGCTACAAAACTGGCGAGCCGAACATGTCCTCGGACACTCCCGGCACTAAAAGCCATACGCAAAAAAACACTGTTTTAATTTGTGGCAGAAACATGCAAATATAAAATTGAATAAAATATCTTCACCATTTTATTTTTTCTCAGCAATAAAACCTCGTTAACCTCGTTAACCCGGACGTCCAGATAACCCAGTTTTGAAGAAAAAATGACAATTGGTTGCAAATCGACAATGATGGAGGTTATAAACCGATTAAAGAGGAAGACATTATTACATCATACAGTGTTACTGAAAATAAATAAAAATTAAGAGGATTCAGATTCAGACAGTGTTGATGAACCAACTGTGGTTATGACCCACGTAGAAGCAGTTTCAAACATAGTGAAATATGGTTTATTTCGGGAGTCAATCCGAAAAATTGCCAAATGAATTTCTACTGTTAAAGCGATACACTAAACTGAGACAGCAGAAGCTCACTGCCTTTTTTTTTACTACCAACTAGTCTGTAGCTATATATTGTGTACAGTGCAAATACATTGGCTATTACAGTACATACAGTGAATGTGTTTTTAGGTGGAAGTGCGCCGATAATTATTTCTAAACTCCATTAACAATATTTCGATGAGATACATGTTTTTTTTTATAGTTTTTCCGACATTCTCTGGATAACAAAGATTTTCCTTTACTCGGATTGGCCCTGGTCCTAGTTGATCCAGGTAAACGAGGTTCTACTGTACCACATGTCCATGATTTAATTATTTTAGCATAGGCCTACCTCCGTTAGCCAGAAACCTATTTTTGACGGAAAAATTTGGAAGTCCCGTTCGATTCCTTTGAAGGCAGGTTGTATTGTATTACACACTACCATTATAGGGTTATTTCTCCCTTTAGCAATGAGCAACACTCCTCGTCATGAAGCCCGTAAAGGTGATGATGATGATAATTGTTGTTTTAAGGGCCCTAACATCTAGGTTATCGGCCCCTAATGGTTTAGTTGATAGTGAAAGATGAGATGAGAATGAAAACTACAACTACTGTAATACTAACTACAGACGTATTTACTAGAAGAAGAAATGGTAAACAAATAAAGGAGAGCCATGGAAGGCAGATAGGAAAGGGAAAGAGGAGAGGGCCCGTCCCAAAGTCAGTGGAAAGAGGAGGAAAAGACGGACCCAGCTCAGGAATCCCCCGGGATCGCCAACTCCCGAACTCACCAGCCGTGAGCCCTTGACGGTGTAGCAATATCTAGGGTACACCCGAAGTGGAGTTGCTACATACACCCGGCCTCCTTGAGGGCCTTGAGCAGAAGGCAGGAGATATCATGAAAATAAAAAGAAGGCTGACCCCTCGCAGAAAGAGGGTATCAGGAAAGATGAGACAAGGGCCAATTAAGGTGGGAAAGGAAGAGACTCCCTACGCCCCGGATACCCTAATACCGTCGGGGTCGGAAGAGAACAAGAGTTGACCAAGGGAGGTCGACTGGAAAGAAGACGGAGAAGAGTCCGGCACAAGTAAGTGGAAGCAATGCCGGACTCAGCTGGGGTCCCGTGGTCGCCAACCCACGTCCTACTAGATGTGAGCCCCTGGGAGGCGTAAAGGTGACATCTAGGAGACACCATTCGACTTCAAGCTTTTCGCTAACAACGGAAGTATCAAGTAAGACAGGTCGAAACCTATCTTGAAACTTTGTGGACACAAATCGTTGTACTATAAGAGTACAATGTGCAGAAAAATCAGCCACCAGATTGAACTGCAAGGCTCCGAAATCGTACCTGAAAACCTGGTACGAAGGCATGATGACTGGCGGAGCTGACATCCCTGCATCACTCGTTATTGCTGGACGACGTGCAACACGCTCCAGCTGACTGGAGCGTGCGGCTGCTTCCCACCGACCTTGAGTGCCTGGGCCATCAGGGCTGTCCCTACCAACATGTATGGAACTCGCTACCTCCCATTGGTTTATATGAGAGATTCGCCACATGATTTCCGAGCCTTGCAGTTCAATCTGGAGGCTGATTTTCCGCACGTTGTCCTCTTATATTACAACGATTGCGTCCACAGAATTTCAAGATAGGTATCGACCAATCTTACCTGATACTTCCCTTGTAAGTATCGAGAGACTGATAATATTTCTGATTGTGTATCTAAAGGGCATGGGCACAGTTCGATGAAAATCAATACATATAAAAACAAAACTAATTGAATGCAGCCGAAAGAAAGCAGAAATCCCTATTGACATCAAATTTGCAGGTCAAAACCTAATGGAAGTACGATAATTCTGCTACCGGTACTTGGTAATGAAAATAGGCATTGATGGGCGAAGCAAAGAAGTTATAAAAAGTAGGTTAGCACAGGCAAGGAAAGCATTTCTATAGGAAAAAAAGATCATCTCGTGGTGTTGCGGCCTGCATACTTGGCTGCCTACCCGGAGGTTCGGGTTCGATTCCCGGCTAAGCCAAGGAATTTTAATTTTGGTCTGAGGGCTTGAGCGGGGTACACCCAGCCTCGTGAAATCATTAATTTAATTAATTCCCAACCGCTTGACCTTAATTGGCGGCAAACACTGATCTGGTCAGAATGCCAGAAAAACAAATTCCCTTCAACCGGATACAGGAAATCTATACATTGTTGAAGATTCTGTGAACCAATTAACAATAAATAATTTGGTTCTATAAAGCTTTACCATAATAATTTGGCCACCTGTGTAGAGAACAAGTTTACCTTGAGAATGTAAGATAAGGCCGCTGTCGAGCACACTTGCACAAACACAAGTTTCACGTACAGTAAATAGCAAAAGTTCGTCTGAAAATAGTTCACGAACTTGTTATAAATGTGTTTAATGCCCTCTTACATGTGGCACAGGGCTATATTTAAGTGGAGTATTCAAAACTCATTTTGTGAATGGCACCGGATCTTCGAGAGGAATGTTGTAAAATGAAACAACGGTGGCTTCAGTTAAGTTCGATTTAGGACTTCAAGTTTTTAAGGTAGAAGGAACGTCAGCGAATACTGCCATGTACCCACGTAATTTTAGTTAAATTATGTTGTTTTAAATTAAAATAACAAGAGCAACCACTATTTTCCTGGCGTGTTTTGCTTTAAACTTTTCCTAGCAAATTCTATACGTTATTCACCCTAAACTAAGAACATCATTCATCCATGTCATGTTCGTGTTAGCTGCGTGTATGTATCCATGAGAAATTTACACTTCAATTGTGCAAGAAACTACGAGTTCAGTTTAACGACAGTAAAAATTCTCAGTATAAAAATACAATTTCTTTATTCAAATGAATTGGAATTATTTCTTAAACATACTGTATCTAACACCACCTATATTTCATTTGAAAATCAAAATTACCTGAGAAAATCATAGCTTAAGTTATACTTCCACTAGCAATAACATAGTAGCAAAAACGTACAAAAATTAAATAATGTATTAAGTTGCAAGCAAACTTAATTTATAACTAAATCCAGAAGGGAATAAAAAATAATTTAATGGTAGTTATATGGAGATGTCCAACGTAGGAAGAGATTTCCCACTGCGCTGTCCATTCAAGTAGCATGTCTCAGGATCTCAAGAGTTGCCTTCTCGTCTGCAGAACACCTAGAACAAAGGCGTACGTTGAAGTCTTTATAAAGATCTCAATAGAAGAACCTGGTAGTGGACACCTACCCACACCACAAAGAGTCAGAGTAAACAGAGAACAAGAAGTACAGCGAGTCCGCAGCGGCGAGCTACGCGGGACATATAGGTTGGAGCACATTCATGCCGATGTATACACAAAGTCTCACCGCAGCGGTTGACTCAAGCATGCACTTGTTCCGTGTTGACCTTCAACTGGAGTGATAGGGTGGGGCATCCCGGTTAATTACTACCGACAGTGAGTGCCTGTGCGTGACAGTGTTGACGCTGTAAGTTGTGCTTTTGTGTAAGTTGAGTCTAGTGGGAATGCTTACTACTGAAGAGCGTGTGTTTTTAGTGGAAGGGGTTTTCCGTGCTGGTGGAAACGTTACGGAGCATACAGTTGTAATACTTAGAGTTGAATTCTGACAGTTCTTAGAGGGAGGTCCTTTTACTGCCTACCGGGGTGGGTTAAAGCGAGGTGGGGGTATGATTGTCATGGAAACGGGGTGGGGCGACTGCGGTTGCCATGGAGATAAGCCCTCTGGCCAGCTCATGTTGAGGAGGAGTTTGTAGGAGTTGCCAAACCTCGCACTTCTGAGTTAGATCTTGTCACAAGCAGTTCAGCGTGAGTGTTATTCTATTTGTGTTTCTGTTTGGAGGCCGTCATTAAGTATCTAACGGTATTTTAAATACTAATTACGTAGACCTACAATTATTGTATTGCAATATATATTTCGAGCATTATGAATACTCCTCGAGGGAGAGGGAGGCCCAGAACTCGTCCACCTCATGAAAAAAATACCGCCGGTCATGGTGTGACAATTCATCACCAAGGAAGAGAAATTATATGTGCCGCAAGGGAATTCTTTGAAGAGGAGGCTAAGAGTTTTTCGGAAAGGAATGTTCCTTTAATTCCATTCCAGAGAGTTCAAGAACGCACTGCGAAAGCTCTTAAGAGTTAGTAAAAGTACTGTGACAAGAGTTACGATGGAGAAATATAACAACTCAGAAGAGGGTTCATCTAAACTGTCCATGCCTGGAAAGAAGCGGCCTAGAACCTACAGAATTACAAATCTGGATCCGTTTAAAGACGATGCTATTCGCCGGCGCATAGGGATGTAGCCTGAGAAAGTTCGCGCCAGGTTACGCTCGTGTAGTACTGGGTAAGCGCAAAGCGATCGTCCTATGTTTCCCCCAGTCAGCTACGAGGAATGTATAGATTGTGACCGAGTTTTCTAAGCTAAAGTAAATTATATCTTCTCTAATTTTACTCCAAGACTATATTAATTAATTCTATAGGTATATCCTCTAATATATTATGAACGATTTTCAGCGTTTAAGCGTTAAACAGCTGTAAAATGAGCTACGGACTAGAGGCGCTAAAACTAGTGGGAGGAGAGAAGAATTAGTAGGCTACAGCGGTAATAACAAAATTCTAACACGATTTATTATTCAAATTATGAATAGGAGTCAGCATGCTTGACTATTGTAGGCCTATATTGATAAATAGCCTATATCTCCATAAGACTTAAATCATAAATAGAGAGTTCCCGGTCAATGCATGTGAGATTTTCAAAGTGAAATGCCTTGTCCTGTTCGGATTCCACGTAAAGAGGAAGTCCTCTGTGCCTTACGATCTCTAGATTAACGGTCACGTAAAACTATAATCTTCCTTTTATAAATAGAGATTTAAATATTCACTGGCTCCCCTTGCTTATAGACTTCGATTCGTGTATTTTTTTGGTTGATAGCGTACATGAGACGGTCTTGTTTTAAGGTAAACATAATCAAAGAAAGTTGATACCGGTATTGTTTACCTCAAAATGCATCGCAACGTTTGGTTCTTTTGTAATTTGTCAATTTCTTAATACAAATCGTTTCCGTACCCCCTTGGAAACGACTTAGGGGTACAGTATTTAAAAAGTTTGAGAATCCCTGTTCTAAGGCCATGAACTGTTTCCATTCATCTGGCTAACTTAGGCCTATGACTCAAGAATGTAGAAGTCAGTCACTTCCGGTACCACATTCTCCGTCGGGCAGATGTAAGTTGACGATTAATTCTGATTTCAAGAAACCAACCATAATACGTTTTTGACTGTTAATGTTGTGACATTTATTCTTGAAGTATTTGTCCGAGTATTGATGCCTTTGAAAATGGGAGTCACAAATGTCACATTCACTTCTTCCTGTATATTGACGATTTCTTCCCGTACCGTACTTCAATGGAGATAATTTATGCAGATTCCGATATTGTAGGCTTATCGTGGCTAACTGGCAATTTTCTTGTGTATGGCCTTTTCCTTATTTTTGTTGTGTTCGTGGTCTACGGAAAAAGCTATGGAACAGTGCCCGGTTTTAATCTTGCTCTCTCACCTTCAAATACAAACGCATAAATTCAGTGGTTGTTATCGATATGTCTATTCAGTTTATAGGTAGGAATTATTTCCCTTTGTAAATCACACTTGTCCATCACAGTTTTCGTGAAGTCATCGAGTTGAAAACGATGGGAACACACTTTAATATTTTCGGTCAGATTTTCTTCACCGAAATGTTTCCTTCTAATAGCATGTAACCATTTCTTCCTCATTTCTTTATTTTGTGAAAATTGGTGCCACGAAATCGGATTTCCCTGATTTTTGCAAAGAGGAACACTGCAATAGCTCGGCATAGTCACGAAAATAGCAATTTAAACAACTTAAATTCGTGGATATTAGCGGCATGAGAACACAGGAGACAAATGAAGAGCGCCTTGCGCTTACCCAGTACAACAGCAGTGCGCTCTATCGGTGCTAGTTCTATACATCCCTATTCAAAAACTGTCATTTACACTTCCGAACGACTTATTTAAAGGCAGTTACTCTTCCTTACTGAAAGTGGTTCATAACCTTGGTTTTGAATATAAAGCTATCAACAGTAGGAAGCTGATGATGGAGAGAGGTGACGGACTGAGCCAGGATCGAATCTGCCAAGTTGAGCTCAGAAAGCCAGCGCTCTACTGTCTGAGCTTTTCAGCCCGACCTCTGTTAAAGAAAACCGAACATAAGACCAAGTCAGTCATGGTCTGGCCAGGTAGTCTACAAGAAAACACAGCGGTCAGAATGAACGAACAAGCCAGCCGGAAGTGAGAAGGGTAGGGTATGGAATGCAGGAATGTGGCAACTGCGTGAAATGGCACGTGCAATGCTCCTCCCTCCAGCACTAGCTGTCAGACGTCAACTCTAAGTATTACGACCATAGTGTGATAGTGGTAAAATAATGATCGTGTGGCCTCCGGAGAGGCCGAGTGCAGGTCTTTCTAGTTGATGCCCGCGTGCGACCTGCACGTCATAATGAGGATGAAGTGATGATGACGTCACATACACCCAGTCCCCGAGCCACGGGAATCAACCCCAGGAGATTAAAATCCCGGATGGCTCGTCATAGTGGTGAGTACCGTATATATAATTGCATTACTTAATTTAATGTAATTGTTTTCCTTGTAAACATAACATGAATGCACTGCCAACCCAACATGTCCCGCAAGGCGAGACACATGCTGCGGAGAGACTTTACAGACGCACTGTATTAACCTTACAAGATACGAGTGCCGCTGAACGTGGCTGCGCCAGCGTTTGTTGTTTATAGCAGCAGGAGCCTTGTGGGACGAGCAGGGGGACACAGTGATGTCTGAGTGCAGTCTGTACATAAGTCAAGCAGCATTGCCAACGCTACTTGGATTGTTGGTTCCTTAGTTTAGGGCCGTGTACTTTGGGTGTGTAGAATTTGCTGATAACCGGTGTTAATTCTGATGGCTGTATTAGTGTGTGTTATCTGTGATTCAGGTAGAAGGACTGCAGTCGATTAATTTGTTCAAGTAGTTCCTACTTTTGCCACCAAATGCTACCATCCACGACACCTAGCTGCGGAATTGGCTACTAAATGCCATCGCAGTCAGCACCCGGTGGCGAACGTTGGAACTAATAGAGCGTTATAAAACTAACCTACAAATTTTGGCTTCTACAAGTGTAGTTAGTGGAAGGTTCTTTTTCATGCCATAAATCTATAACATGGGACCGCCGGCTTTACTTCCCCTCCGAAGGAAGGCATACGTTAATGAGGGATTTTTAACACTCTTAAAAAATCCGACGACTTCGGCCGGGTTTGAACCCGCGACCTTGGGCATAGGAGCTTAGCATGCTACCAACTACGCCACCGAAGCCGCTCCCACACTACTTGTGTTATATTGTGAATTGTGAACGGAAAAATTAATAATAATGGGCGAATTAAGAATGGTGTGTTTCCAATTGTTTCGCAACAGCACAGCTAAGAGTAACAGGAACACATGTCACCGCGGAATGGAGAACGATGACTGAGGCTACTGGAGCTGAGTCTTATCCTACTCACGTGACTGTACCTGTCAATCAAGCAGGCTGACAGCGTGACACAAGTAAACAAAGAATAGTTCCCACCTCGACCGCCGGCACTCGTATCTCGAATGGCTAATATCGGCTCTGTGGTGTTTATAGGAGCAAGACGTGTAGCTGCTCGAATGTAAACAAGAGGAAACACTTTTGTCTCAAATGAGAACATGAAATGCAATCTGGCACAGCGTTAACAACATTTTCTTCTTTTGAGTCTTCAGTCTGTAGACAGATTTGATGCAGCTTTCCACGCCTCTCTGTCCCACGCTAATCGTTTCATCACTAAATAGCTACCACACTCTACATCCGAGGCAATCTCGTATTTAACGTCCACCTCGTGGTATAGCGACTAGCATTCTTGGCTGTCACCCCTGAGGTCGGGGTTCGATTCCCGACTCTCCCGGGATGGTTCCCAACTTAAGATCACGGGCGCTTCCTTCCTAATCCTCAATTATAAATACTCACACTAATACAGCCAAAACAATAACAGAGCTATCTCACCCTTCTATTGATGCTGTTGTTTGAGTCTTCAGTCTTTTGACTGGTTTGATTCAGACTTCCATGCGTCCCAGTCCTGAGCTAATCGTTTCATCTCTGTATAGCTACCATGCCCTTCATCCAACGCACTCTAACATACTCTAACCTTGGTGTACCCCTACAGTTCTTATCCCCAACCCTTCCTTCCATAACTAACTTTGCTATTCCTGAGTGTCTTAGTATGTGTCCTACCAACCTATCTCTTATCTTCATTAGCAGTCGCCAGAAACTTTTCTCCTCTCCCAACCGTCTTAATATCTATTCATTTGTAACCCTATCTACCCATCTGCTCTTCATAATTCTCCTGTAACACCAAATTTCAAAAGCTTCAATTTTCTTCTTTTCTGCTGCACCAATTGTCCAAGTTTCACTTCCATAGAGTTCCGTGCTCTAGACCAAGGCTTTCAAAAATGACCTCCTAATACCTAAATCAATAGGCCTTATTCGATGTCAACATATTCCTTTTCTGTAGAAATGCTTTCCTTGCCTGTGCTATCCTACTTCCTCTTTGGTTCGTCCATCACTGGTTATTTTGCTTCCCAAGTAACAGAAGTCCCCCACTTACTTTAGCCTTTCATCTGCCAATTCGACGTCCATAGAAGTTTCTGGTTTCTTTCGACTGCACTCCAACTACTTCTAACTACAACAAGTCACTGCAGTGAAACTTAGCCCACTACTCGCCCGCAATCCCGTGTTCGTTGATGTTAGTTGTTGCTTCATTTAGGGGTTTTGAAACATCGTGTTCTTGGGTGTGCGTGTGTATTAAATTTGTATGATAACCTGTGTTATTGTGGTGTTCGTAGTAGTGTGTATCTGTAATGCAGGTGAGGATTGGGAAGGAGGTGACCATGGCCTTAAAAAGCAAAGCCCTGGGAGTAGTGGAAGGTAGAGGCTTCCACTTTTTGTGACATCGGCACTAGATGGGATGGAGTTGTCAGCTCTACGCCCGACCGTCTTTGCTCCCAGGAATTACCCTGGTACTCATTTCCGGTGTAGGCTGAGTGAACCCCAGGGCTATTTGCGTTTCCGAAAGTGGTAGTTTTGTTTCTAAAACCCACTACCTGGGTGGGGATCGAACCCACTCTCTTTCAGTTAGAAGCTCAGCGCCTCTACCGACTGCACCATGCAGCCCCCGACCATGGCCTTAGGTTAGGCATAATACCGGCATTTCCCTGAAGTTGAAGAGATAAACAATAAAAACCACTTCTAACATGGCTGAGGCAGGAATCAAACCACCTCTTCTTACTTTTTCCTCACGAGGCTGAGTGTGCCAAGCTCCATCCTTCAGACTAGAATTAAATATCTTGGCAGAGCCAGGAATCGAACCGGACCTCCGAGGTGACAGCCTAACCGCTGCACCAGGAGGTGGACACTGAGAGAACCGCTGGCTACTAAGCACAACCACTAGTTGAGCTTGAACTGAATGATTTCTACAGTGGATGTGGAGGGCCGGAGAGGAGAGACAGGGGTGGAAAATTTCGCTAGTATTTAAAAACAAGTAGGTGGCTTCGGTGGCGTAGTTGGCAGCATGCTGAGCTTCTATGCCCAAGGTCGCGGGTTCAAACCTGGCCGAAGCTGTCGGATTTTTAAGAGCGTTAAAAATCCCTCCGTATGCCCTCCTTCGGAGGGGAAGTAAAGCCAGCGGTCCCATGTCATAGATTTATAGCATGAAAAAGAACCTTCCACTAATTACGCTTGTGTGAAGCCAAAATTTGAGGTTAGAATTGATAACGCTCTATTAGTTCCACGTTCACCGCCAGGTACTGACTGCGATGTCATCTAGTAGCCAAATCCGCAAGCTAGGTGTCGTGGACGGTAGCATTTGGTAGCAACAGTAGGAACTACTTGAAATTATTGTCTGCAGTCCTTACTTGAATTAAAACAGATAACACACACGAATGCAGCCATCACAATTAACACCGGTTATCAGACAGATTCTACACACACCCAAAGTACACGGGGCTACAATCATGACCGCGTTGTCACAGCCCCTAAACTAAGGAACCAACCAAAACAAGTAGTTCCGTGACGAAGTAAAGAGCCTAATTTTCTTAAAATTTAAGATTCATGCCAATGATTAATCTATATATACATATCTTGAATAATAACGAAATTAAGTAAGTAATACTGAAATTTTAATTAGTTTGAAATATACCTGAAATAGTGTAGCCTAATAGAGCACTACATTTGGCAGCCCTGGTGACTGCATATATTCTTAGTTCCATCTCTTAAGGTACAGAATGCACATACAAAATTTGGTTGAAGTCCAATGGATAGTCATCATTATCATCTCCATTTCCCCTTTTCCAGTTGACACCTGTGGGGGCAAATATGGTTCCTCTCCACTTTGTTCTGTCGTTCCACCATTCCTCTTCCGACACAGTGTTCCAATCCAGGTTCCGTTTTCTAATACTATCCTCCACCGAGTCCATCCAACGTATTCTTGGTCTTCCTCGTCCTCTCTTCCCTGCCATCCGTCGTTCCAGTGCTCGTATTGGTAGCCTTACTTCATTCATCCGTTTGACATGTCCAAACCATCACAATCTGTTTTGCTCCAGTTTGTCATTTAGTTTCTGTACTCCCAGTTCTTTCCGTATAGATTCATTTCTCACTCTGTCCCTCCTCGTTTCCTGGACCATACTTTTCAGGAATCTCATCTCAGCTGCTTGTACTCTACCCTCATCCCTCTTAATCATTGTCCAAGTTTCTGCTGCATATGTCATTATAGGAACATAATATGCTTTGTACATAACTTCTTTAGCCTTAATTGGTAGGTCTATATCCTTGTTCCATGCTAGTCCCCGTACCTGTTGGTAGAAAGCACTCCCGAGTTGTATTCTTCTGCTAATTTCCAAATCTAGTCTTCCATCTTCAGTCAGTTCACTTCCCAAGTATGTGAAGTGTTTCACTACTTCCAATTCCTTATCTCCTACTTTGATTAATCCTTTTCCTTCTTTCTTAACTCTACTCATCACCACTGTTTTACTCTTCTCCACATTTATCTTCAATCCCCATTGCTCAATCTTTTCATTTATTACGTCTAACTGTTGCTTGTACCTCCATCTCATCCTAGCACCAAATCACAACGTCGTCTGCAAACAACATTACCTTCATCTTTGCCCTATATATTCTTTCATTGCTGCCTTCATGATGTCATCCATCACCATTACGAACAATAATGGTGACAACACACTTCCTTGCTTTAGTCCAGTGTCAATTTTAAACCATTCCGATGTCCCGACTCTAGTCTTCACACTACTGTAGCACTCCATGCACATTCCTTTTATCATGTCTCTCAGTTCCTTGCCTATCCCCCTATTTGTTAAGCTTTCCCAAACTTTTGTTCTAGTTACATGCATTTAAAAATTGGACCTATCAGCATGATTAGAATCATGTTGGCAACACTGTCATGTAGAGGCTCCTGAAAATTAATTTGGAATGTTATTATCTATGTATATGGAGCCTCCGTGGCTTAGGCGGCAGCACGCCGGCCTCTCACTGCTGGGTCCGTGGTTCAAATCCCGGTCACTCCATGTGAGATCTGTGCTGGACAAAACGGAGGCAGACAGGTTTTTCTCCGGGTACTCCGGTTTTCCCTGTCACAATTTCATTCCAGCAACACTCTCCACTATCATTTCATTTCATCTGCCATTCATTTAATCATTGCCCCAGAGGAGTGCGACAGGCTTCGGCAGCCGGCACACTTCATATCCTCGCCGCTAGATGGGGGCTTCATTCATTCCATTCCTGACCCGGTCGGAGACTGGAAGCAGGCTGTGGATTTTCATTTTCATTTCATTATCTATGTATATGCCAATTTTGGAACGGTCCGCATGCATAACTTCTGAGATATCCAACATAGAGCTCAAATTTCAATTGTGATTTTTCAGCAGTTGGCAGCACTGAAGTCATTTTAAGATATGGCCGTGAAATATCCAGTATAGATCTTTACTCATACCAAATTTGGTTTCTATAGCTGCAGCAGTTTAGGAGTTGATAGGGGGACACACACACAGAGCGACAGACAGACGGACAGACACACATTTGCCCGGATCGATCTCATTAGTATACTTTTTCCTCATTTTTACAAAATATGTAAAGTAGTCTAAAATACTCCGCAGCACCGATTGAGGGTAAACATTTTAGAGTTTGACTTAAATTCTCATAACTTTCAGTAATTTTTACTATTAGCCTATAATTCAATCTTTTCCGTATAATCACTGAGAGTTTCCCCACAGATATGTATTACTTCAGGCTTGGATTAGAGACGGAACGTAAGGTACCGTACTGAACAACAATCCGCAGATGAACCACGGCGCTGTTCTGAAACACTGCCCCCAAGGTCTTGGCTGTTTTAGTACTACAAATAGACCTGATTTAAAGTTATAATTTAGTAATTAGGTACTCTTTCACTTTATTGTCTGAGTGCACGTTATGTAACTTAGTGCTGCAAGGACAGGAGCATGACGCAGCAAGAGTCGATACCGTAACATTGAGAAACTTGAAAATAATAAACCACAGATGGCTCGCAGTAATACCTTCTCTTGTAAATATACGAGTGCTAATGGCTTTGTTTGACATTTTGAACAGGATTGGCATATATTACTCGTACAATCTGTACAAAAACCAGACAACAGTTATTCGAGCCGAGGACATTAGAAAGAAGTTGGTATTCAAAAAGGTGTAAGGCAAGGCTGCAACTTATCGTCCATAGTTTTCAATCGATACATTTAACAAGCAATGAAGAATAACATTTCATCTAAATGTTACAACCAACTTTGTAAGTACAGATTAAGTACGCATCATCAAAACATGATACATGAAGTTCAATGCAATTCCAGTGTTGACTACCATTAATAATAATAACTGATTCCAACAATAGAGTTATCCTTGAAGAACTAACCCTATTCTGATGATAACTTACAGTAACACTTTCTGGTTGTTCAGGGAGAATTGTTTGGGGCGTTGATGAGCTGTGTAAAAGGGCCCAAACTGTCAATGCAGTATCTGTTACATTGTATTAGTGTTAATGCAAGAGAGCTTCTGAATTTACATGACTTTTAAGCTTACAACATGGAATCTCCCTTTTACGTAGAATGGAAATGGTTGGAAGTGATTTGACCTTTATGATCCCACGTGCATTAAACATAAATATTGAGATGACCGTCGTGTCATCAAGCCTCTCAAACTTCCCTGACACAGTTTTAGACTCACCAACTTCCAAATATTTGTTAGTGAAATACTTTATCGCTAAACCAGCATTCGAAGATTTAATGAATAAGGAACGTTTATGTAAATGATAATTTTAAGGATATCCTTTTCGTTCTAGAATAATTGCTACACAAACAATGAAGGTGATTAGAGGAACATTTTAAGTACGAGTAAAGATTCAAGAAGAAACAAGTAGTTCCGTGACGAACTAAAGAGCCTACTTTTCTTCAAATGATAGAGAGCATATACCAACAGTTGGCAGACCTGGCGACTCTAAATATATTCTTAGTTAGATCTCTTAAGGTCCACAATGCACATGGAAAATTTAGTTGAGGTCCAAAAGATAGTATGAACGTTACATCATCATCTTTTTTTTCAGTCAAGCGACTGGTCTGCCCCTACAATGAGTCTTCTCCACGTTGTTCGGTCTTGTGCTGTCCTTTTGACCATTTCATAATTTCGTAGGCCAGAGCTATGTAGGAAAGATCTCATGAAAGTGTTCCGTGGCCTCCCGCGAGGGCGTTTTCCAGGTATTTTGCCTTCTAGTATGTCGATCATCAGCCCACCATGTCGTAACCTGTGGCCAAGCCAGGTGGATCTCCTTCTATATATCTGGCGGATCATTTGCCGTTTTTCCTTTATTCGATCCAGCACCGTTATGTTGGTCATTTTCTCTACCCAGCTGATCTTTTCCATTCGGCGCCAACACCACATCTCAAACGCTTCTAGGCGTTTAATGTCACCTCTATTCATTGACCAGGTCTCACTGCAGTACATTGCAACTGGCCAAATGTAGGTCTTAACCAGTTGTTTTCTAAGGCTGAGGGACATCGAGCGTTGACAAATTAGAGAATGCTTTTCACGGAATGCCTGCTTGGCCATGGCTATACGGCTCCTGATTTCAACTTCACATCGTAGGTCTTCTGTGAAGATCTGACCAAGGTATTTAAAACGATTGACCTGTTGTACTGGTTCTTTATTTATGGTAATATTTAGTTCGTGTTATTGCTTACTTATCACCAGAATCTTGGTCTTCTTAAAATTGATTTTCATTCCATATTCTGTAGCTGTATCATTTAAACATTGCAACATGTTTGTTAATGTATGCGGATTTACTGCAAGTAATGCCAGATCATCAGCAAATTTAATATTCTGGATAAGTCTTCCACCAACTTTCACTCCCATATTAGAACCTTTAAAAGCCCACTTAGTTATAGCTTCAGCGAAGGCATTGAACAGTCCAGGGGACAGCAAACACCCTTGTCGCACACCTTTGCGGATCTTAGCGGGTTCTGATACGTCATTTCCAAGCCGAACAACAGCAGTTTGATTTATATATAGATCAAATATTAATCTGATTAATCGATGGGGACAACCTATTTGATTCAGAAGAGGAAACAGCTTGTGCCAGCTGACTTTATCAAATGCTTTTTCGAAGTCCACAAAGCACACGTAAAGGTTTCTGTTTACACTTAACATCTTTTCTCCAAGACATCGCAAGGACCCGATAGCATCACGTGTAGACATATTCTTTCGAAAACCAAATTGAGAGTTGTCTAGATACTGTTCGATGTATATTTCCATCCTTTTCCTTAAAATCTGCAGAAGTATCTTTGATGCATGAGGGATGAGACTAATGGTCCGATAGTCACTACATTCAACTGGTACAGTCTTCTTTGGAATTGGAATGATGATGCTGGTGTAAAACTCCTGAGGCCATTTACCTTCTTCGAAAATTCTTGCTACCAATTTGAATATCCATTCAAGTGTACTATCCCCACTATTCTTGATTAGTTCGGCAGGAACATTGTCAATACCTGGTGTTTTACCCATGGATATTGATTTTAGAGCTTCATCGAACTCTGATCTAATAATTCTATCTTCTGCAATTGACATGTCTTCCTCGCCACCTGTTGGCAAAAGGAATGGAATTGGTTCTGCGTATAGATCTTCAACATACAACCTCCAGTGTTCCTTCTTGTAATTCAGGTCTGATATAGGATTCCCATGTGTATCATGGAACTGTCTAGTGCGGAATCCTTTTTGTTTCTTAGTAGTTTCCCTGATCTTTTGGTAGGCTAAATCTGTTCTTCCTTGTTTTTGCAGAAATTCGATCTCTTCGCATTTTGACTGCCACCACTCCATTTTCTTCTCCCGACAGAGTCGATCAATCTGGTTCTTCAGCATTCGGTAGTTATTTCTGCCTACTTCTGAAGAGTAGTTTTTAAATTTTCTTCTTTCATCCATCTTTAAGAGAATGTCCTGTGTGATCCATGGTTTGCGATTCACTCTTTCCACAAATCCCACATAGTCTTCAGCAGCCTTTTCGATGGAGAATTTGGCTATTGACCATAAATGATCAACAGTTTGTGAGTTGTTTGCTTATGATGATATGTTGTCATCAGTGGCAACCTGATATTGCTTTTTAGTCCGCTCGCTTTTAAATGATTCAAGATTCCACTTCTTTGTTGGTTTTCCCTGAATCCCGCGTTTAAATTTCAGTTCGTACTCATTACTAGTAGAGAATGATCAGAACAGATGTCAGCGCCCGGATATGCCATGGATTTCTTTACTTGATTTTTGTATCTTTCCTTGACAAGAATATAGTCAATCTGGTAACGTTACATGTATTTAAATATTGCATTTATCAGCATGCGTAAAATCAGGCTGGCGACACTGCCATACATTGGATACTCAAACTTAAATAGAAATATTATGATCTATATATGTGGCAATTTTGAAAGAACTTCATTTATTACTATGGAAGTTGCATGTGATTCTGCTAAGGTAGAATCATTTTGGCAGCACTGTCGTATGTCGGTTACTGAAAATTAACCTACATTTGCAGGAACTATACGTATGCAAAGTTTAGAACAGTTGGCCTGCATACTTTCTGATATATTGAGATTAGGATAAAATGTATAGAGTGCATTTTTCACAGTTGGCAGCCCTGTTGACACTTTAAAAAAGTGCATATTCATATCTGCTCTGGTGCCAAAACACATACCAAATTTGTTTGAAATACAATAGATAGTATGGAAGTTACAAGCATTTAAAGATTGGACCTACCAGCAGGCATATAATAATGTTGGCAACACTCTCACTCACACACACAGGCAGACAGACAGACGGACAGTCAGACAGACACACATTTGCTCGGATCGAACTCATAAGTCTACTTCTTCCCCATTTTTAGAAAATGTGAAAAGTAGGCTAATAATCTCAACTCTGAGATTTGCTTATAACATTGCTATTTTAGCTGATTTACCAGAGGATTTGAATGCGTTTTTAAAATGGCATGGACACCGTCTTGGGGAAATAATTCATGATAAAAATCAATAAATGTAAAACAAAAATAATCGAATGCAGCCGAAAGAAATCAGAAACCGCATTTGACGTCAAATTGGCAGGTGAAAAGCAAATGGTAGTAGGAGACTTTTTCTACTTAGGAAACAAAATAGCCAGTGATGGACGAAGCAAAGAGGTTGGTTGGTTCCTTAGTTTGGGGGCTGCGACAACGTGAAAGTAGGTTGGCTCAGGCAAGGAAAGCATTTCTGCAGAAAAGAAATCTGGTGACATCGAATATAGATTTAAGTATTAGAAAGTCGTTTTTGAAATTCTTTGTCTGGAGCGTGGCACTCTATGGAAGTGAAACTTGGACTGTTGGAGCAGCAGAGAAGAGCAGAATTTGAAATGTGTTACAGGAGATTGATGAAGATCAGATGGGTAGATAGGGTTACAAATGAAGAGGTATTAAGGCGAGTGGGCGAGAAGAGATGTTTCTGATGACTGCTAATGAAGAGAAGATATAGGTTGGTAGGACACATACTAAGACACCCTGGAATAGCAAGCTTAGTTATGGAAGGAAGGGTCGAGGATAAGAACTGTAGGGATAGACCAAGGTTGGAATATGTTAAACAGATTGCCTCGGATGTAGGATGTGGTAGCTATTTAGAGATGAATCGATTAGCACAGGACAGGGTGGCATGGAAGCTGCATCAAACCAGTCAAACGACTGAAGACTTAAATAATAACAACAACAGCAGATTGTCCAAGCTTTTGTTCTCTGTGTCGAAGAAATATAAACGAGAGGGCAAATACCCCATTTTCGGCAAGCTTTTTTATTTATTCCTTACTGCCCTGCAGAGTAGCCATGCGCGTTGAGTCACGCACCGCAACTGCCTGCGGGATGTAGAACTTCGCAGCTCAAAGGTTCGAATACTGGTGTTCACAGTGAACATCCTGACTGTATTTCTTCACTTCGTTTTTTCTCACTATGGAACTTCCTAAGCCTTGCCGAGAACTGAATGAAATCTATACAACAGGTCGAGGGCCGAAAATGAATTGGTAAGAAGCGACAGGGGTAAAAAGTTTCAATGGTATTTCAAAAGACCCCACAACACCGGTTGTGGATAAATGTCAGAATTTTAAGTTCTCATAACTTTCATTTTGTGTATAGGACAATCTTATCCTTATAGTCGCGGAAAGTTGTCACCACTGATATGTATTCATATGGGAAGGAACTAAAGCCTGTCAAACGAGAGAAGGGTTTTGCGAGAAAGCATCATTGCCGCTTTTCTTTAAAATTCATATGTTGCGTATTTTCAACACAACATCCAAGTACGGTATCTCGAGATCTTTCTACAATCGTAACATCTTATTCAATACACCTTATTTATTGAACTCCATTTCGTACGAGAGCGCACGATCAATGACTATTCTTCGTATTGACGGTAGTTTTGGCCACCCACGATTTCCTACATTGGTCTCATTTAAATTATGTTCACTTGCATCACATTCTTCATGCTGGGTTACTTCGTTCATGTCCTCTATCAGATCTGAAGATGGTGTTTCTGTTTTGATGTTTGGAACTATCTGGGGTATAGTAGAAGTTTCTTCGATCTTAATATCCATGGCATCGTCCGTATCGTCCTGTATTTGATGTTCCAATTTCACTACCTCGCTATCATCTTCAAATATATCACCAGGCTCATCCAGCAGGTGATAGATGGGTGACTGCTCATGTGATTCAATGCCGGGGAATTAATCTGTATAAGACAACCATTCTGGCTCACTCTTGATATTATTTTCATGAAACTTGCAGGAATTGCTCCACCTTGCATTCCGAGCAAAATAGCTGCGGACAAGGAGAGGCGTAGAGTGAAGCAACAAAGTGCGCATCCCTTACATGGCCATACACATCCAGTTCAGAGACTAAAGTCTAGCAAAAGCTTCCTACGAACGTCTGAGGAACTAACTGGATCACCTACTACAGCGAGAGTACGGCTTTGGAAAGCCAAGTTCACCGTCATCCCAGGACAAATGACAGTTGCAGAACGTTTGCCACCTGGCTGTCACGAAGACTGGTCTGTGTGGAAGTCCTTGAACAGATTGAGGGCAGGATGGGGCTATATCGATGCCAGCAACATCACATGTGACTGTGGTGAAGAACAAACTATGCAGCATGCTCTAGTGTCCATTGTGCCCATCTTCCTGCACCGAAGATGATCTTTATTTATGCAACACAAAATGCACTTGATGTCGCTAGGTTCTGGTCGAGACTGGTGTGAAGTGCTTTTCAATTTATTTGTGTTATATTCTGTAGTTTACTATGCATAATTGAACTGTGTAAATGGTATTTCCGATACGATAATAATAATAATAATAATAATAATAATAATAATAATAATAATAATAATAATAATAATAATAATAATAATGAAACTTGCCAGTTTTCGCGTAAATTATTCGGGTGAAATGGATGAATAATAATTCCTTTCTACAGTTTCATTTCATTGTGAAAGCGCTTCGTCTACTTTCGCATTTATTTCATCCCACTTGACAACTCGCCGACCCCCCAGGGACTCACATCTTGTGGGACGTGGGTTGGAGACCATGGGGCCCCAGCTGAGTCCGGCATTGCTTCCACTTACTTGTGCCGGGCTCCTCTCCGTCTTCCTTCCTGTCGATCTCACTTGGTCAACTCTTGTTCTCTTCCGACACCGACGGTATTAGGGTATCCGAGGCCTAGGGAGTCTCTTCATTTCCCGCCTTAATTGGCCCTTGTCTCATCTTTTCTGATACCCTCCTTCTGCGAGGGGCAGCCTTCTTTTTATTTTCCTGTTATCTCCTGCCTTCTGCTCAAGGCCCTCAAGGTGACAGGGTGTATGTAGCCCCACCACTTCTGGTGCACCCTGGATATTGCTACACCCTCAGGGGCTCACGGCTGGTGAGTTCGGGAGTTGGCGAACCTGAGGGATTCCTGAGCTGGGTCCGGTTTTCCCCCTTTTATCCATTACCTACGGGGCGGACCCTCTCCTCTTTCACTTTTCTATCTGTCTTTCATGGCTCTCCTTCCTTCCAAGTCCCTCAATCCGCATTCTTCGAGGGTTAAGGGCATTTCTTTTCCTCCTGTCGTTTATTTGCCTTATTCTCCTTTTGTTTTCCATTTCTTCTTCTAGTATATATGTTACTAATAGTTTTAGTTATAGTTTACATTTCATTATCATGTTCACGATCACCCAACCAATTAGGGGCCGATAACCTTGATGTTAGGCCCCTTAAAACAACAATTATCATCGTCATCATCAACTCGCCGATCAGACGACTATTCCTATTCGAGAGTGTCATGTTGCTTTGGTGACCCGCGCCAAGTTGCCAAATCTGCTGACACCGTAACACGTGGTTCCTACGCTGCTATCGTGAATTCGAAATGTACAGTGTGTTAACAGCGGAATCCAAGTCTTTTTGTACTTCATTGAGCTACAGGCTTCCAAACGTACAGCTTTTAACTAAGGAGAAGTTCCTCTTGGTAAGTCTGTTCATAGAAGGTGCCCGTAGAACTTCAGCCGCCTACGTCACATGCTGGTATTGGCCGTTTCCAATCGTCGATACAGTCCGGAGTTTGCTTTCAGTCGATAGGTTCCATCTGGGAGCAATCTCACCCATGAGTTTTCCTGAGGATACGTCTGTTACGTCTGTTGAGTCCGTTACGTCTTCCTAAGATGGAGGTGCCATTGGGGTGGACCCATTTACCGAGATAACGGAAGTGGTCGACTCTCCTAATCGCTCCATGCATGATCGTCAAAGGGTTTTTTCTGGGGAGCCGATTCTGGAAGTGCTTGGTCTTGTCGAACGATATCTGTAATCCTGACTTCACCGCTATCTCGTGCAGGTTAACAATGACATCAGCTATAGAGTTGGGGCCGATAACCTAGATGTTAGGCCCCTTAAAACAACAATTATCATCATCATCATCAGCTATAGAGTTGTTGGTTAAGATCGCGATGTCATCTATGAAAGCTAGGCTTCTGATCTCGATCATTAGGGCCCCGTCTCTAATGGTCACGGGTTTGATTCCGATATTCCTCAGCATATTTTCCCAGGTCTTGATGACTAATGAAGCAACAGATTAAATAGAATGGGCGAGAGGCCATTATAGTCGTATACAAATAAAACCTTTGCAAGTGAGATGAGCTTGCGGGGAACCTACTGCGAATGCCGCATCTAGGAAGTATATGTTTTCATGCCTCCACTTGAACAGGAATATAAGAAACTGAGTGAAATCCAAACTCTAATCATCACATCTGAGTTATGTGGAGGTCGTGGAATTGCTTAGTTTCTTAGCAGATTTATGTAACAGCCGACCGTGAGCTAGGAGTGTATATCATTTAGCTTATTACTGCAACATAACTGAGTGTTCCAAATAGCAATTAGTAAGAGATACTATCATATCTTTATGACTCTGGCCAACTTTCAAACGCAACGAGCCGAATCACTGGAACACTTTCAAAATAACCCGTTTTGTTATGAAGTCTCGTCCGTCATACAGTCCAATTCTTCGGAAGGCTTCTTCTTCTTCTTCTTCTTCTCGTCAACCGCTACGTTGGTGGGTAACACGCATGTCTTCCAAAAACATCTTCTTTCTCAGGCCTGTAGTTTGAAATGGCAATAAGTGTGCTTGCCTTTAATGCTGTCTATAAATTGAGTCCTTGGTCTTCCTCGACTCCTCTTTCCTTCTAGCTTCCCTTCGAAGAGTGTGTTGCACCAGTCAGAATGACGAATCAAATGGCCAACAAAACTATTCCTTCTTCTGTTTAAGGATTCAACCAAGGTACGTGTCTCCTTTGCTCTTTTGAGAAAATTCTCATTCGTGACTTTATCAGTCCAAGGTATCTTTAGTAGTCGTCGCCAGCACCACATCTCGAATGCCCTAAGTTTTGATACACCTGCTTGTCGCAGAGTCCATGTTTCAGAGCCATAACTTGCAATACTCCATATAAAACTTTTCACGAAGTGTTTTTGCACCTCTAAGTTAACAGTCTTGGATGTTAGTAAAGACTTCATTTTTGAGAAGGCTTCTTTTGCATGTGCGATTCGAGCATTTACTTCTCTTGTACCCGGCCGAAGCCGTCGGATTTTTTAAGAGCGTTAAAAATCCCTCAGTATGCCTTCCTTCGGAGGGGAAGTAAAGCCGGCGGTCCCATGTCATAGATTTATGGCATGTTAAAGAACCTTCCACTAATTGCACCTGTGTGAAGCTAAATTGGATAGGTTATTGTAAACAACGCTCTTAGGTTTCTAAGTTCGTTGCCAAGAGCCGACTGCGGTGGCGTCTAGCAGCTGAGTTGTGAACTTAGCCTAGTAGTCGTTGACGGTGGCGCTTGGCGGCAAAAGTAGGAACTATTTGAAAAATTCTAAGTTGCAGTACTTAAATTAAATTAACAGATAACACACACTAATACAGTCATCACAATTAACACCGGTTATCAGACATATTCTACACACACCCAAAGTACACGGGGCTACATGACCGCGTTGTCGCAGCCCCTAAACTTAAGAACCAACCAACCAACTTCTCTTGTACACTTTCCATTTGATTTGATCAAGCTCCTCAGATATTTGAAATCCTTTACTTGGGCTAGTTTTTCACCATCAATTGGCACATTGACTATTTGGTCGCCATCCCTAGTGCATGCCATTATTTTGGATTTCTTTTTATTTATCCTCATACCACACTTCTCTTGCAATAATTCATTTATGTGATTCAGAGCATTTTCCATATCACTCTCATTTTCAGTTATCAGGGCTATATCATCTGCAAATCATGGTACTGTACAGCTTGCCATTAACTTTTTTGCCATGACTGTTGGTAGCTAAGAATTCTTGAATGGCTACTTCGGAATGCAACATCCAATAATTCAATTTAGCGGTTCTCTAACAAGAAGTTAGCTTTGAATTGATGGGAATTGGATGGATTGTAACTTCTCGTGAAAATATACGAGTGCTAACGACGACGGCTGTGGCACCTCTAGGACTAAGTCTACCGGCCACGATCCATGGCATCCTCTTGTTTATGCTTTCTTCTGTTAAGAAATTCAGAGGCAGATGGTGCCGAAAATCAGTTTCCAGCCTAATGTAATTGGGCACAATTTGTGTTGACCGACTGAAAAGCTTTCTTTAATACAATCAGACAACACTGAAAAATGGCTTCTATCACTTCAATAAAATATTCACTAACAAATAAATTCTGATCTTATCTTATATATTAAAATAGTTTTCAAAAAATATCACCTTTTACTAAAACTAAAATATCTCGGGAAGTATTTGCGCTACGACGACGTTTGTTGTCTTAAAATGTAATGCCCGTCAAGCACCGTCGATTGATACCCACCTTACTTGATTATATCATTCGTGTATTAAAATAATTGCGAATATTACTTCATTCAAGGTCTCACGAAAATAGAATCGAATGACTTGACGGACATATTGTCGCTAGGCGACAACGACTAACACTGTATCATGATATTCAACGCCGCCCCAATAATAAATCTGTTGTTGTTTGAGTCTTCAGTCTTTTGACTGGTTTGATGCAGCTCTCCATGCCTCCCTGTCCTGAGCTAATCGTTTCATCTCTACATAGCTACCACACCCTACATCCGAGGCAATCTGTTTAACATATTCTAACCTTGGTCTACCCCTACAGTTCTTGTCCTCGACCCTTCCTTCCATAACTAAGCTTGCTATTCCTGGGTGTCTTAGTATGTGTCCTACCAACCTATCTCTTCTCTTCATTAGCAGTCGCCAGAAACATCTCTCCTCTCCCACTCGTCTTAATACCTCTTTGTTTGTAACCCTATCTACCCATCTGATCTTCATCATTCTCCTGTAACACCACATTTCAAATGCTTCAATTCTCCTCTTTTCTGCTGCACCAATAGTCCAAGTTTCACTTCCATAGAGCGCCACGCTCCAGACAAAGGCTTTCAAAAATGACTTCCTAATACCTAAATCTATATTCGATGTCAGCAGATTCCTTTTTTGTAGAAATGCTTTTCTTGCCTGAGCCAACCTACTTTTTATATCCTCTTTGCTTCGTCCATCACTGGTTATTCTGCTTCCTAAGTAACAGAAGTCTCCTTCTTCCTTCAGCTTTTCACCTGCCAATTTGATCTCCATAGAGGTTTCTGATTTATTTCGGCTGCATTCCAGTATTTTTGTTTTACATTTATTAATTTTCATCATGAATTCTTTCCGTAAGACGGAGTCCATACCATTCAAAAACTCATTCAAATCCTCAGGCTTGTCGGCCAAGATGACGATGTCATCAGCAAATCTCAGAGTTGAAATTATTTCTCCTTGAATCTTCACTCCCACTTTAAATTTTTCTCTAATTTCCTTCATTGCTTGTTCAATGTAAAGATTGAAAAGTATGGGTGATAAGTTGCAGCCTTGCCTTACACCTTTCTGAATACCAGCTTCTCTCTCATGTCCTTCAACTTGAATGACTGCTGTCTGGTTTCTGTATAGATTGTATATCACCCTCCTATCCCTGTACTTTATTCCAATTGATTTCAAAATGTCAAACAATTTAGTCCAATCAACGTTATCAAAAGCCTTTTCTAAGTCTACAAAAGCCATAAACGTTCTCTTATCTTTCCTTATTCTACCTTCCAAAATCAGCCTAAGACTTAGTACAGCTTCCCTTGTTCCTACATTTCTCCTGAAACCAAACTGGTCTTCACCCAACTCCGTTTCTATCTGGCTCTCAATCCTCTTGTAAATTATTCTAGACAGGATCTTTGAAGCATGAGTAATCAAGCTGATTGTACGGTAATCTTCACATCTGTCAGCTCCCACTTTCTTTGGTATAGGGATGATTACATTCTTCTTGAAATCAGGGGGTACCTCACCTGTCTCATAAATCCTACACACCAAGTGAAATAACCTGATCAGACCTTCATCTCCTATGCAGCGTAGCAACTCAATCGGTATATCATCTATGCCTGGTGCTTTGTTCCTGCTTAAGTCTTCCAAAGCTCTATCAAATTCAGATCTCAATATTAAATCTCCTTTCGCATCCTCAACAATTTCCTCCTCCCTTTCCATTACATGATTCTCAATCTCCTTTCCCTTATACAAACTCTCTATGTAAGCTTTCCATCTCTCAACCTTTTCTTCCCTATCTGTTAGAGACTTTCCATTTGTGTCCTTAATATTACAGCACTTAGTCTTCTTTTCCCCAAAAGTATTCTTAATCCTTCGATAAGCTGTGTCTACTTTTCCTAATTTCAGACAATTTTCTATACCAGCACATTTCTCTTTCAACCATTCTTCTTTCGCTTCCTTGCACTTCTTGTTAACCTCATTTCTCAGACGTCTGTATTCTGCTTTCCCCTTTTCATCTCTTACATTCTTGTGCTTCCGCCTTTCATCCATCAATTCGAGTATATGCTGAGTGACCCACGGTTTTCTACATATTCTCTCTTTCCTACCAATGTTTTCTTCTGCGGATTTTGTTATTTCATTCTTCAAAAGTGCCCATTCGTCTGCAATTGAAGTTTGTTTAGGGTTTTTCATTAGTCTTTCCTTTATACTCTTCTTGAATCTTTCGTTTACATCCTTCTCTTTCAGTCTGTCTATTGCCCACCTTTTTGGCTTTTGACTTTTCTTCAGTTTCTTCAACTTTAATCTGCATTTCATTACAACCAGATTGTGGTCAGAGTTTATGTCAGCACCAGGATATGTTTTACAATCCAAAATCTGGTTTCGAAACCTCTGCTTGACCATAATGAAGTCGATTTGGTAACGCCCTGTATCTCCTGGTCTCATCCATGTGTATATTCTTCTATTGTGGTTATTGAATAAGGTGTTAGCTATGACCAACTCATGCTCAGTGCAGAATTCTACCAGCCTGCTTCCTCGATCATTCCTTTCACCTAATCCGAAATCTCCTACTATCTTCCCTTCTCTCCCTTTTCCTACCACAGCATTCCAATCTCCCATTACTATAACATTTTCATCACCCTTGATATACCTCAGAATTTCGTCTATTTCTTCGTAGACCTTTTCAACATCCTCATCATCAGCTTGACTGGTAGGCATATAGACTTGTACCACTGTGGTGCAGGTAGGTTTAGTATTTATTTTTGCTACAATAATCCGTTCACTATATTGTTCGTAATATTCCACCCGCTGTCCAAGTTTCCTACTCAATATGAGGCCAACCCCTGCTTGGCCATTGTTTGATTTAGTGCTAATGACCCTATAGTCTCCTGACCAAAAGTCCTGTTCTTCCTGCCAGCGCATTTCACTAATCCCAACCAAATCCAACCTCAACCTATCCATTTCCCTTTCTAAGTTTTCTAACCTTCCATTTCCTAGGAGACTTCTAACATTCCACGCTCCGATCCGTAGAATGTCAGATTTCCTCTTTGTCACTTCTGTGATGTTAACCCCCTCTCGAGTAGTCCCCACCCGGAGATCCGAACGGGGGACTAGTTTACCTCCGGATTGAAATTTTACAAGAGAGGAGGCCATCATCACATGTATTTATGCATAGAGAGGTGCATATCCTCGGGAATAGCATACGGCTGTAGTTTCCCGTTGCTTTCAGCCGTGCAGCAGGACGCAGTGTAGCCATTATTTGGCTTATATTATCAATATCTTAACCGTCTATAAGACTAGTAAAGAATTGATTTATTCTGAAAGGCTGCTACTCCCTTTCAGAATAAGCAAAGAGCAATTCTACTAACAAAAATACTAACCTTCTACCGTACTAACAATTAAATACCAAAATTCTACTAACGAAAAAATACTAAAGTTCCACCAACAGCAAATACTACCACTAAAACAGTCTGTCACCAGACACACTCACATGCACCCTCACACATCACATCTACTGAAACAATGAACTATAACTAATAAACAATGCAACTGCTACCAGACACACTCACACACCACAGTCTAATAGAACAATGACATATATCTAATAGACAAACTAACTACCTACTTACAACTACAACTAACTACATACTTACTGTACTGTAAAAAAATATAAATCTAACTTGATATTAACCGAGAGTTCCCTAATTACGTCATGATATCGTTAATTTCTACCTGCTCCACTTGGGCGCTAATGTCGCATGTATCCATACATGATATCGTTAACTTCTACCTGTACCACTCGGGCGCTAATGTCGCATGTATCCATACAATAAACAGAAGGGGATTATGTGCACATAATTTAATTGAAACTTCTCAAAGAATGGATTACTTTGAGACTGAAATGCTCATGCACAATCAGCAGTCATTTTGCTAATGACACTGTAATGTCAACATCTCTTTGAATGACAACAAATACTGAATACGAAAGACAACTAATTTCACGAAGATGCCGCTACAGTCGAATGTTGGAACCGCCATATTGTATTGTGTATCCGATCTTTCTGTTATATAGTCTTTGGTCTCACCAGCTACAAACTGTCTTCTTTTCGTTTCATCATTCGTCCTTATAGGTTGTGTGCTCAATCAAAACAATGAATCATATTATGACGAATGAGAGGTGACACTCAATTTCAAATGTTATAAAGATTAAAGGTGACGGTAATTGTCTGTTCAGGTCATTGGCGCATTGTGAGTACAACAATTAGAGTTTATTTACACAGGTTAGAAAGCGAATTGTAAAACATGTTACAAACAAGTGGAATAATTATTCTTCCTTTATTGTTGGCAACAGCGATATGTACGAAACTGCTATCAATACGAGCGATGATTACAAAATGTATATGTCTATGAATGGTATTCATGGAGGTCATGTTGAGTTAGTTGCCGCTGCTCAAGTTTACAAAATGGATATTTATTCGTGGATTACTACTGTCGTATGGAAGGTGACCGGTGAAAATATATACGTCATCAACAAATGAAGTTACGATTTGATACATATGCCGGTTTAGCAGACGCCATGCATGTACGAGCAGAAAATGAAAATATCAGAGTCGGTCGTATTGTAGTTTTGCCATCGTCTTTTACAGGTAGCCCAAGGAAAATATTGCAAAATTATCGGGATGCGATGGCGATAGTGAGGAAGTTTGGAAAGCCAGATTTATTCATTACGTTCACCTATAATGCAGGCTGGCCAGAAATACTTAACAGCATTCATATATGGGAAACGGCTAATAATAGGCCTGATATTGAAGTGAGAGTTTTCCATTGCAAAGTGAAGGAATTGCTACGATTGATGAATGTTAAGGACATTTTCGGTAAAAGCATATCTATATACAGTAGAATTTCAAAAACGAAGTCTCCCGCACAGCCATTTACTCTTAACATTAACGGAAGATTGTAAGTTTCTAGAAACTTCTGACATTGACAGTGTGGTGTCAGCCGAAATAGCAGATCTTGAGGATGAAGCGCTATACGAGTTGGTAAGGCGTCATATGGTACATGGTCCTCCCGGATCTTTGAATCCTTCTTCAGTCTGTATGAAAGATGGCGTATGTAAGAATGATTTCCCTAAACAGTTTCAGGAAGAGACCAAAGTTAATGTCAATGGTTATCCTTCGTATGGGAGAAGAAATAGTGGACGGATTATTATAAAAACAATTCGAGGCATTGACATTGAAATCGATTCATTGTTCCCTACAATCCATTTCTTTTACTTTACTTGTAAACTCATATTAATGTTGAAATATGCTCAAGTGTTCGGAGTGTTAAATACATCCACAAGTATCTTATATATTAAAATCCACAAGTAGGTATATAAAGGTCATGACTGCTGCATTGTTAAAATATGTCCTGAAGGCGAAACGGTGAACTACGATGAAATTACTTCTTTCCTAAATGCTAGATATGTTGGTCCAACAGAAGCCGCATTCAGAATATTTTCATTTCACATGCATGAACAGTCACATTCTATCGTGCGATTACCAGTTCACTTGCCAAACTTGCAAAATATCTATTTTAAAAATGATAACGCTCCTGGTATTTTACTTCAAGCACAGTTGCGCAACACGGAATTACAAGCGTGGTTCAAGTTAAATCAAGATTCGAAAGCCAGAGGTCCGTATATATATCCTTAAACAGCAGTACATTACGTCTGGAATAAGAGCAACTGCCAGTGGCAAAAAAGAAAAAAAAAACTATAGGCAGAACGTATAATGTTTCGCTTACAGAAACAGGTATTATTAATTTACGCCTGTTATTGCTTCACGTAATAGGTGCTACCAGCTTCCAGGATCTACGAACATAGAAAGCAGTTGTCTATTCTACTTTTAAAGAAACAGCTAAGGAGCGAGGTTTGCTGATTGACGATTCTGAATGGCAGCGTTGTTTGGCAGAAGCGTCACGATTTCAGATGCCTTCTCAGTTACGACAACTGTTTTCTTATTATGTACCTTTCAGACCCCTTCAAATGTAAGATAGTTATGGGACATTTTCAAGAATTCATTATCAGAAGATTATCTGCAGTTTCACGAACCTAACATTGCCTATCAGTTCACTCTTATACATATTTCTAATACATTAAAGCTCCATGGTCTTCCCATCACTTCTCTCGAATTGCCAGCTATTATTAATAATGTCTCTCAGACAAATTTACCAATGAATTATCCAAAACTTAATTAGGATCAATTAAGTCGGATGATAAACCAAGCAAATGGAAACCAAACGGCTATAATTACAGAAATTTTGGGGTTAGTACTGCTCCCGAATCTCACATTAGCCATCACCCATATCCGCTGAGATGATAAGGATTGTAGGGACGTTGACACCCAGCTAGATACGTCAACGCATCCCCACGGGATAAATGACTAGGAAACCCTTGTCGCATACTGACGTACAATAACAATACAATTAGTTACACATTTACTAGCAAATATAATTCCAAAATAACTTGGTAGTACGAGAATCTCGGATCTCGGACGTGAACGGTGAAGTTGAGACTAAGTGAGTTCTAGTAACTAACTGCTAGTATTATCGCACGGCGATTGCGAAATGAAAAGATCATCAGTTTCTATAAAACAAAACAGGCAAACGATATGTGCCTGGGATTTATTCCCAAAATAAATATATACAAGAAATATCCCTGTCATCCATAATAAAACATGAAACTTGTAAAACAAACAATTACTCTTGTAGATGAAATATCCACTTCCTAATCTTCAAATAAGATCGAATAGTAAAACTTATTAGTCATCCTGTGACTGGTTATTCGTGAGTTTGATCTACGATCAGCTGTTCGACTCATATTAATAACAATTATGAAATACCCTACGATATACAGCTATTTACAAACGTGAGAAAATCTAAAATAATAATGGGATATACAACTAACAATTAGATACTAATTGAATTACACGCATCCAACGCGGTATTCGAATCTGGACTAGAATTGACGTGATATGTCAATCTAATGAGCTCTCCTGTTACAAACTTCACTTCTAGACGAACACTTGTTCACAAAACGACAGCTTCTATAAGATTCTGGTTATAAGTCTAAATAAATGAACTATGTTAACGAACAATGAAGTTAGTTAAAGTTCTGTATAGACAAATCCATTACATAAGATTAATAATGACATTAAAAATCTAGACGGAACTACTCCAACTCAATACGACGATGATTTGGCCATAGCATTAGCGCTAACTGACAAAGCAATACAAACAAAGACTCGTAAACGTCAGTGACTTTCTTAACACTCTGTAGTAGTAAATTGCTCTCATGGCAATACTCAATTCGTTACCAAAACGTGAACTTCACATACTCATAGCGTCTCATGCGCTTCCAAATACAACACAAATTCTCCTTACTCTTGCCACAATAACTCTCGTAAAATACTACACGGAATACTTCAAAACAAACCCATCTGTCTACAAACCTGTAGCAGAATTAGTGATCATATTATGCAACACTACTGTGTATACAGTTCATGAAACACTGCTAACCTCCTCCTTCTCTAATTTTAAAATCATCGTGCTCATTATCTTCGACAATACATTTGTCTACAACAATATCTCTCGTTTGACATTCCACGTAACTGATCATAATGATAAACCATTGCATTGTACAACAATACCACGTTTACTCAAATGTAAACTTTAAAATAGTTGTAGTCCACTCGTCTAAAAGGTTAATAATAATAATAATAATAATACTTTCGTTTCTCTGTTACAAAACAAGAATGAACAAAGTCTTCATTTACCAACTTGCTTAGACATGTTACTGACTTTCCATAGACATACAAGTCTTCTTATCTTCATTTCGCATTGGCAATGTTATAACAAATAATTGTTGCTATTAATAGGCCTCACCTGACTTCAATTGTCACTGTAGTGATCCTTTGTTGACATAATAGTGGTTACATAAATCATCCACGACTTACTTATCGTCACATAATAATGTATTCTTCAATTAAAATAATATTCGGTTAATGTTATTGTTTATAACATTTTAAATTTGTTACTGAATGTTTATACATGTTAAACTTGTCATTCACAGTATCATAGTGCCTCATCATAAATCTTATTGTGAGCAAGAATGTATTTTAGCAATCTAAACGCATAACATGGTTTGAAAACGTATGTGTTACGATCGAAGCATTTCCTAACATAGAACAGTTTTCGTTAAAATGAGAAGGTTAAAAACGACGCTGAATAAAACCTGACTAAAACGGTAATCTAACTTCCGAATGCTAATAAAATCACGTCTGAACGACACACGGCGACGTGTAAAAAAAGTTAACTAACAATTTCTAAATAGACATACAATCACATGAGTTATACGAAATAATTTCTACATAATGAATAGGTCACCCTGCTACATCCTCAAGAAACTACAACAAACTACTGAGATCTTAGAGCTGTCAATTCTGTACCTTTCTGACGGTCTGAGATGAAAATACATCAAACGATGGCCTCGATATTCCGCTCCGAAGTTGGCGCGTGTCGGTGGCATTCCACACGTGCTCTGGGCCAGCCGCTCGCCTCGCAGCCGATCTCCCCGAGCCTGCTTGACGGGTGCCCACCTGGCCTCAGTGAACTCGTGCTCTGCGGACAGCAATCTTCTGGCTTCACGACACTTGCAAGTCTAGATGCTCGTACCAGGAACATTGAACACCGCTTACCATCTTTTTCTCTCTTCTCCCCCGCGTCAGAATAGTAGCTTTGAGAGTCCGTAGTTAACATCTCTCCAAGTTCTTTATGGACATTTGAACGTAACTTTTGAAGTTCAGCAAACTGCATGGTGGTATCGCAGTAATGGTGACGTCGATCTCAGGACTTCGGAATCCACTCTGAATATTCCCGTGTCATAGTGTAGATTATCCTCCTACCATTTTTTAGTGAATCATTCCAATCATCTTAGAGGGTGCAGAATAAGAATATCCCCATCGACTCGTAGATTTTAGCATGTTGAAAATGTAAAGTAATATGCTCCTCAAATACTGCAGTTATAATGCTGCGATGTGTAGATTCGTTTTAAAAACGAAATTGCCTCTTCTGTTGAATGTTGTAGATTATATAGAAATTTTCTTCTCTATTCGCTGTTTCATTAGCTTGCTTCTTGATATATTATGCTGCTTGTCGATACTCAATGTTAAGTTTGCGGAGCGCTGCACGACAGGTCCGCTCTCCTCGACGGTATCTGATCGAGTCTCTGCTGTGTGTCCGTGGTTCGCGCGTGCGGACAAACTAGCCTCGCAACCGGTCCACTTATAATAGAATTATGTTAATTACTCTTCTCTGGGCCAAAATTATATACTTCTCTTCTTCATAATCAATGTAACATATTCTTCTTGACCTCTGGGAATGCCAATCTCTCTTAATAAAGCAAATATGATTAAATAGCGTTTCCCGCACAAATTATGTGCTGAATCCTCATTGGCGACAGGTTTATTACCAAAACTCTACCTGTCCTAGTCTCTTATCACAAAGTCGTGTGCAAAATTGGTTAGTGTCGACCTGGCTGACAAAAACCGGACTTGAGAGTGCTAATTTGAAGCTTATGACAATTTCCAGCTTCCTCTGCTCAGACACGTCCTTGGTTAAATTTACATTCACTCAAAACTTATAAATCCAAATAATCCAAAATCATCCAAAATTCTCCAAAAATGTTTCTAAATGGTTCCAAACTCTTCCTAAAATATTTATTTCAGTGAAATAAATTTTCGTTTCCAATTTCCACTAAATACTCGAAAAATTGTCAGGTCGGTTCGATCCTCGACTCTGTCCATAACTTGGGTTGGGGTGAATTAGGGCTCAGCAAAAAACAACAATTAAAGGATGAGTAATGCATATTTCATTGACGGTCCAGGGGGAACCGGGAAAACATTTTATTTACCAATGCTTGATTCACAGCTGCACAAATTTGGGGTTAAATGTAGTTTCTGTTGCATTGACTGGTATTGTAGCAATGTTACTACCTCAGGGGCGCACTGTACAGAGCCAGTTCAAGTTACCTCTACATTTACATGAAAGTTCTGTATCAGGAATAAAAGTTAACAGCAAGGAAGCTTTTTATATTCGTTCAGCAAAACTTATCATCTGGGATGAAGCCCCTATGGCTAATAAGCACTCGTTGATGTGTGTAAATCGGTTGCTCAATTACATCATGAATAACGACGTGCCTTTCGGAGGAAAAATTATCATCTTAGGTGGAGATTTTAGGCAGGTATTGCCTGTTGTGCCTCACGCATCTAAAGCAGCATCAGTCCAAATGTCAGTAAGGTTCTCTCCTTTGTGGCCATTATTCAAAATGTTTAAACTCAACAAAAATATGTGGGAAAGGAAGGAAGCTTGTAGTTTAACGTGACCGTTAATCTGTAGATTATGAGCCACGGGACCTCCTTTTTACGTGGAATCCGAACCACAGGACATGCCATTTCACTTCGAAACTCTCACATGCATTGACCGGGAATCGAACCCGGACCGCCTTGGTGAGAGGCATACTGCTAGAGCGCTGAGCCACCACGCCCCACAAAAATATGCGAGCGGATACAGATCAACGTGACTTTGCAAACTTCTTGATACAAATTGGTAACGGTGAATACGCTCACGTCGATGGAGAAAATTCAGAATTAGTCCCACGCTGAAAAATATTTCACGCTTTTCAAAAATAGCGATTTTAGCACCTAAAAATGAACATTTTAAAGAAATCAATGACAAAGTTTTAGACCTTATCCCAGGATCATCGAGAACTTACATCAGTGTGAATAATTTGATTACTGAAGATGAGAGTGAACTTCTACAATTCCCAATAGAATTTTTAGACAGCATAGGCATAAGTGGATTGCCACCTCATATCCTTCGACTAAAAGAAGGCTCAATTGTGATTTTGTTGAGGAATATTAATGTTACCCAAGGTCTGTTGAACGGTACTAGGCTGTTGGTTTGGAAGATGCATGACAATTGCTTAAACCTGGAAATTATTACTGGCGTAAATGTTGGAAACAATGTCCTACTCCCTCGCCTTGACCTTACGCCATCAGATACTTCTATGCCATTTTCCTTCAAAAGGAGACAGTTTCCAGTACGTTTGGCTGTTTGTATAACTATCAATAAAGCTCAAGGTCAAACACTAGATCGAGTAGGTATTTATTTACCTCAACCGGTGTTTAGCCACGGACAACTTTACTGTATGTCGCACTATCGCGAACAAAATCCTTTCATGACGTCAAAGTTCAAATAGAACCAAAAGGCAAGCGAACAGCAAATGTCGAATGGAAGGAAGTACTATTAGAATTTTGAAACGAATGTTGCGGAGGAGCACATACCTCAGCAAACGGGGCACAGATTAAATAACAATTATGCAAGTATGTCCGCATCCCTAATACGATAACTGTCCTGTGGTAAAAAAAAAAAACTATTTTCCTACATCGGTGATTACTATCCTACATCCTGTTATTTAATTCCCTCAGTTCTATAACAAAGATATACTCAATCAAATTTACAGCTTGATAAATATTAATTCCTTCTGTGTGAGTTATCTTTTCATTTCTCATCAATCGCCTTTACTTACTATTCTATCTGTAGGGGTGGAGGCGATAGCTGTCTTTACAGAGATGTGTAAATTATTAGATTCGATGTCAGTTTTCCAAAATTGCATTTTTACTTTTCACGGTTTAATGAACTAAGTATGTTTACAAGGCGATGAAATTACTTCAAATGTTTAACCAAGACTCCTAATTATATTTTCATTTAAGAAACTCAAATTAAAATGAATTTCTAGAATTTCCACTAACAAAGGAGCCTTGCAAATGCAAAATGCCACTCGTTTCGTTTTTATTACTTCACTCTACTTTACGTGCGAATTTAGAGCGGAGGGATTTGGGGTCTTTTAACTGATGAACGCTATTGAACTATTCAAAGATTCATGAACTATGCATTGAAATCACCTGACTTGAATTCTAAAGTCAATGAAAAATTGAAAATGGACCCAGCTCAGATATCCCTCGGTATCCAATAATCTGAAAGTTTCCAGACGCAATTCCTTATGGGAAAAGGTGTAATTCCACGGGAGAGGAAACACTACTAAGTAGGACAACAAAAGAAGTTGGTTAATAAAATGATTTCGAATAAAAGTAATTATTACTAATTAAAATTATTTATTTAATTCTATTAATTTTCACATCTCTATATGTTAACCAAGAGTTACATGTTAAATTCAAATATAATAGACCCGTCTTTTATTTTAAATTTATACCATTGCTCATAAATAAACAAAACACCAAATTGTACCGCTGTAGCCTTAAATTGTGTGGATATCTCTATCTACTTAGTATAAAACAAAGTTTCTCGATGAAGGATTAGGTAGAAAAACATTTATTTGTGACCAAAAGAAGCCGAGCAGTTACGATTTCAGTGAATTGAGTTGAAGAAAAACCTAACGTCCATGTGTCTTTTAAGCTTACACTGGGTAAACCGTTAAAAATATCGATATTCTCTGAGAATTGTTCAGCATGAAAAGTTCTGCAAGAAAGACCGCGACAGCTCCCACATCGACCACTGTACGTGTTTTTACGTTTTCATTTCTTCCAGCAATCTCCATTCAGTGGAAATTTAAATTAGTAGCTTCAGAGTGAGTTTACGAGCTTGCGAGCGACCTATCACCCTAGCTTCAGCCAGCATCAATCTGCCGAGTCGTGTCGAGTTAATTCTTCAGAGAAGAGTATTACTTATGTGTTTGGAGTTAGCTGTTCACCTCGGCTTTTCAGAATTGCGTCTGGAACCTGACGTCCGTGCGCCTTTTAAGCTTACGCAAGGTAAATAGTGGGACACACACACAGAGGACAGGCAGACACCCTCACATTTGATCTCATAAGTGTACTTCATCATTTACCCAAAGGCGATGGTACCGTAAATGTCTGTTCAGGTCGCTAGCATGAAGGCATGCAAATGTCATATGGACAGAAGTGCTGTAGGATTGTTGAAGTGAATGCTGCGGAGCAGCACGGGTCTTCTAGTTAAACTATAATACAGGGTCATCGAAAAAGGTGGCCTTACTTTTGATTTGTTAATAGCTCAGGCTGTAATAAAGATAATTTAATTATTTTTACACCAAAAGATAGAGAAAATCATAAAGATTTGTTTAGCTATTTAGTAGATTTCGATGTGAGCTCTGCCTGTGGCACGACACACATCCAAGCGATAGTCCACCTCCGTCCAGGTCCGCCGAATCATGTCAGGAGTCACAGTCATTAGCGGCTGGCGGATAATTTTTCTGGGCGTTGCACTATTTTCATTAAGGTGGTACATGGGCACCCGCAGGATTTTTTTTCTAGGGACACGGGGGGGCTGTATTATTTTTTATTTCGTTACCTACATGTCACTAGATGATATTGAGACTTACATCCCTCCCGCAATTTTTGTTTCATTTCTTACTTGCTTCGTGGCACTCATTATTTGGCTGATCTTAAACCGTTGGGTACATAGTCTTTATGGCATAAATGGGAGTTTTTTTTTTAGTTCAGAGTTTTTGTCCATAGGAGTTCGCTTATCTTTGTGAATCATCGTCATAATGTTCATTCTTTAAAAACAGGCAAAATATAGTTGCATCACAATGTATCGACAAAAATAAAAATCAAGCAGTTCATTAAAATAGTAATGTTAATCCAGTTCACCGATTTTTTAAATAACTGAAGATATTCTCAAATAATCCCAAATTACTAAGTTAAATAAAACTGTGGAATTATCCCTACATCTAAATCGGTGTGACAATGAACAATCGAAATATTCTCGGAATTTCAGGGGGTGGGTCACGGCCCCTCCTCCACCCCCCCACCCCCCCCCCCCCCCTCCTGCGGGCACCCATGAAGTGATAGGGTAAAATACTGCTTGATATCGGAGAAAACTGTATTCATTTGCGCGGTAAAACGGATGTACCTCATTCATAACGAATGCCGCAGTTCAGAGACATCACAATTTCATCGGATTAAATGGAATATAAGTTAGTCTACATGAAAACCTTCACGAGAACAAAACAACGTAAGTGTCACAAGTTCACGCGCAAAATTGCAAGACATGGATGGCTTCGGCAGTTGACAAAGCATCTCGGATGTCTCCGGCCGCGCCTGCGCCTCAGCTCCTGGTTGCAGTCAGCGGGCAACGATCAGCCGTGTTAACTGTTGAGATAGGGCTTACCCGGTCTAGCATCTCTGCCATACCCTTCACTATTGAGATCTGGTCGGTGCTTGGGCCTGGCAACGACCAAATGGACGAGCGCTCCTAGACGGCTGGCGCGCTTCGCTTTCTCAGTCAGTTCACAGTAACTTACTATAAGATTTCCTGAATTATTAAAGAACAGAATTATGAATTCCTATACATATAGAAGGAAACATACAACTTCTAGTTCTAAAAATATTATTACGGAATTAATTATTTTTCATGAATTAATCTAGACGTTGTGCAACACTGCAACCTTATTACCGGCCGCCACTGCTCACAGTTGTTATCGCATCGGTGATTCGTGCCACATGCAGAGCTCACATTGAAACCTACCAAATAGGTAACAGAATTTTATGATTTTCTCTATCTTTTGGTGTAAAAATAATTAAATTAGCTTTATTACAGCCTGAGCTATTACTAATCAAAAGTAAGGACACCTCTTTCGATGATCCTGTACTGTTCGCCGTTAGTAGTAGCCTAATAATGAGCGAATATTAATATTTCACCCTTGCCCATTCAATAACTATCATAGAATGATTCCCAATCGGTAGGGTAGTACACATATTTAAACACCCTAATCGAGAGAAATATTACATGAATTAACTTATTATTATTATTATTATTATTATTATTATTATTATTATTATTATTATTATTATTATTATTATTATTATTATTCATGTAATATTTATTTCAGGTTAGGGTTTTTAAATATGTATACTCCCCTCCAAATATAATTGGGTACAATCGTGTTGGCCGACTGGAAAGTATTCTATAATAGATACTAGACAACACTGAAAATGGCGTCTAATATTTCAATAACTGTGAATTGCTGCCCACTAATTTGAAGAAGCAGCCCTAAATGAAAGAGCAACAAATGTTTTTACTGCATCCTCCACTAAGGGGTTTGTGAGGCCTGAGTTGCTCGCAAGCAGGGCCTCGAACAGGGGATCTCCACATCCGGGCGCGAAGGAAGTGCAGTGTAGTGGGCGGGAGCAGCGTCAAGGCCCCCTGAAGACGTGCAGCTCGCCGGAAGTAGCAAATAGGCTACTAAATCCCGTTAGACACACGTGCTCCTTCAGCGAGCACTACTGACCTCATATTCTCCTCCATCCAGAATAGGCTAAGTATCGGAAACGAATTAGTTGATTAGATCTGGAGAATCCTGAAGCTACAAAGAACTGGAGGAAACGACGCATAAAGCGTTACTTTCCATCTGAAAGAACGGATATTCTACCCGTGGTAGAGGCAAGTACTTGCACCCATTTTCCAGACAGCTTCTGATAGGCTCAAGCTTCAGTAAAATATTAGTAGCCCTGCATACTGAGCGATTTTTTAAATTGGCGTATTTCATGCAGAGTAATGTTATTATTTATTTATTTATTTATTTATTTATTTATTTATTTATTTATTTATTTATTTATTTATTTAGCGTAGCGTATGGCTTTTAGTGCCGGGAGTGTCCATGGGCATGTTCGGCTCGCCAGAGGCTGTAGCTGCTTCAAGCGGACACCCATAGGGTAGCTACAAGTTCCGTTCAATTTCAAGTAGTTCCAACTTTCGCTACAGTTAACACTGACACCTAGTGGTGAACGCTGGAAATTTGATAGAGCGTTACAATGGAATCTAACCTAGAAATTTAGCTTCACACAAGTTTAGTTAGTGGAAGGACCTTTTACATGCCATAAATCTATGACATGGGACCGCCGGCTTTACTCCCCCCCCCCCCGAAGGAAGGCATACTGAAGGACTTTAACGCTCTTAAAAAATCCCACGACTTCGGCCGGGTTTGTACCCGCTATCTACCAACCACGCCACCGAAGCCACTAGGGTAACGTTGTTTGTTGTTGATTATTCAGGGGCTTTGTGACATCTTGGTCATGTAGCCCGTGTACTTAGGTGTGTGTAGAAGCTGTCTGATAACTTGTGTCACTTTGATGTGTGTACTAGTATGAGTATTTGTAATTGAGGTAAGAATTAGGTATGAAGCGAAGTTCCGTTTTGCACTACCACCTGGCAGCGAACCTACAATTGTTGGGTGACCTGTGGCTGAGATTTATCGTAATCGCCAGATGTTAAACGAGATGTATTTTAAGAGCCGACATTACACGACTTGGAGTTCTATAGATTCTTACGCCATTTAACAAATCTGACCTCCTCGGCCGAGAATACAACCCCTGATCTTGGAATCAAGATTCAGTCACTCCATCCATTTGTACTTGTAGCCTACTGTAGCTGTGTAGCTAACAATTAGAGTAATAACATTTACCATGTTATTTACCATAAATGTTGAGATGACCGTCGTGTCATCAAGCCTCGCAATCCTGGTTGGTTGGTTGGTTCCTCAGTTTAGGGGATTCAACAACGCGGTCATGTAGCCCCGTGTACTTTCGGTGTGTGTAGAATTTGTCTGATAACCGGTGTTAATTATGATGACTGTATTAGTGTGATTCAGTTAGAAGGACTGCAGACGATTAATTTTGTCAAGTAGTACCTACTTTTGCTACCAAATGCTACCGTCCACGACCACCTAGCTGCGGATGTGGCTGTTAAATGTTATCGCAGTCAGCACCTGGCGGCGAAGGTTGGAACTAATATAGCGTTATCAAACTAACCTACACATTTTAGCTTCCACAAGTGTAGTTAGTGGAAGGTTCTATTTGATGCCATAAATCTATGACATGGTACCGCGGGCTTTACTTCACCTTCGAAGGAAGGCAAACTGAGGGATTTTTAACGCACTTAAAAATCCGACGACTTCGGCCGGGTTTGAACCCACGATCTTGGGCATAGGAGGTCAGCATGCTACCAACTACGCCACTGAAGCCGCTCCTCGCATTCTCTACTGACACAGCGTTGCCAATCAAAGAAAGACAGTGTTAGTGTTGTAATTCTATTTATTGAAGTACTTTTGGATACACAATATGTTTTTGTTTCTCCGTCTGATGCTTGCCGACGCATGAGCCGGAACAAACAGCAGTCAATGTGAGAAGCTTAGATTTTCCAAATTTGGTCTACACACTTGTACGATTGTCCCTGTGCTTTGTTGATGTTCTTCGCAAATATGAGTCGCACCGGAAACTGATAACGCTTGGAATCACATAAACTGCCGCTAAACTGTATGAAATACACTCATTTTGTAACGACTTATGAGCCACGTATTGTTAATTGAATTTACTAATTCAGAAAGCTTCGCGGGTGTGTGCATAAAAACTCGCCAAAGTTCATTTGTTAAAACGATTAGTGTGCAAAAACTCATTTGTTGAACTCGCGTGCCATTCATTGAAAAATATATTTAGCAATTCAGACACCTTCGCGGGCGTGCACAACTGTTGACCAAAGTTTATTTCTTGGAACGACTTGCACGCCATCCTTTTGTTAAATGTATTTTCTAATTCAGAAACCTTCGCAACACAACAACTCACCAAAGTTAATTTGTTGAAACTATTAGCGCGTCAACACTCATTTGTTGAAACATCTTTCCGCCTATTACAAAATGGATTTACTAATTCAGAAACCCTCGCGAGAGTGTGTATAACAACTCATCTCAATCGGATGAATGGTATATGAACGCATACGGGACTTTGCTGAAACGATTCGCGCGCCGTTCCTCATTTGTGAAACTACTTGTGCGCTACCTATTGTAAAATGGATTTATTAAGCCAAAAACCTTCGCAGGAGTGTAAACAACAACTCACCAAAGTTTCATTGCTCTCGGATGAATGGTACATGAACGCATACGGGGCAGACTAACTATCACGTAACATTCATTTCTATATATGGAAGAGACTAGCAACCTGCCCCGGCTTCGCCCGGGAACAGTTATGAGTACATTACGTGATAAACGCTTTGTTTTTATGCCAATGAACTACGACCTATATCTGTTTTACGTCTCGGCATGATGGGTTAAAATCACTAACTGGACTATTAATTATGTATCATACAGATGCATGTGAAACGAATTCTTGTCAGACGTAATTTAAGAATGGCGAGGTGCATGAAACACAAATCCCCCTTCCGTCCAATCATAACTTGACTGTGTATTTTGCGGAACGAAATGTTCACGGGCAAAATGAAGAAAAGTCCAGTTGCACTTCCAGCGAAACTCCAAACACAACCACGCTTCTCTGAAGTCTTAACTCAACACGACTCGACAGTTTGCTGCTGGCTGTATCTGGAGTAATAGGCTCGCCCGCTAGCTAGGCTGTAACTTGTAAACTGTCGCCTCAGTAATTGAATGGAGATTGTTGGAAGAAATGAAAACGTAAAACCACTTATAGTGGGTGGTGTATTGAAGTTCGCGGACTTTTTTGTAGAACATTTCATGCTGAACAATTCTTACACTCATAGTATAACGGTTTGCCCAGCGTAAGCTTAAAAAGCGCACGGACGCCAGTTTTTTTTCGACCTACTTCACTGAAATCGTTACTGCTTGGGTTTCTTTGATCATAAATAAATAATTTTCTACAGAAACCTTCTTCGAGATATCCTTTACAGAATGGTGAAAACCGCATCAAAATCCATCCGGTGGTTCTCGAGATTACCCGTGACATCCAAGAATCGGGGAGTTTGTTTTATACTATTATAAGTAGATATTGTTACACTAGTTTTAATATTTAGATGTAAGCAATTTGGCTGAAGAAGACCTCAATGAAAGGTTGAAACATGTACCAACGATTGCATATTGATTGGCGTTCTATTTTAAAAGTTATCTAACAATAAGAGGTTACCAGTAAGCTGAGTCATTGCTAAGGTTTCAGATAAAATATTGTCTTGCTCTTAGACGCGAGGCTAATCTGTTCCTCCAGCAACTGTAAAAGCATATATTCCATTTATTTTGTAGTAGGTCATAGGGGAAGCAGTCTTATGAAACGTAATCAGACAACCGGAAGCAGTTAAATAGCACTATAATAAATGCCATAGTATGTTTTATAAACCATACAATTACAGGTTACTAGTTCACCAGGACGTTCACATGGTCATTATCTTGAGTCACCTTGCTTCCTTTCCTCTTGTAACACACTGGAAGTACAGTATTAACAATGATACAAAAATACTGTACAAATCACCCAACTGCCATCCTTAACAGAGGAATTAACAGCATAATTGCCATTACTACCCAACCCAGAAACAAAATGTTAATCATTGTCAGTAGACAGACGTTCTTCCTGAATAGGATGCTGTAACGTGTTTTATATCTTAAGAATTGGATTATAACGGCCGCAGTGATTAGTTAGTGTTAGTTGATGATGATTGAGTCTTCAGTGTTTTGACTGGTTTGATGCAGCTCTCCATGCCTCCCTGTCCTGAGCTAATCGCTTCATCTCTACATAGCTACCACACCCTACATCCGAGGCAATCTGTTTAACATATTCTAACCTTGGTCTACCCCTACAGTTCTTGCCCTCGACCCTTCCTTCCATAACTAAGCTTGCTATTCCTGGGTGTCTTAGTATGTGTCCTACTAACCTATCTCTTCTCTTCATTAGCAGTCGCCAGAAACATCTCTCCTCTCCCACTCGTCTTAATACCTCTTCGTTTGTAACCCTATCTACCCATCTGATCTTCATCATTCTCCTGTAACACCACATTTCAAAAGCTTCAATTCTCCTCTTTTATGCTGCACCAATAGTCCAAGTTTCACTTCCATATAGCGCCACGCTCCAGACAAAGGCTTTCAAAAATGACTTCCTAATACCTAAATCTATATTCGATGTCAACAGATTCCTTTTTTGTAGAAATGCTTTCCTTGCCTGAGCCAACCTACTTTTATATCCTCTTTGCTTCGTCCATCACTGGTTATTCTGCTTCCTAAGTAACAGAAGTCTCCTACTTCCATCAGCTTTTCACCTACCAATTTGATCTCCATAGAGGTTTCTGATTTATTTCGGCTGCATTCCAGTATTTTTGTTTTACATTTATTAATTTTCATCATGAATTCTTTCCGTAAGACGGAGTCCTTACCATTCAAAAACTCATTCAAATCCTCAGGCTTGTCGGCCAAGATGACGATGTCATCAGCAAATCTCAGAGTTGAAATTATTTCTCCTTGAATCTTCACTCCCACTTTAATTTTTTCTCCGATTTCCTTCATTGCTCGTTCAATGTAAAGATTGAAAAGTATGGGTGATAAGTTGCAGCGTTGCCTTACACCTTTCTGAATACCATAGCTAATAGGGTTTTAAGGGGTTGAACAGCGAGGTCATCCGCCCCTCTTAACACAGATAAAGTACAGTGTAAAAATTTAGAATGGAATTATAAATTTAGAGGTGGACACCTAAATATGAACAGACCGAAAATTAATAAAATTGTGACACGAGTTATCACGCAAATTCCGCACAAACCTAAATGCACTGGGCTATATGAATTCGATGTCGTAGCCCCTAAAAAGGCAACAACAACAACTTCTCTGAGTTAAGAGAAATGTTTCAAGTGCTACCAAATATTTATTATTTTGTGTACGGTATTCTTTGTGTTCGGGCACCTTCGAAATGGAGGAAGATTTTAAATGAAACATACAATACGAACCGACCACAATAGCTGAAGTTGTGCCAACGAACGTTGGCACGGCCAACGAGAAATACTGGCCCTGGTGCGCTTTTGTGACGTCAGCAATGTAGTGCTGTTGCACCACTTCCGTTAGGGTTATGTATGACGTGAACATAAACCTTATTGTCTACAAGATGCTGAAATCACAGAATACTTAACCCATATCATATCAGAAAACACGCTGTAAAAAGCATTGACCCAACACAGCCATGGCTTCTGGCAAAACATACATAGTAATTACCGGTACAACTTAAGTCTTACACTGATCAATCTTATGATCCAATACTTAGCCACAATTTACTTATTTATTCATTACTCTAAGTAGAACCAGTAGATCACTTATCTTCAATCGTTGTAGTTGATCACAAGGTAATACTTTTCAGGAGTACCGTATGTTATCTTTCCCAGTCGGAGCTTGTTAATTATGTTGAATTACTTAACGGTTACAAAGCGTTCAGGAAGGTTATGAAAAGCTATGAATAGTGCCGGACAATGTACGGTATGCATGTATAACTCTTATAGTTGAACGATAGGCCTATACATAAATGTATCAAACGCTTTTGTAAAAGAAAGATATTCACGAACATAATATCCTATGGTCTTTGTCTTACTGCCGGTGTGGTAGTCATGTTGTCTTCATCATTGAATCTGTATAAATGCTGGTATTCATTTACGACTTGTCTTCATGGAAGGTATTGATTATGAGTCGTTAGTCGGTGGCGAGTATATTCCGCAGATCTCTTCTATAAACGTATTAATTTCTGTTCCGCCCCTTAAAATAACAATAACTAAGTAATACTTTCACTGCAAGTTTCTTTGATCTAATTATACCGTTACTCAAGTCACTGCTCATGTCCACATAAGTTACTCACAACGAAGGTCACAGGCTCTACAACTCAACGTAATGTACTCGTTGCAGCTATTAAATACACAACAAATCCTTGAATCCTAGTTCGAGTGGATTTTTGTTACGAGTAACTTCAACATGTAAGGTTATCCATAGCTGGCGTAGTTTTGTAAACCTATACAGTATAATTTATCGTGCTTGAAAACACACGGAACATCTACACTGGGTCCATTTCAAGAAGATTGATATAAAATATCGCATTTCTGCTGCTTATGAATTGCTCTCGACTTAAACGTACAAGCACCATCAAGCACTACATTGCCTACTTCACAAAAGGATTATGTTTACGCGCCATGGCCTGTCTTTCTCGTTGGCCGTGGAATGTTGGAGAATGACGTCATCGAAGATTGTAAGGAACGATCGGGGTAGACGCCGTAAGTTGTAAGCACTTGCCAAGTTTGAATGACATTGTGAAATTAACTCTTATTTTTTCAAAATTCTACAACTAATTTCTGAAATCAATATCTTGACACTATAAAATTCTAAAATACAATATCAACGAAATTTACAATAAAAATATGTTCTGACATTTAAAAAAACCTCAAATGAACAAGAAAATCAAGTAAAAAGGAGAACACAAGATGGAGACCAGGCCAGGCCACCTGTTGTAATATAACCTTTGAACTCGCCAAGTCACGCTAGATCAGGTTTCATACAGGTGCGGGGTGTCCTAGGGAGGTTTCTCTGAACACGCGTCTTGTCGGGACTACAAGACGTGACGGCAGATGTTTTGTGAGTCACAGCTGTGACTCAGGTACGTGTTGAGCTGTGGAGTGGTCATTGTGCGTGTCTCCAACAATACCCTCAGACATTTCAATTGTCTTATCACTAGTGGCAGAGTATCTTCGACACGGACGTGTTGCGTTCTCTACATCAGGGCTTCTCAAACTTTTTCTGAAATATCTGGTGCCCCCCCCCCCTTATTCTTCTTTCCTTTCTTAGCACTTCTGGGCTACTTCGCACATAGAAACAACTAGCTCCGTGAAGAACTAAAACCTATTTTCATATTTCATCAACATACAAAATTTCAGTTTGAATGCTTTAATAGATTCGTAGATATTGAGAACCGTCTAAATATTTCGTTTAATCATTGCCCCAGAGGAGTGCGTCAGGCCTCGGCAGCCGGCACAGTTCATATCCTCGCCGCTAGATGGGGGCTTAATATTCCATTCCTGACCCGGTCGGAGACTGGAAGCAGGTTGTGGATTTTCATTTTTTCTAAATATTTCGGATGGTTGCCATGTTGGATTTTTATGTAGGTCTTAGAGTTATGTACTATTACATGAAGATTATTGTGTACGTGTAGTATTCAAACTTCAATCGCATGATTAGGACACAAGAAACGGAAACCAGAATTTTAAATTTTGCACAGATGTCATCTTGTGGTTATGAAAACAAATGAAATAAATTAGACGACAGTGGATTACAATTTGTATAAGCATTTACCGTACCAAGTTTTACTGCGCTCGGATGGTTAAATCGCGAGAAACGTCTATTTAAATATTTATATTTCGCGTCGCCGCCATGTTGGATTTGTGTTCAACAGGTTATTGAAAGCCCCCTAGGTAAACTTATGTCCATAGCCTCTATCAACATACGAAATTTCAGTTTGATTGCTATCATAGATTAATAGATATTGAGAACCGTCTAAATATATCGGATGGTCGCCATGTTGGATTTTTATATATGTAGGCCATAGAGTTATGTACATTTAGATGACGATTTTTGCGTAGGTTCATTATTCAAACATTCACTTCGATCGCATGATTAATACACAAATTAGATGCCAGTGCATTAGAATGTGTATAAACATTTACTGTACCATATTTCACTGCGCTCAGATGGTTAAATCACAAGAAACGTCTAGTAAAATGTTTCACTTTCGCTTGGTCCCACACACTAATACAGCCATCACAATTATTAACACCGGTTATTAGACAGATTCTACTCACACCCAAAGTACACGGAGCTACATGACCGCGTTGTCGCAGCCCCTAAACTGAGGAACCAACCAACCAACCATGTTCGTTTTGTATTCTACAGGTTTTTGGATGTCTCATAGCTGAACTTCTAGTAGTACCCTTTATCACCCTACACAATTTCAAGGTAATATCAGTAATATTTTCTGAGATATACTCGTAGAATGCCGGTAAAATATTTCGCACAGCCGCCATCTTGAGGTTATGTAAAGAATTGAACTAAATTAGTTGCCAGTGCATTACACTGTGTGTATACATAATTGCTGTACCAAGTTTCATTGCGTTTGGATGGTTAAATCGCGAGAAACGTCTAGTTAAAAGTTTCAACTTCGCTTGGCCGCCATGTTCGTTTTGTAGTTAACTGGTTTTTGAAAGTCACATAGATAAACTTCTAGTAGTGCCCTTTATCACCGTACAATAGTATTGGTGTGTAACATCTTTCCACTCGGTTGCTGGATATTTTTGTGGGAGTGATTTTGAAAAATGGGACGAAAGAACGGAAGTGTGCTAGCTGGCAGTGGTGGATCGAACGGAAGTGTAAGACGCACTGCCAACTCGATCGATCGATCCAGCTGGCAGTGATAAGAGAAACAATGAGCGCGCGGTGTCGGAAATTGATACCATGACGTACTCTCGGCCATGAGGAATGTATATGACATACTGAACGGAAAACTCTCATGCGAACTCTAGTGTCAAGTGATGAAACAAAGCACATGGTACATGTTCGAAGTCTTCGTATCAGTAGTTAAATGGTAAAATGCCTTAATATCAAACATTGTAAGTAGTCGGCATTGCCGGTATTATGTTTCTGCACAATGGCTATTCAAATATTAACCCACATAACGGTAATGCAGTCATCGATATAATATAATCGTTGTGGTTATACGAGAATTGAGCAAGCCTTCATGAACTATTGCTGAATACATTCTCTTTACTCACACGAGGGCCTATTCATAAGGCATTTTTAACTCAATTTCACGTAGGAACATTATCGAAACAAGCAAAATATAAATGAAACTTAATTCCGTAATGCAGTATTATTGGAACGTGGAAATAAGTCACCATCTTGTGCACAATATTTACGTAGTCGATATAGCCGTGAGGTTAGCGCCTATGACTATGAATCTAGAGATCTCGGGTTCGAATCCCGGACGGGGTAGATAAGGAATTTAAGGTTATGAGCGGTGTCACGTCTATTAATCTAGTTGATCCATATCGTATACTTTATTTAGGCTAGTGTTGGTGGAAGCTACAAAAATCATCTAATAAAATGAGTTCCGTATTATAAACTACAATATCTGTAAAACACTCCCTTTTACAATAGATTAATATTTGTGCCAATAATAGTAAAAAAATACCGGTGTATCAACAATTTCACGTGAGGTTTCTTCTATGTCAGATGTTACACATCATATGCGACTACTGTAAGGCTCGTAATTTTTACTATTATTATTATTATTATTATTATTATTATTATTATTATTATTATTATTATTATTATTATTATGTATTGCATCACGCATATAAAATTTGAACAAGTTATATTTCTATGAGAATTGTCATCTTTCAGTATTCAAGAGACACCTTACCAGGGCATTATTGGCAGGTGTAAGTGACAATTAAAGAGGATTACGATATCGTGGCAAGTACCTACATGGACAATTTTCGTGTAGCTTTATTGTAGATTATAGTTTGTTAAATTTAAATTTCAGAGCAATTATTGTTACTATACATCTTAACTACACGTAGAAAAAGACAGCTTTATCAAACAAAAACTTCGGTGCAAGGGACTATTTTTATGTAACCACTTTTTTAATATAAAAATATGCAATAACTCGAAAACTAATGAAGCTACTTAATTATAAATTAGAATAATAGATGCCAGTAAGTGGTTAAAATTTGGTAACGTTCTGATGAAAACGGTGATAGCTGAAAAACTCAGTCACATCTTCCCTTAATGATTGTTGGTCATGATGTATTTTTATATAAGAGAGTGGTTTAATCAATCTCTCTCCCTCACAGGAAGAGTTTCCACAATATGTGCGATTAACGAAAGTTGTTGTTGTTGTGGATTCATTTAGGGGTTTTGCGACATCGTGGTCATGTAGCCCTGTGTACTTGGTTGTGTGTTGAATCAGTCTATAATTCGAGTAATTGTGATGGCTGTACGAGTGTAGTAGCCCTATGTATCTGAAATTGGATTTGAATAGGAGGCTGCTATGGTCTTAATTATTTACGTTACATCAAGAATTTGCTTGGAGTAGAAGTGGGAAAAGCAAGAAAAACCTCTACTAGGATGGCTGAGGTAGAAATCGAAATCGAACCCCCCTGTATTCCCTCACGAGGGTGAGTGAACCCCATTCTAGCCCTCGGACTAGAATTACATTCTTTGGCAGATTCGGGAATCTAACTTTGACCTCCCCGGTAACAGCCGAGAATGCTAGTCACTATACCACAAGTTGGAAGCATTTAAAGAGAGAAATGTGACTAGAATTCATTATGTTCCTGGTTTGTACTACCTGGTGTAATCGGTAAAATTATAGATGCTATATTTAACGATAGGGTCTATATACGGTATAAGTGAAGAAAATGTTCATATAAACACATTCTTCTTTGGTCGTTTTGGCCACCTATTGACCACGGTGCTTGTGCTTTAGCTGTTGCCTGCCACTTCTGGTGTTTTTGGTGAATTGTTTGGCGGCTGCTTTTATGCTGAAATGTTGAGAATTTCTATTGGACCATTAATCTTTCATCTTCTTGCTGAACTCTCTCTTATGTTCCTCGGACCATTTCCTGGACGCGTTGTGTTGAACTTCAGTGATGGATGTGAGGAATGACCTAGTTTCAACTGACAGACGGTAGCGACTCCTGTCATTTATTGTGTCTTGCTGAATATTAAGTTCAGCAAGATCCTTCTCAACTTATTTGATCCACAAGGAGCCAGTTGCTTTACCCTTCTTGGCAAGCTTGAAGACAGCCTGTGGTGGTCTATTATGTACAGGTGGCCGTAGAAAGCCAGGCATGTCCTTCTGATGGCATCGGTGAGGTTTTCCTGGTGAATGTTGAGTTCACAATTTGTTTTGTACCATCGTCTTCCATCTGGTAAGATCCTTGGTCCCATTATTTTCCGCAAGAATTTCTTTTCCTGTACCTCGAGGGCCCTTCTTAGTTAGAAACAGGCACTCAGCTGCGTAGCGGATTGATGGCCTGACTACTGCATTATACTCGTAGTGGCTTAGTTTGACATTTATCGACAGATGTTTCGAGGAGTACAAATAAACATGTTATTATTATTATTATTATTATTATTATTATTATTATTATTATTATTATTATTATTATTATTATTATTATTATTATTTCATGTCAATGTATCTAAGAGTGTCTAAGAGTGTGCAAAAGATAATGGCTCGAGTATCTTCTGATTTCATTAACTCGTACTGCCATGTCAGTGAGGCACTTTAGCTGACAGATAAGCGCTCTCACCATATCATGTCGGACACATTGGTCCAGTTACCTCATGACTCCGGAGATATATATTCCATCCTGCATGCCTCTAAAAGGAATGTGTTTTGAAATACAGACTTACTTTCTCCGGACCACTTTCAAACACCTTACGCATCTCGACCTAAAGCACTTGACATCGGGATGTACGGAGTTGAGGATGAGGCGAGATGAGTATCTATGTGGTGAATGGATTATTAAGGTCAGATGCCCTTCCTGACGCCCACGTCACCACAAAAGTCAATGAATATACCTTACATAGTATAGTACAAATATTATAAGAATGTAGATCAATATAGGCTAGATGTTGTTGATTCATTTGAGGTCTGTGACATCGTGGTCATTCATCCCCGTGTAGTTAGGTGAGTGTCCAATTTTGTCTGATAATCTGTGTTATTGTGATGGCTGTTTTAGTGTGTGTATGTGTAATTCAGGAGAGGGGAAGGAGGCGACCGTGGTCTTAAGTTAGGAACCAACCCGTCATTTTCCTTGAGTAGAAGTGGGAAACCACGGAAAACCAATTCCAAGATGGCTGAGATGTGAATCGAAACCCCCCATTCTCAGTTTTGCTTCACGAGGCTGAGAGTACCCCGTTCCAGCCAATATATACAGGATGTTAGGGGAAAAGTTTCCTATATTTACAGAAGAGTTAGTATGCAACAAAAGAAGTAAAAACAATCCTATCAACATTGGTCGTAAACTTAATATTTTGTGAGTTATGGTTCTCTTTTGTCCGAGCACTTTGGCACGAAACAAATGAGAATAAATTATTCGAGGAGCATAACTTGCACAATGTTTTCTCATTTGTTTCGTGCCAAAATGCTCGAGTTAACTGCTACTGAGCGCTAGAGGAACTCTGCACTAGTTGTTGATCGGCATATTTGGAAAAAAAATATCAACTCCATCTATCAACAGGGGCAGAAGACCTCGTAGTTCCGCCCCTAAAAACAACCAAAAAATAACTAACTATTCCATCAACAATCGCTGAGTCTCCTCCTTCCGAGGAACCCATTTATGTATTCAGTAATGCATTTGAACCACTAAATCAAGACTAGATATTCGTCTATTATAAGTACCGGTACTGTTTTCGATATTATGGTGATCTCGCACGCTTATACTAGTGGGGTAAGTGTGCTTGCACTTATTACCATAGTAACTAGATGTTGGAAATGCATCTATGTAACACGCTTCAACAAGTGAGAAATATGTGCATGGGCGCCCGCAAAGGGGACCGTGCCCCCCTCCCCCCTCTCTCTCTCTCTCCTGGAATCCCAATAATATTTCGATTATTGGTTGGTTTCTCAGTTTAGAGGCTGCGACAACGCAGCCATGTACTCCTGAGTACTTTGGTTGTGTGTAGAATCTGTCTGATAACCGGTGTTAATTGTGATGGCTGTCTGTTATCTGTAATTCCGGTAAGGACTGCAGACAAGCAATTTCAAGTAGTTCCTGCTTTTGCTACCAAATGCTACTGTCAACGACACCTAGCTGCGAACTTCATTCATTCATTCATTCATTCATTCATTCATTCATTCATGCATTCATTCATTTATTTGCAATTGGGGGTGTGTCCCCCGGTGGCAAATTGGATATACATAAAAAATAAATAATTATACATAATAATTCAATAACAAATAAACTGGAGTATTTACACAAATAGTCAGTCTTTTCTTAAACACACCTATATGTTTGGGGAAAGGCTCTAAGACTGCGGCAGGTAGAGAGTTCCAATTATCAATGGCACGGTTTACAAAAGAATATTTACCATAATTTGTTCGCTGTGGTCGGCCCTTAACTTTGAAAGGATAATCGCTCCTACCCATGTAAGTGGGCTTTCCCATACGTTTGTTAAGCTCACCCCATGCTGGTTGATTTGTATACGTGTTGTACATAGCGCAGAGTCTAGATTTCATCCTCCTAGCCTCAAGTGATTCCCACCCAAGTTTCTTTAACATACGGCACACACTGCTCCTGGGATTAAAGTCACTGAGCACAAATCTAGCGGCCTTTCTTTGTATCATTTCCAACTCATTTATGAGCCCTACTTGATATGGATCCCAAACCGCCGAGGCGAATTCCAGAATAGGTCTTACAAGTGACAAATATCCTAATTCTTTAGCAGAGGTACTACTTCCTTTTAATACCCTCATTACAAAGTGCAGGGATTTGTAAGCTTTAGAAACTACACATATACTCCATGTTTTTGCAAGAATCTTCTTCTACAAGTATCTCCAAGCCAATGTTATATTGAAAATCTTGCCTTCGCACTTTCCCTATCTTTAAGAGACTACATTTTCTTGTGTTGGCTACTAGATGCCACCGCAACCGGCACCTTGCAGCGAACGTTGGAACTTAATAGAGCGTTAATCAAATCTAACCTACAAATTTAGCTTCTAACAATTGTAGTTAGTGGAAGGTTCTTTTACATGCCATAAATCTATGACATGGGCCCGCCGGCTTTAATTCCCCTCCGAAGGAAGGTAGGCTATACTGAGGGATTTTTTACGCTCTCAAACCTTCCGATGACTTCGGCAGGGTTGGAACATGCGATCTTGGGCATAGAATCTCAGCATGCTACCAACTACGCCACCGAAGCCGCCAATATTTCGATTGTTCATTGTCAAACAGTTTATTTCATAAATTGAATACATTGATTTCTCATCATCACCTAGTGACAGGTTAGGTAATGAAATGAAGAAACATATTACTTGGCCCCCTCCTGGAAAGAAATCCTGCAGGCGCCCATGAATAGTGTGCTTGCACTTGTTGCCATGACAACTAGATGTCGACCATTTGAGTGTCGTCTCAAAACTCACGAGTCTTAAAAATCACGAGTCTCAAAATTCACGAATTTCAAGATGAGGGTTAGTAAAAGTAGGTTCTAGCCGGTTTCTGTACCTGGGCCAGTCTCGAAACTCACGAGCCAATTTCTTCTTTGAAAACACAAAATGACATCCTCCATGATTCCAATGAAGTTTTTTTAGGCCTGCTTGATGTCACCAAGCAGAATGGCTGAGTTAGGCTAAACTTGAAGAATTTGGTTTGTGGTATGTTGATAATTCCCAGGCAGTGTGAGTTACCGTACAGCTCATACTTCCTGGGTTATCGCAGGCACGTGCTCTCCGGAGTCGTGAATTTTGAGACTATTTGTTACTAATTTTAGCTCGTGAGTTTTGAGACTTGCGAGTTTTGAGACGTAACCGGAAATTTGTCCACGCTTATTCCAGATAGACTTCCAGCCCAGAATCATAATGTTAACACTAATTCAAAATAGACCTCCAACCCAAAACATTTTTATGCTGAAATAATATCACTCTTTCAATACAACATGATAGCTCAACATAATGGCATGTTTTACTAATGAATACGGCTCGGTATGTTTTCACATGTACTTTCTATTGCAAGTACGTCGAATCTATTCGTATTTTGCCGAGATATAACAAGAGCATATTCCCATGGGGAAGCCGAATACAACTTATCCGATACATTCAACACACACTTCACGACACGGAGTTGGTGACCAAGATGTCCCACGCCTCTGAAATTATTTAACAACATCAACAACAAACAACTGCACATTGAAAGCAATTTCTTACCTGAATAAAAATATTTTAGTTAATTGTCTGCGACATGGTGATTTCTGAGACGTTGTATTTAATGAGCGACGAGTGCCTGTAGATGCTGTGAAAGGTTCTACTCATAGGGTCAGTGCTGTTGTTCTTACTCAGTTTTTTTTTTGTCGTGTAGCCTCCTGAGAGGCCGAGTGCAGGTCTTTCTAGTCGACGCCCGTGGGCGACCTGCGCGTCGGGATGAGAGATGGAATGGATGAAGATGAATGAAACTGGGCAAGGATGTGGAAGGAAGTGGCCTTGGCCTGTCAGAAGGTACTGTCCCAGCATTTGCCTGGTGTTGAAAATGGGAAACCACGGAAAACCATTTCAAGGACAGCCGACGGTGGGGCTCGAACCCACGCGTCTACCGAGTCAGCAGAGAGCTTGGCCCCTTGACCTAACGCTGCGCTTTAGCCCGCGTAGCCACTACTGTCGGGTTCTTACTCAGTGAGGAAAGCAAACTACCTCAAACCTCACCTTGCCTAGTACGCCTCATTATAGTTAACCCATGTAGGTTAACTTATGGCGGTGCTTTTTAAGGATCCAACCAGCCTTCGGGTCGACTACGTAACAGACAGACAAATTAAAATTAACTGTCAATCCCTAAGAATATAATCTTTATGATATAAATGGTACCTCGACATGCTAATTGATCCCTTGAAAACTGCTTCTGCTATGGGTGTTGATATGTTATCGGAAATTCGAAAGTTTCTACTCGTTGTTGCAAATTTATGTACGGTAATTAATTATTCAATGGCATAAGATGCTCTCTTACTAAACATGCATGTTTATAATGTAGTCTATATAGTGAATTGTGTATTTGTGAAAGTGTATTAGGCTATTTGACTATTCATGCATTCTAAAAGTTTAGGCCTACAGTACCATGATATTGACCTCCTAAAATAAATAGGCTTTCCATCAGCGTGATAATCGTTTGAAAACTCATTTTGTATATAGAAGTTGTAATTTATACAGAGTATTACAAATACACGAAGATACACAGCCAGCGACAAGTCTTCCGTCTGCGGCGCATTATCAACGTGAGGTGACCAGACGTCACCTCTGGAGTCGGGCCAATCAGAGTGCAGATCAAGGATAAGCAATGGCACTGGATCGGGCACACGCTGAGGAAGCCGTACGAGGCTGTTGAAACGGTGGAGTTGGAATGGAATCCTCAAGGGGCCAGAAAATATGGCCGAGCAAAGAAGACCTGGAAAAGGACGGTCAAAAACGAAGCCGCAGAGGTGGGCAAGTCCTGAAACGAAGTGAAGAGCTTGGCTAGGAACCACAATAGGTGGAAGAGTTTCGCCAAAGCCCCATGCTCCACAGCGAACGAAAGGAACTAACGAGTCTATGGTGACACGTCCTGACAGAAAAAAGTTGAAATTGCGAAGTTTGTCACAACGTTGTTGCGAAGATAATAGCACCTTTACGAGCATCGGGGTAACCGACATTGACCTAGCTTTAGTAAAGCTATAGGGCCCCGTGGTGTAGGGACACCACCTGCCTCTCACTTTGAAGGCACCGGGTTCAATTCCCTGCTCCGTCGGGGATTTTAGAAACTGACGTGAGGGCTGAAACTGGGTGCTCTCAGTCTTGTGAGGACAATTGCATGTCTGTCTGATCATAGAGCCAGCGCCCAGGTCAAGAAACCAAAGTAAACGGCCTAGAGGACACATCATGCTGACCTCGCATCACGCCGTAATCTGCAGGCCTATTGGCTAAGCAGCGGTTGCTCTGTACGCCAAGGTCATTCATAAGCTGTACAGTAGCGATAACCATTGCATTTTATACGACTATATAGGGACGGAGTGTCATTGCGCCAGCCGTGCCGTGCTCTGAGTGGTGCTGCGGAGCGACCTAAAACAAAAGACCCTGTAGCATAGAAGTGCCTCTTTTTTTTAGCACTGAAGAGACCTACGTAGTTTGTTGCTGTTGATTCATTTAGGGGCATTGCGTGATCGTGTTACCCCGTGTACTTGGATGTACTGTTTGTGGACTCTATCTGGATAACCTGTGTAATGACACAGAAATCTACGGTACCTGCTGTCATTGTGTACTTCCGAGCAACGAGATTTCGTTTATCAACTTGCTTCATATCAAGGCATACGGGCTGCTGTGACATCATACAAACTGATGGTTGCATTGGACGCGAGTGAGACGTAGTACAGTTTACGCCACGGGTTTTGGCCGGTCCACAGTGGGTCAACATCAAAATCTAGGAGGACAAAATTATTTATTTTCATAATTAAAAAATCAAAATTAATTACTTCTACTGCATTCTCATGCAATTGCCGCTCACTATTCTGGGATATAAACGCATCTTAGTGTAAATCTGTCACCACTGTTCAAGCAGTCTGAATTGGAGGGTGAATGTAAGTGGCTGTGGTTTGGTTGTCTTTGTGGTTAGTGTGATGCTTTAAAATGGAACATGCAGCTGACGGTATGATCTTTGTAACGGGTTTCAGTTATTAACGGACCTAATTGTTACGTAATTTTAGTTCTATTTGCATTATATAATATTTAACCTTTTTTAAAAATTATATTTTCACTTAGATTTTTAGTATGCCGCGTCACTCTGCGTCACTTTCTACTTAATGTTAAAATGTAGATAAAGTCTTGTAGTTTACGCCTGTTATAAGATTTTTTTGCATCTTTTTGCAACTTACTTAGTTATTTTACGTTTTAGAAGATGCCGCGCATCCAGTTCTCACACGTTTACAACGGGTTGAAGCACTGGGTTCGACGTTTATGTCAAAAGTGGAACTTTGTGACTTTGTTAAAAGTAAATTATGGGTAGAAAATTGTTCTGAAGAGATAACTGAATGCTCTTTCCAACTCTTAGTCATAGACAATTTCTTGCATGTGTAGACGTAGCTTAAAAAGGCCTTAACTGATGTTTATTATGAAGTAAACAAATTATATAGGTTGCTTTCACTCTATATTCATGATTAAAACGTAAAAATAATTTTGTCCCCCTAGATTTCGATTTTGACCCATTGTGCGGTGGCCGTGAGAGCTCGCGCATTAAAGTGAGTTTAACAGTCTAGCAGTTGACAGGCGGCTGACAGGAGATGATGAGAGCATGTGCTCCTGGAGTCCCGCCGGCTGGTTGGAATTTTTATCTTCAGTCCATCATTTCGACCACTACTAAAAATGAAAATGTCACCATACCCAGCAAACGATACGAGTGTACGGTAATTCACCTGACCTGCGTAATAAACCCTCAAACTGAACCTACAGTATTATTTCACAAGTTAGGCCGGAGTTTGACAGAGTTTGAATCAGCAGCTGAGATACGCAAACAGCTGATGTGTTATGCATCTCGTGTAGCACAGTGCATCGGGGGAGGGGCTGATGAGAGGGACCAATCCCCAGAGACAAATAATAAAAATATGAAATTTGTTAAAGTTTTTAATTTTGAGGAAAGCCAATCATCGGGTTGGTGACAAATTGTTGGATTATATAATTTTTACTTACTAATTTGAATTTATTTTTACTCATGTAAAATACTGTATTTAGCGTTATCCTTATTTAACACTTTACTCATTGAATGAGCAAAATGGTCAGCTGTTCAGTTAGCCAGTGGGGTGGCAGTGAGATGGGTGTGGCATTATCTTTCCTCATCCCATTCCAAAATGGGGTAACACTAAAAAATATACACTAGTGAAAATAATGCTTTCCAACTTGTCAGTTGTCATTCTGTTAGTACCGAGTGTGAGTGCCATTTTGGAAAGTGAATAGAGCTTACACTTTTTAATCGTTCTTTCACTCACCATAGGACGCGCCACCGGCGTATGGTTATGCATAATCAGCTTCCGGTTTAGTAGTCACGTAATGGAAGCAATGGAACTGTGTACTACAATTTTCATTGCATGTAACTGAGCAAATTGTTGTTGTTAAGAAAAATAAAAGTTGTAAAATTCACCAAGAATGATATGATCTTCATCTGCTTACAATGAGAGAGCTCTACTTGTGTTTATTCCTTATGTACGAGGGGCGCACCATATTGTTTTACGCTTTATTTATTTTTTTCTACCTAATTAATTACATTACTCATCAGTTGTTACGTCCACCTTATTAACATAATCTCCATGTAGTTTTATGCACTTTTGCCATCGATGTGTCAGTCTCTCCAGACCTTCCTGAAACAATTTTTTCGGAGTGCTGCGTACCCACGCCCTGACAGCTGTGTCCAGTTCTGCAAAATTCCTAAAACGGCGATCGTGCAATGGAGGCATAGGGGCAGTCCACCGCCAAAGAAATGTCGAACTGTGCCATCAGTTGTGGCAAGCGAATGGCGACATTGTTCTGGGACACAAAGGGCATCGTCCTAATTGACTGGCTGGAATTGGGGGCCACGATTAACAGTGCAGCAAATATGGCAACCCTTAAGCTCTTACGTCGTGCCATTCACACTAAGCGTCCAGGAAAATGTGCTAAAGGTGTGCTTCTGCAACATGACAATGCCCGCCCCCACACTAGCCGCGAGACCACCGTTGTCATTGATCAAATTGGATTCACGGTGCTGCCACACCCACCATACTCTCCCGACTTGGCACCAAGTGATCACCACCTATTCGGGAACATGAAGAAACCTCTGGACTCAGCTGTCAAGACATGGGTACGCAGTCTCCGAAAGAATGGTTTCAGGAATGTCTGGAGAGACTGACACATCGATGGCAAAAGTGCATAAAGTTGCCAGAAGATTATGTTGAGAAGGTGGACGTAACAACTGATGTGTAAAGTACTTCATTTGGGTAGAAAAAATAAAGTGTAAAATTAGTAAGCCTCTCCTAATAATGATGCTACATGTCAGCTAACGTTGTGCCGCTTACAACACTCATCGTCTCTAAATGTTGTACATTTTGCCGTCAATTTACAACAGATTATGTTTGAAAATTTATCAAGATCGTGACGAAGAAAGTGATTCTCCAAATGGAAGATTGTATTTAACTTAATGCACGTCGTATAATTTTGGTGAGTTTTTTTCCACAGAATATCTTGAGACCGTAGTAGGCACACAGCTTATGAAATTTAGTTTTCTGGAAACTTGTCTTAAATTATTGACTAAAATATTTCTAAAGGGCAATCCATACCTCCATTAGAAGGTTTCGGTCTTCATAATTCATGCAAAATGAGGTTCGTTAGTTTGTGTAATTGAGGCCATAAACCCTTCTACCCTTTCAGTGCTTACCATACGGTAGCCTACTTTACATAGACTAGGGTGACGATGTAAATGAGCAGTTTTTAAATTTTGTCGCTAGTTGTTTGGTATAGTAACTTCAAATTTTCCATGTTTTCCGTACTGAAAACAAGTCACGGTTGGGTTTTAATATGGAACCGCATGTGTTGCAATACCTGGAATATGTATATAATTATAAGAAGATTGTATTAGAATACCCTCAGCTCCAAATCTCGGATAACCAGAGATTGGGACGAGAGTATTGTTTATTTCAACCAACACCTGATACATGTGATTATTACACTGTTAACATAAAATTTAAAAATAAGTCACAAACTTACAACTAATTTACATTGTAAACAATTAATAAGACACTAACAATGACTATTAATTACGAACTAACTTAATTTTATCCTAGTTGATACAGAGAGGCTCTCCTTTACTTCAACTAATTATAATTATAATAAATTATAAGAAGATTGTTGGTTAAATAAGTGTTAATGTACCGTATAGGCTAGAATAAATAAATAAATGTTAAAGAAGAAAGGATGAGTATTTGGTAAATGTTACCGGTACGGCGTAGCCTATAACTCGTATGGGCAATAGACAGACTGAAAGTAAAGGATGTGAACGAAAGATTCAAGAAGAGTATAAACGAAGGACTAATCAAAACCCCTAAACAAACTTCAATTGCAGTCGAATGGGCACTTTTGAAGAATGAAATAACAAAATCGGCAGAAGAAACATTGGTAGGAAAGAAAGAATAGGTAGAAAACCGTGGATCACTCAGGATATACTAGAATTGATGGATGAAAGGCAGAGATGAAGACGGGAAAGCAGAATACAGACGTCTGAGAAATGAGGTTAACAAGAAGTGCAAGGAAGCGAAAGAAGAATGGTTGAAAGAGAAATGTACAGGTATAGAAAAGTGTCTGAAATTAGGAAAAGTAGACACAGCTTATCGACGGATTAAGAATACTTTTGGGGAAAAGAAGACTAAGTGCTGTAATATTAGGGACACAAATGGAAAGCCTCTAACAGATAGGGAAGAAAAGGTTGAGAGATGGAAAGCTTACATAGAGTGCTTGTATAAGGGAAAGGAGATTGAGAATCATGTAATGGAAAGGGAGGAGGAAATTGATGAGGATGCAAAAGGAGATTTAATATTGAGATCAGAATTTGACAGAGCATTAGAGGACTTAGGCAGGAACAAAGCACCAGGCATAGATGATATACCGATTGAGTTGCTACACTGCATAGGAGATGAAGGTCTGATCAGGTTATTTCACTTGGTGTGTAGGATTTATGAGACAGGTGAGGTACCCCCTGATTTCAAGAAGAATGTTACCATCCCTATACCAAAGAAAGTGGGAGCTGACAGATGTGAAGATTACCGTACAATCAGCTTGATTACTCATGCTTCAAAGATCCTGTCTAGAATAATTTACAAGAGGATTGAAAGCCAGATAGAAACGGAGTTGGGTGAAGAGCAGTTTGGTTTCAGGAGAAATGTAGGAACAAGGGAAGCTGTACTAAGTCTTAGGCTGATTTTGGAAGGTAGAATAAGGAAAGATAAGAGAACGTTCATGGCATTTGTAGACAGAAAAGGCTTTTGATAACGTTGATTGGACTAAATTGTTTGACATTTTGAAAACGATTGGAATAAAGTACAGGGATAGGAGGGTGATATACAATCTATACAGAAACCAGACAGCAGTCATTCGAGCTGAAGGATATGAGAGAGAAGCTGGTATTATGAAAGGTGTAAGGCAAGGCTGCAACTTATCACCCATACTTTTCAATCTTTACATTGAACAAGCAATGAAGGAAATCGGAGAAAAATTTAAAGTGGGAGTGAAGATTCAAGGAGAAATAATTTCAACTCTGAGATTTGCTGATGACATCGTCATCTTGGCCGACAAGCCTGAGGATTTGAATGAGTTTTTGAATGGTATGGATTCCGTCTTACGGAAGGACTTCATGATGAAAATTAATAAATGTAAAACAAAAATACTGGAATGCAGCCGAAATAAATCAGAAACCTCTATGGAGATCAAATTGGCAGGTGAAAAGCTGAAGGAAGTAGGAGACTTCTGTTACTTAGGAAGCAGAATAACCAGTGATGGACGAAGCAAAGAGGATATAAAAAGTAGGTTGGCTCAGGCAAGGAAAGCCTTTCTACAAAAAAGGAATCTGTTGACATCGAATATAGATTTAGGTATTAGGAAGTCATTTTTGAAAGCCTTTGTCTGGAGCGTGGCGCTCTATGGAAGTGAAACTTGGACTATTGGTGCAGCAGAAAAGAGGAGAATTGAGGCATTTGAAATGTGGTGTTACAGGAGAATGATGAAGATCAGATGGGTAGATAAGGTTACAAACGAAGAGGTATTACGGCGAGTGGGAGAGGAGAGATGTTTCTGGCGACTGCTAATGAAGAGAAGAGATAGGTTGGTAGGACACATACTAAGCCACCCAGGAATAGCAAGCTTAGTTATGGAAGGAAGGGTCGAGGACAAGAACTGTAGGGGTAGACCAAGGTTAGAATATGTTAAACAGATTGCCTCGGATGTAGGGTGTGGTAGCTATGTAGAGATGAAACGATTAGCTCAGGACAGGGAGGCATGGAGAGCTGCATCAAACCAGTCAAAAGACTGAAGACTCAAACAACAACAACAAGTTAATGCATAATATTTAATTTAATTTTTTTAAATCGAGTTTACCCTCCAGGGTGGTGGCTCCCACGGACTCAGCGAGGGAACTCACCCCTACCGCCATGTTCAGACAGTGTCCTAGAGCTGGGAACATCTAATCGGAGTGGATACAACTGGGGAGGTGGGATTAGCACTTCGCCCAGGCGGCCTCACCTGCAAAGCGAACAGGAGCCTCATGAGGGAAGGGAATGGAAGGTTAGGATGGATAGGCAAGGAAGAGGGAAGGAGGTGGCCGTGGTCTTACAGTAGGCACCATCCTGGCATTTGCCCGAAGACGAAGTGGGAAACCACGGAAAACCACTTCGAGAATGGCGGAGGTGGGAATCGAACTCCCTCAACTCATTTGGACCACCCGAGGCTGAGTAGACCCCGTTCCAGTCCTCATACCACTTTTCAAATTTCGTGGCAGAGCCGGGAATCGAACCCAGGACCTCCGGGGCGGCAGCTAACCACACTGACCGCTACGCTACGGAGGCGATTAAATGCATAATATACCATTTTTTTTACCGTATGGCTTTAAGTGCCGGGAGTGTCCAAGGACTTGTTTGGCTCGCCAGTTTGTAGCTGCTTCTAGGGGGACACCCAATGGGTGAGCTACACGTACCGTCGCGTGTGGAGTGTTGTCTGGGGAGGAAAGTTTGAATGTAAGGACGAGGATTTGGAAGGTAGCGGCTGTGGCCTATAGTTAGGGACCAACCCCGGCATTTACCTGGAAGGAAGATGGGAAACCACAGAAGACCATCTTCAAGGTTGCCGGCGGGGGGATTCGAACCTCCTTGCCTCCCGGATGTGAGCGACTGCCAGCAGCCATGCCGTAACGACCACGGCTAACTCACCCGGTAATATACCAATATAACAACCGGATAGCAACTGATTATTATATAATCACATATAACATATTAAATTGGCACCAATTAATGCAATATTATAGTCCAAGATGTGTTAGACCACTGCCGTTTGAAATGTGCAAATCGCACACTTTGTAGACAAGCCGTTTGTTATGGTCCTTTCTGTTGTGAAGTTTTACAAACTACTCTTACAGGTGACACTTGTGTTTGGAATATTCAAGAAAGGCCAACCCTTATTTCATAAGTTGAACACCTGAAAGCAAAACTACAATCCGAAATAATAAAGAAAATAATCACGGACGAATCATTGCCATTGAAAATCAAATGGAGATTCGTGGACCGAAGGTTTGCTATGCATAAGCTTCGGGGCCATTTTAACACGTGGAAGCTCTATAGTGCTGGCTGCGTGGCTCAGCGGTAACGTTCTCGCTTGCTGTTCTCAAGGTTGCAGGATTGAATCCTGGCGCAATCAGCTGGCATTTGAGGGTGCGGAAATGCGAGGGAGCCGTGTCAGTATATTTACTGGCACGTTTAAGAGCCTCTTCTGGGGAAAATTCCGGCAGCCCAGCGTCTCTAAAAGACGCAGTAGTTAAAAGGGACGTAAAACCAATAACATTAATGGAAAGTGAATAATATAGTGTTAGTTTTATTGCTGTTTCAAGTTAAACTTTAGTTGGAAACTGTGGTCTATTAATATGTATACAATGTTGGAGAATACTAAGAGCCAGATAATTTCGCGAAGAAAACTGGACTTCATAATTTAACATCAAGATTTTTTATATTTTTTTAGCGGCTTCGGTGGCGTAGTTGGTAGCATCCTGAGATTCTATGCCCAAGATCGCGGGTTCAAACCCGGCCGAAGTCGTCGGATTTTTTTAAGAGCGTTAAAATCCTTCAGTATGCCTTCCTTCGGAGGGGAAATAAACCAGGCGGTCCCATGTAATAGATTTATGGCATGTAAAAGAACCTTCCACTAATTAAACGTGTAAAGCTAGATTTGCAGGTTAGATCTCGTTGAAACGCTCTATCAAAGTTCCAATGGTAGCGAAAGTTGGAACTACTTGAAATTGAACGGAACTTGTAGCTCACCCTTTGGGTGTCCGCTTGAAGCAGCTACAGCCTCTGGCGAGCCGAACATGTCATCGAACACTCCCGGCACTAAAAGTCATACGCTAAGCTAAACTAAACATTTTTTAAAATATTTCGATCATTTACATATTGATAAGTGCGAATACAACATATCAAATGCTAATGAAATCAAATAGGAGGTTTCGAAACTTCGGGATCGTATATTTTCTTTCATTGATTATTATGTCTCATTATCTCCGAGGCCTCACCCCCCACCCAATGTAATTTTAACTCAGCTCATCCCCCTCCAGAATCAAACCCTTGTTAAGCCACTGCTCAGCCCTCTATACACAACACGAACACAAGGAACTGCAAGTACTGTACAAGCTGGAAGTTTGCTTTAGATCAGGGGTCTCCAAACTACGGCCAGAGGGCCACATCCGGCCCGCGGACAGATTTTGTCCGGCCCGCGGAGAGCTAGCATACTTGAAAACTCCTTTTAGAGAACATATATTTTTATAGCAAATTAAATTTAGTTTACTGAAGTATTCTAATTTTATGTTGAATAATTATTAATATGACATCTACATTGATATGGTCATGGGCTAACTACTCATAACATTGTTGTAGGCTTATTGTTATTGTTTTTGTGATAAGTTGGATAAAGAAACACAGAATTGTAATGAGTAAAGACATGTATAACATGCAGACATATGAAATACTAATGAGATTTATGTAATTGAGATTTTCCACTGACCATAGTTTGTAGTTGTGGACTAATTTTACTTGTACCAATTATTAAAAGAGATTTAAGATGCTCATCAGTTAATTTAGATCTGTAACCATTTTTTGTGTACTTCATTTTGGAGAAGGTCTTCTCACACAAATAAGTAGTACCAAAAACAGAAAACAGCCCACGAGCAAATTTATGCAAATTATCAAATTGTGTCAGTGGAAGACTCTTATAAAATCCCAACAAAGATGAGTTTTGATATTTGTTCTTAATTATATCACTGCACTGTAGTTCAATCATTTCCATTTGAAGTTCCGGGGCTAGGGTTTCAATGTCAGTATCAAAAGGATCCTGAAAAATCTTAATTTGATTCGCAAAGGCATCGAAGTCCGAGAAACAAGTATCAAAATTTATTTTTAAAGCACTCAAAGTTTCGATTGCAAAATCGATAGGAAACTCAGTCTCAGTGGTGTGGCTGAATATTTCACATGTTTTAAAATGTGAAAAACATTTACTTCGTAGTTGTGATTGAAACAGTATCAATTTCTTCCGGAATGATTTGATATTAGTGTATAAATCAGGAAGATGCTGGTTTTCTCCTTGCAATCTCAAATTCAGTTCGTTCACATGTTTTGTCAAATCAACATTGAATGCTAACTTCCACAGCCATGCGTTGTTTTGTAATTCAGTAAGAGGGCGATGCTTTTCATTCAAAACAAATTCGATCACTGCTCAAAGTTCAAAAAAGCGCTGAAGGACTTTCCCACAACTAAGCCAACGTACGGCAGTATGATAAGGTAAGTCATTTTCTCCAATCTCTTCAATAAATTGTCGGAATTGTCGGTGATTCAGCCCAAAAGATCTCATAAAATTAACAGTTGATATGACTGGTTTCAGAACTTCAGACATATCCAAACATTTTCCGCACAAAGACTGTTGATGAATGATACAATGTAAGACTAATGGTTTTGAACCACCGTCATTTTCTACAGCCTTTGACACAAGAGCGACCACTCTTTTATCTTTCCCACTCATGTTTTTGCCTCCATCAGTTGTAATACATTTCAAGTTTTTCCATCGAAGGTTCTTTTGATTAATGGCCCTTTCAACTCCTTTAAAAATATCTGTACCAGTAGTTGTGCCATGAATACTATACATATCAAGAAGTTCTTCATGCACTTCATAGCTTTTATCTACTCCTCGAATATAAATCAACACCTGAGCAGTATCTGACACATCCGTTGACTCATCCAAGGCCAAAGAAAACCACTCAACATCTCCATTTTTGTCGAACAGTTGAGAGGATATATTTTCAGCGATGTTTTCTACCCTTCGAGCCACAGTGTTTGCTGACATACTGACAGTTTTTAATAAATTTACCTTTTCAGGGCACATTTCTTCGGCTGCTGCAATTATGCATTCTTTGATCATTTCTCCATCGGTGAATGGTTTTCCACGTTTTGCAATTTCAAGAGCCACACGAAAGCTGGCACGAGTTGCAGCCTCTTGTTCGGTTTTGAGTTTTGTAAATGAAGATTGCTGCGATTTCAATCCGCGCTTCATAGCTTCGAATTTTTCTGTCCGCAAACTTCCTGTATATTTTGAGTAATTTTGAAAATGTTTTGTTTCATAATGACGTTTAATGTTATATTCCTTGGGAACGGCTATGCTTTCATTGCAAATCAAAAATAGCGCCTTGTTACTGGACTCAATTACGAAATACTGAATGTTCCACTCATCTTTGAATTTTCTGCATTCACTATCAATTTTTCGCTTCTTTTGCATACTACTAAATCACACACAAAAGCAACAATTCAAATCAAAATACTGTTACAAAGATGTCTTAAACTTAAACACGCACAAACACGTTTTAAGGAGGTACGCACTATTTTATTTCACAACAGTGTCATAGGAACTGACTTGTGGTTGCGCAACTAGCCTTCTTATATATTCCAATTACTGCCATCTAGAAGTGAGTGGAAGACACCAGAACTCTCTCGAACCAACGAGATTACTCTGTACGTGCTATTAGCGCCATCTGTTAGCGATAGAAGGTACTACCTATTTCCGCTTGTGTCCACCAGATGTCGTGTCACGTTACTCCTCATAGCTCGTACTCTACGACTAATCTAGAAATTACAGATAATGACAGGAAAATTAATAATATGCAGTGTTGCCGTTTTGCGGACTTTAGTCCGATTTGCAGCATTTTTTCAACGTTGCGTACTTTTTCGGACTTTTTTTTCATCAGTGGACTATTTCACTTTTTACCACCGGCAACAATGATAATATGGTTTTGGCCCTCGGAACTTACTGGAGTAATCAGTATGGCCCTAAGGCTGGAAAGTTTGGAGACCCCTGCTTTAGATGATTGCCCTTGACCTTGAAGCTTGCGGGTGAGCCTGTACACAGTATCTCTCTCGCCCTCTCGCTTCACAGTTGTCACCATCGGTCTATTGTAATGGAATTTCAGACTTGAGCACGTGACGACACCACCGTCCAGAACAGTACATACCACGTCGAAGTATTGTGTGACGCAGAAGTACACGTTATATAGTTAGGAACAGAACGCCATTATATTTGCAAATGACTGTACTTCAGCGGTAGAGTGAAATAGTTATGTCCATCATCTGAGCGCACGGGTCAGCTGACAATAACACAGGTACTGTAGTAACTCGCCTCCAGGCTTTCATTATGATTTTTCACTCGCCTAAAGCCACTCGCCTCCAGGCTTTCATTATGATTTTTCTCTCACCTAAAACCAACGTCCGGCCAGTAACTACGATAAGTCTATTTCATTTATTCGTCACCACAGCACGATGACAGCCTAGCTTTCAGCGTAACTGACAACTCACGTATCGATTTCACATGCCTGAGGCTCACCGACTGTCTCTGGACGACAGCACAAGTGGGGCAGACCGGCTAAAACCGTGGCGTAAACTTGTATATTATTATCTGACGAACCCTTGCCGGCGGTAGATGTTTGAACTAGAAGTTGTCAGCGGTGTGAAGCAATCTGTTATCCCGGAGATATTGGTACAGTCTGCACTGTATGTCGATGGATCATTGCGATTGGTCAGTTGGGTATTTCAAATTTGTGTTATAGGAATAGTTCTAGGGGATTCATGTACTTAACAGAATAGTAGTGTATTATTATAGTAGAATTGGTATTACAAGTGTTATATCATGTATTAGCACCAGCAGTAAAACAGAACGCAATCTGCTAGTGTCAATAACACTTGATGAGAAGGGTACATGCCTTCCCTCTCGCTCCACACTAGCCGTGACGCGCTGATAGAAAATTGCAAACAGTTGACAATGCACTCACTTATAAACGGCAAAGACTCGTCAGACGTATAATAGGTTACCGAAACATTGTACAACTAGAAACTAAATCAACAATAGAATTATTTCTCAAGCACATTTGCTTCAATTTTTCCATCTCGTCGCTAACTAAATCCCTCATAATTACTCTATAACTTGCCTTAATGTGGATATACTTACGTAAATGTACCTCGAGTATGATGGCTGCAACAAGGATCAATCAGCCTCGAGGTGTATTAAATATCCACCTTATTTATTCTAGAAGTATTTTTTCATGGTTCCCTTCACTTATATTGCCGGCAAATGCTGGGACGGTACCTGACATAAGACCAGGGCTGCCTCCTTTGCAATCCTAGCTCCAAATACAACTACACACACTGGTCCAGATACCGCATTTCAACATATTATCAGACAAATTCCACAAAAACACACGCCCAAGTACTCGAGACTGATGACCACACTGACAATCGACAGCAGTGACTACGCTTGCTAAAGTGCAGCGTTAGGTCATGAGGCCACGCTGTCTGCTGACTCAGTAGACGCGTGGGTTCGAGCCCCACCGTCGCCCGTCCTTGAAATATTTTTCCATGGTTTCCCCCATTTTCAACACCAGGCAAATGCTGGGACGGTACCTTATGACAGGCCACGACCGCTTCCTTCCACATCCTTGGCCAGTCTCATTCATCTTCAGCCATTCCATCTCTCATCCTGACGCGCAGGTCACCCACGGGCGACGACTAGAAAGACCTGCACTCGGCCTCTCATGAGGCCACACGACAAAAAGTAAAACCCACAGTGTCATAAGCCACTAAATTAGATAAGACTGCCTGCTTGGCTCAGAGATATCATTCTCGCCTCTGATACCAAGATTGCGGGATCGAATCTCGGCACAATCAGTTGGCATTTGACGGTGCGCAAATGCGAGGGAGCTGTGTCAGTAGATTTACGGGCAAATTAAAGATTAAAAATTCCGTCACTCTGACGTCTCTAAAAATCGCAGTAGTTAAAAAGGGACGTAAAACCAATAACATTAGCCTATTATTACCGTATTTTTAGCCTACTTTCGATTTTTGCAAAAAATGAAAGTAGACTTATGAGATCAACACAGGGCGAAAAAAAGTGTGTCTGTCTGTGTGTGTGTATGTGTGTGTGTGAGTCTGTGTGTGTGTGTGTGTATGTGTGTGTGTGTGAGTCTGTGTGTGTGTGTGTGTCTGTGTGTGTGTGAGTGTGTGTATTCTGAATGTCTGTCCCCCCCCCCTATCAATTCGAATACGGTGAATGCGAATTGAACGAAATTTGGTACAAAGGTAGCACTAGCAAAGGACACCTCAGTGTCATGTTTTATATCGCCGCCATCTTGACGGAAACGTAATGGCGGCCACCCAAATATTCAAAGCTTAAATCAAATTACGACTAACCTAATCATCCAATCTCTACCAAATTTTGCAACAACATACCTTTATGGGGGGAGCATCCTTTGACCAAACCAATAGGCCATCAGCGTAATAGTTTGCGGATGGCGGCCATCTTTGTGTGAAAATCGATTCCCCCTATTAATTCGAACACGGTGCAACCGAATGGAACGAAATTTGTTACAGAGGTAGTACTAACAATAGGCACCTCAGTGTCATGTTTTATATCGCCGCCATCTTGACGGAAACGTAATGGCGGCCACACAAATGTTCAAAGCTTAAATCAAATTACGACTAACCTAATCACCCGATCTCTACCAAATTTTGCAACAACTTACCTTTATGGGGGGAGCATCCTTTGACCAAACTAATAGGTCATCAGCCCAATAGTTTGCGGATGGCGGCCATCTTTGTGTGAAAATCGATTCCCCCTATTAATTCGAACACGGTGCAACCGAATGGAACGAAATTTGGTACAGAGGTAGTACTAACAAAAGGCACCTCAGTGTCATGTTTTATATTGCCGCCATCTTGACGGAAACGTAATGGCGGCCACACAAATGTTCAAAGCTTAAATCAAATTACGATTAACCTAATCATCCGATCTCTACCAAATTTTGCAACAACATACCTTTATAGAGGAAGCATCCTTTGACCAAATGACTAGGACATCGGCGTAATAGTTTGCGGATGGCGGCCATCTTTGTGTGAAAATCGATTCCCCCTATTAATTCGAACACGGTGAAACCGAATGGAACAAAATTTGGTACAGAGGTAGCACTAGCAAAGGGCATCTCAGTGTCATGTCTTATATCGCCGCCATATTGACAGAAACGTAATGGCGGCCACACAAATGTTCAAAGCTTAAGTTAAATTACGACTAACATAACCATCCGATCTCTACCAAACTTTGCAACAACATTCCTTTATGGAGGGAGCATCCTTTGACCAATCTAATAGGTCATTAGCCTAATAGTTTCCGGATGGCGGCCATCTTTATGTCAAAATTGATTCCCCCTATTAATTCGAACACGGTGGAACCGAATGAACGAAATTTGGTACAGAGGTAGCACTAGCTAAGGGCACCTCAGTGTCATGTTTTATATCGCCGCCATCTTGACAGAAACGTAATGGCGGCCACACAAATATTTAAAGCTTAAGTTAAATTACGACTAACATAACCATCCGATCTCTACCTAATTTTGCAACAACATTCCTTTATGGAGGGAGCATCCTTTGACCAATCTAATAGGTTATTAGCCTAATAGTTTGCGGGTGGCGGCCATCTTTATGTCAAAATTGATTCCCCCTATCAATTCGAACACGGTGGAACCGAATGGAACGAAATTTGGTACAGATGTAGCACTAGCAAAGGGCACCTCAGTGTCATGTTTTATATCGCCGCCATCTTGACTGAATCGTAATGGCGGCCACAGGAATGTTCAAAGCTCAAATCAAATTACGATTAACCTAATCATCCAATCTCTACCAAATTTTGCATCTACATACCTTTGTAGAGGAAGCATCTTTTGACCAAATGACTAGGACATCGGCGTAATAGTTTGCGGATGGCGGCCATCTTTGTGTCAAAATCGATTCCCCCTATTAATTCAAACACGGTGAAACCGAATGGAACGAAATTTGGTGCAGAGATAGCACTAGCAAAGCGCATCTCAGTGTCATGATTTATATCGCCGCCATATTGACAGAAACGTAATGGCGGCCACACAAATGTTTAAAGCTTAAATCAAATTACGACTAACATAACCATCCGATCTCTACCAAACTTTGCAACAATATACCTTTATGGAGGGAGCATCCTTTGACCAATATAATAGGCCATTAGCCTAATAGTTTGCGGATGGCGGCCATCTTTATGTCAAAATTGATTCCCCCTATTAATTCGAACACGGTGGAAACGAATGAACGAAATTTGGTACAGAGGTAGCACTAGCAAAGGGCACCTCAGTGTCATGTTTTATATCGCCGCCATCTTGACGGGAACGTAATGGCGGCCACACAAATGTTCAAAGCTTAAATCAAATTACGATTAGCCTAATCATCCGATCTCTAGCAATTTTAGCAACAACATACCTTTATGGAGGGAGCATCCTTTGACCAAACTAATAGTTCATCAGCCTAATATTTTGCGTATGGCGGCCATCTTTGTGTGAAAATCGATTCCCCTTATCAATTCGAACACGGTGAAACCGAATGGAACGAAATTTGGTACAGAGGTAGGACTAGCAAAGGGCACTTCAGTGTCATGTTTTATATCACCGCTATCTTGACGGAAACGTAATCGCGGCCACCCAAATGTTAAAAGCTAAAATGTAATTACGACCAACCTAATAATCTAGTCTCTACCAAATTTTGCAACACCATATCTTTATGTGGGAAACATATTCTGACCAAACTGCAAGAACATCAGCCCAATAGTTTGCAGATGGTGACCAAGTATGTGTGCAAATCGTCCCCCTATCAATTCAAACACGGTGAAACCGAATTGAACGAAATTTGGTACAGAGGTAGCACTAGCAAAGGGCACCTCATATTGATGTTTAATATCCCTATAGCACGGTGTATTTCAACAAGCTACTACAATCAACATTCAATCATACTCTTTGAAAAGGACGAAGAGTTATAACAATACCCATTCATTTAGGAGAAAGTAGGCTATATGTTCTTTACTGAACATCTTGTTTATTTTATATTCGTGACCAATGTGAAATACAAATTTCTAAAGAAGAAACAAGAAAATGAAGCAATTCCAAGGTGAGATGGCTCCCGGATGTGGGCAGTGATAAAGCTGTGACCTCTAAGGACGAACCTGTGTAAGTCATTAGGCCGTGTGATAGCAGTGCAAATGGTGGCTCTTACTCCCCTACATGATAATAGTCAAGGTCACCAACACAAAGCCATGGTACTGCCTTCCTGTATGGCGTGGCCATACTATGAGGAAAGTAAAAGAGGCGCCCATTAAAGAAATGTCTTATAATTTTTGTGTACAGTAATTGGAAACCACAATATTTGTATTGGGTCTGATGTTATTGTTGGTGATTTTCTGCATTTATACAATTTGCCACCGGGGAATTACCCTCATTTGCAAATATTATATATAATAAAAAGTGACAGTCAGTCTGAAAGACTACAAATGCTACAAATGCTGAAAAATGTTAGAAAATTATCTGCATAATACTTATCTTGCTTATCTTGTTTCAAATTACTCGCGAACGGCAAGTGCAAACCAAGGGCAAAGCAAGGTCAAGCGTGCGGGATGCCGTCACGTTCACCAGAGCGCGCGGGGACGTGCCCCTTCCATCCATTCTAAAAACACTTATAGTGGGCGATGTATTGAAGATAAAGATATGCTCTCGCGGATTTTTGTAGAACTTTTCATGCTGACCAATTCTTACGCTCATAGTATATTGATGTTTTTAACGGTTTGCCCAGCGTAAGCTTAAGAAGCGCACGGACGCCAAGTTTGTTTTCGACTTTTTCACTGAAATCGTTACTGCTTGGCTTCCTTTGATCATACATAAATTATTTTCTACAGAATCTTTCCTCGAGATATCCTTAACAGAATGGTGAAAACCGCATCAAAATCCATCCAGTGGTTCTCGAGATTACTCGTGACATCCAAGAATCGGGGATTTTTGTCTTATACTAACGAAGTAGAGATTGTCGGGGTACATGCACCAAGCAGTACTATGACGTCACACACCTCAGTGCATCTGGGTACATTTCGTCCCGTCACCGTAACGTAACGCCAGACCCCAGCGTAACGACGAAGTTGACAAGATCATTTAAAATGATAATAATATTGATAAAGGCAGTGACATTTTTATTATTTAATGCTTGGAGCCTTCATGATCATCAGTTCTGTAAACTCAGAAGTGTGTTAAATTACCTGCATCCTTAAATGGACAGGTGTTACAATCATAAAACAAAATTCCGGATTGGCAAAGTTCAAGAAGCACGATTCGCAGTGTAATTGTTAACGACATAAAACCCTGAAATGGCACTGTGAAAAAAAGAAGATTATCAGATTGTTATTTCTGGAAAACTACCCCGCTTTAGAAAAGTGTATCGCAGTGAAATCCGTCATTTCATTAAAATCCTAGGCTCTTCATGAAAAGCCGGCATATGATGTAGAAAGGGATAGTTGCATTGTCTGGATTGTGGTTTCATGAAATGACTGAATTTCGCCGTCGCATATTGTAATTCTTCTTGTACATTATCTGACGGGAAATACAGTCTGTCACTTCATGAAGTAGCGGTAGTGGTGTCCTCGTTGTGAGATAATAGTGCTTTCCAATAATAATAATAATAATAATAATAATAATAATAATAATATCGTATGGCCTCGGATGCCGGGGGCAAGCTTTGTTATTTGACACCCAGAGGGCAGCTTGCATGTCGAATTTCGTTGTTCCTTGAAGCACTATGGAAGTCAACGAGGTTAGAAATATAAGCTTCTTGAACACTATAGCGCTTTCTAGTAGAGAAATGAGGAACTTTATGTTGGCGTATGACATGTGTGTCGTAATTTTTGCCGCCTTTCAAAAATCACTTAGGCTACCACGGCCAGGAGTGAACCTGCAAGCTTGGGATTAGTAGACCGTCAGTTAACCACTTACCCACCGTGGCAGTGATTTCCAATTAATAGGATAAGCATGATACTGGTGGTAGGTTAAAAGAGGATTTGTGTAAAATAATTTCTTACACCATCTGCCTAAATCGGTCCTTCACTTCATGAAGAAACACGTCAGATAGTGGAACTATTTCTTTTTGCATCATATGCTAGTTTTTCATGAAGTGCCTAGTATTTTCATAAAATGATGGATTTCACTACCTAACTACGACTTTAATCCCAGGAGCAGTGTGCGCCGTATGTTAAAGAAACTTGGGTGGAAATCACTTGAGGCTAGGAAGATGACATCTAGACTCTGCGCTATGTACAACACGAACAAATCAACGTGCATGGGGTGAGCTTAGCAAACGTATGGGAAAGCTCACTCACATGAGTAGGAGTGATCATTCTTTCAAAGTTAAGGGCCGACCACAGCGTACAAATTATAGTAAATAGTATTTCGTAAACCGTGTCATTGATAACCGGAACTCTCTACCTGCCGCAATCTTCGAGTCTTTCCCCAAACATATAGGTGTGTTTAAGAAAAGACTGACGATTTGTGTAAATACTCCAGTTTAATTATTATTTAATTGTTATGTCTAATTGTTTACTTGTTATGTATACCCAATTTGCTACCGGGAGACACACCCCCAATTGCAAATAAATGAATGAATGAATGAATGAATGAATGAATGAATAAGGTATAGAGTTTATAAACATACATTACATAAAGTTGGTGTATCGGCTTTCACGGCCAGTGAATTAAAACTCAGCAATTCTTCTAGGTTTGTGCCGTCTCTTGGGTGGGGTTTCGCCTAGGATACCAAGCTGGCTCATCAGCGTGCTCTTGGTGTCTCCGCCCGGACCCCCACAGGAGTAGCGAACTGCGCGCTACCTCCCTTTATATAGAGTGCAACTGCTCCTCTTTACTGCGAGAACTAAAAGCTCAAGCAGCCTTAACCTCCATATGAAGGCTTCCAAAAAGATGGTATATTGGCTTTCACGGCCGGTGAATTAAAACTCAGCAATTATTCTAGATTTGTGCCGTGTCTTGTGTGGGGTTTCGCCTAGGACACCAAGCTGGCTCATCGGCGGGCTCTTGGGGTCCCCGCCCGGACCCTCACAGGAGTAGCTAACTGCGCACTACCTCCCTTTATATAGAGTGCAACTGCGCCTCTTTACTGCGAGAACTAAAAGCTCAAGCAGCCTTAACCTCCCTATGAAGGCTTCCAAAAAGATGGTATATTGGCTTTTACAGCCAGTGAATTAAATACACGGCACAAACCTAGAAGAATTGCTGAGTTTTAATTCACTGGTCGTGAAAGCCAATATACCATTTTTTTTTGAACAGTAATTATTTTACTAAATTACGTAGACAACTCCTAAAAATAGTTTCTACAATTTTTAAAGTAAATATGTATCAGCGTTAAGTCTCTCATAGACTCTGTGTTGAACACGTAACATTTGTAAAATATATGCTCCGTTCTTTTCGTTTGAAACACTAATGATGACATGTGACCTCGGATATTTACAAATGTTGACACATAAACAAACATACATTACAAATTGTTTACTTGTTTAGCAGCAGCAATCCATCATAAAGTTGTAGTCGCTACACAGAGGCTCCCCATGCAGTGGGCACGTCAGCTGGATGGGACAAGTTATAGGCACACGATCTGAAACAAACACACCACTCAACTTAGAGCTAACTCTTAGATGAACGATTCCTAGCGGCTAAAACTTGTTTTTAATAGCTGGTGCAACACTAAGGCAGGCTGCGTGGTGCAGCGGTAACGTTCTCGCCTGATGATCTCAAGTTTGCGGGATCAAATCTCGGCATAGGCAGTTGGCATCTGAAGGTGCGTAAAAGCGAGGGAGTCGTGTTAGACGATTTACTGGCACGTTTAAGATCCCCTTGGATCCACATTTCTGGCAATCCGGCGTCTCTAAAGGCCACAGTAGTTAAACGTTACGTAAAACCCGTAACATTATTATTATCATTATTATTATTATTATTATTATTATTATTATTATTATTATTCGTGGTGTAGCAGCTAGCTTTCTTGACTGTCACCCCGGAGGTCCGGGTTCTATTTCCGGCTCTGTCAAGAAATTTTAATTCTGGTGTGAGGGCTGGAACGGGGTATACTCAGCCTCGTGAGGCAAAACTGTTCTCACCTCAGCCATCCTGGAAGTAGTTTTTCGTGGTCTTCTCCACTTCGACTCCTAGCCAATGCTGAGATGGTTCCAACTTAAGATGATTTGTGATACACGCATTAGCCGTTGTGTGGACTTTAAGGTTTTAGATTTGTCCTTCTGTATATTGTCCAAGGGACCCTGAACCAACATCAGTTTTCGAGATGGGTCTGTTTCTGCAAGTCCGTGCATGGTTTCCAAACGCCAATTTCTATTCATGCACAACATTCCACCTTACCACAGGCTAAAAGAGTGACTATGTTATTTCGTGAAACCAAAGTGATTCTGGAGTGGTATGGTAACTCTTCATACCTCAACCCTTAGCACAGGCTGTTCCAAATCCATGAGTTTTAGTATGAGTACACGCGAGTACTCAGCAGTAATGCTCGGAGCACAGTTGGAGAGGAACTGGGGGTGATAGCCAATTCGTCACTGGGCGAAGGTCATAACACAAGTCAATGCGCTTCCAGCCAGTCTTGATGTATCCACCGCGCAGTTGCGGCAGCCCCCCACAGCATAGCTGTATTGCATGTTGCAGATTTACTCACGGAAGGCGGCGAGTACTCCACTGCTCACGAGCGAGCTGCTCGGCTGGAACAGCCTGCAGCTTAGCAGGTAATGAAAAGGAAATATTCCTTTGAGATTGTCGCAGATAAAATTTGATTCAGGTGTAGCATCATGATAATTGAATCAAAAATAAATTTATTGACTTCATTGTAATTTTTTTATTCTTTAAACGTACGTTCGTAGATAAACATAAATTGATTTTTATTATCTCACACTAAGCAAAATATCAAGCTTTTTGGGTTAACATTGGAAAATAACTCAACTACAACTAGTACTTACCTAAGAACTGAGCACATCCACAGCAGTAGCCATGAATAACCGCTGGGTCGATTGAGCAGTGATGCGGGGGACAGTTCCTGCCGCAGTTGTGTTGACCAAACCACGGGAAGAAAACTGGAAAACCAAAAATAAAATTACTATTTATTATAAAATCCACCATTTAAGAGACGCAGAAAGATATACACCACCGTTCGAAAACGATACTGGCTTATTGTCTTCCTTTCCTAAACAGTAGACTCGGAGATAAAATAAATACTCCGATAGATCCACCCAGCTGGAGAGACAGAGTGGAGTATTCTGGGCCGCGAAACTGTCTTGACCTGAACAATGTGAATGCCCATTATGGATCTGATTATTGTGTGCAGTGGAGCAAGTATACATGTGTGAATGAGTGAATCGTACCACTGAAGCGTTGTGTAAGGATATGAATGGACAACGTTGAAGGCCTTGGGTTCGACGCGGCGCGTGGAAGGACATGGGTAATACACAAATAAACGAAGTGGGACTCTGACCGGAAACTTCTCAGCAGAGCACCACCGATCAGAGGAGAACCGTGAACTGTGGCAGCCTGCTGCGTGAGAATTGTACAGTGTGTTTAAATGATTGTGTACAGTAGTCGTAATAAATGTAGTGTTTGGTAACGCACGCTATCAGTTGTGTTATGATTTAGTAGAGTGAATTCTGATTCCTGTGACAATGCAAGTGTGTGTCCCCCTAAGAAAATCTAAACAGCTTGAGCGATTTCAATGAAACTCGGTAAGGATATATATAAGGTCCGACCTCGACCTCGACGTTTGATGAATCCAACATGGCAGCTTCGCGAAACAATTCACTGGCATTATATATCTCCGAAATTGCTAGGCTTACTGATATCATCCTGAAATTTTGTATGGTGATAGAGATTACTATGATTACTGCACCTCTGTTACTTTTGAAAACCTGTAAAGTACAAAACCAACATGATCGCCAAGCGAAATCAAAATGTTTCAATTGAGTTTTATCGCAATTTAATCTTGTGAGCGCAGTGAAACTTGACACAGTAATTGTTAATGCAACATTTAATCTACTGGCATCTAATCTATTCAATTGTTTTCATAGACTCAAGATGGTGGCTGTTTGAAATTTAAAATTACGTTCTGATTTTTTGTGTCCTAATCATGCGATCAAAGTGAACGTTTGTATAATGGACCAACGCAATGATCTTCATCTATTGGTACATAACTCCAAGCCCAACGAGAGGGAGGGGCAAGTGGGGCTGTAGCTCCAGGGCCCGGATATGCTGAGGGGCCCGACGCGGGAAACTGACTAAAAATGGGCAACATAACTTCCATTTGGAAATGTTCTTATATAACTTAATTCCGTGTAAATGAACCAGTGAATAGTAACCGAAACATTACAAAGAGAATCTATAGGCCTAACGAATTCTATAAATTTTTATTGTATTTTTTGCTTCTTTGCCGCGGAAAGAACACAGTTGCCAGAATTCTCTACGAAAGTTCTGTGCTGGGTGGAAAGGTTCTAATTCAATCTCTGAAAAATATCGAATATATTCCTCATGCATTTCTGAAAAATGTATGGCTTATTCTTGTGGTGACTGACAACGGTCAGATGCAATGAAAATTAAATTTTTAGTGCATGATGATCAACATCTTAAAAAAGGAACACGCAATGTAAGACATGAAGAAGAGTGGTTTAATAACTGAAAACCAGGTTACCGGTAACTGATATTCAATATGAACATGCTAAATTCCATGGAGTTTTTATGGAATCAAAGAAAACCAGCTCACTACTTCCAAAATAATTCCTCAGGCTGAACAAAAATGGAGGGGCCCGGAAAACTATGTCCTACGGTCCCCACGGCCCTGCATAACTCTATGGCCTAAATATAGAACAATCCAACATGACGATCAACCCAAATAATTCACGGGTTCTCAATATCTACAAATCTAATACAGCCATCAAACTGACATTTTGTATGTACTTGGAGGTTATTAAAATAAGTTCAACTATGGGACTTGCAATAACCTAATGAGCACAAAACCAACATGGTAGCGACGCAAAATTTAAATATTTACATAGATTTTTCTCGCGACTTAATCATCCGAGGACAGTGAAACTTGGCACGATATATCTTCATAAAAGACTTAATATATTGACGTATAATTTAATTCAATTTTTATGAAAACTTAAAAATGGCGGCTATGCAAACTATTTAAGCCGTGAATTTGACTTTTCTTTGAATAAACTCCCGTGGCTCGTTTCAGAAAGATGCCATCTCGCGGGAGGAGTCTTAAACACCGATACTAAAAGGTATATATTCTAGCCACCGCCGACGATCGAGACGGCGGTGATTCTAGAATAAAATGTATCGTTGTAATGGAGTAGTTGAAGGATCGGTAGCATGCTGAATTGCTGTGCCGAAGGTCACGGGTTCAAACCCGGCCGAAGTCGTCGGATGTTTAAGAGCGTCAAAATCCTTCAGTATATCTTCCTTCGGAGGGGAAGTAAAGCTGGCGGGTCCATGCCATAGATTTATGGCATGTAAAACAACCTATTACTGCAATTGGTGATGTGTAGCAAAATGTGTACGACCAAAGTATTATGTGCACTCGAGTTTGAAGGTTGTTTGTGAAGTAACCAATAGACCTACATTAAATCCAATACCATCAACATTTTCGTCGTTCTATTTTACGTTAGTTCATGTAGGTTTGGATTTTTTAATTTATATTTTAATATTTTTTATCGCAGTTGGAACACGTTTTTAAGCGTGTTTCAACCATGCGTCACATTTAAGAATTATTATCTCAAAAACCCGTCATGTGTTCAAATCCAAATTTTAACACAATATACATTGGAATGTTGTATAACTGGTTTATTACTTTCAAAATTGTGTGTGTCCAAGAAACAAAGTTGTTATCATTTTTGTAAGGTAACTTTTTCTCGGGTAGGGGTGGTTGGAAAATGTAGTTCTTGGTTGCGTTGTAATCGTTATACATCAAAAAGTTATGCTGTATGACAGTGGAATACGTAAATTAATTCACTTATTTTATATCGGTTTGTATTTGTACGAGGAAATAAAACATGGTTCACCAGCTAGCCGCTCCGGGAAAAGCTGTACAGCGTTGCCGAAATGGTGCCCACACGCATCATGGCGCGTCTCGCTCGGAAGTGATGGGCTCCATCTCAGCAACGCTGTACAGCTTTTCCCGGAGCGGCTAGCTGGTGAACCATGTGTTATTTCCTCGTAAAAATACAAACCGATATAAAATAAGTAAAATAATTTACGTATTTCACAGTCATACAACATAACTTTTTGATGTATAACGATTACAAAGCAACCAAGAACTACATTTTCCAACCACCGCGAGCCGATAAAAAGTTACCTTACAACAATGATAACAACTTGGTTTCTTGGACACACAAAATTGTGAAATTAATAAACCAGTTATACAACATTCCAATGTATATTGTGTTAAAATTTGGATTCGATCTGATGACGGGATTTTGAGATAATAATTCTTAAATGTGACGCATCGTTGAAACACGCTCAAAAACGTGCACTTTTTGTGTTCCAACTGCGATAAAAAAATATTAAAATATAAATTAAAAAATCCAAACCTACATGAAATAACGTAAAATAGAACGACGAAAATGTTGATGATATTGGATTTTATGTAGGTCTATTGGTTACTTACCAAACAACCTTCAAACTCGAGTACACATAATACTTTGGTCGACAGTAGGTTATATTTGGCTGGTTAGAAAAAGCTCTATTCAAGTTCCAATGTTCACCGCTAGGTGCTAGTAACAGTGGCGTTTGTTAGCCAAAGTTGGAACTACTTGAAACTGATATTTAATTCATATTCATTCATTTTATCTCTCATTAGCTCCTCTCGGGGAAGATGACCTCGTAGTTTCGCCCCTTAAAACAACAATAACTAACTAACTAACTAACTAACTCATCTCGTGAGGTTGGCGTCAGGAAGGGCATCCGGTATCAGCCACGTGGTTTCATCGCATCTCTTCCCCGATGCCGTTGGAAAACGGGACTAATAATGGGTAGACATAGAATGGAGTAGGTCGTGTGCTAAACGCTATTTAGAACATCGCATGGAAAATCCTCTTAATAGGCGGGAAAGGTTTTATGAAAAAGACCCATAGGATACCGTACATGAAAATAAGCTATTTAGTTCTTCAAAGAACTTCTTGATTTTACCTGGAATAAGAACCACGGCACATGGCATTTTACTTCAGAAATCTTACATACATTAACCGGGAATCACACCTGGTCTGTCTTGGTGAGAGGCAAGCAGCTTGACCACTGCGTCATCTCGCCATGGTTCAATACATCGATATTAATATTTTTAGAAAATCGTTAATTTTCAGAAATGTATGTATTTTTTAACAATCACGTTACGCATCATCATCATATATATTATTTCAGTTGTATAGATCCCTCCTGAGGCGCTCACAAGCGACCGATCGTGACAAATGAGCATTCAAATGGAAGAGAATATACATTAGCAGTGATGAATTGCACTCTAATTCCATAAATATCTATAATTTGATTAGAAAAGGACTTTTAAAGAAATGTACGAAGTGTGCGATTTGCAAATACTGTTGCTGTAGGAAAGTACACTCACAATTACTGTCGACTTCACATTTTGGCCGCTGTGACGCCTGTTTCATGTCATTTTAACATTCTGCGGTCTTTCCTTTATCACTTTGCATGGACTCAGCACACAAATGACATTAACAGTGACGAATTGCATTCTAATTGCATATCGATTTTTGTCAGAAGTGTGCGATTTGCAAATACTGATGCTGTAACATGCTGCAATTATGAGTTGTCGTCTAAAACCTTAAAACTATTTAATGTTAATTCTTTTACAGGCTTTTCTTCTGCATTCTAATTTCATAAATATCGATTTTTGTAAGAAGTGTGCGATTTGCAAATACTGTTGCTGTAACATGCTGCAATTATGAGTTGTCGTCTAAAACCTTAAAACTATCAACCTTTCTCCTTAAGTCCCTCATTATAAACCTATTGGGGAAAGTGTGGTTTATGAACAAGCGAGATTTCTCGCACGGGTGCGCTAGTATATATTATTTCAGTAGTATAGATCCCTCCTGCGGTGCTCACAAGCGACCGATGTTGACCAATGAGCATTCAAAAGAAAGAGAATAGACATTAGCAGTGCCGAATTACACTCTAATTTCATAAATATCTATAATTTCTTTAAAAAATTACTTTAAAAATGTACGAAGTGTGCGATTTGCAGATGCTGTTGCTGTAGGAAAATACGTTCCATAAATTGCTGTCCACTTCACATTTTGGCCACTGTGACGCCTGTTTCATGTCATTTTAACATTCTGAGGTATTTTCTTTATCATTTTGCATGGTTTTCAGAAACAGTAAATCAAAGGAATGAGTACGGTACCGGTACTCAAATCGTATAATTTCATAAATATCAAATAACCGGTGAGTGTTACAGCTAAGCTGTCAATCAATGGACTCAGCACACAAATAACATTAGCAGTGACGAATTGCATTCTAATTCTAACTTAAATATAAATAGTGTTCTATAATCATTTGGTTGAAATAAAAACATAAACTTTCTCCTTAAGTCTCTCATTATAAACCTATGCGAGATTTCTCGCATGGGTCTGCTAGTATTATTGAAATAGTGTAATTGTATTAATCAATAATCAAAAATACACCTCAGTGAGTTGAAAAATTTCAAGTTGAAGACATTCCATATTCACCTGAAACAGTAGAAATGTGTCGAAAAATACTCGTATGGGTACCGTATTGTATACTGTGGATAACAAAAATAAATTAAAAAACAAATTATAGAAACAAATTATAGAAAATAGAGTGTACGTTTTCTTTAACTAGGTAAAAGTAAACCGATCTATTTTACGTATAAATTGCTTTGAGGTACAGCCCCTTCCCTTCCCACTTGGAGAGTCATTTCCGTTGAGTAAGACTTGAAAATTCAGTGGGGATTCGAACCCGAGGCACCTGGGTCTCGTCATATAAGGTTTGAAAGTGTATCGCAGTTGGAGCGTGGCTGCATTGGTGTAAATGGTTAAGCGCACCTCCCCGGACAGCAGGAAATATGGGTTCAAATTCCAAGTGCGGTCACATTTTTCAAGTCTTATTACTCTACAGATCTAATTTAAGACCACCTCGTGATGTAGCGGCTAGCATTCTTGGCTGTCGCCCCGGAGGTCCGAGTTCGATTCTCGGCTCTGCCAAGAAATTAAATTCTGGTCTGAGGGCTGGAAAGGGGTACACTCAGCCTCGTGAGGCAAAACTGAGAAACGGTGTTTTCGATTTCACGTGAGCCATCTTAAAAGTGATTTTCCGTGGTTTTCCACTTCTACTCCAGGCAAATGCCGGTATAATACCTAACTTTAGGCCACGACCACTGCCTTCCCAAATCCTTACTCAAATACAAATACACACACAAATACAGACATCACAGCGACACAGGTTATCAGACAAATTACACACACACCCAAATACACAGGGCTACATGGCCATGATATCGCAAAGCCCCTAAATAAATCAACAACAACAGTTCCATTTTAATTTATAAGGCTCTTAAGGGAGATACAGAACGGTTAAAATTGTCAAAATCAACTTTTTTATATATTTTTTATATTTTATGAATCTCTGAAGTCTGCCCTTTAAAATTATGTGTAATACACCATGGTTTAACCATTAGAAAGCGCCATAATTTTAATTTACACTCGCGCTAACAATGAGATAATCATCATGCGTGGAAAGTTTTAACATAAATGGGAATAACATTAATTTGTAGAACTCAATTTTAGCCGTGTTCTTTACAACGTTATCGTCGGTAGCTCTCACAATTTCGTTCCTTAAAGATTGGGTATGAGGAATAACGAAAATAGGCGAATAACGTTTTTATGAGGAAATTCCTTTACCCGCCTTTCGAATAACGTTATTGTCAGTAGTTCGTTCAATTTCGTTCTTCGACATCAGATTGAACTAATAACGAAATGATGCCAATAACGTTATTCAGTTATTCACTATGTGAGCCACCCATCCATTTTTTAGCCTATTTTCAATTTTGAAAAAATAGGCTTATGAGATCACCTTTTTTCCGTGTGTGTGTGTGCGCGCGCGCGCGCGCGCGCGTGTGTGTGTGTGTGTGTGTGTGTGAGGTGTGTGTGGGTTTGTCCCTAATAAAATCTAAACGGCTGAAGCGATTTCAATGAAACTCGGTAAGTTCATAGCTCTATTCCTGGCGACCTCGACCGTGTCCTTCAAATTTTGTTACGTCTCACCAATCCAACATGGCGGCTGTGCGAAATATTTCACTAGCATTCAATATCTCCGAAACTATTACCGATATCGCCCTGAAATTGTGTACGGTGATAAAGGGCACTACTAGAAGTTCACCTATGAGACTTTCAAAAACCTGGTGACTACAAAACCAACATGGCGGTCAAGCGAAATTGAGACTTTTAAATAGACATTTCTCGCGATTTAACTATCCAAACGTAATGAAACTTGGTACAGCAAATGTTTATACACATTGTAATGCACTGGAGTCTAATTTAGTTCAATTGTTTACATAACCTCAAAATGGCGGCTGTGCGAATTATTTCACTGACATTCTATATCTCCGAAACTATTACAGATATCATCATGCAATTTTGTACGGTGATAAAGGGTACTGATACCAGTAGCGGCTGGCCCATAAGGACTCCAGGACGGTGTCCTTCCTAGAGAACGAAAAGGAATTTACATTTTCTCTTGATATTTTAAGTCAAAAATTGAATTCTAATAATGCTAAGAAAATTACATGTAGCTCTATCAATCAGGAAGACTGTGTTGGTGGTATCACGCTTTGTCAGCGCGCAGCACACCACAGCACACTGGTCAGTATGGAGTTACGGACTCTTGGCCTTCCGCCCTAAGATTGTGCTCGGGCGAGGGGGGTTGAGACGTGCGGGAGTATGGAGACTGGTGCGATTTCAGGCTGCCAGAGGGGTAATCTGTGGGCGCGGTGTGCAGGCAGTTGTCTTGAAGCCAGGCGGAGTCCTTAACAGCTCTGTAGCACCGGTAAATACGTCATCTCCCCTCGCTACTCTAGACGTCATGCAACAGTATCTACTACTATTGGTTAGTAAGAAAACTTGTGACTAGCATCAGAAGCCAATAAGAAGTAGGTCGTTCAGGGTTGTCAGATGTGTCATTATTATCATTCAGCTGTCAGCTTCCGCACGCTGAACTTCCATTAGACAAGCACTGTCGCCTGATCCCAACCCGCTGTGACACAGGTTTGACAACAGTGAACAGCAGCAGCATTTCCTCTCACACCCCTCTACTGCATGCGCCCAGCCGGGGAATTACCCCATTAGCAAATAAAGTAGATGGATGAATGAAAGAAATCTCCATGGTTGAATATAATAAAAATTAAAATTAAATAACAATAATCTATGATGTAGTATCATTATCTTTATCTTTGAACACAAAAAAAAATATAATTATATTAAATTGCAGCATCTGAGACCAGGGATCTCGATTCAAATTGCAAGGATGAAGCAACACGGACCTCTCGTTAGCATCCTGCGGTTAGTGAAGGTTGGCACCAGTGAGCTATTTCGCTTTCGTGCTGGAAAGTCTTAAAGCGGTGGTAATATTCAGCAGTTGCAATCTCGGTGTTGGTAAGTCATTATACTTTGTACGTAGTGTCTTTATTTAAAATTACCGGTGCGACTGTGGTTTGGAAGTGCTTGTGGCGAAAGTGATACTCTGTGATTTCTCTATCGGTGCTTAATAATAAAAATAAAATAAAAAAAATTAATACCGTAATAATAATAATAATAATAATAATAATAATAATAATAATAATAATAATAATAATAATAATAATACGGCACCGTAATTATTTTTAATTCTTGTTACGGCTGTGCTCTAGAGTTGAAACTCAGCGTGATTAAGTATTTCTTCATTTCAAAATGAATTCTGTGGACGCTATTTTAAATCGCGGAAAACTTTCTTTTGAGAGTAAATTAGAACTAAAAAGGTTAGGACCTCCGAAACCTGATTTAGTCATTTCACAGGTTCAGAACCCTTGCAAAAGCAAAGCTGGTTATACCAGAAAATTCAATCGCACATTGTACAATCAAGCAGACTGGCTGTGCGGATGTGAGATAAGAAACGCGTTCTTTTGCTTCACATGCTTGGCTATGAATTCTGGCGATCCTGTGTGGACATCAGCTGGTGTTACGGACTTGAAACACTTGAATGATAAAGTTAAGAAACATAAATCTAGTGAAAAGCATATAAACAATAGCATTGAGTTTGCGATGCTGGGTAAGGTAGACATCAGATGTCAGTTAGACAGTGCGTATAGACTGAAAATTAAGCAGTTCAATGAGGACGTCTCTAAAAACCGTTACATACTCAGTAAACTGATCGACTGCATTAAGTTTTGTGGAAAATTTGAGCTCGCACTGCGAGGACACGATGAAACCGATTCATCCGACAATCCTGGAATATTTCGTGGGTTGGTTAGTTTAATGGCCGAGTTAGACTCTACCTTGAAAGAGCACATAGAAAAAACAAATAGTCGTGTTTTTCTGGGACTTTCTAAAACCATACAGAACGAGCTTCTCGATTCAATCTATTCTGTGTGCCTTCAGTTGATCAGTGACGAAATATCTCGGACAGAATATTTAGCGATCGAGGCTGACGAAACCACTGACTGTGCTACATTATTATTATTATTATTTATTTACCAAAAATTGTGCCTACAATTTATGGACGGCAGATAGAGAAAGGGCAAGCCCCACATACACATCAGTGTCTCCATCTCCGTTCATTAAATCTAAACAAATCTCAAATGTTACATTATACAATTTACACCTTTACATTTGCTATATACACATAATCTGCTGTACATGACGTCTATATCATACAATTCATAAATAAAAGGGAAGACACAGGCATGCACACTCACATATACACGCTCACACACGCATACATACATACATACATACATATAAACACGCACGCGCCCACTCCCAATCACTCACAAAGTTACATTATACAGTATATAATTCAATTTACATGGGGTTTTAGTCCCTTTAGAGCCTTCACTTTGCGGCAAAATTGTCGTGGAGGAAGGTCTTTTATTTCACGAGGCAGGTCATTCCAAAGTCGAGCAGAGCGATTGTAGAATCCAGATTGATAATCTGTTGTCCTAGCGAATGGAGGAACAAGTGTGACACCCTGTGCTCTACGGACTGAACGATATGACAGCTGAAGGCGGTGAAATGGGTACAGTATAATGGTGCCAGCTAGAGATTTTCGGAGAAAGGTGAGATCTATTTGGCTACATATGTCATTGATGGATGTTAATGGTTTTGTCAAAACTTTGTTACCCTGATTGTAAATGAGTCGCTCTGCTCGACGTTGGACTGCACTTAACTTCCTCATGTTTTCTTCGGTAGTGGGATGCCAGGCAGGAAGTCCGTACAGAAGAATGGGCCGTAAGTAGTGTGGTAAGGAGAGAGCTGCACCACTTCTTTTTGAACCCTCCTCGTATCGGCCCCGAACCTGATATCTCGCTAACCAAACATGGGATTAGAACCTACAGGGTGTCCTAGCACTCGTAGTGACGTCCCCTACTTTCCTATAGCCTCTTAATTTAATTAAAAGACCAAAACTAAAAGGTCATTCGCGAGTAGTGGGGTAGTGTTGGTTTCCTCAAGTCGCGCTCGTGCTTGAATATGTATGCCTATGTTGGGAAAGGGTTAGGTGGTGGGAAAGGAGTAGGGTCGAGTGAGGGGTCGTTTGGATGGTATTTTTTCCGCTCTAGGTGATGGTGAGGTTATTTTTTAAAATGGATGGAATTGGGAAACGCCATTTGGGGTAAACATGTTGTTTTTTGACATTATGGCGATGAATGTTTTTTTGTACGCCAGTGCACTTGAGGAGTTTTGTAAGAGGGCGGGCTTTTTAAATGATGATTTATAAATGAGAGTTTTTTTAATATGTATTGAAATAAACCCCAAAAACTAATAGGTCATGGGCTTTTTACTATCTCGCTAACCAATAATCGGATTTAAACCTATGGGGTGTCGTAGGACTCGTGGTGAACTCCCCTTTTCTATGGATGGGGTATATTCACCCCAAAATAAAAACTACCCTTACCCGGGGGATGAAATAGTAATTTATTTTTTGTACGCCTGCGCATTTGTGGATTTTGTAAAAGAGCGGGCTTTTTAAATGATGATTTATAAATGAGTGTTTTAATATGTATTGAAATAAACCATAAAAACTAATAGGTCATCGGCTTTTTAGTATCTCGCTAACCAATAATCGGATTTAAACCTATGGGGTGTCGTAGGACTCGTGGTGAACTCCCCTTTTCTATGGATGGGGTATATTCACCCCAAAATAAAAACTACCCTTACCCGGGGGATGAAATAGTAATTTATTTTTTGTACGCCTGCGCATTTGTGGATTTTGTAAAAGAGCGGGCTTTTTAAATGATGATTTATAAATGAGTGTTTTAATATGTATTGAAATAAACCATAAAAACTAATAGGTCATCGGCTTTTTAGTATCTCGCTAACCAATAATCGGATTTAAACCTATGAGGTGTCGTAGGACTCGTGGTGAACTCCCCTTTTCTATGAACGGGGCATATCCACCCCAAAATAAAAACTACCCTTACCCGGGGGTGAAATAGTATGTTTTGTATGTGCGCACACGGACGGCTTTTGTCAAAAAGACCTAACTATACGTTTGTTAATATTTTCCGAACCCTTGATGGGATTTAGCCATAGGCAGTATCCTAACCCTGGGGGTGACGCCCCGTTTTTGAATGTATGATTCGTTTTTGTCAAAAGGGCCTAACTACACTTTTGTTCATATCTCGCGAACCAATCATGCTAGGGACTTGTATGAGGGGTCCTAGCACTTGGGGCGACGTCCCCCTTTGCGGGGTGAAACTACCCCCCAAAATTGAAATATCCATATCTTGGTAACGAAGAAGCCTAAAATTAGGTGTGATAGCTTAAAACATTGGGGATGATATAGGCATTTACCTCGATTGATCATTTCACCCCTAAATCAGTAAATAGTCATGTTATGGAAAAAAACGTGTTAAATATCTAAAAATGATATATGAACCTAAGATCTTTTGTTTTTGATGAAAAATAGCAGGGGGTAAAAACCACCCCCCAAATTGAAATATCCATATCTCAGAAACGAAGAAGCCTAAAATTAGGTGTGATAGCTTAAAAAATAGGGGATGATATGGGCTTTTACCTCGATTGGTCATTTCACCCCTAAAACAGTAAATAGTCATGTTATGGGGAAAAAACGTGTTAAACGCCTAAAAATGATAAATGAACCTAAGATCTTTTGTTTTTGATGAAAAATAGCAGGGGGGTGAAAACAACCCCCCAAATTGAAAAATCCATATCATGGAAACGAAGAACCCTAAAATTAGGTGTGACAGCTTAAAAAATAGGGGATGATATGGGCTTTTACCTCGATTGGTCATTTCACCCCTAAAACAATAAATAGTCATGTTATGGGGGAAAAACGTGTTAAACACCTAAAAATGATATATGAACCTAAAATCTTTTGTTTTTGATGAAAAATAGCAGGGGGGGGGGTGGAAACAACCCCCAAATTGAAAAATCAATATCTAGGAAACGAAGAAGCCTAAAATTAGGTGTGATAGCTTAAAAAATAGGGAATGATTAGGGCTTTTACCTCGATTGGTCATTTCACCCCTAAAACAGTAAATAGTCATGTTATGGGGGGAAAACGTGTTATACACCTAAAAGCATAAGCGTTTTGTGTAACCATGCTTTAATGGACATGTGTATGGAGGATGATGGTTATTACTATTATTAGGTAATTATGGATTAATGTGTGTATAGATAACTAACCAGTGGGGAGCGTGATGGCGCAGGTGCTTAGCTGCTCGTCCTTATCCCGGACAGCTGGGGTTCAAATCCCCGGCCAAAACCAAAATGAGCCTGGTTGGCTCCGGCGACTTAAAATAATAGGGAAAAGCCGAAGAAAGAAAAAAAGAAGAAGAAAGGAAGGTAACTCACCAGTTATTGGTTGGAGGTGTTGAAGAAGTCAGGATGGCCAACCCTTGCCATGGTTCACGAATGCACTCGAAAAAGTTTTACCTGTCATGACTCAGTCTACCCTGTTGCAGCCTTTAGAAAAAAAAATCGAACCGGGGCCTCTGTGGTGACAGTGGACTTATATTCATGATGCTTTTTAAACAAACATACGCTTGCATACTACCGCTGGGTTGAATCTGCACAGAGACACTGGCTTTGGTTTGTCTAGTGTGCCTTGCTGATAACAGCACAGCGATCTTATCATCAAATTTCATATTACTCATCTGCTTGATAGCGGACGTGCTCTGCACCGTGTTATCATACAGGTCATGACTAGATCGTTGTTAGGTTTGACAAAGGCTTAGTGAACCTTATTGCAACCTTGAAATGAATGTCATGGTATAGTCGGGGTTGGAAGCCAAAACCTTAGGGTTGACAACCAAGTAGGTTAACCACTACACGGTGAGATGGTCAAATAATAATGTAACAGAACATATAGAAACGTTTTCTATAGTTTAACGAATTGGCATACCATGAGAGGTGTAGGTAATGGAAATTGAATCCTTAGCTGATGATTATACTACTTTCCATGCGCAAGTATAAGCTATCATGTTAGAAAAAGAATTGTATGGCTTGTTTTAAACGGAGAATAATAATTGTGTTTACTGTGAAACACAAATCTGAATTTAAAATTAATTTAAAATAATTAATAATTTAAAATAATTAATTTAAAATTAACTAATTTAAAATTAGTTTAGTACGCTGAAGTTAAAATGAATAATGATCACGTTACAGACAGCAAGTTTCAACGCCATGAGAACTAAGTGAACAAAGAATAAAATTCATGAGCCAGTGAGGAATTCAACATGCTATACTTTGGACAAAAGAGAAGCGTTCTACAAACTTAACCACCAAGCTGTCCTATCGACCCTCAATGGTTTGGGTCATCGTAAAGATGAAAATTAAATCTAAGCTGTAACTTAAACTAACTACACTCTTATATACTAGAAGAAGAAATGGAAAACAAAAGGGCAATAGGCCAAATAAAGGACAGAAGGAATAAAAAATGGCCCTCAACCCTCAAGCATAAGGATTGAGGGAGTTGGAAGGAAGGAGAGCCATGAAAGGCAGATAAAAAGTATACTAGGAGTGGTTTTGCCCCAGAGGTAATGGATAAAGAGGAGGAAAACTGGACTCAGCTCAGAAATCCCTTGGGGTCGCCAACTTCCAAACTGATCAGCCCTTGAGGGTGTAGCCATATGCAGAGTGCACCGCAAGTGGTGGGGCTAAATACACCCTATCTTCTTGAGGGGGCTTGAGCAAAAGACAGGAAATAACATGAAAATAAAAACAAGGCTGCCTCCTCACACTAGTAGGATATCAGAAAAAATAAATAAACAAGGGCCAATGAAGTTGCAAAAGGAAGAGACTCCCTAGGGCTCGGATACTCTAATCATGTTGGGGTCGGTAGAGAACAAGAGTTGAGCAAGTGTGGTCGACAGGAAATAAGACAGAGAGGAGCCTAGCACAAGTTAGTGGAAGCAATGACGGTCTTAGCTGGGACTCCGTGATCGTCAACCTACATGACACTAGATATGACGCCCAGGGGTGGAATTAAAGACCTCTATTGTTTTATATCACTGGCTTTTAAGAACGCTAACACATGGCATGCCTTATAATGCAATACTGGTCCTAGGGTATGCAAAATTGTATTAGAAACTCAGCTAATAATTGTGTGCTTGCCCATGATTATTTTCCCAAGGACTGATAACCATGATTTCCAAGCCCCTAAGTAAGACAAAAAACAAATGATTTTCATTTTCCAATGAGTTGGGGTGAGGTGAGGTGAGTTTTCTATACACCAAACTGTTGTGGTTTCCCACTTCTACTCCAGGCAAATGCACATTTGATGTTAAGAATAGTCAAATGGTTTGCAACTGCCCAATGCTAGGACCTGATTAGTGGCTTTTAAAAACTGGAATGGAATGGAGTACACTTCCCCCAAAACCAGCAAGAGGAGTGTTCAATCCCCCACAACAACCATCCTTAAAGTCAATATAAATGACTATGCACTTCAGCTCATGACGGTCTCCTCTCTCCAATCCTACCCCTTGGTGGTGAAAGGCACACTCTAATACAACCATCATAGTGACAGGTTATCTGTTAAATACCTAACTATCCCCAGATTTACCTTAAATTTTCCTAAAATCCACTACATTTTCCGAAAATTGACCAAATGACACAACATTCCAGCAAAATTCAACAAATGACTACCAGATTTATTGAAATTCCATTGATTTACCTAAGCATGGTTTAAACTACCTCAAATTCATATAAAATTAGACGAATATAGATGAAAATTCACTAAAATTTACCGAATTTAACCAAGTGGTGTACAAACCATGAAATTTATCCATTTTTTTTTATTAAAATTGACTACATGTACTCGAAAATTTCATAATATTCCCTTTACATGTATGCTTTTTGTTGTTGTTGTTGTTGTTGTTGTTGTTTCGTTTACCATACTCTCTGCAGACAAATACCTCAACATGAATTTCTCTTAGACTAGGAGCTCTACATTCGATATGATAGCTGAGATTCATTTCCCATAAACTTGTCACTGAGGCGGGTGTCAGGAAAAAGCATTCAGCTGTAAAAAACACACTCTCACATAGACTTTTATAACCTCTTACGTTGAGGTTCCTAACGCTAACGACATTGAATGATTGAACGGTTTCCTTTTCACTATTCCTGTCTATACTTTCCTCTTTAAGGTTGCGAGATGTTTGCAAGATTCCTAAAATGCAATTAAACTTAATAAATACCTTAAGATGGTTTCATTTTTTTAATGATATGGTGTTGATGATTGTTATATACGTGAAGACTAATTTTTTTAGGTCTTGACTGGCCTTGCAATAAGAATTGACTAACCACACATGAGTTACCTATGAGGGAAACATTTTAGCCCACTATGTTGGTTATTGACCAGTGAGTACAGTTGTAGAAAGCTGTTTATTATTATTTTTTTTGAAATCATATACAACAGAGGCTTAAACCTATAGACAAACCGTGTGACCATGTTTGTTAAACATGACATTATACCAGAGACAATTAGGAAACTTGTGTAGAGCTTACCAAAAATAATGTTGTGTAACAGTAAATGCTAGTCAACAAACAGTTATGCCATACTAAAAAAATCATCATACAATACCTGAGAGAGCTCTTCTAAAAGTATTAATGCGTAACATGTTTCCACTCGCTTGCTATATATTTTTCGGCGTGGGAATGATTCTCAAGAAATGAAATGCAAATGGAACTGAAATGCAACACAAACGAATAATGAGCGCGCGCGGTGATTGAGATTGATAACATGACGTACTGTCGGTTATGTAGCTATGTGGAATGTTTATCACATATGGTTTACTTCAAGGTTTGGAGATCCCATTAAAGATATTCCTACAATAAATGATTTTCAAGTTGTCGTTCTATGGCGTGAAATTATTTAATATATGATATTTGCTAAAAGGATTTACCACTGGAATTATTTTACAAGTAGTTATTTTAATGACCAACAGAGTTCACTGTTAAGAAGGTAGATCCCTATGTGGAATGTAGGATAACATGTTATACATGATACGTGACAACTGTAAGGCTTGTGATTTTTAAGATGCCTTTATCCCTATATTAATCACCCAGTTTGCAATACTGATAACTGCAATGTTACTGAAAAAAAATTGAAACAAAACAAAAACCGGCATTGAAAAACCAAAAAGTGGTTGAGCATATATATAGTGGGGAAAAGAAAAGTTTTGTAAACACTAATGTCCAACAAGACTAATTAAATCAGTAACTGTCAGGGTGGCCGAGTGGTTAAGGCGTTTGACTTAAGATCAAATTTCCAAATATATAAGGAAGCAAGGGTTAGAATCCCTTCCCTGACATAACTATTGCTTGAACATGCAAGAAAACAAGAAATATACACAAACTATGTTTATCAATTTAATCATTTTTTTTTTACAAGAGATAGACACACACAATACAGCTCTTTTGGTTTATCATTTCTTTTAAACATAACACTTGTTGAAAATTATTTTTTAGGGGATGGGGGTGTTGCTACGTTGACCCATCACACGATAATAGCAGCTTTACGAAGTTCATTTTCTATATTTAATAGCTCTTTCTCATAACCAATATGACCAAGCTGTTTACAGGCATGCAAGAGCTGTAGACGTTCGACTAATATATTAGGATCGTTCCATTTACTATTTTTATGAATGGTTTCAGAATCTCGGGAAGCAGTTCATCATTATCACCATTAATATGATTATCATCATCATTATTATAATCATTTTCATAATGATGATCATTATCATCGTTATCATTACCATGATAATTTCCACCTGTGTCCACAGTCTGTTCAATGGTTTGAGTTGTCTTTGATAGTGTTGAAAGCTTCTTTTTAGATGTGCTAGAATGCTTTAACATTGTTATGTTATTATTACCACTATTACCTTTCCCCACTAACTTTCTGATGGGGTATATTGTCTCTGATAGGGTTGAGGGCTTTTGAGATGTGGGTGCATGTCTGAACATGGGTTTCACAGGAGGTGTTAAAGTTTTCTCATTAAACAACTCGCTAACAGCATGAGTGCGTTGTAGTGTATTAAACTTGAGGTTAATATTATCTTGAGTAGTACTATCTTTCTCTTGGACTTGGTTTCTTGCTTTGGTTTGGGTTTTCCTTACATTTAGACTAGCATGATTATTAAGTTTACATTCATGATTGTTTGAAGAAAGTACGTCCAATTCTTTTGTTTTAAGCATTCCTCGACACTGTTTCGATCGTTGCTTTGAACAGCGCCAAATAACAGTTCCATTTTTATTGCTTCGTTTCACAATATATGAATATCCTTTATAGTATGCATAAGGCTTACCATACCTAGTCACTGATACTTCCATATCAACTGTCAAGCACAAACTAATCTCTAGTAAAGACAACTTGGTAATAACAACAATAGTTTAATGTGGGAGCATATATACATGCAAAAAGTGGGAGCAAAGTTGGGGGGTAAAAAGTGGGAGCAAAAGTGAGAGCAAATGTGGGAGAAAAACATAACTGTGAGCAAAAAGTGGGAGCAAATATGGGATCAAATGTGGGAGCAAAGCAAATATATAAAAAAGTGGGAGCAAATATGCTAACAAATATGTCAACAAATATACCAGAAAAAGTAAATACACAAGTCAATATAGATTCAAGTGCAAAGAAAATATGTAAGCAAATATGAGAGCAAAAAATATTGTTTTTCTAAAACAACTAGACATAACAAACTTAGTCATAACCTAACCTAACCTAACCTAACCTAACCTCACCTAACCTTACCTAACCTAACCTAACCTAACCTAACCTAACCTCACCTCACCTAACCTCACCTCATCTAACTTCACCTAACCTAACCTAACCTAACTTAACTTCACCTAATCTAACTTGACTGAACTTTACCTAACCTAACCCATCATAACTTCACCTAACCTAACCCATCATAACTTCACCTAACCTAACTTTACCTAATCTAACTTCACCTAACCTAACTTTCAACTCACAGATCAAAATTAAATTCTAGGCATAGTTGAGTTGGAACCCAAGACTTCAGGGATAACACACAAGTATACTAGCCACTACACCGCAAAATGGGCAAATTATCATGCAACACAACATAAAGTAAAAGTTTCCTGTAGTGTAACTCATTGGCTGTCAACCATAGTTTGGGAATTCAAACCCAAGACCTCAGGACTTTTGTTTTGAACATTATCAGAAATATTATTCCATTTACATTTTGCTGCTGCTGCTTATAGTTATAAGAGTTGGCATTAATATGGAAAGCAAAAAAAAAAAATGTGGGAGCAAAAAGTGGGTGGAAAACGTGTAAGCAGAAGTGGGAGCACACAAGTGTGAGCAAATATGGGAGCAGAAAGTGGGAGCAAATGCGAAAGCAAAAGTGGGAGCAAAAAGAGCGAGCAAAAGTGAGTGTACAAAGTAGGAGCAAAATGTGTGAGTAAAAAGTGGGGGCAAATGTGGTGTTTTACTAAAACAATCTCCCCTAACCTAACCTAAATTAACTTCACCCAACCTAATTTCACCTAACCTAACTTTACTTAACCTAACCTTCCAACTCTCAGATCAAAAATTAAATTCTGGCCATAGTCGAGTTGGAACCCAAAACCTCTGGGATAACACCCAAGTATACTAGCCACTACATCGCGAAATGGGCAAATTATCATGCAACACAACACAAAAATAAAAAGTTTTCTGTAGTGTAACTCATTGGCTGACATTCATAGTTGAGAATTCAAACCCAAGACCTCAGGACTTTTGTTTTGAACATTATCAGAAATATTATTCCATTTACATTTTGCTGTTGCTTATAGTTATAAGAGTTGGCATTAATATGGGAGCAAAAGTGAAAGCAAAAAGTGGGTGCAAGCATGGCTGGTTGTAGAGACTTTCATATCAACAAATACACATAAACTAAATTTCAGTAAAGTGACTTGGCTATAACAGTTTAAATTTTTTTTCAAGGGGATTGATATTTTTCAGGGTGTAATTTCCAAAGTACTGTCAAGAATAATAATTACATGAACAGATTCCAAGAACTCTAGAGTGCTTTTAAGGTTAATGATTGGCTAGGAGTGAGATAGAGCTAGCTAACCTAAGTTAACCTCAGCTCAGTAAACCTAACCTTGTCACATGGCATGTTCTACAAGTATAGACTTGCTTTGAGACTGGCTATGACGTCACAGATGAATGGCGGTGGGAGGCTGGCAAAAAGGAAAATGTTTTTGGGTAATAAAAACGTCATGTCCAGCCTCCTACCGCCATTCATCTGTGACGTCATAGCCAGTCTCAAAGCAAGTCTATACTTGTAGAACATGCCATGTGACAAGGTTAGGTTTACTGAGCTGAGGTTAACTTAGGTTAGCTAGCTCTATCTCACTCCTAGCCAATCATTAACCTTAAAAGCACTCTAGAGTTCTTGGAATCTGTTCATGTAATTATTATTCTTGACAGTACTTTGGAAATTACACCCTGAAAAATATCAATCCCCTTGAAAAAGAATTTAAACTGTTATAGCCAAGTCACTTTACTGAAATTTAGTTTATGTGTATTTGTTGATATGAAAGTCTCTACAACCAGCCATGCTTGCACCCACTTTTTGCTTTCACTTTTGCTCCCATATTAATGCCAACTCTTATAACTATAAGCAACAGCAAAATGTAAATGGAATAATATTTCTGATAATGTTCAAAACAAAAGTCCTGAGGTCTTGGGTTTGAATTCTCAACTATGAATGTCAGCCAATGAGTTACACTACAGAAAACTTTTTATTTTTGTGTTGTGTTGCATGATAATTTGCCCATTTCGCGATGTAGTGGCTAGTATACTTGGGTGTTATCCCAGAGGTTTTGGGTTCCAACTCGACTATGGCCAGAATTTAATTTTTGATCTGAGAGTTGGAAGGTTAGGTTAAGTAAAGTTAGGTTAGGTGAAATTAGGTTGGGTGAAGTTAGTTTAGGTTAGGTTAGGGGAGATTGTTTTAGTAAAACACCACATTTGCCCCCACTTTTTACTCACACATTTTGCTCCTACTTTGTACACTCACTTTTGCTCGCTCTTTTTGCTCCCACTTTTGCTTTCACATTTGCTCCCACTTTCTGCTCCCATATTTGCTCACACTTGTGTGCTCCCACTTCTGCTTACACGTTTTCCACCCACTTTTTGCTCCCACATTTTTTTTTTGCTTTCCATATTAATGCCAACTCTTATAACTATAAGCAGCAGCAGCAAAATGTAAATGGAATAATATTTCTGATAATGTTCAAAACAAAAGTCCTGAGGTCTTGGGTTTGAATTCCCAAACTATGGTTGACAGCCAATGAGTTACACTACAGGAAACTTTTACTTTATGTTGTGTTGCATGATAATTTGCCCATTTTGCGGTGTAGTGGCTAGTATACTTGTGTGTTATCCCTGAAGTCTTGGGTTCCAACTCAACTATGCCTAGAATTTAATTTTGATCTGTGAGTTGAAAGTTAGGTTAGGTGAAGTTAGATTAGGTAAAGTTAGGTTAGGTGAAGTTATGATGGGTTAGGTTAGGTGAAGTTATGATGGGTTAGGTTAGGTAAAGTTCAGTCAAGTTAGATTAGGTGAAGTTAAGTTAGGTTAGGTTAGGTTAGGTGAAGTTAGATGAGGTGAGGTTAGGTGAGGTGAGGTTAGGTTAGGTTAGGTTAGGTTAGGTTAGGTAAGGTTAGGTGAGGTTAGGTTAGGTTAGGTTAGGTTAGGTTATGACTAAGTTTGTTATGTCTAGTTGTTTTAGAAAAACAATATTTTTTGCTCTCATATTTGCTTACATATTTTCTTTGCACTTGAATCTATATTGACTTGTGTATTTACTTTTGCTGGTATATTTGTTGACATATTTGTTAGCATATTTGCTCCCACTTTTTTTATATATTTGCTTTGCTCCCACATTTGATCCCATATTTGCTCCCACTTTTTGCTCACAGTTATGTTTTTCTCCCACATTTGCTCTCACTTTTGCTCCCACTTTTTACCCCCCAACTTTGCTCCCACTTTTTGCATGTATATATGCTCCCACATTAAACTATTGTAGTTATTACCAAGTTGTCTTTACTAGAGATTAGTTTGTGCTTGACAGTTGATATGGAAGTATCAGTGACTAGGTATGGTAAGCCTTATGCATACTATAAAGGATATTCATATATTGTGAAACGAAGCAATAAAAATGGAACTGTTATTTGGTGCTGTTCAAAGCAACGATCGAAACAGTGTCGAGGAATGCTTAAAACAAAAGAATTGGACGTACTTTCTTCAAACAATCATGAATGTAAACTTAATAATCATGCTAGTCTAAATGTAAGGAAAACCCAAACCAAAGCAAGAAACCAAGTCCAAGAGAAAGATAGTACTACTCAAGATAATATTAACCTCAAGTTTAATACACTACAACGCACTCATGCTGTTAGCGAGTTGTTTAATGAGAAAACTTTAACACCTCCTGTGAAACCCATGTTCAGACATGCACCCACATCTCAAAAGCCCTCAACCCTATCAGAGACAATATACCCCATCAGAAAGTTAGTGGGGAAAGGTAATAGTGGTAATAATAACATAACAATGTTAAAGCATTCTAGCACATCTAAAAAGAAGCTTTCAACACTATCAAAGACAACTCAAACCATTGAACAGACTGTGGACACAGGTGGAAATTATCATGGTAATGATAACGATGATAATGATCATCATTATGAAAATGATTATAATAATGATGATGATAATCATATTAATGGTGATAATGATGAACTGCTTCCCGAGATTCTGAAACCATTCATAAAAAATAGTAAATGGAACGATCCTAATATATTAGTCGAACGTCTACAGCTCTTGCATGCCTGTAAACAGCTTGGTCATATTGGTTATGAGAAAGAGCTATTAAATATAGAAAATGAACTTCGTAAAGCTGCTATTATCGTGTGATGGGTCAACGTAGCAACACCCCCATCCCCTAAAAAATAATTTTCAACAAGTGTTATGTTTAAAAGAAATGATAAACCAAAAGAGCTGTATTGTGTGTGTCTATCTCTTGTAAAAAAAAATGATTAAATTGATAAACATAGTTTGTGTATATTTCTTGTTTTCTTGCATGTTCAAGCAATAGTTATGTCAGGGAAGGGATTCGAACCCTTGCTTCCTTATATATTTGGAAATTTGATCTTAAGTCAAACGCCTTAACCACTCGGCCACCCTGACAGTTACTGATTTAATTAGTCTTGTTGGACATTAGTGTTTACAAAACTTTTCTTTTCCCCACTATATATATGCTCAACCACTTTTTGGTTTTTCAATGCCGGTTTTTGTTTTGTTTCAATTTTTTTTCAGTAACATTGCAGTTATCAGTATTGCAAACTGGGTGATTAATATAGGGATAAAGGCATCTTAAAAATCACAAGCCTTACAGTTGTCACGTATCATGTATAACATGTTATCCTACATTCCACATAGGGATCTACCTTCTTAACAGTGAACTCTGTTGGTCATTAAAATAACTACTTGTAAAATAATTCCAGTGGTAAATCCTTTTAGCAAATATCATATATTAAATAATTTCACGCCATAGAACGACAACTTGAAAATCATTTATTGTAGGAATATCTTTAATGGGATCTCCAAACCTTGAAGTAAACCATATGTGATAAACATTCCACATAGCTACATAACCGACAGTACGTCATGTTATCAATCTCAATCACCGCGCGCGCTCATTATTCGTTTGTGTTGCATTTCAGTTCCATTTGCATTTCATTTCTTGAGAATCATTCCCACGCCGAAAAATATATAGCAAGCGAGTGGAAACATGTTACGCATTAATACTTTTAGAAGAGCTCTCTCAGGTATTGTATGATGATTTTTTTAGTATGGCATAACTGTTTGTTGACTAGCATTTACTGTTACACAACATTATTTTTGGTAAGCTCTACACAAGTTTCCTAATTGTCTCTGGTATAATGTCATGTTTAACAAACATGGTCACACGGTTTGTCTATAGGTTTAAGCCCCTGTTGTATATGATTTCAAAAAAAAATAATAATAAACAGCTTTCTACAACTGTACTCACTGGTCAATAACCAACATAGTGGGCTAAAATGTTTCCCTCATAGGTAACTCATGTGTGGTTAGTCAATTCTTATTGCAAGGCCAGTCAAGACCTAAAAAAATTAGTCTTCACGTATATAACAATCATCAACACCATATCATTAAAAAAATGAAACCATCTTAAGGTATTTATTAAGTTTAATTGCATTTTAGGAATCTTGCAAACATCTCGCAACCTTAAAGAGGAAAGTATAGACAGGAATAGTGAAAAGGAAACCGTTCAATCATTCAATGTCGTTAGCGTTAGGAACCTCAACGTAAGAGGTTATAAAAGTCTATGTGAGAGTGTGTTTTTTACAGCTGAATGCCTTTTCCTGACACCCGCCTCAGTGACAAGTTTATGGGAAATGAATCTCAGCTATCATATCGAATGTAGAGCTCCTAGTCTAAGAGAAATTCATGTTGAGGTATTTGTCTGCAGAGAGTATGGTAAACGAAACAACAACAACAACAACAACAACAACAACAACAACAAAAAGCATACATGTAAAGGGAATATTATGAAATTTTCGAGTACATGTAGTCAATTTTAATAAAAAAATTGGATAAATTTCATGGTTTGTACACCACTTGGCTAAATTCGGTAAATTTTAGTGAATTTTCATCTATATTCGTCTAATTTTATATGAATTTGAGGTAGTTTAAACCATGCTTAGGTAAATCAATGGAATTTCAATAAATCTGGTAGTCATTTGTTGAATTTTGCTGGAATGTTGTGTCATTTGGTCAATTTTCGGAAAATGTAGTGGATTTTAGGAAAATTTAAGGTAAATCTGGGGATAGTTAGGTATTTAACAGATAACCTGTCACTATGATGGTTGTATTAGAGTGTGCCTTTCACCACCAAGGGGTAGGATTGGAGAGAGGTGACCGTCATGAGCTGAAGTGCATAGTCATTTATATTGACTTTAAGGATGGTTGTTGTGGGGGATCGAACACTCCTCTTGCTGGTTTTGGGGTAAGTGTACTCCATTCCATTTCATTTTTAAAAGCCACTAATCAGGTCCTAGCATTGGGCAGTTGCAAACCATTTGACTATTCTTAACATCAAATGTGCATTTGCCTGGAGTAGAAGTGGGAAACCACAACAGTTTGGTGTATAGAAAACTCGCCTCACCTCACCCCAACTCATTGGAAAATGAAAATCATTTGTTTTTTGTCTTACTTAGGGGCTTGGAAATCATGGTTATCAGTCCTTGGGAAAATAATCATGGGCAAGCACACAATTATTAGCTGAGTTTCTAATACAATTTTGCATACCCTAGGACCAGTATTGCATTATAAGGCATGCCATGTGTTAGCGTTCTTAAAAGCCAGTGATATAAAACAATAGAGGTCTTTAATTCCACCCCTGGGCGTCATATCTAGTGTCATGTAGGTTGACGATCACGGAGTCCCAGCTAAGACCGTCATTGCTTCCACTAACTTGTGCTAGGCTCCTCTCTGTCTTATTTCCTGTCGACCACACTTGCTCAACTCTTGTTCTCTACCGACCCCAACATGATTAGAGTATCCGAGCCCTAGGGAGTCTCTTCCTTTTGCAACTTCATTGGCCCTTGTTTATTTATTTTTTCTGATATCCTACTAGTGTGAGGAGGCAGCCTTGTTTTTATTTTCATGTTATTTCCTGTCTTTTGCTCAAGCCCCCTCAAGAAGATAGGGTGTATTTAGCCCCACCACTTGCGGTGCACTCTGCATATGGCTACACCCTCAAGGGCTGATCAGTTTGGAAGTTGGCGACCCCAAGGGATTTCTGAGCTGAGTCCAGTTTTCCTCCTCTTTATCCATTACCTCTGGGGCAAAACCACTCCTAGTATACTTTTTATCTGCCTTTCATGGCTCTCCTTCCTTACAACTCCCTCAATCCTTATGCTTGAGGGTTGAGGGCCATTTTTTATTCCTTCTGTCCTTTATTTGGCCTATTGCCCTTTTGTTTTCCATTTCTTCTTCTAGTATATAAGAGTGTAGTTAGTTTAAGTTACAGCTTAGATTTAATTTTCATCTTTACGATGACCCAAACCATTGAGGGTCGATAGGACAGCTTGGTGGTTAAGTTTGTAGAACGCTTCTCTTTTGTCCAAAGTATAGCATGTTGAATTCCTCACTGGCTCATGAATTTTATTCTTTGTTCACTTAGTTCTCATGGCGTTGAAACTTGCTGTCTGTAACGTGATCATTATTCATTTTAACTTCAGCGTACTAAACTAATTTTAAATTAGTTAATTTTAAATTAATTATTTTAAATTATTAATTATTTTAAATTAATTTTAAATTCAGATTTGTGTTTCACAGTAAACACAATTATTATTCTCCGTTTAAAACAAGCCATACAATTCTTTTTCTAACATGATAGCTTATACTTGCGCATGGAAAGTAGTATAATCATCAGCTAAGGATTCAATTTCCATTACCTACACCTCTCATGGTATGCCAATTCGTTAAACTATAGAAAACGTTTCTATATGTTCTGTTACATTATTATTTGACCATCTCACCGTGTAGTGGTTAACCTACTTGGTTGTCAACCCTGAGGTTTTGGCTTCCAACCCCGACTATACCATGACATTCATTTCAAGGTTGCAATAAGGTTCACTAAGCCTTTGTCAAACCTAACAACGATCTAGTCATGACCTGTATGATAACACGGTGCAGAGCACGTCCGCTATCAAGCAGATGAGTAATATGAAATTTGATGATAAGATCGCTGTGCTGTTATCAGCAAGGCACACTAGACAAACCAAAGCCAGTGTCTCTGTGCAGATTCAACCCAGCGGTAGTATGCAAGCGTATGTTCGTTTAAAAAGCATCATGAATATAAGTCCACTGTCACCACAGAGGCCCCGGTTCGATTTTTTTTCTAAAGGCTGCAACAGGGTAGACTGAGTCTTGACAGGTAAAACTTTTTCGAGTGCATTCGTGAACCATGGCAAGGGTTGGCCATCCTGACTTCTTCAACACCTCCAACCAATAACTGGTGAGTTACCTTCCTTTCTTCTTCTTTTTTTCTTTCTTCGGCTTTTCCCTATTATTTTAAGTCGCCGGATCCAACCAGGCTCATTTTGGTTTTGGCCGGGGATTTGAACCCCAGCTGTCCGGGTAAGGACGAGCAGCTAAGCACCTGCGCCATCACGCTCCCCACTGGTTAGTTATCTATACACACATTAATCCATAATTACCTAATAATAGTAATAACCATCATCCTCCATACACATGTCCATTAAAGCATGGTTACACAAAACGCTTATGCTTTTAGGTGTATAACACGTTTTTCCCCCATAACATGACTATTTACTGTTTTAGGGGTGAAATGACCAATCGAGGTAAAAGCCCTAATCATTCCCTATTTTTAAGCTATCACACCTAATTTTAGGCTTCTTCGTTTCCTAGATATGGATTTTTCAATTTGGGGGTTGTTTCCACCCCCCCTGCTATTTTTCATCAAAAACAAAAGATTTTAGGTTCATATATCATTTTTAGGTGTTTAACACGTTTTTCCCCCATAACATGACTATTTATTGTTTTAGGGGTGAAATGACCAATCGAGGTAAAAGCCCATATCATCCCCTATTTTTTAAGCTGTCACACCTAATTTTAGGGTTCTTCGTTTCCATGATATGGATTTTTCAATTTGGGGGGTTGTTTTCACCCCCCTGCTATTTTTCATCAAAAACAAAAGATCTTAGGTTCATTTATCATTTTTAGGTGTTTAACACGTTTTTTCCCCATAACATGACTATTTACTGTTTTAGGGGTGAAATGACCAATCGAGGTAAAAGCGCATATCATCCCCTATTTTTTAAGCTATCACACCTAATTTTAGGCTTCTTCGTTTCTGAGATATGGATATTTCAATTTGGGGGGTGGTTTTTACCCCCTGCTATTTTTCATCAAAAACAAAAGATCTTAGGTTCATATATCATTTTTAGATGTTTAACACGTTTTTTTCCATAACATGACTATTTACTGATTTAGGGGTGAAATGATCAATCGAGGTAAAAGCCTATATCATCCCCAATGTTTTAAGCTATCACACCTAATTTTAGGCTTCTTCGTTACCAAGATATGGATATTTCAATTTTGGGGGGTAGTTTCACCCCGCAAAGGGGGACGTCGCCCCAAGTGCTAGGACCCCTCATACAAGTCCCTAGCATGATTGGTTCGCGAGATATGAACAAAAGTGTAGTTAGGCCCTTTTGACAAAAACGAATCATACATTCAAAAACGGGGCGTCACCCCCAGGGTTAGGATACTGCCTATGGCAAAATCCCATCAGGGGTTCGGAAAATATTAACAAACGTATAGTTAGGTCTTTTTGACAAAAGCCGTCCGTGTGCGCACATACAAAACATACTATTTCACCCCCCGGGTAAGGGTAATTTTTATTTTGGGGTGGATATGCCCCGTCCATAGAAAAGGGGAGTTCACCACGAGTCCTACGACACCTCATAGGTTTAAATCCGATTATTGGTTAGCGAGATACTAAAAAGCCGATGACCTATTAGTTTTTATGGTTTATTTCAATACATATTAAAACACTCATTTATAAATCATCATTTAAAAAGCCCGCTCTTTTACAAAATCCACAAATGCGCAGGCGTACAAAAAATAAATTACTATTTCATCCCCCGGGTTAGGGTAGTTTTTATTTTGGGGTGAATATACCCCATCCATAGAAAAGGGGAGTTCACCACGAGTCCTACGACAACCCATAGGTTTAAATCCGATTATTGGTTAGCGAGATACTAAAAAGCCGATGACCTATTAGTTTTTATGGTTTATTTCAATACATATTAAAACACTCATTTATAAATCATCATTTAAAAAGCCCGCTCTTTTACAAAATCCACAAATGCGCAGGCGTACAAAAAATAAATTACTATTTCATCCCCCGGGTAAGGGTAGTTTTTATTTTGGGGTGAATATACCCCATCCACAGAAAAGGGGAGTTCACCACGAGTCCTACGACACCCCATAGGTTTAAATCCGATTATTGGTTAGCGAGATAGTAAAAAGCCCATGACCTATTAGTTTTTGGGGTTTATTTCAATACATATTAAAAAAACTCTCATTTATAAATCATCATTTAAAAAGCCCGCCCTCTTACAAAACTCCTCAAGTGCACTGGCGTACAAAAAAACATTCATCGCCATAATGTCAAAAAACAACATGTTTACCCCAAATGGCGTTTCCCAATTCCATCCATTTTAAAAAATAACCTCACCATCACCTAGAGCGGAAAAAATACCATCCAAACGACCCCTCACTCGACCCTACTCCTTTCCCACCACCTAACCCTTTCCCAACATAGGCATACATATTCAAGCACGAGCGCGACTTGAGGAAACCAACACTACCCCACTACTCGCGAATGACCTTTTAGTTTTGGTCTTTTAATTAAATTAAGAGGCTATAGGAAAGTAGGGGACGTCACTACGAGTGCTAGGACACCCTGTAGGTTCTAATCCCATGTTTGGTTAGCGAGATATCAGGTTCGGGGCCGATACGAGGAGGGTTCAAAAAGAAGTGGTGCAGCTCTCTCCTTACCACACTACTGCCGTATCGTGGAGAGATACACCGCTCGGAGTGCACGGCTTCTGAATCCCAGAAGATTACGTCTTGCAAATCCTAGAATTCTAAATGCCTTACACCTAGATTCTTCAACGTGTACATTCCACTTCAAATTGCTGGAAATGTGTATTCCCAGCATTCGCAGTGAATTGCACATGGGAAGAACTTTGCCGCTCAGTGAAAGGCTATGTGCAATAGGCTGTCTGGCCCTACTTAGCCGAATATATTTACACTTGTTTACATTCAAGGTCATCTTATTTTTTCATCACACCACAGTGCCACACTGTCCAGATCTTCCTGTAGTGCTTTGACGTCATCATTATTTTTTATGGCTCTGTAAATTATTGAGTCGTCTGCATACTGCGCCATCGTGGACGTCACACAGCTTGGAAGGTCGAGGGTAAAAACCATGTACAACAAAGGCCCAATCACCGACCCCTGTGATACTCCCGAAGTTACCACTATGTTCGGCGACTTGGCCCCGCCAAACACGACACACTGCGTTCGACCTACCAGGAATGACGTCAACCATGTAATCAGTTTGCCTCCGATGCCATATTTGCCAAGCTTTAACAAGAGTCTTTGATGAGGCACCTGATCAAAAGCTTTGCTTAAGTCCAGGGCCACACAGTCCACTTGGGAGACGTTAGTCTGATCCAAAGAGTTCTGCCAGTCATCAATCACTTTTGTCAAAAGAGTTGTACAAGATCTCCCCGGAACGAAGCCATGTTGGCTTGGATTTAACAGGCCTCGCTCACTCAGGAATTCCAGTATGTTCTTAGCAACCAGGCGCTCCATACATTTACAGATACCAGACGTCAGAGAAATCGGGCGGTAGTTGTCCATGTCTTCCTTGTCACCATCTTTGAACACAGGGACCACGTTAGCATGTTTCCACTCTTGTGGTAGAGTCCCGGTGTAGATGGACTGGTTGAAAAGTGCGCACAATGAGGGTGCTAGGGCATCTGCACAGTAATGAAGGATCCGAGCAGGGATTAAGTCTGGTCCTGTCGCGGCATGGGGTCTAGTTCTCCGTAAGCTGTCTCGAACTTCCTGTTGTGTGAAATATAGACTGGCTAGGGGAAAGAGAGGGGATGATGTCCTTGGTAAGAACATTCCTTCACTGGTGTCAGGTGGAGAGAAGTTATTTTGGAATTTACAGTTGAATGAGTTGGCTATGTCTAGTGGGTTGGAAATAGAAAGTCCGTTATGTTTAAAGCTCTGTGGTGCGGTGTTGCCACTTTTGCTCCGAATGAATGTCCACATTGCCTTGGGATTAAAGCTTAATTTGTCCATATACGTACTGTAGGCTTCACGAATTGCAGATTTGGTACTATTTCTAGCTAGCCTATACTTTTCCCACCTGCTGTCACTTGGGCACTGTTTCCACTTGTTATAGAGCTGATTTCTCTTTCTTATTTTGGATATTATGTCCTTTGAGATCCAAGGTGTTTTTTTTCTTATTTTTAATTGTAACCTTAGGGATCACTTCATCGACGCACTGAAAAAAGATTTCCTTCCAAGTATGCCAGGTACCATCTATATCTACACTGTTGGTGACTGAAGGTGTAATGACCGGTAATCTGTCAAGTAAGATGTCAGAAAGGAGTTTCCAGTTGGTACGGGAGTAATTGTAAACTGTTCTGGTTTGCAATTTTGGACTGTTCTTTTTGTGGGTAAATATAGCTAGGAGGGCTTGGTGATCACAAAATCCAGGGATGACTTGTAGAGACTGAATTGAGGATGGAGAGTTTGTTAGGAAGAGATCGAGGGTTGAACGGGAGGTCTCAGTGATACGGGTAGCTTCAAATATGAGTTGATGGAGGAATAGATCATAGAATGCTGTAAGGAAGTTGTTGGATATAGGATTATTTGGGATAGGAGCGGCATTTCTATTCCATGTGATTTGTAGGTTGAAATCACCAACAATGTAGACAGCGTCATAATTTTGTTGAAGGTTTTGCACCCGTTTGAGGGAGAGAATCAGCTCATCATTCATCAGCTGGGACGATTTCGGAGAGCGATAGACTGATCCGATCAGATATTTACCATTACTGCATTGAACCTCAACCCACACGGCCTCAGCGTCAGTTTCCAGCTGATGGACGCAAGTTGCATTGTACTCAGGTTTCACAGCAATGAGAACCCCGCCCCCTGAAGTCCGTGTTCGGTCCTTCCGGAACAGCTGGTATGTGTCTGGTAACACCTCCCGATCACCTACCACCCCAGAGAGCCACGTTTCACTGCAACACACAATACTTGGATCTAGGGCGGTAATTGTAGCATGAATGTTTTGTTTCCGTCCCGGCCGCGTGATGCTGCGGGCATTGAAGGCGAACAGTGATAAGTGTTTATTTACAAGTGAACTATTCAGGTTATTTACACTATTTACAGAGTCACTGGGAATATCACTGGTATAGTTGCACAACGAGTCGGTAAACGGCGGCATAGCACATTGCCAACATGTCCACGTTCGCGTGCCTTTTTTAATGCACCGGAACTCAGAGGTACTGATTTTAGCACACGTCCTGTGACTCGACATGTTACAATTACTGCACTGAATATATAATTGATTTTTTCGGCCGATTTTTTCACATATTGCGCATTGCAAAGGTCCAGGGTTGAGTTCTATGTCGCCGCTTAGAGCAAGCGCTAGACAGCAGAGCGAGAACCCGGTAGCAGGTAGCCTTGCGACACCTTCCCCTCCCGCTCGGCGTGGCCGGCTAATGGTGGCCAGCCCCAGACCTTCACTGCCACACCATGTCCAGGAATGTATTGTGCATTTGTCACTCACCAGAAGTTTTTCCATAAGGGGTTGAATCTTCAGATCCTGTTCACCATTAACGGTCACAAAATGAACACGTCTTGCCACAGTCACTGCACATTTTACCATTAAAAATACTAAAATCACACGGAGCACACTTCCCTTGATGCAGGCACGCGCCGCCATCTCAGCTTGTTTTTATTGTGCGATATGAACTGGATGGCAAAATTAACGAAAGGTTCGTTAGCTTCGTGCTGCCCAGAGATCATACTGCAGATGGAATTAGTCAAGCTTTATTTGCCGAACTAGAGAAATTGAAGGTGAATACGTTCCCTGAAAAAGTAATAGCTCAGAGTTATGATGGTTCGAGTGTTATGAGCGGGCAACACACGGGTGTACAGGCAAGAATGAAGGTCGTGTACAAAAATGCGCACTTTGTTCATTGTTATGCTCACCTATTGAACTTGATCATCGAGCGTTGTGCAATCCAAAATAAGCAGGTAAAAATATTTTTTAGTAATTTAGAGGGATTTTCCTCATTTTTTTCCAAATCTTCCAAACGGACAGCCGTACTAGATGAAATCGTCAAGAAACGGATCCCGAAAAATGCCGCCACTAGATGGAATTTTAGGGCACGATGCGTACGAACTGTCTTCATTTACAAAAATGAACTTATTGAGTGTCTAGAGAAGATTGTGGACGATGACAGTAATGACTATTCGACAACCAGAAAAGCAACAGGTTTGAGAAACATTTTAAAAGATCAGGACTTTCTCTTTTGGCTCGAACTTTTTAGTAAAATTATGCCACATGCTGATATTTTATTCAATGAACTTCAGCACAGGGAAATTGACAGTGTAAAGGCTCTGAAGAACGTGTCTACCTTCAAGTCCTCGATTCAGAATATTAGAAATTCTCTCGATCAGTGGGGTGCAGAGCATAGCGTGTGTTGTTCAAACCCGGGCACTAGTGAAAAGCGTGCTCGATTTGACAGCAGCAAATGGGTCGTGGCAAAAGAGGTGTGCGACGTAATTTTAACTGGGATTGCCGATCGTTTCAGTTTTAATGAGCATTTATCAGCAGCGAAGCTATTCCAGCCCAGCTTATTTTCAAAATTTAGAGTGTCGTTTCCTGACTCTGAATGTAAAATGGTCGCTAAGTTATTCACTTTAAATCCACTTGAACTCAGGCAGGAATTAATAGTTTTATACAGCAGAAATGAGTTTGAAAATGCATCTGGTGCCTTAACACTTCTTTCCTGCATTTGTGAAAACAATCTTGCGACAGTGTTACCTGAGACAGTAAAACTCTTGCGAATTATATGCACAATTCCCATGACAACATCAGAGAGTGAAAGGTGCTTTTCAACTTTGAAAAGAATAAAAACTTTTAGTAGGAATACAATGAAAGAAGACCGTCTGTGCGCTTTAGCTATGTGCTCTATTGAGAAGAACCTATTGGTCACAAATGACTTCAATGAGCTTGTAATAAACCACTTTGCTGAGCAAAAAGAGCGGCGAATGGACTTCATCTTCAAGAGAGTCAATTAAGGTAGGTCTATTTACTTGAACATTCTCCTGTCCTGGTAATTTTCTTATCTTTCATAGTTTGTGTATTGCCAACAATGATATATCCTATGGAAAAACATTGTTGCAAGATTTTCTTTTATTTCCTGACATAACCAGTATGTTTTACGTCATTGCATTCATAACCGTATTCAAACTAAAAACTGTAAAAGTAAAGAGTTGGGCAAGAATTCTCAAACTCTGTCAATGTGTAATAAATGTTACGCTTAAACTCCTGCCACGTTATTATTATTATTATTATTATTATTATTATTCCCGTTTTTAATTTGCAGTTAAATTCACTCTCTGCTAGAAAGTTAAGTGATCTATCAGAGTAAAAAGCAGTTCAACAGTTTAGTAATGAATGAAAATGAAACATAATGTGACTCGGGAGGTACATTTTCCTAAAATTCATCTGTCAGCTCGAACACTGGCATTGATTGTTACTGGCACATGTATATTTCCAAATTTGCATATTAAAGTATATTTCCAAATTTGAATATTAAAAGAAAAAAACTCTTGTTCTATGCCGAATTCAAGTGATAATCCAATGTCCACATTTTAACAGCCAACGCTTTAGGCTTGAGTTTGGAGTTATTAAAAGAATAATATTGTATACGGTACCGTATTCTATGTTATTATGTACTGGATAAATCGCTGTTTAATTCGTGTATTCATGCAAACTGGGATTTGTCAAGTTTTGAGCTCACAAGGATAATGCTATGATAAAGAAAAAGACCCAAAACACAAGCTCCCTGGGATTCACGTTTTGCGTTTTCGTTTATATGTAATTTTCACATCAGGTTCTCAGTGTTGTTACCATATGAAATCATAGTTGTAATACTAAATGATAAAAACGCGATATTTTCATTGCATATAAAAGTAACTCGATTTTACTCTTTTTGTCCTCTATCAATTTATGAAGAGGTGCGGGGAAAAATACTGTGATCGCCCTCCCGGCCTAAGAGTCTGTCGGCCGCCACTGACTGATACAAGTTTACCTATGTATATTTCATAAACCTGTAAAGTACAAAACGAACATGGCGACCAAGCGAATTTGAAATATTTTAATAGATTCTTCTCGTGATTTAACTCTCTGAGCGCAGTGAAATGTGGTACAGTAAATGACTTTGCAGATTGTAATGCACTGCCATCTAATTTAATTCAATTGTTTACATAACCTCAAGATGGCGGCTGTGCAAAATTTTATAATTAAGTTTTTATTCTTGTGTCGTAATCATGCGATCGAAGTGAAAGTTTGAATAATGAAGCTAGGCAATAATTGTCCTTGAATGGTACATAACTCTATGGCCTATACATATAACAATCCTAAATGGCGAGCTTCCGAAATATTTAGATGGCTCTCAATATCTATGAATCTTTTACAGCAACCAAACTGATTTTTTTAAATGTTCATAGAGACTATGAACATATGTTCACCTATAGGACTTTCAGTAACCTGGTGAGCACAACTCCAACATGGCGGTGACGCGAAGTATAAATATTTAAATGGACGTTTCTCGCGAATTAACTATCCGAGTGCCGTGAAACGTTGCACGTTAAATGCTTATACAAATGTTGATCCACTGGCATGTAATTTATTTCAATTGTTTGCATAATCACAAGATGGCTGGTGTGCGTACTTTTAAAATCTCGTTTTTACTTCTTGTGTTCTAATCATGCGATTGAAGTTTGAATACCACACGTACACAATAATCTTAATGTAATAGTACAAAAATAAAAATCCATCCTGGCGACCATATGAAATATTTAGACGGTTCTCAATATCTACGAATCTGTTACAGCAATTAAACTGAAATTTTGTATGTTGATAGAGACAATTAACATGAGCAGGATATGTGAAAATAGGCTGTATAGTTCTTCACGGAACTACTTGTTGTTTTTTTTGTCGTGTGGCCTCCCCAGAGGCCGAGTGCAGGTCTTTCTATTCGACGCCCGTGGGCGACCTGCGCGTCGGGATGAGAGATGGAATGGATGAAGATGAATGAAATTGGGCAAGGATGTGGATGGAATCGGCCGGGGCCTATCAGAAGGTACCGTCCCAGCATTTGCCTAGTGTTGAAAATGGGAAACCACGGAAAACCATTTCAAGGACGGCCGACGGTGGGGCTCGAACCCACACGTCTACCGAGTCAGCAGAGAGCTTGGTCCCATGACCTAACGCTGCGCTTTAGCCAGCTGAGCCACTGCTGTCGGTTACCCATCCAATAACGTTATTGGTCGGGACCGGAATAATAGCGTTCTTCAATTCGGTTACTGAAATTAACGTTAGTGTGATAGTATATGATAAATACGGTATTCTTGTCGAAACGAAGTAATTCGTTCTGTGACGCATTTACCTAAATGCAATCATGGTGTTTTCCGGTAATTTCCTAATTTCGTTACGTTATGGTTACGGTTAAGTTATCTAGCCCTGGTTTTAACTGCAGTATTCTCAGTTCCATTTTAAAATAAAACAAGTAGTTCCGTGAAGAACTATACAGCCTATTTTCATATATCCTACTTATGTTAATTGCCACTATCAACATACACAATTTCAGTTTGATTGCTGTAATAGATTCGTAGATATTGAGAACCGACTAAATATTTCGGATGGTCGCCATGTTGGATTTTATATATGTTGGTCCTAGAGTTATGTACTGTTACATGCAGATTATTGTGAACGTGTAGTATTCAAACTTCAATCGCATAATTAGGACACAAGAAAAAACAAGGAGATTTTAAAATTTTGCACAGCTGCCATCTTGAGGTTATGGAAACAATTGAAATAAATTAGATGCCCGTGGATTAACATTCGTATAAGGATTTACTGTACCAAGTTTCACTGCACGCGGATGGTTAAATTGCGAGAAACGTCCATGTGAATATTTATAATTCGCGTCACCGCCATGTTGGATTTGTGATCACCAGGTTATTTAAAGTCCTATAGGTGAACTTAAGTTCATAGCCCCTATGAACATTAAAAATGAAGTTTGATTGCTAAAATAGATTCGTAGATATTCAGTATCGTCTAAATATTTCGGATGGTCGCCATGTTGGATTGTTAAATGTATAGGCCATAGAGTCATGTACCATTAAAGGAAAATTATTGCGTAGGTTCATTATTCAAACTTTCACTTCGATCGCATGACTACATCACAATAAATAAAATCTTAATTTTAAAATTCGCACTGCCGCCATCTTGAGGTTATGTAAACAATTGAACTAAATTAGATACCAGTGGATTACAATGTGTATAAATATTTCCTGTGCCAGGTTTCAGTGCGCTTGGAACATTAAATCGCGAGAAAGGTCTTTTTAAAATTTTCAAATTCGCTTGGCCGCCATGTTCGTTTTGTAGTTAACCGGTTTTTGAAAGTCTTATAGATGGACTTCCAGTAGTGCCCTTTATCTCCGTACAAAATTTCAGGGTTTTACCGCTAATAGTTTCAGAGATATAGAATGCCGGTGAAATATTTCGCACATCCGCCATCTTGTGATTATGTAAGCAATTGAACGAAGTTAGATGTCGGTGCATTACAATGTATATAAACATATACTGTACCAAGTTTCATTGCGTTTGGTTGGTCAAATCGCGAGAAACGTCTATTTAAAAGTCGCAACTTTGCTTGGCCGCCATGTTGGTTTTGTAGTTACCAGATTTTCAAAAGTCACATAAGTGAACTTATAGTAGTTCCGTCTATCACCATAGAAAATGTCAGGGTAATATCTGTAATAGTTTCGGAGATATTGAATGCTGGTTAAATATTTCGCACAGCCGCCATGTTGGATTGGTGAGTCGTAACAAAATTTGAAGGGCACGGTCGAGGTCGCCGGAAATAATGCTATGAACTTTCCGAGTTTCATTGAAATCGCTCCATCCGTTTAGATTTTATTAGGGGGGGGGACACACACACGAATCACACACACAGACACACACACGCGCACACACACACACGGACAAAAGGTGATCTCATAAGCCTATTTTTTCAAAATTGAAAATAGGCTAAAAATGTACGGTATGTTCCTTTTTCTAGGCGACTATTTATCACAGAGCTGTGAAATTGTCACCATAAATTAGTCTCTTAGTGATTAATATTTTAATGGAGAAGTCTCCTTGTTTAAAGTAAAACTGTTTCGGTTTTGACTGTGTGTTTTTGATGTGTAACATCTTTCCGCTCGGATGCTGGATAGTTTTGTGGGAGTGATTTTGAAAATTGGGGACGGAAGTGAATCGGGCGGAAGTGGATCCAACGGAAGTGGATCGGACGGAAGTGAAGACGCACTGCCAGAAAAATGGGACGGAAGTGAATCGGGCGGAAGTGGATCGAACGGAAGTGGATCGGACGGAAGTGAAGACGCACTGCCAGCTGGATGTACAATTGAAAATGTGTGTATTGGAAACAAGGCAGTGTGTGCTCTGTAGCGCGTGAATATTATGGCAATACAGTAGGCAGTGCATTTAGCAGACACTGGTTTGACGAGCACAGTGGCAAATGTTTCACCGACTTTCATTCTTCATTGAGCAGTTTATGCAGCTTCACGTTCAAGGTTGAATATCACATGGGGTAGGACAAAGACGACAAATGACATTTAAGCAAGCGGCATTATTGTCAAGCTGTTGGTGAGTAGTCAAATATTAAATGCATAACAGAATGTTGTTATATGAGTGGAATAAAAGCTGTATTTTCATCATATGTGAGACTAGGTCATTTCATGATTGTAGGAAGCCATGTTTTGATTGTTTATGACGAACTGTATGAGAGCCTTGAGAATAATGAATGTTATGTTACTGAGGAATGTGCTCACAGTATTTGAGAGTACTGTCGACGTTGTGTGTCACTTTGTTATTATGAATTATTAATGTAAAAGGGAGGAAGGAAGCTTGTAGTTTTGCGTGTCCGTTAATCTCACGATCATGATCCACGGTACCTCCCTTTTACGTGGAATGCGAACCACAGGACATGGCATTTCAATTCGAAAATCTCACATTTATTGACCGGGAATCAAACCCGGTCTACCTTGGTGAGAGACTAACAGCTTGACCGCTGAGCCACAAATGTGACAGTAGCATTTCTCCAATTCAATCTATACATTCATCATAGTACCAGTATGAAAATGGAGTGTAAATTAACATTTTAAGAATGTCCAAGCTGTGTAGTATACGAGTAGGATAACATGTCAGATGTTACACATCATATGCGACTACTGTAAGGCTCGTATCTTTTTTTTTTTTTTTAGAAAAACTAATTTTATTTTTGACAGTTAAAAAATAATAATATCTGACTCCCCTGAAGTCCAATGTAAAAAAAACGTTCCATTAATATGTCAAGTAAGATTTAATTGAAAAGTGACATGCATCTCATTATCATACCTTTATTAGATTCTGAGTAAATGGAACATGAATTAAACAAATTTAACATTGGTAAGATAGGCGATTCCGTATCCCCTAAAAAGTGCTGAAAAGAACTGTCATATCAATGTGTACTCACATCTGGGTACCCTGGATATGGGCTGGTCTGAGGAGGCAGGCCCCGCTGCAGCCAGGGAGAGCATCGCGGTCCCGACGAGGAAGAGCAGGGTGGTGAAGGTGGCCATTGCGGAGCACGTCTCGGTAGCTAGTGTCGTCCCCCAGCCATTATATCTCAGGTCGCCTGATAATTACGCGTCTGGCTCGGGCACCTGTGTTCACAACACATTACTGCGACAGTTTCAACACCACGGTAAATATTGAGAGATATGCGGGGCCACTAACCTAGATAACAACCTCCAGCTCATCCGATACTAAAAGCAAAAGTGGAGGACGCTGTGTCCTTTCCTTCTTCTCTTCATTTAGGTAGATTTCATTAGAAAGCTAACTATTGCAATGGGTACCATGTTTCGACTTCCGGAAAATTTCGACATATCTTCGCGTTTCACATCCCCCAGACCCCAAAACCACCGTCAGTTCAAAAGTTTATATATAATTTATGTATATATATATATATATATATCAGTTTCTTGTGGACACGGTAACTGCCGTAATTTTGCACCAATCACTTTGAATTTTTTACATAATATGTATCCCTATAAAATCTCGGTAGAGTTCGTTAATGGGCAAAATCGGTCGAAGGGGGTGAAAATGGGGGGCTTTTTTTTTCGAAAAAGTGAAATTTCGCTATAACTCTCTTAATACATGAAATATCGAACCCATTCAAAGTTCATAATATGTGTCGGATAAGTGCCAAAAATTTATGTCAAATAAGTTTTTTGATAGCACCAACCATTGACCAAAGGGGTGGAAAAAAGTGGGTTTTTTGGGAAACATTAATCATATCTCTCTTAATAGGCACAATATCTAAACCGTACAAAATGGAAAATATTCCCCAAATAATTACCTAAAGCTTTTGTCTGAAAGAATTGTTAATATGACCCACCATTACGCCAAGAGATGAGAAAAATGATTTCGGAATTTTAAACAAGAAGTTCCGTGACGAACTAAAGAGCCTACTTTTCTTAAAATTTAAGATTCATGCCAATGATTAATCGATATGGATCTATCTAGAATAATGACGAAATTAAGTTGGTAATATCGAAATTTCTAATTAGTTCGAAATACTGTATACCTGGCATAATGTAGCCTAATAGAGCACTTAGTTGGCAGCCCTGGTGACTGAATATATTCTAGTTCCATCTCTTAAGGTACAGAATACAAAATTTGGTTGGAGTCCAATGAATAGCATGGACGTTACATGCAGTTAAACATTGGATCTAACAGCTAGCGTAAAATCATGTTGGCAACAGTGTCATGCATGTATTGGTCAGAAATAATCTGAAATAATATGATCTATTATTGTGCCAATTTTGAATGAAATCCATTAGTTAGTATAGAAGTTATATGCATTTTAAAATTGGACCTATCAGCAGGCCTAGAATCATGTTGGCAGCACTGACGTATATTAGTTACTCCAAAGTAATCTAGAATGCCAGGTACTATACGTGTGCAAAGTTTAGAGCTATTGGCTTGCATTCTTTCTGATATATTGATATTAGGGTAACAAAAATAGAGACTGCATTTATTAACAGTTGGCAGCCCTGGTTGCTCTTAAGAATACGCATAGTCATAGCTGTTGTGGTACACATAGCACATACGAAATTTGGTTGAAATCCAAATGATAGTATGGAAGTTACATGTATTTAAAGTTGGACCTCTCAGCAGGCTTAGAATCATGTTGGTAGCACTGACGTATATAAGTTACTCCAAATTAATATAGAATGTCATGTACTATACGTGTGCATAGTTCAAAGCTGTCGGCTTGCATACTTTCTCATCTATATTGATATTTGGATAAAAGAAATTAAGAGCATTTTTTAACAGTTGGCAGCACTGGTGGTTCATAAGAATACGTTCAGTCATATCTGGTTATGTACACATACAACATACGAAGTTTGGTTGAATTCCAATTGATAGTCTAGAAGTTATATGCATTTAAATATTGGACCTATCAGTAGGCTTAAAATAATTTTGGCAACACTGCCAAGTATGGCCTTCTGGAAATTAAACTGCAATATTATTATCTATATGTGTGCCGATTTTGAAATAGCTCCCATTCATACCTTCCATGATATCCAACATGGAGCTCAAATTTCAATTGCGATTTTTCAGCAGTTGGTAGCACTGACATCATTTTCAAATATGGCCGTGAGATATTCAGGTATAGATCTTTACTCCTACCAAATTTTATTTCGATTGCTCCAGCCGTTTAGGAGTTGTTAGGGGGGGGGGGGGGCGGCACACACACAGCCAGACAGACAGACAGAAGGACAGGCAGACTGACAGACAGACACACATTTTCCCGGATCGATCTCATAAGACTATTTTTTCCTCATTTTTGCAAAATGCGAAAAGTAGGCTAAAAATGCCAAGTGCCATCAGAGGTTACCATAACAACGCTTTTAAATTGATGAGGGATGATCTATCCGAGGTTGCCAAGACAACGCCATTGACGAGATCACATTCATTTTTAGCCTACATTTCACATTTTGCAAAAATGAGGAAAAAGTAGTCTTATGAGATCGGGCAAATGTGTGTCTGTCTGTCTGTCTGTCTGTCTGTCCTGTCTGTCTGTCTGGCTGTGTGTGTGTCCCCCCCCCCCCCCCCCCCTATCAACTCCTAAACGGCTGCAGCAATCAAAACCAAATTTAGTATGAGTAAAGATGTGCACCGGAATAGCCACGTCCATATTTGAAAATGATGTCAGTGCTACCAACTGCTGAAAAAACGCACTAGAAATTTGAGCTCCATGTTGGATATCCTGCAAGGTATGCATAGGAGCTATTCCAAAATTGGCACACATGTAGATAATACTATTTCAGTTTAATTTCCAGGAGGCCAACCATGACAGTGTTGCCAAAATAATTTTAAGCCTTCTGATAGGTCCAATGTTTAAATGCATATAACTTCTACACTATCAACTGGATTTCAACCAAATTTTGTATGTAATATCTGTACATAAACAGATATGACTGAGCGTATTCTTAAGAGCCACCAGGGCTGCCAACTGTTAATAATTGCTCTCTCTATTTTTTTTATCCAAATACAAATATATCAGAATGTGTGCAAGCCGACAGCTTTAAACTATGCACACGTATAGTACCTGACATGTTTGATTAATTTTGGAGTAACTTATATACGTCAGTTCTACCATCATGATTCTAAGCCTGCTGATAGGGCCAATTTTTAATTACATGTAACTTCTATACTATCAGTAGGATTTCATCCAAATTTCGCATGTGCTATGTGTAACATATCAGATATGACTGTAAGTATTCTTCAGTGCAATCAGGGCTGCCAGCTGTTAATAAATGCTGTCTATATTTTTTACCCTAATATCAATATATCAGAAAGTATGCAAGCCAACAGCTCTATACTTTGCACACGTATAGCACCTGACATTCTAGATTAATTTGGAGTAATTAATACAAGGCAGTGCTGACAACATGATTCCATGCCTGCTGATATGTCCAATTTTAAAATACATGTAACTTCTATACTAACAAATGGATTTCATCCAAAATTGGCACAACAAGATATCATAATATTTCAGATTATTTCTGACCAGCACACGCATGGTATTGTTGGCAACATGCTTTTACGCGTGCTGATAGATCCAGTGTCTAACTGCAAGTAACGTCCATTGGACTTCAACCAAATTTTGTATTCTGTACCTTAAGAGATGGAACTAAGAATATATTCAGTCACCAGGGCTGCCAACTGTAGTGCTCTATTAGGCTACATTATACCAGGTATATTTTGAACTAATTAGATATTTCGATATTACCAACTTAATTTCGTCATTATTCTAGATAGGCTCATATTCTGTAGAATAATCATTGGCATGAAAAGTAGGCTGTATAGTTCTTAACGGAACTTCTTGTTAGCCTACTTTTCATACTTTTCAAAAATGAGGAAAAAGGAGACTTATGAGATATATCCGGGAAAATGTGTCTGTCCTTCTGTCTGTCTGTCTGTCTGTATGTCCTTCTGTCTGTCTGTCTGTCTGTCTGGCTGTGTGTGTCCCCCCCCTATCAACTCCTAAACGGCTGCAGCAATCGAAACCAAATTTAGTATGAGTAAAGATGTATACCGGAATATCCCAGGCCCATATTTGAAAAAGATGTCAGTGCTACCAACTGCTAAAAAACGCACTAGAAATTTGAGCTCCATGTTGGATATCTCGCAAGGTATACATGGGAGCTATTCTAAAGTTGGTACACATGTAGATAATACTATTTCAGTTTAATTTCCAGGTGGCCATACATGACAGTGTTGCCAAAATAATTTTAAGCCTTCTGATAAGTCCAATATTTAAATGCATATAACTTCTACACTATCAATTGGATATCAACCAAATTTTGTATGTAATATGTGTACATAAACAGATATGACTGAGTGTATTCTTAAGAGCCACCAGGGCTGCCAACTGTTAATAATTGATCTCTATTTTGTATCAAAATACCAATATATCAGAAAGTTTGTAAGCCGACAGCTTTAAACTATGCACACGTATATTACCAGACATTTTACATTAATTTGGAGTAACGTATATACGTCAGTTCTACCAACATGATTCTAAGCCTGCTGATTGGACCAATTTTTAAATATATGTAACTTCTATACCAACAAATGGATTTCATCCAAAATTGGCACAAAAAGATATAATATTTCAGATTATTTCTGACCAGCACTCGCATGACATTGTTGCCAACATGCTTTTACGTGTACTAATAGATCCAATGTCTAACTCCATGTAACGTCCTTTGGACTTCAACCACATTTTGTATTCTGTACCTTAGGAGATGGAAGTAGGAATATATTCAGTCACCAGAGCTGCCAACTGTATTGCTCTATTAGGCTACATTATGCCTAGTATACCTTATTTCGAACTAATTAAGACATTTCGATATTACCCACTTAATTTCGTCATTATTCTAGATAGGTTCATATACTGTAGATTAATCTTTGGCATGAATCTTAATTTTAAGAAAAGTAGGCTCTTTAGTTCGTCACGGAACTTCTTGTTCCATCTGACTATGAGGGAAGCGGCTAACTGGTAGCATGCTGAACTTCTATGCCCAAGGACGCTGGTTCAAAGCCGGCCAAAGTCGCCGGATTTTCTAAGAGCGCTAAAAATCCGTCAGCATGCTTTCCTTCGGAGGGGAAGTTACAACGTTCGTTGCAAGTTGCTTGTTGCGGTGGCATCTAGCAGCCAAGTTCACAGTTAGGTGTCGTTGACGTTAGTATTTGGCACAAAGTTAGGTACTACTACTTAAAATTGACCGTCTGCAGACCTTACCTGAATTACAGACTAATACAGTCATCACAAATAACACCGTTTATAAGACAGATTCTACACACACCTAATGTACACGGGGTTACATGACCACCTTGTCGCAGCCCCTAAACTGCGGAACCAACCAACATCTCTGCGGTAGATAAAATTTTGCGTGAAGAAGTAACGGACTGTTAGACATTTACACATTAGTTCCAAACCTTGCATAAGGACGGTGTGACCACAAGTATAAAAATGAACCCCAAATGACAAGAAGGTTACCATCCCCATAAGACAGTAAAATGTTAAAAATATGCATAGAAAGACGAAAAAATGTTATCTAACCTCCAATTGTAAAATATTTTCTCGCAATAAATGAGGTCTGATCCTCCTACGAAAACCTGCATATTTTGCCTATTATAGCCTATCCCCTATTTTGCCCGGTCAAATCTACCTCCGCCTTCCGGCGTGCCGAGAGGAATTTTTTTACTCCTTTCTTCCTATTATCTATCCTTTCGTCCCTTCTTTGATCATAATTCCTTATTTCCTGTCTTCTTTCGTTACATCCTTCTTTCCTACATTGTATCTTCCTTTTTCCTCTTTCATCAGGGGCGTATACAAGGGGGAAGCTGTGGGGGCTCAAGCTCCGCCTCCCCCCCCCCCCGCCCGAAAAGCCAATACAACTTAAGGGGGCTCATACACCGTCAGTGGGAATTTTCGCATACAGTTACGAATCATATCATAGCTTCATAGCTTCACTAACATAGAGTTTGTAAACTGACATATGTACAGTAAATACATAGAGCTTTCATCTAATCTAGAGAGAGGGTCAGTATATAATGTATTTCGTGATATATTGAAAGGATAATATTCGTGATATTTTAAACTCCGTGAATCACAAAAACACGATTTAACAAGAAATACGAGTCTGAATGGAATTATTTTTTTTTTTCATGTAAATTAAACGCATAAATAGCGAGGATGAACCACCAATGAATGTTATATTGTAAATAGTATATTTCAAAAAAAAATATTAAATTTGTCTTTCAAAAAATGAACGGTTTTTTGGTTTATTTTTCCAAGTATATCCCAATTATTAGCCTACTTTCGATTTTTGCAAAAAATGAAAGTAGACTTATGAGATCAACACAGGGCGAAAAAAGTGTGTCTGTCTGTGTGTGTGTATGTGTGTGTGTGAGTCTGTGTGTGTGTGTGTCTGTGTGTGTGTGTGTGTGTGTGTGTGAGTGTGTGTACTCTGAATGTCTGTCCCCCCCCTATCAATTCGAACACGGTGAATGCGAATTGAACGAAATTTGGTACAAAGGTAGCACTAGCAAAGGACACCTCAGTGTCATGTTTTATATCGCCGCCATCTTGACGGAAACGTAATGGCGGCCACACAAATGTTCAAAGCTTAAATCAAATTACGACTAACCTAATCATCCGATCTCTACCAAATTTTGCAACGACATACCTTTATGGGGGGAGCATCCTTTGACCAAACCAATAGGTCATCAGCGTAATAGTTTGCGGATGGCGGCCATCTTTGTGTGAAAATCGATTCCCCCTATTAATTCGAACACGGTGCAACCGAATGGAACGAAATTTGGTACAGAGGTAGTACTAACAAAAGGCACCTCAGTGTCATGTTTTATATCGCCGCCATCTTGACGGAAACGTAATGGCGGCCACACAAATGTTCAAAGCTTAAATCAAATTACGATTAACCTAATCATCCGATCTCTACCAAATTTTGCAACAACATACCTTTATGGGGGGAGCATCCTTTGACCAAACCAATAGGTCATCAGCGTAATAGTTTGCGTATGGCGGCCATCTTTGTGTGAAAATGGATTCCCCCTATTAATTCGAACACGGTGCAACCGAATGGAACGAAATTTGGTACAGAGGTAGTACTAACAAAAGGCACCTCAGTGTCATGTTTTATATCGCCGCCATCTTGACGGAAACGTAATGGCGGCCACACAAATGTTCAAAGCTTAAATCAAATTACGATTAACCTAATCATCCGATCTCTACCAAATTTTGCAACTACATACCTTTATAGAGGGAGCATCCTTTCACCAATCTAATAGGTCATTCACCTGATAGTTTGCGGATGGCGGCCATCTTTATGTCAAAATTGATTCCCCCTATTAATTCGAACACGGTGGAACCGAATGGAACGAAATTTGGTACAGAGATAGCACTAGCAAAGGGCACCTCAGTGTCATGTTTTATATCGCCGCCATCTTGACTGAAACGTAATTGCGGCCACACGAATGTTCAAAGCTTAAATCAAATTACGATTAACCTAATCATCCGATCTCTACCAAATTTTGCAACTACATACCTTCATGGAGGGAGCATCCTTTGACCAATCTAATAGGTCATTCACCTGATAGTTTGCGGATGGCGGCCATCTTTATGTCAAAATTGATTCCCCCTATTAATTCGAACACGGTGGAACCGAATGGAACGAAATTTGGTACAGAGGTAGCACTAGCAAAGGGCACCTCAGTGTCATGTTTTATATCGCCGCCATCTTGACGGAAACGTAATGGCGGCCACACGAATGTTCAAAGCTTAAATCAAATTACGATTAACCTAATCATCCGATCTCTACCAAATTTTGCAACTACATACCTTTATGGAGGGAGCATCCTTTGACCAATCTAATAGGTCATTCACCTAATAGTTTGCGGATGGAGGCCATCTTTATGTCAAAATTGATTCCCCCTATTAATTCGAACGCGGTGGAACCGAATGGAACGAAATTTGGTACAGAGGTAGTACTAGCAAAGGGCACCTCAGTGTCTTATTTTTATATCGCCGCCATCTTGACTGAAACGTAATGGCGGCCACACGAATGTTCAAAGTTTAAATCAAATTACGATTAACCTAATCATCCGATCTCTACCAAATTTTGCAACTACATACCTTTATGGAGGGAGCATCCTTTGACCAATCTAATAGGTCATTCGCCTAATAGTTTGCGGATGGCGGCCATCTTTGTGTCAGAATCGATTCCCCCTATTAATTCAAACACGCTGAAAGCAAATGGAAGGAAATTTGGTATAGAGGTAGCACTAGCAAAGGGCACCTCAGTGTCATGTTTTATATCACCGCTATCTTGATGGAAACGTAATCGCGGCCACCCAAATGTTAAAAGCTAAAATGTAATTACGACCAACCTAATAATCTAGTCTCTACCTAATTTTGCAACACCATATCTTTATGTGGGAAACATATTCTGACCAAACTGCAAGAACATCAGCCCAATAGTTTGCAGATGGTGGCCAAGTATGTGTGCAAATCGATTCCCCCTATCAATTCAAACACGGTGAAACCGAATTGAACGAAATTTGGTACAGAGGTAGCACTAGCAAAGGGCACCTCATATTCATGTTTAATATCCCTATAGCACGTTGTATTTCAACAAGCTCCTACAACCAACATTCAATCATACTCCTTGAAAAGGACAAAGAGTTATAACAATACCCATGCATTTAGGAGAAAGTAGGCTATATGTTCTTTCCTGAACATCTTGTTTTTTAAGATAATTTCATAAATGAGGTTCATCCTCTAGGGAGCATATGTTGGAATGTATCTGCCTAGTTTCATTCAGTTTTATCACATAGCTCACGAGATAGTCCATTGTGTTTTTCCTACCAAAAAAGCAACCTTTCGGGTAAACAGCTTTGAATATTAAACACTCCATTGACAGATAGGCGCATGGTCTCACGTAATAAGCTATATCTCTGCCAAAACGCTGAATTTACTTATAAAACTTAACAGATATATTGAGAAAGGTATTGTCTTTCATTTAAACGTAAAAAAAAACTTAAATTTTGACAACCGACGGTGTATGAGCCCCCTTAGTGCTTTGGTAAAAGCATAATATAATTGTAAATTTGGTTGTATCCTAATCTTAACTTATTGGCTAAGTTATAAACAATATTAAGATTGAAATTAGATTACCTCAAGGTGTAGCGGCTAGCATTCTTGGCTGCCACCCTGGAGGTCCGAATTTGATTCCCGGCTCTGCCAAGAAATTTTAATTCTGGTCTGAAGGCTGGCACGGGGTACACTCAGCCTTGTGAGGCAAAACTGAGAATCCCACAGTACGGTACGGTACTTTTAAGAAATAAATTAGCAATTTGAAAGGGAAAAAAAACTATTGATCTTTTTGCTTAATAAATTGACAAATATTTATATATTTGCCATTCATACTCCATAGCCTATAATAGAAAATTCATTAAGTATAACATTTCATTTGGGTGTTGTGTTTTATTTTACAACATGTTTGTATTGCCACTAAAATTGTAGGCTATATAAACATAGAATTTTACAATTAACTCTTAACTAAAATAATTACACAAAGTTATATGCTCTAAGATATTGGTTGATTGGGTATTTTGCGGTGACAATCCCCTCACAACTTTCCAGGATAGTCACCCCCCCCCCCCCCCCCAAAATGTATATACGTCCCTGCCTTTCATTACTTCGTCCGTTCTTTTCTCCCTTACTTCTTTCCTTCCTATTTTCCTTACTCCATCTTATTTTCTCCTCTCACTCCTTTCATTCCTACTTTCCTTCCGTCCTCCCTTACTCTTATCTTCTTTACTACCGACCTTCTTTCTTTCTTTCTTTCTTTCTTTCTTTCTTTCTTTCTTTCTTTATTTCTTTCTTTTTTTCTTTCTTTCTTTCTTTCTTTCTTTCTTTCTTTCTTTCTTTCTTTCTTTCTTTCAATCCGCACTTCTTTCCTTTATTCTATATGTATTGTTTAATTCTTTCCTGGGGCGTGTTGGCGCAGCGGTCAAGCTATTGGCCACTCACCAAGGTGGACTGGGCCAGGGGCGGTTCCAGACACTGGTCTTGGTGGGGGGGGGGGGGGCGGTCATGATATCTGTCCTCAAAATGGACTGGGGGAGGAGGGGGGGTAATACACCATAATTAGATATGCAAATTTAAAAGTTAAAAATAAACATCGAATTATTTGCGCATACTTTTCACAAAATGTGATTTTTTTTCGAAATGTGAAATTTTTCGTTACTTTCCTACTTTCTGTGTGGTCACTAAACAATATTTTGTTTGCTCATACTTACCTATACTTACTTACACTCTATTCCCAATTGGCCAGTCCAACACTGCACTCTGTTTTATCATTTGCCATGCCAATAATATCGCTAGAGCGCTTTCGTAAAGATAGACTTTTAATTTTATCCAAAAAGCTATCATACCGGATTCATAGTTTATAGTGTACCCATGTGAGTAATTTCCATGGAAAACATGCTTCTGCCTCCAGCTAGCTTCAGTTCTCGGCGTGTACCGTTCTCCCACTGAGCTGTTGCATAATTTTGATTTGAGACTAAAAGGTATCAACTCTACAATGATAAAGCACAACTCTATTCTAAAGACTTTAATTCAGCATTAAATCATGGCTTCAACCATATAAAAACACAATCCCAACAAATATAATACACAAACAAAGCAAAATTACTCCCACAATCCACTAATTATTCACATATTTTATCATATTAAATTCATATCATTATTCAATCCTTTACCCTTAGGTTAACTCCAAAATTCACTCTAGTGGGCTGATGCACATGTAACTTTCACAAAAACTGTACTTTTACTCTTATGTCACCTTGTGTGACTTCTTTAATTTCACAAAATTACTTGTTTCTTACAACACCTCTTAATTTTACATTATGTGTACCGTTTGTGTTTTGTCTCTCTCTTCCCACCAAATGCTTTATCACGCACTAGCCAATTCATGGGTTGCACCACCAATCTACTTGCAACTCCACAATTATGTAAATCTACCCCTACAATTCCCTCTTTTTATAGTTCCACTGTATGCCGTTGTGATTTCAATTCCAAAACTTTCGTTATCGCTGTGTCGGATGGTATTATTAAGCTACCCTTGCGAGCGTAGCCTGTGGCATCTAGTGCCCAACTTCATAAATACGTGTCAGTGTCAGTATAAAATGCAACTTCCAACCATTCGTAAGATTACTAAAATTTAACCCATCAGGGTGCTCTATGATTACCAATGTGTTTTAAACCACATAAATTCATTACACAATATAACAATGCTTCCTTTCATTACAAACAAGGTCTCAAATCTGTCCTTTCTAAACGTTCGTTTTAGAACTCAGCCCCCTTAGAGCGGCTCGTATACAATGGAGCGGAGTGGAGCGGTCACAGCACGTGCACCGTCCCTCGCTTTCTGACTCCTGGCTTTTATCCCCAAGCAGTAACAAGATTCTAAATACAATAGTGTGGTCACAATGACTCACATGATCCCATATGATTTAAACTGAATGGTATGCAATTTAGGTTCTGGACGAGCTTAAACATTTATTCCTAACCTTAGGATATTAATAACTGGCCTCAATAGGTCCATTTCATTATATGAAGGCACGAGATTCAACAAACACAGGTCGAGTTGGCTAGCCGCTATCTTAATAAATGCTACGGTCAGTCACAAGCTGCCGTCAATAAGATTCGCTTCCCAAGAGCCGAATCATTCAATAACAAGTTCTCGGTCGATCAGGTATGGTGCAGAGGTTTCCATTGTTCTCCTCTCACCTACCACAGGATTCGAACCCGGAACATTCAATATCCATCATCAGAGTTAGGGTACAACACTAAATACACTCTGGCACATAATAAATATCTCTGTACGCCCTAAGCTATACGAGATTTCACACGTCGAACAGATTACCTGGCTCCATGACCCGCTGCTATGATCTCGTCCTTTAATTAGTAAGAGAACTCTATCAATTACTCTACAAGCTTATTCACAAGCTACAAATTCAATTCACTATTAAACTCTTCCATTTCCTTGCATAATTATATTCCGATTAACACAATATATACTGATATTAAACTCTTTTCTCATCCCTTAATGTATAATCTTACTGCTTGGATAGATAAATATTCCAAAATAGCGTAAATATTTTTTGCTTACAACATTTTATCCTGATGTATTCATTTATACCTTTTATTATTATTATTATTAATATTATTATTATTATTATTACTGACATAAATTACCATAACCCGACACAACGTAACCATTTTAATAATCGAACATCCGTGTTCGTTTCGTTAAGTTTTTACATAACTGATTTGCCATTTTATTAATAGTGGTAACGTTTAATCCACTCACTGATGTATAAAGACATCTCAACTCTACAAAAACAAAACAACCATAAACATTTGAGGGTCTACCTCCTAATACTGATTCTTACTGGCACATTTTATAATTCTGAAATCACATTACATGCAGTGGGCTATAACTTCTATAAAATCATGGTTTTTGGGGTACTTACATAGGCTTATCCAGGTGGCTCCAACCGCTCATATCTTCCAGTATCGCCTGCCATTTTCATAATTAGCGAGGCATTTTCACACTGATAATACACATTTTATAAAACCTTTGCCTCCTAAAACACACGGCACTTTTCATTTCTATGATGAAGCTATCGCTTCCTTACACATGACACTTTATAGCACTTGTTATAATATTAATTTAAAAGATATTTCACATATGATCACTACAAAACACACGTCACTATTTACATTCCTTACTGGTTGAAATTTCCTGGCAAGATATCAGCACTGCAGGTGTCGACGGAATCTTACTCGCTTTCCCGCATCCTGATTGAAAGTCTCGATTATCTGCCTACGGATTCACCAACTGTCTATCAATTATCCTTCGATAACTTCCTGATTTGGCATGAATATGCTTACATATCGTCCTGAACGTTAATTATTGGTATTCTTATGACATTTCACCAATCGCATCATAAAGTTTCTCTCGGCGCAGTCCGGCATACTAAGATCTGTATAACCAGTCAATATTTTATACACTGCGCTCAACATTGTACATTGTATTTATACAAATTATTACTTTGAATAGTTCTGCCTAGTATATCACACGGTACTTCCTATGTGAACACTAACAATTGCTCGTACTGCCGACTATACACATACGGCACGACTGTCATTAATAAAAGTCTTACTGCACGGCTTCCCAAACTGAAGTCCGAGCCTCCCTCCTTGACTTCGGTAACACGCATTTCGCATAATAAAGTTTATTGATTACAGTACTATTTATTACTTCATGACTATGCATGATTATATTATCAATTGGTGCATTACACTGCATTACATTATACTGATTAACACTAAAATGTTAAAGTTTTTGTGTGCGCGTCCTTTCCTGGGCCAGAGCGACATACGCTCCGCGCTCGAGTCTGTTCCAACTGACTACAACTGTTTGACTGACTTGACAAGGTTCCACACCCTTATATTCGTTTCACAAGAAAAAGTAGACCGAGGATTCCCTCGCAGTGTCATCTCCTCTCCCAGGATGATTCTGGTCTTGAAATACTGTTCATATGGTTCCTTTTTCCTCTCTGATCACATATCTGAATGCGTGCTCGAGGATCGGTCGGCCAATTAATTAATATTAATTGCCTTTGCCATGGCGTGGGTACGCGGCGTCCTGTAAAAATCCCCGACAGCATGGTTATAACATTCCGCTAACTCCCAAAGTAGTGTGTCCTTGCGCATTCCCTTAAATATGCCTTGATTTCACTGATTAATGGCTCGATAATTAGCCTCCTGGCTAAAGATTCACCTGTGTGCAACTTTCATGTCACTGCGTTGCTCCAATCACGAGTAATCACTAATTTTCATTGGGATCTTCCCCTTCCACTCTCGTTTCTTTTCTGAAACGGGGAAGAACATGGTCATTATTTCACCCCCTGACCTGCTCCAGACGACTTAAGTAGGTCAGCGAGAGTGACAAGGCTCCAAGAGTATCCACCCACAATTCTGGAGTCATTAGTAAAATGTCAAACTCTCCAACTTCTGTGCTCAAATGCAGCATAGCTTACTTCATACAGCCCAATAATGCTGTATTCCACTAATTTTCCCTGCATTATTTTAATAAATAATGTCATCATCAGTTGATATCACAACTGTGATTACCTATGTAATTTCCTCTAGGGGTTTTTACAACTAAAACTCCCTCAACAGATCTCGTGTTCGTTCCCTGGTGGAACCTTCATTCTGAGCTCAACTTATTTCCGAGATCCACGTTCGATACCAGTCAGCCTAACCCCCTCGGGTTCAATAGTAGCTTGCCACGGTGGGTGAGTGGTTATAGTGTCGGACTACCAACCCCAAGATTGCAGGTTCGCTCCTGGCCATGGTAAGTGATTTTTGAAAGGCGACAGAAATCACGACCCTCATGTCATACGTTGTTGGCATGTTAAAGAACCCATTTGAATTCAGTAGGCCGTGTTCAATGGCAAAATTAATCTTGGGATTTTCCGCCAACACAAAGTTCCTCCATTCTCTACTTGAAAGCGCTGTAGTGTCAAGGAGTTTAGATATCTAACCTCCTTGACTTTCATAGCGTTCAAAGTGCACCCTTCAATAAAGCATGGTCTTCTCAAGAGTCATCTACGGGGTCGTGTTCAGTCCTGACTGCGTTATACAGCAAAGTTCGCTTAAAAACTACATGCTCTAATGAATAGAAAGGTTCAGGACAGAGGATATACTAGAAATAAAATGAATAACAAGTAGAATATAAGATATTTAATGACTGAAAATTATGTGCATAATCAGGGGCGCACCCAGACTTTTGGTTTGGAGGGGGCTTTCCTCAATAACATGATTTCAGCTATGGAAAGAGAAATTGTCCATTAATAGTCTTGTATGTAAATATGATATTTAAGATCATATGCATAAAAAGATACGGTATTCTATAAGGTCAAACATACTGTAGAAAGCTCTGTTAAAACCAATACAAAAGATGCTATTGGACTGGAGATTATTTAAACAAAATGTGCATTGGTTTTATACAAATTTTAGTTACAGTTCCATTGATCTAAGGTTATACAAGTAATAAAAAGGAACTGCGTGATTTTTATCTAGAATTAACTTTTGATCACGATCAGAGTGATAACGACTCGATTGCTCTGCTCACTATTATCATAACTATATATCCAGCTACCAGGATCGTCAGATTGATGTGTAACATCAATTATCTGCAATCATTTACTAAGTTTTGAGTTGTTTACTGTATACCAAGAACTAGTATAGGTTTTAGGAAATTAATAATAACATTTTGATTTTGAATATGTAAATTTAATTGGAACTAAAAATTACATTTTAAAAATTACGAGATGAAATTGTATACCATAGTGTTATGGATTGTAACAAATATTTTATGTACTGTACGTGAAAATATATGTTATTTTAATTTTCCTTAATAAATAACATATAATAAAAAATCTTAAACATTTCTAGAATTTCAAGTTGAACTTAATTACACAGGCTGAATGCAAGTTTAAACAAATAGTTGAATACAAATCATGTATTAATGAATTAACATTAACGTTGTTTGAATAAAGTGGAAACTCAAATTTCACAGAACAAAATCCAGCCGCCTAGCAGATTTTTTCAAAACGGAAACTACCTCTGTACTGGTGACTTCAATTTCCGGGTCAATATTCAGTGCTGCTAGTCCAGTCAGCCTGTCTGCAACCATGGTATTCCTAAGATATGTTTTCAGCCGACGTAGTGTAGAAAATGACCTCTCAGCAGTGCTTGTAGTCACAGGGATGGTACATAAAATTCTCAACAATGTGTGGATATTAGGAAACAAGTCCTTGTCACATAGATTCAACACATCGATTGCGTTTTAGGGATATTAGCGTGGGTCTTCAAGCTCTTGTACCACAGTTCAAACTCAGCCATAAGCAGGCCTTTGTTGTTTCCTCCACTTTCAATTATGTCATTCTTATAAAAATTACACAGCTGTAAGAAATCAGGTTGCATTTTTTTCTTGGAAGGTTTCTTTATGTGTATGTGATGCATTGCCTGATGGCAGTAAGCACTCAAAACTCTTTAAGTCTTTATGCTTGATGAATCGAGATTCCAATGTAATAATGAAAGAGTCAATCCAAGGGATGAAAACAGATCTTTTATAGTATAATTCTGGAGTTTCTGCTGGTATTTTGCTTCTGTTCTGTCTTCCAACTGTTCGTGGCATCGAAATTATTGAACCGCAGTTATTAGCAATTTTGGTAGCTTCTTCAAACAACGAGTGAAATTCTTGATCTGCATTTTTTCTTAGAGATTTTAAGCTTTCAATCACGGTTTCAGCGTGTGTAATTGCAGACGATAAATCTAAATCAGTTTCCTGAAGCTTTTTGATTAGGTTTACTGTGTAACCAAGCAGTTTTTATGATGCCATGAGAGAAATTATAAATTCACCTTAACTTAAGGAGTTTAGTAGTATTAGAGCTCCTGAAGAAGATTCCCTATCATTCCAGTTTTTAATCTCCTCAAACGCTACTTCAAGAGGTTGCAGCAGTTTTTTTAAAACAAAAATAGCATCGTGCCTTTGTACCCATCTCGTTGGACAAAGCTGCAGAATGTTTTTCTTGTTGGTTTCAAGATTTACCTCAGATTCAATGCACTGTTTTAAAACTGCTTGTCTTTTAGGAGTGTTAAATAAATCCCACAACTTCTCCACTATTCCAAAGCAGTTCCTGATTGATACAACCTCAGACGCTGTTGACAATGCCAGGTTAAGGCTATGAGAAGCGCAATGCACGTAAATTGCTGTGGGGTGAGCTTCTTGGATGCACGCTTGAGCCCCTTTAAACTTTGCACTCATGGCAGCCACCCATTGTACCCCTAGCCACGGAGGTTATTTATGTCGATATTACTGTCTTCAAGACCTGTAATCAATGTTTTAGCCAATACTCTACCCGTTGTAGAGGTTCGAGGCATGAACTTCAAAAATTGCACACATATTTCATAACTATTTAAAGTATTTGGCGTTACATAACGTAAACACAAAGAAAACTGTTCAACAGTTGAAATATCAGATGTTTCATCTGCGAGAACACTAAAAAACTAAGCTTCTTTTACTTTACTTGCTATTTTTTCAGTTATTATTTGGTTACAAGCATCGACGACATGATTTTGAAAATTCCAACTTATATAGGTTGCATTTTTGCCACATGACCCAAAGTGATCTTTCAAATTGTTGTCACCTGCTTAAATTCTAGCTCTGAGCAAAGCTCTTAAGTTCCCCTCATTTTCAAATGGTTTGTTGTAGATTTGAAACTGACCATAATCTCTATGGTTCCTAAGGGCGATATTTTGGCTGCCACACAAAATAATAGTTTCTGTTATTGGAATTATTCTTTTCACATTATTTTGGGCTTGGACGTCTTTTCCCTTTATCAAGAGATTTGTCAATCGGTTTCATTCGGCAGTCCACAACTCTTTTAAAGTTAGCTTCGCTTACACATGAGTCTTTATGATACTGTGAGTTTGCATGTTTTTCAAACTTCTCTAGGGCTTTTTTCCAGTTACTAAAACCTTCTTTAAAAGGTTGTCCAGTATGTTGAGTGTTACTCTTACCTATTTCTTTTTTTGAAAAAAGCATACAATGGACACAGTATGCAGAATCTTCAATTCCAGAATACGAAAGCCAGGTATATTTCTTTAGCCATGAAAACGAAAATTTTCGTTGTTGGTTCCCATGCGATCTAAAAGGAAAGTTAAAGTTGCTCTGAGGAACCCATTAATTTGTCATTCAAAACTTTGAACTTTTCATTGTCCGTCAACACTTTGTTTTTAAATAAACCAATGTTCAATTCCATGTTATGTTTACTTACAACGGCCTTAGGCCTGCTCACATTTGCCTCTGAGCCCTTCTCTGACGAACAACTTGGCTGTTTTTCTATGCTTGCAGTCCTTGTTAACAGTTCCTTACTCGTTGAAGGATTGCCACATTCACTAATACTAACCACATCATATTTATTGATTTTTAACGGTTTAAAGTAGTTTTGCATGTTTGACTTTCTTTTGTCTCCCATTACTACTAGTCTAATTGGACACACTACGAACACAAATAGCCAATAGAAAATACAAACACAACAACAATCAACGAATCAACTTTTACAAACACCACTACTGACTTGACGCCTGACACAGAGCACAGCACAATACCTTGGGGAGAGAAATTTTCACCGCAGTCCCACGCGCATCTTGCTCCGAGCATAGTTACGACAACGGCCGGAAATATATATTATCACTCAAGTGTTGCATAAATATAGGCCTAACATAATTCTATTTTAAATCAGTAGAAAATCGCAAAATGTTCCAACGTTCCAACACTAAACATTCTGGAGCCCGTTATGCAATCAATTTTCTTGAAAGATATCATCAATATTTTTAAAGTGTTCCCAGGTCTTTGGAGGGGGCTTAAGCCCCCAAAGCCCCCCCCCCCCTGGGTGCGCCCCTGTGCATAATAATAATATTAAGTAAAAGAAATCCTCCCTGACTTTCACCCCCTAATAAATAATAATATTACTGAGCGGTAGGAACTCGCTCAGATCAAATCATGAGCTGCACAAGTTGGCCAATCAACCCAGAGTAGTGGACGTAATGAAAGCGAAACGGCTGCAATGGGCAGGGCATGTTATCAGAATGGACGCTGCCATAATAGTTCGCCAGGTGTATGAGAAGAAGATCGAAGGCTCGAGACCCCCTGGAAGACCTAGGAGTAGATGGCAAGATGAGGTGACCTCTGACTGCAGACAAATGGGTATTACTGTATGGGAGAATACTGCGCTGGATAGGAGGAAATGGAGGCAGATAGTGAGAGCGGCACGGGATCGCCACGTCCCAGAAAAGCCAACGGAGTGAGTGAGTGAGTGAGTGGTAGGAACTCGCTCGTCACAACAAAACAATGTGAATGCAGCTTCACACAAAATGATAAATCATAACATAAACATTTGAGCTGTAAGAACTCGTTCGTCACAGCATATGGATACAAGTCCATTTTTCCTGGTCAAGAAGTTATATAATGTGTGGTGTACTGCTCGTTAATAAGAAACTGAGTACTGATGCGAAACCGTTTACAACTGAAACAGTCGTGTTGCTCACGGAGTTGCATCTTTTAAATCACACTACGGATATGGGACCCACCCTTAATTAATGCACTATAATTACTACTGACACATCTAAGATCTAGTAATATAAAAAATGACGAATCTACCTGAGATTCCAGCTGGTGCCAACGCACACAAAATAAATAAAAAGAGCATGCCAGAAATAGGCCAAAACGCTCTCATCACAACTTGGGAACATAGCCTCGCGCACCCTAATGCCACACAGGTCATTGAACACGTAAAATAAACACACAAGAATTAAAGCAAAAGCAACAAAATACAAGCCTAACGGCTGAAAAACTATGTTTACATTTATATAAAACGCCAGACAAACAGGAGTTTCGGAAGCTACCTTACAACATGGACAACACCCATTTAATCAATCAAATACTCATTATAACCGATCAGGTTTTGTGAATTTAAAACAACGTCTAAAATTGAAGTACAGGATCCAGGCCTGTTACTAATGACAAGTCGCGTTATCTGATTTGAGCGCGCCCATCTTGTATGAGTCATCGCTGCCTCAATTATCTCGCTCAGTCCCTCAAGCTAGGTGCACGTTCCCTCTGGAAATGCCAACATATCTCACCCATCCACCTGGATGGCGAGAAAACACAAATATATACCACAAGTCCACCCTCGCGAGGTTATGAACTGGGCTGATGTGAAGCAAGTCAGAATAATCACAATGATATATTCTCGCTAGCACATCATAATAATCACACAACGCACCAAAAGCTTGGACTGACTCTCATAAACATACCACTGGATCGGCTCAAAACAGATCAACAATACTGCGTCCATTGACACATTAAAAAAATACACAACAAAAACTCGGGTGCAAAGTGCCATCCCGTTCAGATCTGCTGAAAAAGCAACTATCAAAATAATCCTGATCCGTCATAAAATTCTGCTCACAAATAATCTTTACCCTCCAAATTCTATTTTTAATCTCAAAATTAATTCAGTTCCATTTTTGTTATAAGGCAGACTTCCGAATTACAATGCTTGACCGCGATTTACGCAAGCGAATGCGAGCACGAGCTGCGCGTCGCCCCGTATAATTGAACCAAACACAAATCACAATATTTACAAATACAAAGCGCTCGACTTGTCCCATACTTAATATGTCAGTAAAACAAAAACTAAGAATCTACATTACCAAACAAACAAACAAACAAATATCTACAAAAAATATGTCCCATAATACCATAGCTGATTTAATAAATAAATAAATTCATTTGTACTCAATCCTTTAAAACAGCGTCAGGAAAATGTCTGCAGCCATCTCCTTTAAGATGTTTATCTCGTCATCGACATATTCTGGCAAATGTCCTGCTGGTTCCAAGATTCGGTCTCGTTCCTAGACGTCATCTCGTGCTGAATTAAATAAAGTTTTGTCAGATACACTCACGATATATTTCCTATTAAATTCACCTATCAAGTACTAAATTCCTTGACAGTCTATTTGGTGAATTATTTCGATGAACTGGTCCTACTGGTAGTGCTGGGACTACAAATAAATCACTGAAGTTACACTTATAACTTGACGAAAATGTTCCATGTTCAATAACATGAAAATATGCAGAGTATGCCTCGTGTCTTCGGACACCTTATGTCCTCAAATGCTTAAATAAAAATCAACGCCACGTCCTCAGACGCACAAATAAAGTATGGACGTTACGTCCTCAGACGCACAAAAATAAGTGTGTGTTACGTCCTCAGACGCACAAAAATAAGAGTGTTCTCTCGAAGCTTTCTGGATCCTTATAAATGAAACTGACTAGGGTAGGTGTGGAAGGGGATTTATGAAAAAATATTCCATAATAATTATCAGACTAGCATGCGATCGGTATCATTGAGTTCGTAGCGGTGTGGAGGTTACGATTATGCTGTAGCTGGCTCGAATCGATCGTGGAATTAATCCGTAGATAACTCCCGCGTTAATTTACCAGGGTGCGTTACCAAGCCGAGTTGCCGCTAAAACAAGGTGTCTAGATATTATTGGCTCAGACTCCTGTAGATCTTTGCGCGCTTTTACATGTATTTCTCCCTCAAGGAGTGGTTAACATGGAGGTTGACCAATTACATCGTAGCATTTGATTTTCTTCTTGGCGCCAACACTCATAGCAACAGGCCATATTGTGCGTTACCAAGCCGTCTCCGCGCTAAAAGTTGCACCTGTCCTATGTGTCAAGAATACTTATGCTGCTTCCTAAAATACCACAGGAGCTTAAACCATTGTGTCCTCTCGGCCACTGATTTCTCAATATTTCCAAACACTGTCTGGCTCTCATATCTGCTGTCTGTAGAAATGTATCAAAAGATGATGAATAAATCTATTAGAATCCTTTATACAGCCTGTGGATAAAGGGTTCACAATCCTCCTGCATGGAAAAAATCGAACATAGCATATAGTCGATTTTTTTAAAAACATATAACATCTGTAATCCATTTCTGCCAATCCTAGAGAAATCTCCCTCTCATCAGTCTCATCTAGCCGCCACTGTCGTTGGAGTGTCGACACGCACTCGTGTTTACTTCCAGCTCCTTCATTCATTCAGACATTGCCAAGCCTGCCTGCTTGTCTGATCGCCTAAGGCTAGTACCTCTCCCGGCCAGTATCCTTATTTCTCTCGCTCGATCGCTCGCTGTGTCATGATCGTCAGAGCTCATTAGTGTTTGACTACAACAGCCTGCTCCCAACTTCCTCGTTCAACTGACGTACTCACTGACCCACGTATAGTCGGATGTGCAAAAGTACTTCCATATATTCAAATTGCAGCATTATTTCTGCGTTCCCAAGGTTCGCTAGTAAAATACACTTTTACATTCGCCGCATTGTAGACAGACATTGTACCTGTACTCAATTCTTTCACTCTGTATGCGTTGTAACCAAGATTACGTACAATACAGAAGGGTCCGATAAATTTTGGACTGAACTTGTTAAATACCTTCTTTTCTGGATCAGATGTCGCTGGCTTCCGTACTAACACAAGCTCGTTGACTAATAGTTCTCTGTGATACCTCTTATCCTGACACGACGTAATCTGCGATCCGCCTGATTTCTCGTATGGACTCTCGTTCTCTCAATTCTCAACTCATGACCAACCATGGGATCTTGTGGGCAATTGATGATGTTGCTCCACGATCTTACTGGATATTCGTTCATGTGCAAGACCATGGGAATCTGGCCTGTCGACTCATGTCTAGTTGTATTCATACAGGTCTCTACGTCTTTGATCCTGTCTACCCACTTGTGATGTTCATTGGGAATGAAGATCCTTAAGTATTTAGTAACGCATTTTATTGCGCGTTCGCTAGGATTAGCTTGAGGGTGGCGAACGCTACTAAACATGTGTTTTACACCCAAGTCCTCCATACCTTTCTTGAATGCGGCGCTCGTAAAATAGCTTCCATGGTCCGACAATATAAACTCTGGTTTTCCAAGGATTGGAATAACTCTATTTCGAATACGACTGAGTACTTGCTTCGATGTAGTTTTCTGAATGGGGCACAATACGACAAACTTAGAAAACACATCAATACACACTAGTAAGTGACGGCAACCTCGCCTACCTTTCGGGATTGGACCGAAACAATCCAGGGCCACAAGCTCGCAGGGTTTCTGAGGTAGCAAAAGTCTAGGATACTGCCTCATTAAGTAATTATTCGGCTTCGTCCTCTGACAGGGATCGCAAGTCTTTATTACGTCACAGATAGTCGTCCTCATTCGCGGCCATGTAAACGTTTCTCCTATGGTCGCCTGTGCCTTGTCTATTCCCACGTGACCGAAGCTTTCATGTATGTGCCAAGTACGTCCTCTTTGTAATGATGCAGGTACCATGATACGTAATTTGGTGTGTTCTTCATCTATCCATTTATGCAGTAAATTGTTGAGGTAGACATATCTTCCTTCTCTGGCTTTTGCTTCTCTGTAGGCTGGGGTTCTTGCTGGTAATTCCTTCTTAAAATACTGGATTATTTGGTACATCCACGGTTCTGCTTCCTGCTCTCGTCATATCTCCCGTAATTCCTCCAAGAATGCATGGTCCTTTGCTGTCAATTCAATATGCTGTACTGTCGCTGTTTCTTCGGTATCAGGCTCGGGGTTCCTGCTTAATACGTCCGGAATTACATTCATTTTTCCTGGGCAGTGTTCAATTTCGATGTTAAATTGTTGTATGTAGATGGACCAACGTGTCACACGCTCGCTAGCCATAGATTTCTTGAACAAGAACGTTAGTGCTTTGTGGTCTGTTCTAATAACAATGGGGTAACCATATACAATTCGTTTCCATTATTGCAAAGCATGAAGTATTGCCAACAATTCGAGTTCCGTGACCGTATAGTTCCGCTCGTGTTTACTCAATCTGCGGCTCACAAATGCTAAATAATCACGATGTTGAAGGTTAGCTGGATCTTCTTGGTATAACATCGCTCCTATACCAACCATGGAAGCATCCGCTTGGATAATACATTTCCGTTGAAAGTCTGGGTAACCTAGTTTGATACAATTTTCCAGTAATAATTTAGTCTCTTGAAATGATTTCTCACACTCAGCGTTCCAAAGCCATTTGTTGTTCTTCTTCAGCATCTCCTGCATAGGTGCTACGGTTTCAGTATATCCTGGGCAGTTTTCCTTAAAGAAGCCCGTCACGCCAAGGAAAGCTCTGATATGTTTCCGTCTCGTTGGTGTAGGGAAATTCTTTATTGCCTCTATCTTCGCAGGGTTTGGTCTCACTCCCTCCTGGTCAATGATAAGCCCCAAGTATAAAATCTCCTTCTTGAAGAAATGGGATTTCTTCAAGTTGACTTTAAAATTTGCAGTTCTAAGGTTGTCCAAAAGCTTATCCAAATTTTTCATATGTGTCTCGATGTTATCTGAAGCCAAGAGTATATCGTCAATATATCGTACCGTCATTTCCTTCACTTCTTCAGTCAGGTTCCGATCCAAGGCTCGAATTAATGCGCATCCATCTGCTTTAACGCCGGAGGGCATGCGGACGAAGCAATATGTCTGATTATCGAACAAGAAGCCAGTAAGAAGCTGTGACTTCTCATCCAGTTCGATATGGTGAAACGAACTCGTCAGATCTACGGACGAATAGATACTCTTGTTCTTAAATCCTTTTAAGACGTCTCTGATGATTGGCGCTCGGTCATACTCGGGAAAAATAAGGCGCATGTTTAGATTTCAGGCGTCTAGACAAAGTCTAATGGATCCATTTGGTTTTGTGACTGCCAAAATCGCATTTAAATAAGGTGTAGGAGTCTTCTTAATCACTCCAGCTTGCAACATATCATCAATAATCCTTTTGACCTGCTCCCGATGATTTTCTGGTATAGCGTACAATTTGCTTCGAAATGGGGACCAATCCTCAACCTGCATAGAATACTGAAAGTTTATTATCTTCCCTGGAACTGTGTCAAACACTGCCTTGTGTCTTCTTAAGATCTCCTCAAGTTTCTTCCTATGTTCAACCCCTAGTTGGATGTCACTGAGCCGCTCCTGTAATATTTCTTCAAACTGAGTATCGCTGTCTTCTCCTTCTGCTAGTAAAGCCCATATCTCCTGAGAGTCACTCTCTTCATTTAATTCCACAACAGCCACATCTATAAGGTCATCTTCCGCCTTTCGTATCTCCTCTTCTGTCTCCTCTGCTATTGCCTCCAATGCCCACGAACTCACGTCTTTCCCTGTAGTGATTTCATCCATGTGTAAGCCCACATCCTTCAGTTGATCAAACTCCTTAAAACTGACTGTATTATTGTGCAAATCTATGACTGCCTGGTAGTCACAAATAAAATTTGCACCCAGAATAATGTTAAAATTCATTTTAGCCATTATGATGAAAGTCTGTCCAAATATATGGTCTAATATATCCAATTCTATAAATGCCTGACGTTTGCAAGTGACGGTGCGTTCGGGAATAACGCCCCTCACCTTGAGTTGCGGCACTGGAATCACAGGAATATTCTGACTCCGTCCCAACTCTCGAACCAAAGCCTCCGATACAAGACTGATTTGTGACCCCGTGTCAATTAAGCATCTCACGTTAATTCCACCAATCTTGGCATAAATAATAGGTAGTTGTTTGATATCATCGTTCCGTGGTTTTACAATCTCCTCCAGGCAATCTTCCGGCAAAGCTATCCACTCTTGTATGTGTGCCACGACCCATTCTTCTTCACAATCCGGCTGTTGCTCTCTCAGGGTGAGTCCTTTTTCAATTATTGGGATTTTTTTACAACCCCCGCGACTAACATCATCCATTTGTCGCGTATTTCCCTGGCATTCTTCCTGCTTCAATAAACTCTCGGCCCCCTCAATGTGAGTGTCTGGATTTGACCTCATATTTATTGCATGTTCCCAATGTTCTTGTTCGTCCCCTCCATTAGCGTGTAATTCTTCCAGGTAACGCTGCGATTCGGCGTGCCTGTCATTCCATTCATTTCTATAATTATGATAGTCCCCCTGGTTCTGGTATCTCCTTTCACGCCACTGTCGATTCTCATTATTGTTATTTTCGTATCGTGTGTAGGGTCCCTCATTTCTCCTATTATTTCTCCATTGTTGGTATCCTCGCTGTTGATACCTATTGTTGCCCTGGGTCTGCCTATCATTATTATTTTCATGACGCTGGTGTGACCTATTTTCGTCGCCCTCCTGACCTCGTCTCGGTGTTGTTGACACACTTGTATTTGTGGCCTTCGACCTGGTGTGTACTTGAGTGGGTTTAACCACCTCCGTTGTGTTTACAAGTTCCAGCTGTCGTCCCCCTCTCTGCTGCAAGTGAGATGTTGTCTCGTCAATCTGACGTAAGATTTGTTCGGCTCGAACCGCTGTGTCCACGTTTGCTGCTACAAACACCTGCTGTCCATTGACTGGCAACTGCCGTGGAAACGTCATAACCAGGTCCGATTCTTCTAAAGGGTGATCAAGATCCCGGAATTTCAACAATTGTAGCGAAAAGAAATCTGAGTATTTCGTCTGCTGAGTTGACTGATATTTTCTCGAATAAAGTTCCATTCTGAGGCTTTGTTGTAGAGAAGCCGACCAATATTTTCTAAGGAACGCGTCCGTGAACTCGTCCATCCCTCCGAAAGTATACTTGAAGCTCAAGAACCACGTAAGTACATTTCCCGAAAGAAATCGTTCCATCAGTCTTAAACGACGCGCGGGCGGTATATTATTGTCATTAAAATAGTCATCCATCTCTTTAAGATACGTCTTCGGTGTGACACCAGAATTTTCTGTGAATTTATTAGGTTTAAATTCATTTGATCGAATTACTTGTACGACTTGAGGGTGCTGATAGCCATGTTGAGGAGTAGAGTTTCCACCAACGTTGTTGTGAAATCCCTCTGTGTTAGTCGTTAATGGGCTGCCTGTCAATCCGTGGCTACTTGCCGCGCTAATTGCCCCCTGGCTTGTTGAGTCAACTTCCTTATCTTTAGCGTGCTCTGTCTGAAATAACGTGTTCTGTCCTAGTGAAAGCAACTCTGCTTTTATGATTCTGTCCGACTGTTCTTTCATTTTACTCTTGATTTCTTCCTCAAGTGCTTTAATGCGTGTATGGTTATCACCTACGGTCTTTATGATTGTTAACCGTTCTTCTTTAGAGTCGCTGCTCATCTTACGCCAATCCTTTCTGATGCTATCTTTAATTGCTCCCAGTTTTTCTTCCATCTGCTGTTTCGTGTCCTCCTGATTCGATTCTATCTTCTCAAGCCTGTCTTCTAGACGTAGATTATTCTCATCTATCGTACTCTTGAAATTATCTTGGTACGATTCTATGTTTCGCCATCGCTCTGCTGCTTGTATTACTAATTTATCCATGTCCTTTATCACGCCCGTAATACTTTCATTTACTGCTGACAATTGTCCCTGGATAAACGTAGAATCCTCCTACATTTTATCAAACCGCTTTTCAAGACCATCCTGTGCCGTTTTAACCTCACTGTTATTTACCGTGCATGCTAATTCTATCTGAGCTAGTTTTGCTAATACAGTTTCGTCCAAATCATTTAATTTACAGTTGAAGGTGTCCTCTAATTTTTGTATCTGACCAGGCTGTTTGTCGTTATTCTTACTTATATCAAGCGCGAATTGAACCATCTGCTGTGTAGTGTACTCTTTCATCTCTGCAGATAATGTGGCTAACTGACTCGTATTTCTACTTTCTTGCGCTTCTAATTGTTTGATTATGTTTTCATTTACTTGCGCTTGTAATGAGTTACCCTGTTCAATTAATTTAATTTCTAATGACTCATTCTGTTCAGATAATTGTGCCTTCTGTTCAGCTAGTTGTGTTTTTATAGTGTCATTCATTTGAGTCTCGAATAACTCATTTTGTTCAGCTAATTGTGCATTCTGTTCAGATAATTTAATGTCTAATTTTTCACTCTGTTCCTTTAATAGTTTCTGGGTTCGTGCCGTGGCACTTTCAATGATCGCCTGGATCTCCGCTACTGTTGCCATTATCACACACAAAAATATATATCACAGAGGAAACGGGAGGATGGCATGCAAATGTCTCCGTGACGCACACATATATAATTCTTGACATACATTTACTTCATTTGACCACTTTCAGTTCATTTAAACTTATTCCCATTACTCCCACAAATCAATCATCACTGAATGGTTCTAACTTTACTTAATAACTTTTTTTAACCCCGCACATATTCAGTCATAAAATTACTATCCAGATCGGATGTTAACACTGACTAATTAACAAAGTATTAATTGCCATTTAAGGCTACCAGCCTCCTAACATATTCATGAGTTTGACTTTCTCAACAAATCTAATTTTACATTTAATCAATGGGCGGCCGATTTCACGTACATTACTTTACTAATTACATCAATAAACAAAACGTGAATCGTATTTAACTTGCAAACTCGTGATTCTACTGTATATTCCAATTTCTTGGCGGTATTTCTCTTCGCCGTAATTACGTTAACAAAATATCACTTCCGGTGATTTCAAACAGTCAAAAACAGCGAAACAGCACATGTAGGGTAACAGCTTGTCTATGATCCGCTAGAAAAGCCCAAAACAGCGAAAGGCCCCACGTTGGCTAAGCCAGCTTGTCTATGCACCCTTCAATAATGCATGGTTTTCTCAAGAGTCATCTACGGGGTCGTGTTCAGTCCTGACTGCGTTATACAGCAAAGTTCGCTTAAAAACAACATGCTCTAATGAAAAGAAAGGTTCATGACAGAGGCTATACTAGAAATAAAATGAATAACAAGTATAATAAAAGATATTTAATGACTGAAAATTATGTGCATAATAATAATATTAAATAAAGAAAATCCTCCCTGACTTTCACCCCCTAATAAATAATAATATTACTGAGCGGTAGGAACTCGCTCGTCACAACAAAACAATGTGAATGCAGCTTCACACAAAATGATAAATCATAACATAAACATGTGAGCTGTAAGAACTCGCTCGTCACAACATATGGATACAAGTCCATTTTTCCTGGTCAAGAAGTTATATAATGTGTGGTGTACTGCTCGTTAATAAGAAACTGAGTACTGATGCGAGACCGTTTACAACTGAAACAGTCATGTTGCTCACGGAGTTGCATCTTTTAAATCACACTACGGCTATGGGACCCACCCTTAATTAATACACTATAATTACTACTGACACATCTAAGATCTAGTAATATAAAAAAATGACGAATCTCCCTGAGATTCCAGCTGGTGCCAACGCACACAAAATAAACAAAAAGAGCATGCCAGAAATAGGCCAAAACGCTCTCATCACAACTTGGGAACATAGCCTCGCGCACCCTAATGCCACACGGGTCATTGAACGCGTAAAATATAAACACAAGAATTAAAGCAAAAGCAACAAAATACAAGCCTAACGGCTGAAAAACTATGTTTACATTTATATAAAACGCCAGACAAACAGGAGTTTCGGAAACTACCTTACAACATGGACAACACCCTTTAATCAATCAAATACTCATTCTAACCGATCAGGTTTTGTGAATTTAAAACAACGTCTAAAATTGAAGTACAGGATCCAGGCCTGTTACTAATGACAAGTCGCGTTATCTGATTTGAGCGCGCCCCTCTTGTATGAGTCATCGCTGCCTCAATTATCTCGCTCAGTCCCTCAAGCTAGGTGCACGTTCCCTCTGGAAATGCCAACATATCTCACCCATCCACCTGGATGGCAAGAAAACACAAATATATACCACAAGTCCACCCTCGCGAGGTTATGAACTGGGCTGATGTGAAGCAAGTCAGAATAATCACAATGATATATTCTCGCTAGCACATCATAATAATCACACAACGCACCAAAAGCTTGGACTGACTCTCATAAACATACCACTGGGTCAGCTCAAAACAGATCAACAATACTGCGTCCATTGACACATTAAAAAATACACAACAAAAACTCGGGTGCAAAGTGCCATCCCGTTCAGATCTGCTGAAAAAGCAACTATCAAAATAATCCTGATCCGTCATAAAATTCTGCTCACAAATAATCTTTACCCTCCAAATTCTATTTTTAATCTCAAAATTAATTCAGTTCCATTTTTGTTATAAGGCAGACTTCCGAATTACAATGCTTGACCGCGATTTACGCAAGCGAATGCGAGCACGAGCTGCGCGTCGCCCCGTATAATTGAACCAAACACAAATCACAATATTTACAAATACAAAGCGCTCGACTTGTCCCATACTTAATATGTCAGTAAAACAAAAACTAAGAATCTACATTACCAAACAAACAAACAAATATCTACAAAAAATATGTCCCATAATACCATAGCTGATTTAATAAATAAATAAAATCATTTGTGCTCAATCCTTTAAAACAGCGTCAGGAAAACGTCTGCAGCCATCTCCTTTAAGATGTTTATCTCGTCATCGACATCTTCTGGCAAATGTCCTGCTGGTTCCAAGATCCGGTCTCGTTCCTGACGTCATCTCGTGCTGAATTAAAGTTTTGCCAGATACATTCACGATATATTTCCTATTAAATTCACCTATCAAGTACTAAATTCCTTGACAGTCTATTTGGTGAATTATTTCGATGAACTGGTCCTACTGGTAGTGCTGGGACTACAAATAAATCACTGAAGTTACACTTATAACTTGACGAAAATGTTCCATGTTCAATAACATGAAAATATGCAGAGTATGCCTCGTGTCCTCGGACACCTTATGTCCTCAAATGCTTAAATAAAAATCAACGTCACGTCCTCAGACGCACAAATAAAGTATGGACGTTACGTCCTCAGACGCACAAAAATAAGTGTGTGTTACGTCCTCAGACGCACAAAAATAAGAGTGTTCTCTCGAAGCTTTCTGGATCCTTATAAATGAAACTGACTAGGGTAGGTGTGGAAGGGGATTTATGAAAAAATATTCCATAATAATTATCAGACTAGCATGCGATCGGTATCATTGAGTTCGTAGCGGTGTGGAGGTTACGATTATGCTGTAGCTGGCTCGAATCGATCGTGGAATTAATCCGTAGATAACTCCCGCGTTAATTTACCAGGGTGCGTTACCAAGCCGAGTTGCCGCTAAAACAAGGCGTCTAGATATTATTGGCTCAGACTCTTGTAGATCTTGGCACGCTTTTACATGTATTTCTCCCACAAGGAGTGGTTAACATGGAGTTTGACCAATTACATCGTAGCATTTGATTTTCTTCTTGGCGCCAACACTCATAGCAACAGGCCATATTGTGCGTACCCAAGCCGTCTCCGCGCTAAAAGTTGCACCTGTCCTATGTGTCAAGAATACTTATGCTGCTTCCTAAAATACCACAGGAGCTTAAACCATTGTGTCCTCTCGGCCACTGATTTCTCAATATTTCCAAACACCGTCTGGCTCTCATATCTGCTGTCTGTAGAAATGTATCAAAAGATGATGAATACATTTATTAGAATCCTTTATACAGCCTGTGAATAAAGGGTTCAAAAGGAACGATGAAATTCGACATGCAAGCTACCCTCTGGGTGTCAATTAATAAAGCTTGCACCAGGAACCCGAGGCCATACGATATTATATATATATAGTTTATAGATACTGTATTAATGTAATTAAAGGGTAGGAGAGTAAAATCAGAGTTATATAGTTTGCTGACTGACAATCGTAAAACATTAACTATAGTGTTTAGCTTAGACAATAGCTTCAAGATGAAATAAAAACCCGGCTCGAGGCCCGAGGAATTGTAATCGATCGACGAGATAAAGATCGTTAAAGACACGATTTAATCAGATTTACGGGAGTTTAAATCCATAGTTAACCTTTATTTTAGGGGTATAGGTGGAGAGAAATTTTTAGGAACAAGGCTACCCGAAATTATGACGGGTACATGTGTATTGCTAATTGTACGTAAATATTACAAATACGGCAATTTTTTTCATAAAACAATTTTAAGCCAAACAACAAACTCTATTCACCGGTTTGGTTTTTTCGCGTACCGATCAATCACGCGAGATGGGTCAACATAAACTCGTAGTGGACGTGCAACAAAGCAAGTCCGTTTAATCGTTCATCGGACTTAGTTCACTGCAACCATGTCTTCAGCCTTCTCAAGAAGAATATGACCTTTCCGATGAAGCGGCGCTGACGGGTCAAGTACCATAAATCTTGAGACATCGATGAATATTGGGGTACAACTCTTTATCGCAGGCAATTAAAGCTTCCATAGCTTTCTTTGGGATGGTTGACCCCGATTCAAGCTCCCGGGACCACTTTGCCTTCCACATATGAAGTTCAGCCTGTAGAAGCCTTGCCGCAGACACAGCAGAATGTTGATGGAGAAGTTTGAAGTACTTTGCAGCGATTGTGTCCACATCCACTGACGCATGATGATACTGGCATCATTGCTAATAGGCAGTGTAACTCCTGCGTTGCTTAAGGGAAGCGAGTGTTTAGGTCTTCTAGGACGTAGTCTAAAATGGATATGAAAACGGCCCGACGATAGTAGTCTTCTACGGTTGACGCTGGATGAATTTCGCGGTGCTTTTGCCGTTGTGCGATGCGTGGGAGCAGAAGTTCAGTTCCAAGTTGTTTTGCCAGAGGTTCTGTTTCTTGGAAGAGCTCAGCAAATTGTGTGTCGCACTCTTCGCGCCTCTTGCTCAACACAGTAATAGTGTCGTCTAGCGCATCCTGGGCTTCCTTAAAGTCTATTTGCCCTGTTTGAAACAAAATGCTGAGTGTTTTAATGTCTCCAAGGATTTCTGACAAGCAAATGACGGTAACTATAAAATCACTCTCACAAAGAGCAGCTATGAGCGTTTTTGCCTTAGAAGCAAATCCTGAGTCCTTCCATAAAGTAATCGAGTCTAAATTCCCGACTATGTTCGGAAGTAAAGAGCGAAATTGTACAAAACCGTCGTGCCGTTCGATCCACCGCGTCTCACAAAGTCCACTTACATAGAAGCGTTTTGAGGACGAATCAAAGAATGTAATAGTGGCCTTCATAACTCCTATTGCATTTCACACGGCGACGACTTTCGAGGACTTCGAAATAGACAAATTCAGAGCGTGGTTATAACAAGGGCACCTAACGGGATGCTCTGCTTCGGTTTGCACCTCGGCGACATCACCACAAGCTTCTGACGCCATCATAGCGCACCCGTCAGTACCAACGCCAACACACCGATAAAGGACAAGACTGTGATGCTTGAGAATACTCAACACAGTTTTACCCACGTCTCTGCCGGTTACGGTAGGCTCTGGGACTCTTTGGTTTCTTGTTTCTTGCTGGCTCTCTCTTTGGTTAGCGTTGTCTTCTTCTCCTCTATAGTTCTTGCATCTGCATCTTCATTTCTTGTTTGTTGGTCGTATTCATCTTCATCCTCTGGTCCTGCTACATTCTTTCTTCTTTTTCTTGATAGTAGGCTCTGCAATTTCTTTGGTTCCTTGTTTCTTGGATCTATTTTTGGCTGGAAAATTTCTCTTCGAATCCTCCTTAGTTTCTTCTCCATCTTTATCTCTTGCTTGTATTTCCGTTTCTGCTGTTCTCTTAATTTTTTCACACATTTGGATTTACATCGTCCTCTTCTGTTTCCGGTTCCTGAGGTCTCTTCTTTCCAGCGGCATCTAGGATTTCTTCTTCGGTTTCTGCTTTCTTTGGGTCCTTTCCTTCCTGTAGCTCTCGCTCGGTTTCTGTTCCCGTCACACTGTTTGCTTTTTCAGTAATGTCATCATTTAGCTGCTCTTCTCCAGTTTTCGGATTTGGCGATTCTTGCGCTAGCCCTTCAGTATTAATTTTATTTCTCTTTCCATCGACATTCCCTTCGTTTCGGGCGATATCTTCCTGTTCGGATACTGGGATTTCGTATTTTTTTTTCTTCCTTTTACTTTCCCTTTAATTACGTATTTTCCCTTTAAACGGTTGTGCACTGTTTCTCGGAGATTTATAAAGCTTATGAAGTTTTCATACAATTTACCTCGATAGACATATCTCAGGCGCCGGTGGAGCGGGCCGAAGAGGTTTGTTCGTTTTTTACTCGGCTCCGTTCGGACAGGCGCGGGCGCGGTGGCTGCGCTGTGCTCAGTCTGCTCGGCTCGTCACAACAATAGCAACAGTGCGAGCGGGGTAGCGAGAAGAGAGCGTCGCGGCTAGGTAATTCAATTCATACTGCACGATTAACTGAATACTAGTTAGGTTAAAATCGTTGTTTATGGTTCGTTTTGTGCGTCTCCTCCTTCGCCTCTCTCCTTCCACTTCTCTCCTCTCCTTCGCTTTCCTCCTTTTCCTTTCTCTTTTTCCCTCTTTTCTTTTCTTTTCTCTTGGGAGGGGGGGGGGGGCGATCGCCCCCCATCGCCCCCCCCCCCTGGATCCGCCCCTAGACTCGGCTCGAATTCCAGTCAATGCATATGAGATTTTGGAAGTGAAATGGCTTGTCCTGTGGTTTGGATTTCACGTAAAAAGGAGATCCCGTGGCTTATAATCACAAGATTTACAGTTACGTAAAAATACAAGCTTCCTTCCTTGCTTTTAATTCTCTCCTATCTTTTTTGCGTCCTTCCTCACTTCCTACTTTCTTCCTCTTCTTCCTCCATTTCCAGTTTTCAGTATATCATAAATTGAAGTTATTGATAGTTAACTGATTAAGATGTAGGGATAATTCCACAGTTTTATTTATCGTAGTAATTTGGGATTATTTTAAAATGTATTTATAAATAAACAAATTTAAAAGTATGTTGTTATTTAGAAAATCGGCGAACTGGATTAACATTACCATTTTAATGAACTGCTTGATTTTTATTTTTGTCGATACATGGTGATACAACTACTTTTCGCCTGTTTATTAAGAAATGACATTAGGCTATGACGATGATTCACAAAGAAAAGCGAACTTCTATGGACAAAAACTCTCAACTAAGAAGAACTATTCCTCCCACTCATGCCATAAAGATAATATACCCAACGGTTTCAGAGCAGCTAAATAATGAATATCACGAAGCAAGTAAGAAATGAAACGAAAATTGCCGGGAGGGAGAGGTACGTCTCATCATCACCTAGTGACAGGTAGGTAATGAAATGAAAAATATTACTTGCCCCCCCCCCCCCCCCCCTCACTGGAAAAAATCCTGCGGGCGCCCATGATTGTTTGCAATGTCAATCAAAGAAAGAAAGTGTTGTGAAATATGAAATGAGAGTAAATAATGATGAACTGCAAGTAAATCAATTAATCTCTTAAGGCACATTTCTTTTAAAATCCTCTGGCACTACAGCCCATGAAGGGCCTAGGCCTACCAAGCGACCGCTGCCCAGCCAATTGACCTGCAGATATTGGGGTGACGCATGGTCAGCGCGTCGGGTCCCCTCGGCCGTTTGGTTTTCGTTACCGGGGTGCTGCCTCACTGTCAGACAGCTACTCAATTGTCCTAACGAGGCTGAGTGCACCCCATTCCAGCCCTTACGTCAGCTTGTAAAATCTCTGACAGAGCCTGGAATCGAACCCGGGGCCTCCGGGTGAAAGGCAGGCATCCCCAACACCACGCGGCTGGCATAGATGGACAATTAAGTAAAGGAATCAAGCAAATTATGTCACACACGAACTGTGTGTATTTCATTCAATTCATTTCTGTCAAGCGCTGTATGTATTTGTTTCAATTCAATTCTGTCAAGCGTGTGCACTCATAAAACGAAAACACAAAAACCTCCGTTAAACGTATGAAATACACTCATTTGTTGAAAAGACTCATGAGCCATCTATTGTAAAATGGATTTACTAATTCAGAAACCTTCGCGGGTATGCACACATCATAGTTTATTTGTTGAAACAGTTCGCGTGCCAACACTCATTTGTTGAAACGATTCACGCGCCAACTATTGAGAAATGGGTTTACTAATTCAGAAACTTTCGCGAGCGTGCTCACGGCAACTAACCAAAGTTCATTTGTTGAAACGATTCGCGCGCCAACACTCATTTGTTGAAACGACTCGCGAGCCACCTGTTGTCAAATGGATTTGCGTACTAATTCAGAAATCTTCGTGGGAGTGTGCACAACAACTCACCAAAGTTTCATCGCAATCGGACGAATGGCATACGAACACATAACCTGAAAGAAATATTGCTTGAGATAGCCTATTCATTACAAAATAACACGCTTTTATGTGCATAAAAGGGGGGAGGGGTTCCTTAATTGGATTATATGTTTTAATCGCCACGCGATCATCATCATATCGTGTTCATCTAATTAATTACCCTAACACATTTTTTAAAGCAACAGTGTGTTATTTTTGTGATACCTATTTTACGTAATATTTCTTTCAGGTTAGGGCGTTTAAATACATTTTTCCTGCCTAATAGGTCTAAAATTGGGCCACAATTTGTGATTGCTGACTGAGAATCTTTCTATAATAGCCCAGAAGTTCTTCCCAAGGTAAGCCTATCCATTATTTTATGTTCTGCTCCTTCATCCCATTTCTACAGCAACTCTCTCTTTGACTCAAACCACGCGGCGTAGCCATGCGTGTTAAGTCATACACTATGATTGCGATGGGGAGTTCCAGCAAGTCCGGTGATCAGTGGTTCGAATTCCGGAACTGACGTTTTTCCTCTTGGTTTACCCACACTCCCATCTGGCAAAACCCAGAATAGTACCCAATTTCAGGTCCCGAGGCACCTAATCAATCCCTGACGCTAATAATTACAGTTCCAGACACTACTACAGTCAGCACAGAAACACAGGTTATCAGACAAACCTAACACACATGCAAGTACAGGGAGCTGCTAAACAGTACGTCCCAAGCCACTAAAATGAATTAACAACCACAATATCATTGACTCAATTTTGTACACGATGGCTACAGTTGATTGATATAATTAGCGAGAGCGCTAATTCGTGCCTCGCTGGCATCGGGAGAGCGGATGATACCGAGCTCCGCTAATGAGTTCTCTCCACTGGGGTCAATTAGGAAAATCCTAAGAGGGGAAGTTGCCTGAGGCGTTTTTCACTGCCCCTCACTCCAAAGTGGACGTTGTAGTAAATATTGTTGGAATGTGTCAACCTGCCCTGATCTTCACCAGGGCGTGTAGTCTTCAATATCTACTCTTGATATCTCAAACACTTATTTCATACCACTCATTAGAAATTTTAGGCATTATTCCATATTTGTCTTTAAAGCTCAAGTGTAATAATTCTCTTTGTGTTTCGAAGTTACTATACAGATAAATATGCACATTTTAATTTTTATGCTGTAGCTTCATAAAAATGGCAATATGAGCATTAAAACGATATCGTGGAATCCAAATGCTTATATGTATTCTGCTACAAAACAAGGTGCAAAATTGCATACAAAAGCTTTACTTCCACTGACAGTTCGTGGAGTTAACGTTAAAACTTTAACGGTATGAAAATAATTCATCTTCTTAGTATTTTTAGCCTACTTTTCACATTTTGCAAAAATGAGGAAAAAGTAGTCTTATGAGATCGGGCAAATGTGTGTCTGTCTGTCTGTCTGTCTGTCTGTCTGTCCTTCTGTCTGTCTGTCTGGCTGTGTGTGTGTCCCCCCCCTATCAACTCCTAAACGGCTGGAGCAATCAAAACAAAAGTTGGTAGGAGTAAAGGTCTATACCCGAATATCTCACGGCCATATTTGAAGATGATGTCAGTGCTACCAACTGCTGAAAAATCGCAATTGAAATTTGAGCTCCATGGTGGATATCTTGGAAGGTATGAATGGGAGCTATTTCAAAATTGGCATACGTATAGATAATAATATTGCAGTTTAATTTCCAGGAGGCCATACATCGCTGTGTTGCCAAAATGATTATAAGCCTGCTGATTGGTCCAATTGTTAAATGCACATAACTTCTACACTATCAATTGGAATTCAACCAAATTTCGTATGTTGTATGCATACATAACCAGATATGACTGAACGTAATCTTAAGACCCACCAGGGCTGCCAACTGTTAATAAATGCTCCTAATTTATTTTATCCAAATACCAATATATCAGAAAGTATGCAAGCCAATAGCTCTAAACTTTGCACACGTATAGTACCTGGCATTCTAGATGCATTTGGACTAACAAATATACGTCAGTGCTGCCAACATGATTCTAAGCCTGCTGATAGGTCCAATTTTAAAATGCATGTAACTTCTATACTAACTAATGGAATTCATTCAAAATTGGCACAACAATAGATCATATTATTTCTGATTATTTCTGACCAATACATGCATGACATTGTTGCCAACATGATTTTACGCACGCTGTTAGATCCAATGTTTAACTGCATGTAACGTCCATGCTATTCATTGGACTTCAACCAAATTTTCTATTCTGTACCTTAAGAGATGGAACTAAGAATATATTCAGTCATCAGGGCTGCCAACTGTAGTGCTCTATTAGGCTACATTATGCAAGGTATACAGTATTTCGAAATAATTGGAAATTTCGATATTAGCAACTTAATTTCTTCATTATTCTAGATAGGTTCATATACTGTAGAATAATCATTGGCATGAAAAGTAGGCTCTTTAGTTCGTCACGGAACTTCTTGTTATTCAATCAAGACGAAGTACTGGTATAAGAACAAAATTGAAGGTAAGAAATTTTATGACACATCGTTTAACTCTTAAAAGAATAAAAATAACATTCATACCTTTACCACAGAGTGATTTCTTCAAGTCTGCGAATGTGTAAATTGGGGGATCAAAGTGAAACGATCATGGTGGGAGGGGGATTGTGTTTAAATGTACCTCTTGTATTAGTCGAATAATTAACCAAAATACTCATTCTACTAATATTTCATGTAACAACCGCTATTTTCTTTTTGTGGGGAGGGGGTGAAATTTGTCACCCGGCGGTAGCCCCACAAAAATACATTTTGTGGTAATATAAAGAGATCACCGTGTGATCATTGGTGGGACATGTTTCAAGGCCTAATTATTTTTTGCCCCTTCATCAGCCGATATGAATTAATGTCAAAGACACACGAAATGTATAGCGTAACAACAAAAAGTCCCTTGTTATTAAACCTTATATGGTGCACCATAAAGAAGGATGGGAAATTGAAACTAAATTAACACAATATGATGTGGGAAAACGTGGCTAGTATAAACTAGGAAACACTTTCAAAATGGTAAAACTGTGTAGTTCAAGACGGACCAGAGCCGACACACGCATTCAATTTTAACCTCACACGGAATAGAGGCCCATTTCTACCATTACATATGTTGAGGCGAAACATTTCTCATGAACAAAAAATGTTCAACGCAATTGACTTCATTGATTTTTACGTCTGCATCACTGCTGAAGTATTGAAATTAGGTTTCATTATCATCTGTTGACCACAGAGAAGCGTGCGTTTATTTTCATAAATTTGTCTCGTCGATGAGCACTTCTGAAGACTTGAACTACACAGTTTTACCACTTTGAAAGTGTTTCCTAGTTTATAAGATTTTATACTAGCCACGTTTTCCCACATCATATTGTGTTGATTTAGTTTCAATTTCCCATCCTTCTTTATGGTGCACCATAAAAGGTTTAATAACAAGGGACTGTTTGTTGTTACGCTATAGGCTACAATTCTTGTGTCTTTGACATTTATTAATTCATATCGGCTGATGAAGGGACCAAAAATAATTAGGTCTTCAAACATGTCCCACCAATGACCACACAGTGATCTTTATTTAATAAAAAGTATTGATTAGGCGGAATTTTAACCTATGTACTACTCGTTTAGTTTATCAATACGGAACCAGAATGAACCTTTTAAGTTCTAAAATCAATATAATGAGAACCATAATGTTTATGTCTATATCATTTTAAAGCTTATAACACAGGATACAACGTTAATACTGGTAGCTCTCTGTTATTTTTCGATGGAGGTCCGTGTTTGCTTCCCGGCTCTGCCAAGAAATTTAATTCTGGTCTATGGGTTGGAACGGGGTACACTCAGCCTTGTGAGGAAACACTGAGAAAAGATGGGTTCAATTCCCACCTCAGCCATCCAGGAAGTGGTTTTCTGTGGTTTCCCCCACTTCTACTCCAGGCAAATGTTTGAAGGTTCCTAACTTAACGCCACGGCCACCTCCTTCCCAATCCTCCAGTCTAGTCTGCAAGCCTCTGTTTGCGAGCAAGTTGCCTCCACGATCCCCTATTAGCAGTTAGCACTGCGGCCTCCTCTGCATCTATACCTCTACATTGAAATTGTTCAACACTGAATCTAACCATTGCCTCCTAGGTTTGCCTCTGCTTCTCTTACTCTCTACAGTCGAAATCAGTAACCTTTTAGGTTTCTCTCCTCCTCCATTCTCTTCACATGACCCCACCATCTGAGTCGGCTCATAAGAACTGCTTCATCTGACGTGTTTATATCGAACTTAACCTGTATCTCTTCATTTACATACAACAATACTTGAATGTTCCATAAAAATAATTTTTCTTTTATATATTTTACGTATTTCAAATTTGATGTAGTAGAAAACATAATCATGTTATTCTCTCTGTCATTTACCAGAAGCATATTATCTTCTACGTTCGATCGAATGTCCATAATGGCTAGAGCATCATGAACTTCTTGCTTATTTTGGGGCAGAGGTGGTAAGTTTCTCCGTTTCTAGGCCGCAATAATTCTTTTTAATCCTCTCTATGTCATTTGATAGTAAATTATCAGACACATGCTTAGGGGCAGGAAGAATGTCCTTTCTCGTCAATTTTGATGGCCGTTCAGATATCTCGTCGCGTAGCCTACCTTTCTTTTTACACTGTTCGAAATAAATTCTCGATTAATCGTGGTACATGGTTCGTGATTGTGAGACCCACATAACAGAAAGTTACCACCATTTGTAAATAAATGGGCAGAACACTCTTCGTTTGAACATCTCAAATTTTGGCTCCGTTTTGACAACTCACACTTATGAAATTTATAATTTCCTATTAGTCTCAATTCTCCACCTCTTTGACTGTACATGGATAACAATATGTTAGCTGCACTGATTATATCCACGGAAACTCCAGGGGGTCGAGGTGTACGCAACTGTCAGTCAACTCATGGCTTAACCAACATTCCAGGGGAGGTTGCTTACCCCCACTCTCTTCCCAAACCCATTAGCGTGAGCTGACAGGACTGTTTGGGTTTAACCTAATTAGCGGAGTTCGACCATTCCGGGGAGAGCATGGGTTCGAATCCCACCTCGATCGTTTTGAAAATGGTTATCGAGGCTTCCCATTTTCACCACCAGCCAAATGCCCGGTCTGTTACTTTCAATAAAACCATGGTCGATTTCCTTCCCAAGATCCCTTCTCTGATCCGTCCTGGAAAGGAAATAAGTGGCCATTGGTTGCATTAATAACATTATAGTTGATGTGGATGTAGTGTACCCATTTCACATGGAGAATGCTTGATCATCACCTGGCTAGGCTACTTTTGGTTTCGGGGTGTGTACCGTTCAGCCCACAATATGATCTCACATTCAGATATGGAAGCACTCTAGGATCTACAAGACTACATTGACAACTAAACATATTACAATTAATATGAATTTATTTACTAAAATTCCCAGGAAAAATAGGCTACAATTACACATAAAACATCAATATTTTGGAATAAATCCCAAAATAACAAAAATCAAAATCCATAAATTCTCAAAAATCATTTAAATCTATATTCTATAGTTATCTTGCTTAGCTCAACTGAGCTGATATCTATTCTTAAGTGTCAATACAAAAATTATTTCTTACAATATTTCATTTCTATTCATTTAGGCAAAGAGCATGCCTATCATTTATGAAAAATACACTAAGGCTTACGGACATTTACCGTATCATTACAGTCCCTTCAGGGTCTTATTTTATCTTTATTTCATTGTTTACTTTATTTTCAGTTACTTTCAAACTGTACTATTTCTTCCAGGTAAGCCTTAGGTTTAAACATTTTACACAACAAATCAACAATTCTTAACATGCCATGACTCGAACCCACATCATTCCAACTTGTTTCTCATGCTCGAATGGGATTCATTAATGATGTATCATGTGCTATCACTTCCCTTCATTACTTAGACTACTTACAAACTCAATTATTCGTTTACCCGTATTGCTTAATACATCTTCTGAGGCAGAAATCTATTACTTTCTTAACAACTTATTCCCTGACTATTATGGTCAAATATTATGGAATTACATCAAACTTAGTGTGGGGACCATTGTCTAAAACCCACCAATTCAACAATTTACATTATATTCTTGTAACACTATTGTTTATCAAAATTGCATAACCTCCCGTTTTATTACTACTACCTATTCAGATCTTAAAACTTCTGTACACAGAGCGCCTATTGTATTAGCTCCCCCTTGTGGGCTGTGACGGCCGGCAAGGTCGCTAGATTCTCCCTCACACCACTTGACTTGTGATTTATGACCTAGTCTCGCTTCTCATTCATTCACCCCTCGCAACTTTTAACTGTTTACCTCTTCCCTTAAAACTGTATATGATAATCCAAGCTCACACTTTAATTCAACTTCACTTTATTATAATATTCATTTCATTTCCTCATAATCAGTGCAATATCCTGAGATCACGACGATTTACATACTTGTAAGGTGGACACCAGGAGATCGCTATCATGCCCTGATTCCGTCCTTCATATTCATTTCACACACTTTTATTTGGTCGGATACAACACCAATGCTGGCCAATAGGATAGGTTATATGCCACTAGGCTTCGAGACTCTACACGCCTCCCCAGTTGTATCATATCTCGTAGAAACCTCTTACTCCTTCCAGACTTACTTATACATTTGGCAACGCCACAGACCAGAGATCGCCATCATACCTGGTGGGACTTAAATGCAATTACAATACCATTTCTGCTGACTGGCAAAAACCCTTTAGATTTTCCATGGGTGCAACCCTTAATAACAACGACGATTTCCAACAATTTACATACATACAGCTATTCCAGTGGGAACCATTTCATCCACTTATACGTTATTGTTATTATTGATCTCTCGAACATGCCTGTTATGGAATACACACTAGCTAGCCTGATGCTGCTTATTATTTAGTATTTATTGGCCCATTTTGGCAACACAACTTTTAATAACTTGGATTTTCATCGCGTACTACAAATTCTTAAAAACTCAACTTTCTTTATGTCGCGGTATTTCTTTACTGGTCTTTACTTAAGCATTTTCCCTTTTACTTTGGCCTATAGCCTACAACTTCATAATATATTTCCAAGGTGTTCGTTAATCACCATTTACTTTAATTCATTATATTTATGGTCTGAATAACATTATTACTTCATTACTTTAAGGTATCCCAAAGATCCTTTACTTTCAACTAGAGCTCATTATTATATTTATTCATCATTGCTTACGAAACGCAATTACTCAATATATTAACTCATCATTATCGGAGTATAGAAATACGACACTTATTATTATTATTATTTTGGCGTTCATTTTATTATTACTTTATAGTTTATCAACGGCATAAATTACTTGCCAATAATATAATTATAATCGATTTCTCCACTCATATTTCAAAAGCTATCATTGTTAATTATTCATTTTACGGGTTTCAATTTACTTTGCACTTTAATTATTACACTCTCATATTTGGCAAACTTACATTTGCGATTTTTCCAACACATTTTGACATTATTTATTTACTAGTGCATTTACTTATTTATTTTATACATTTCACAATATTGATCAGCACATGACACAACATTCTAGGATAATTAAAGATTTTCTACTCACTCCATGTGACCAAATCTTTGGATGACTTCACCCATCTCAATGCTTCAACAATACATTTTTACACAACAATGGACCATTTTCATTCTCTGGTCTTCGATTTTACACTTATTCACTTTTTGATACATTATTTTTACACTTTTTAACACTTATTACACTTAAAACACTTATTTAATATTTACATGACACACGAACCTTATTTCAGCGTTTTGCGATGTGATATCACGACGCTGATGATCCTGATGCGCTCCCTAATCAGCATTGAACGTGTGACTTCGCCTTCTCGGAATCTCCTACTTCTGTTCAGTCTTTATTCGGTACAGTCTTTCTAGTATCTTTGCTGCTCGTGGCTTTACTGATTTGGCCTATTAGTTCTTGGGCGAAAATGTTCGTAATCTTTGCCGCCGCTCTTTTTCCTAGCTCTATCTACCACAACTTTCGCGATTCTATAGCTTGGCTTACAATTCGAAGTCCATACACTCCTATTTCTGTTTCTAGCTGCTATATTTCTCGAATTAGTATTCTCTTCTTTGACATCTCACTTTCGCAATTTTTCTCACTATGCAGTTTCAAATTAGTGTTCCTTTGGGATTGTAATGTTCTCTGAAACACCCTGACTTTGGTGTAACGCAACTCGTTTTGCTGTACGAATTTCTAATTGTTTTGACCCCTAATGTTCTTTCCTCTGCAGTCTTTCAATGTTAATGTTTATAGACTTCCCTGATCGCTCAGAGTTTCTAACTCTGGATCGTTACATGGTGCAACTCCGTCTAGTTATTAGAGTAGTGTGCCTCAACTAAAGTTTAATTTTACTGCTTATTCAAGCTTCGCTGAATGATAAGACCTACACTAGATTCTAACTCGAACTGTGTTCTCTCCGAACTACTTGTACTTTGATAGCGTAGCGCCTAACTGACTTAGTTACGTGTAGCGCAACTTATATCGTAACTTGCCTCCCTGAGGTTTCTTGAAGAATGAATGAAACTGACATGCTAACGTGCCTCCCCGAGGCTTCGATCGACTGAGAACTGGGTGAACTGTGTGAACTGCGTGACTTTGGCTCCCTCAAGCCCTTATTTATTCGATTTGGCGCAGAAATTAGTTCCTGACAATTTCGGGAGTTCAACTTTTGACTCCTAGCTCCAATATGGTATATAATTTATTTCCAGATGTAATATGTAATAACTTTAAGATTGCCTGTTGGCGGAACGGAATTCGTTCATAGGTTAATTTTTAATTAATCAAAATATTTGTTATTCACTCTGCGGGGCCGACCTGATTACCTCAGTATCCCTTCGTAGCACTCCGCTCTGAAATCCAATGACGTCGTCTTAGCTAAGCATTTTCTTGAGTGCCTATTTTACAGGTCTACCAACTTTCCGATTTATGCTGTTACTACTCCTGTCTTAACTTCAAATCTTGTTAACATGATGAATTTATTTTGTCAAGTTTTGTGATGGGGAGTCCCTCATTTATATTGTTACGTGCCACCCCCTAGTGGCACTTTTGTTAACTGGATTACGGTGGGGGGGGGGGGTACAAAGCACAACACCAATTACTGCTTAAAGAAATAATTAACTTTATTGTGGCCAGAAAATTACACTAATCAGCAAATACAAGCAATTAGGAGCCTTACTCCAGTTTCCTCAAGTCTCTTCCTTATGCGCTCTTAGCCCCTTTCACTTGCAACAGACCACAGAAGTTAATCCGTCCTAATGAGTCCGGTGGCCTTGACAGAAGCTACCTGCCCCTCTTCCTCAGGTACAACAAATACAGTTACTTACGAGCACTTGATGTACGCTGTTCACAAGCTGGGAGAAACAATGTCACTGGATTTTCGTAACACGCACAGCACTTCGTCACCACACTTCTGTCGCACAAGATAATCGCTCGCACTAGCTCGTAAAACACAACAACGACAACTGCTAGACAGGCCGGTGACTCAATAAATGCTTCTAGATCCATCCAGGGTTCACGGCTTCTCGAGGTTTCCATCGCTGGTCCAGTCACGAATATTCTGGACTATCCCTTTGTCTTAGTAGCCCTGTTGCATAAGGCGCGCGCAATACAGGAGGCAGGACACAGCCCAGCCCTGGGGCAGTTGTGACTCATGCGGCGAGTGATGACACAAACCCACAGCCGTAACACCACCCCCTTCCTAAAAAGGCTGATCGTCCCGATCAATCATTGGTCCGTCTGTGTCCCTCCGTAGGCTGCCAGGCGATCTCGATGCACGATCTTCATCTTCGCCCTCGGGCTCCGCCGGATCCTGTAGATGACATCGTTGATCCGTTTCACGACTCGGTACGGGCCCTCCCAGGACTTCTGCAGTTTGGGTGACAGTCCTTTCTTCCGTAATGGGTTGAAGAGCCAGACCAGGTCGTCCTCGTGGAATCCTCCGGCATCCGTCTGCTGGTCGTATCGGGTCTTCATTCGGTTGGTCTCGATCCGCAGTTTCCTCATCGCGAACGCGTGCACGTCCTCCAGTTGGTCGACCAGTTCTTGACAATACTGGCTTACCGGGATCGGATCATTCCCAGGTCGGCCGAAGGCAAGATCGACGGGTAGACGGAGCTCCCTCCCAAACATGGCCCGGGCTGGTGTGCACCCGGTGGCTTCATGCACGGCTGCGCGGTAGGCCAGGAGAAATAGTGGAAGATGCTTGTCCCAATCCCTCTGGTGCTCGCTGACAACTATTCGGAGATAGTTCTCGATGGTGCGATTGAATCGCTCTACCATCCCGTCGGACTGAGGGTGTAACGGCGTTGTCCTTGTCTTCCGGATTCCCAGCAGCTGGCATAGGTTCTGGAACACCTGCGACTCGAAGTTCCTCCCTTGGTCGGAGTGCAGCTCCAGGGGTACTCCGTACCGGCTGACGAATTCCTTCACCAGGGTCTATGCGATCGTCGCGGCTTCTTGGTTAGGGAGCGCATACGCCTCCGGCCATTTGGTAAAGTAGTCGCTGATGACTAATATGTAGCGGTTCCCTGCCTCGCTTAACGGGAATGGCCCAGCAACATCGATGGCCACTCTCTCCATGGGGCCACCCACGTTGTAGGTCTTCAGTGGACCCCGTCGTCTTCGTCCTGGGCCCTTGCTGGCTGTGAAATCGTGGCACCTCGCGCAGTGGTTCTCCACGTCTGTTCGGCATCCGATCCAGTAGAACCGCTCTCTCAGCTTCTCCAGGGTCTTCTTTATCCCTAGGTGTCCACCAGATGATCCTCCATGGACTTCCTTCAGGACTTCCTTCGTCATAGCCATGGAACGACGACTTGTTCCCGAGATGTCTTCCCGTCGGTGCTCTCCCAGGTACGGCAGATGAGGCCATCCCTTACAACCAGCGAGTCCCACTGCGCCCAGTAGGACTTAAACTTCGGGCTGCAGTCACTCACAATGTTCCACCCGGGTCTGGGGACACAGGCCCTCTTCCACTCGGCTATCAGTCCCAGGTCATCATCTTCCCCTTGCGCCCGCGTGAAAGATTCGCGGCTCCAGCTCCCTTGAAGTTCCACGGTAGTCCTTCGGCACTGTATCCCGGTGTTCTCCTCCCTTCTGGTGCAGAAGGTGCAGTCTTCGGGGCACGGTCTTCGTGACAGGGTGTCGCGTTAGAATGCAGTTGGCCTTTCCTGTGCTGGATCTCGAAGTTGTATTGTTGAAGCCTCTCTAACCACCGTGCGAGTTGACCCTCGGGCTGCTTGAAGTTCAGGAGCCACCGCAGGGATGCATGGTCGGTCCTGATGAGAAATTCTTGCCCGTACAGGTACTTGTGGAAGTGTTCAATGGTCTTCACGACAGCGAGCAGCTCCTTCCTGGTGACGCAGTAGTTCCTTTCTGGCTTTGACAATGCCTTGCTGAAGTAGGCCACTACTCTCTCCTCGCCGTCCACTACTTGCGACAGGATTCCCCCTATGCCAAAGTCGCTGGCATCGGTATCGACGATGAACCTTGTTCCAGGTCTGGGGTAGGCCAGAATAGGTGCGGTGCACAGAGCCTGCTTGAGTTGTTCGAAGGCACTGTGGCATTCTGCTGTCCACGTGAAGAGTTGGTCCTTCTCAGTCAGTCGATGTAAAGGTTTGGCGATGTCGGCGAATCCTCTCACGAAGCGACGGTAATAAGTGCAGAGTCCCAGGAAGCTTCGTAGTTGGGACTTGTCCTTCGGAACTGGCCACTCCCTCACAGCTGCGGTCTTCTCTGGGTCGGTGCGCACCCCTTCCTCGGAGACGATATGCCCAAGGTACTGGACCCGCTTCTGGAAGACCTGACACTTCTTGGGGCTCAACTTCAGCTGGGCAGCCCGTAGCTTCAACAAGATCTCCTTCAGGTTGCTGTAGTGCTCCTCGAAGCTCCTCCCCAGAACGATGACGTCGTCTAGGTATACCAGGCAGGTCTTCCAGTGTAGTCCCCTCAGAATGGACTCCATTAGCCTTTCGAAGGTCGCAGGGGCGTTGCACAGACCGAATGGCATGACGGTGAACTGCCAGAGCCCACTGCCCACAGAGAACGCCGTTTTATCGCGGTCCTTAGGGTGGACCTCCACCTGCCAGTAGCCACTCTTCAAATCCAAGGTGGAGAACCATCTTGACCCTGATATGGTGTCCAGCGTGTCGTCGATCCGGGGTAGAGGGTAGCTGTCCTTCTTCGTGACGTCGTTCACCCGCCTGTAATCCACGCAGAACCTGGTGGAACCGTCCTTCTTCTTCACAAGCACGACCGGAGAACTCCAAGGACTATGTGATGGCTCGATCACCCCTTGATCCTTCATCTCTTCAACCATCCGGTCGACTTCGGCTTGCTTGGCGAGCGGGACACGTCGGAATGGGGCCCTAATCGGTGCGCTGTCCCCAACGTCGATTCTGTGCTGGACCAAGCTTGTCCTGCCGAAGTCTCTGCTTCCCACGGAGAAGACATCCTGGAATTCGTGTAGCAGGTCCCGAAGTTGGCGTGATTGTTCCTCGTCTAAATGGTCCTGGGATCCTTGGTACAGCTTCTGTAGTTCTTCTGGCAGTGTGCGTCTTCTTCGGTTGTCCGTCTGCAGGTGTCCGTCTGTCGTATCTGTGATGCGGGCAATCCAGGTAACGGGCTCGCAGACTCCTAGGTTGGTGTCCCGATGAACCGTAAAGTCGTGGTCGTTCAGTTTGGACAGGCGGACGTACGGCCGAGACGTCGTGTTGATGAGAGTCTTGGCAACTAGCAATCCTTTTGTCTGGATGTCCTCATATTTTGGCTCGATGACAGCCGCCACTCCATCAGCAGCTCCGTTGACAATTACGGCAGCGCTGACCTCCGTCCTGGCGGGAACGATGACGTCTTCTCTCAGCCTTACTCGCCGTGCGGTGATGGACTCGTGCGCCGGTTGCAAAGCAAGTTCCTCACCTCCGAAGTGCAGAGTGTTGGTACTCAGATCCAAGATGATGTTGTTCTGGTCCAGGAAGTCCAGTCCGATGATCACTTCATTTGACACGTCAGCCACAAGCACTGGATGCTTTATCGCCCGTCGACCAATGACGAACACCAGTGATGCTTCGCCATGTACCGGTGCGGTCTCTCCGGTCGCGGTTATTAGCTGGAGGTTCCTTTGTGTGGGTTGCACTCTCCACTTCAGGATCACGGTGGGACTGACGATGGTCCTCGATGCTCCCGTGTCGATTAGCATGGGCCAGCTCTCTCCGTTGACGACTCCGTCGACCATCAGGCTGCTATTATCCCTCCGTAACTGCGTCACACGAACTTGGACTGCCGGGGCTTGACGACTGTCACAAGCCAACCTTTGCCCCCCAAGGCTGGCTAATACTCGTTTCCCTGGGTCGCGCGGTTTTCAGACGACTGATTTCCCGTCGGATACCCTCGGCGGCGGCGATCACCGCAGTCCTTGCTCAGGTGGCCTTTCTTACCGCAGGTCCAGCAGGTCGGTAGTCCTCTTCCGGGCCGTCTCTCCGGTTGCCTTCCGGCTGTGTCGTTGCTGGTGGTGCCGCGACTATCGAAGAAACGGCTTAGCGCCTCCATTAATTCGTCGGCCAGGGGCTTGGTCTCGTTGGTTTTTACTGGTTCGTCGACGTCCACTTGACGCACCCGCGCGTGCATTCTGGATGCCTGTTTTGCCGTCTCGAACTCAAGTGCGTGGCTCAGCGCATCTGCCAGGGTCTTATTGCGCGCGAGACGCAGCGCCTGTTGAGTGTCCGAGTCCCGTAGCCCGTCGGTGAAAGTCTGCGTCGCTATCTGCTCCAGAAAGTCGGCCGGCGCTGTTGGGTAGGCGAGCCTTACGAGGCGTGCGATGTCCATCTCGAACTCCTGCAGGGTTTCCGCGTTCTTCTGTACCCGGGTCCGGAGCTGCATCTGATAGGCCTTCTGAAGATGGCTATCTCCATATCGGGACTCCATATGGGCGATCAGGGAAGCGTAGTCCTGGGATCCAGTCGGGATGGCCTGAAGGACGTTAAGGGCGTCACCTCTCAGCGCTACAATGAGAGCTGTAGCCTTTTCTGTGTTGTTCCAGTTATTTATGGAACAGGCCGCCTCGAACTGACGTAAGTAGGTGCTCCACGGGACCTTTCCGTCGAAGGTTGGGGGCGTCACTCTGCTCTGTCCCGTTCCTGATGTCCCCGGTGTACCTGTGGGCGGGCGTCGGCGCAGCTCGGCAACTTCCTCTTGAAGAGCGTTGAATTTCTCTTCCACCCCCATCTGCGGGCGTTGGCGCAGCTCGGCAACTTCCACTTGCAAGGTGTTGAACTTCTCCTCCACTGCTGCGACTTCCTCACGTAGGCCCTGTTCTAATTTCCTTTGGCTCTCCTCTAATTTCGTCAGCAGACACTCTTCCAGATTTTTCTGGCCATCCAGAAATTTGGCGGTTAGGTCCTCTGCTAACTTATTCTGGCCGTCCTTCAGGTCCTCTGCTAACTTCTTCTGGCCGTCCTCCATCTTCTTCTGGCCGTCTTCCATCTTCTTCAGGTCATCCTTCAGGTCCTTGGCTAATTTCTTCTGGCCGTCTTCCATGCCAGTTAACTTTTCTAGCAATGCTGCCAATTTCTCCTCCATTTTAGTGGTTTGTCTTGTAAAGGGCATGCACTCACAGGAAAATTAGAGAAAATGACCTGCTCGGGTTTTGAAACCAGGACCGTCAGGTGTTGTGCTTGAGTTCGTAATCCGGCTTCTGACACCAGTTGTTACGTGCCACCCCCTAGTGGCACTTTTGTTAACTGGATTACGGTGGGGGGTACAAAGCACAACACCAATTACTGCTTAAAGAAATAATTAACTTTATTGTGGCCAGAAAATTACACTAATCAGCAAATACAAGCAATTAGGAGCCTTACTCCAGTTTCCTCAAGTCTCTTCCTTATGCGCTCTTAGCCCCTTTCACTTGCAACAGACCACAGAAGTTAATCCGTCCTAATGAATCCGGTGGCCTTGACAGAAGCTACCTGCCCCTCTTCCTCAGGTACAACAAATACAGTTACTTACGAGCACTTGATGTACGCTGTTCACAAGCTGGGAGAAACAATGTCACTGGATTTTCGTAACACGCACAGCACTTCGTCACCACACTTCTGTCGCACAAGATAATCGCTCGCACTAGCTCGTAAAACACAACAACGACAACTGCTAGACAGGTCGCACTTATATAGCAGGCCGGTGACTCAATAAATGCTTCTAGATCCATCCAGGGTTCACGGCTTCTCGAGGTTTCCATCGCTGGTCCAGTCACGAATATTCTGGACTATCCCTTTGTCTTAGTAGCCCTGTTGCATAAGGCGCGCGCAATACAGGAGGCAGGACACAGCCCAGCCCTGGGGCAGTTGTGACTCATGCGGCGAGTGATGACACAAACCCACAGCCGTAACAATATGTTCGACTTTCTGCTGGCTTAACGCTTTTCGGGGCCTCTTTTCAAGTACGTCCTTAGAAAAATAGATCCCTCGTAAATGTCGCACTTGACTGGTAATAACTTCTTGCTGGATCGCTGCCTCATGGAATGTTGAGTGTTAATTACAACCCTTCTGCTATGCATTTTCTTGCTTCGTTAATGGCCTCTCTAACGACTTTTTTCGCTTAAATTGTTAAAAATAATGGGACTTTATATATCCGCTAGTATTCAATAAGCCACCTGCATGTCTTGCTATGCTTCTGAAGCTTATTTCACAACGAATTCTCCCCCTTGGTTTCTTACTGTTTCTATCAAACTTTAACATATTTTTATATAAATGGTCAAGGGTTCACTTGTGCATATATCCAAATGGGCACAATAGTTCGAATTGCTACAAAAACGTAATTATTTTATGAATTGTGTGGCAACTAATGAAATATACTCTTTTTAACAGGCTACTGGCTGCGTGGCTCAGGGGTAACGTTCTCGCTTGTTGAGCCCAAGGTTGCAGGTTCGAAACCTGGCGCAGTCAGCTGGCATTTGAGGGTGCGCAAATGCGAGGGAGCCGTGTCAGTACATTTACTGGCACGTTAAAGATCCCCTTCGGGGCAAAATTCCGGCACCCCGGCGTCTCTAAAAGCTAAGGTAGTTAAAAGGGACGTAAAACCAATAACATTATTATTGTTAACAGGCTACTGGGAGTATAGCTTGCTAGTAACCAAATTATCGACTATACTCAGAAAACAGTCATTAACCCCTTCAGACCCACTGTCCATTGCAATGGACACAACATATTTTCCCATGTATCTTAGAGGCAATTGCTATTACATCGTTTCAGACTGTTTGTCCATCTAAATGGACATGCATTCTCGCTATATACTCGGTGCTGCAACCGGTGGAGACAGTTGGAACTACAGAAATTCGAATACTGGACAAGATGGCAGCCACATTCAGAGACAGTGATGGTAAGCTTCATTTGTCTTTCGATTTTAAATATTAAAATTAACATAATCATCTTTTGTTTAGTTACGAATTAAATGAGATATATGTAAGAAGTAATTTGGTAGTAGTAACATGCTTGATTTGCCATTCTGTAGTATAGAGTGAGATGTTAAAATATCTTGTCCATTAGAATGGACATTACGACTCAAGGTAACCTGGTGAATTACAGTGGGCAGCTTTTTTACGCTTGATAATAAATACAACAATGTGGTTGGATTGTTTCAGAATACTTCAATCCTTCATGTCCATCTGGAGCAGAAAAAATTCTAGAACTTCTGGAAACCGGATATTTGTCAGAACTCAGTGATTTTGATAGCGATGACAGTGATATTGAGCAGCCAGATTCCACCCAGAAATCTGTGAGAATCGGTGCAGATTTATTACGAAAGGCAGACATAGAAGAAGAACCTGAATTGCTGGATGTACCTGTACCCGAGGATCATAGTGCAGCTGTACATAATGGGGAGTCTATACCTGTGGATGAAGAAGAGGCTTCAGGAATACCGCCAGATTGGGTGTACACAGAGAAGAAAGACATAGTTTGGAGGCGAAGGCCCTTTGTGCCACCAGATGTTCATTGGGAAGCTGTAGATGAATCTGCCCACTGTGAAGAATTGTCACCTATTGCATACTTCAGTCGATATATATCTGAAAAGGATTTTGAAGAAATGGCAGAAAAAACAAACATGTATGCACTGCAAAATAACTTAGTTTTCAAGTCAACGTGTGGTGCAGAAATGAAAACTCTAATTGGACTACACATTGTAATGGGATGTTTAAAATTCCCAAGAGTACGTTTGTATTGGGACAATGCTTTACATATTGACTTATTTATAGATTCCATGACGAGGGATCGATTCTTCAAACTCAGGTCCAATTTGCATGTCGTCAATAATCTAGATATTCCAGAGGACTGCAAAGTTAGGCTATTCAAAGTTAGACCATTGTACGATAGCATCAGAAAACGTTGCCTTGAACTACAAATGGAGCAAGAACTTTGCATAGATGAACAGATTGTTCCATTCAGGGGCCAACTGTGCATCAAACAGTATATCAAAGGCAAACCGTCCCCTTGGGGTGTAAAACTTTTTTTATTATGTGGCAAGAGTGGGCTACCCTATGACTTTATCATATACCAAGGCAACACACCTGAACTGGATCAGGCGATCGTGAAAAAATTTGGTCCCGGTGCCGCAGTTGTGCTTCATCTGTCGAACAGGATTCATGAAGACCACCATACATTGTATTTTGATAATTACTTCACTACATACAACTTGCTAGAGATATTGAAATGTAAAAACATTCATGCTGCTGGTACTGTAAGGGTAAATCGCTTTGCCAATCCTCCTTTAGTGACTGACAAAGAAGCAAGTAAGAAAGAAAGCGGGTACCATGACCAGGTGACAAGTCAGGATGGAAACATTGTGCTCTGCAAATGGGTTGACAATAGATCAGTAGTATTGGCATCAAACTTTGTTGGGATGGGTGAAGAAGATGAAGTCAAGAGATGGGACAAGAAGACACGGAAATACATTATGGTGAAGAGGCCCCATATTGTGAAGAGGTACAACCACAGCATGGGTGGTGTCGATAAGATGGACCATTTTCTTGCACTATACCGTATCTTCATAAAATCAAGGAAATGGACCCTTCGTATGTTCTTTCATGCAGTTGATATGGCGTGTGTCAATAGCTGGCTTGAATACAAGCAAGACTGTCAGAAAATTGGAACTGAACCCAAGATGATTCTGGATCTACTGTATTTTAGAATGAGAATTGGAGAAAGCCTTGTCAAAATGAATAAACGGGTAAATCTTCAGAAACGAGGTCGTCCCAGCTCCATTGTCATGGAAACTCCTCCGTCTGAGAAGAAGCAGAAAGTTGAAATTCGACCAATTGTTGAGATCCAGAAAGATTTGACGGACCATATGCCCAACTACGATGATAAGGATGAAGCAACAAGGTGCAAAAACATTGGGTGCAAAGGAAAGAGCCACGTGTTTTGTGATAAATGCAACGTCCATCTTTGCTTTGTAAAAAAGCGCAATTGCTTCAAGGCTTTCCACAGGAGAGATCAGTAGAGCCATGATTGATGAAAATCAGGACAATTGGTAATCAGAAACACACCAACATTTTGCTTCTTTTATGTCTCTTGCTTATTTTTATTGTATGTCGAAGAATAAAAGAGTTATTTATGATTTTAGTTCTTTGGCTGACATTTTCTAAGTACAAATCCAACTTTAGACGAATGAAGTTTGAGTTTTGGTATTTTAAGTGAACCAGTGATCATCCTACAGTGTAAAATTCCGTATCATATTGTATTCCTATAACCCATAGTAATTACGAACATGGAGACCGTTTGTCCATTATAATGGACATGTCATATTTCTGATTAAATATAATCAAAATTTTGAACATACATAATTTATAAATTAGTACTCCTATTTTGATGAAAAAATTGTAAACAAATATTTTTTTAAGTTTATAGAAAATATTCAGGTCTGAAGGGGTTAATCTAATGTCCTGGGAATAGGAAACAATTAACTTATCACCACTATCGCTAATCTCATACGAAGAGATTGTGGACTCGTCTCCCTACACTAGCCTTCTTCATTTTCTTCAAGAAGACTTTTTCTGTGAATCGTAAATACTTCTTGGAACTCTAGTGTCTAGAAATAAGTACATTCGTGAACAATAATAGTAGTTTGAGTCCTTAAAACTAATGTGACTATAGAGACACCGGGGTATCGGAAAGTTTCCATAAAAGAGGATCTTAATGCTAATAAATCAACTGGCGTGCAAAGTTGTTAGATTTTTGGTTGGTTGGTTCCTTAGCTTAGGTGCTGTGACAACGCGGTCATGTAGCCCCGTGTACGTTGGGCGTGTGTAGACTTTGTCTGATAACAGGTATATCTGTGATTCAGGTAAGGATTGCAGACGATCAATGTTTCAAGTAGTTCCTACTTTTGCTATCAAATACTACCGTCCACGACACTTAGCTGCGGACTTGGTTACTAGATGCCATCGCATCCATCACCTGGTGGCAAACGTTGGAACTAATATAACGTTATAAAATAATCTAACCTACCAATTGTGGCTTCACACAATGTAGTTAGTGGAAGGTTCTTTTTCATGCCATAAACCTATGATGTGGGACCGCCGGATTTACTTCCCCTCCGAAGGAAAGCATACTGAGGGATTTTAACGCTCTTAGAAAATCCGACGACTTCGGCCGGGTTTGAACCCGCGACCTTGAGCATAGAAGCTCAACATGCTACCAGCTACGCAACCGAAGCCGCCAGTTACATTTTTAAACAACGTTAAATACCATTGGACTGAGACATGTCCGAGCCCATAATTTTGGGTTTGATGGCTAAAGCTTAACCGACTGCAAAACTCAGACCGACGCGACGGATAATGATGATGATAATAATATTAATAAAAGAGCAAAGCCATGGGGGCCCTGGGAGTAGTGGAAGGTATACGCTTCCACCCTTTGTAACATCGACACTAATTACAATGGCGCGGGATTTAGGAAACTAAGAAGGGGAGATGCGAGCAAGAATCGTGGTTCTTATATTGGCAAACGTCGAGTGGTAAAGACGTGAGAGTTTGTTCGAGCTCAGGGCGAGGCTATCGCGAGTTCGCGACTTTGACATTCAGTGGAGATCACGGCAGTAGTGTGAGCCATTTTATAGACGGCCGGACATCAAGTAAAGTGAGTTTGAAGTTCCTACAAGTTATAAAGAACCGTATTTAAAGCAAGTGAAAGTTAAGAATTGTCTTCGACATTTTAATATACAGCAGCAATTATATTTCGACACTATAGCAGCGAAATCTACGAACATTGAAGCAGCATTTAATTATTATAAGACAGTATTCAGCAGAGAATATTTCAGTGGTGACTAATAAACATCGAGTACAGCATAATAGTATTCTACGTAGCTGAAGCAAATAAGTTACAGTACAGCAGCGATTTCACGCATTAAATATTAAAGTGATCCTACCAGTAGCGGCTGGCCCATAAGGACTCCAGGACGGTGTCCTTCCTAGAGAACGAAAAGGAATTTACATTTTCTCTTGATATTTTAAGTCAAAAATTGAATTCTAATAATGCTAAGAAAATTACATGTAGCTCTATCAATCAGGAAGACTGTGTTGGTGGTATCACGCTTTGTCAGCGCGCAGCACACCACAGCACACTGGTCAGTATGGAGTTACGGACTCTTGGCCTTCCGCCCTAAGATTGTGCTCGGGCGAGGGGGGTTGAGACGTGCGGGAGTATGGAGACTGGTGCGATTTCTGGCTGCCAGAGGGGTAATCTGTGGGCGCGGTGTGCAGGCAGTTGTCTTGAAGCCAGGCGGAGTCCTTAACAGCTCTGTAGCACCGGTAAATACGTCATCTCCCCTCGCTACTCTAGACGTCATGCAACAGTATCTACTACTATTGGTTAGTAAGAAAACTTGTGACTAGCATCAGAAGCCAATAAGAAGTAGGTCGTTCAGGGTTGTCAGATGTGTCATTATTATCATTCAGCTGTCAGCTTCCGCACGCTGAACTTCCATTAGACAAGCACTGTCGCCTGATCCCAACCCGCTGTGACACAGGTTTGACAACAGTGAACAGCAGCAGCATTTCCTCTCACACCCCTCTACTGCATGCGCCCAGCCGGGGAATTACCCCATTAGCAAATAAAGTAGATGGATGAATAAAAGAAATCTCCATGGTTGAATATAATAAAAATTAAAATTAAATAACAATAATCTATGATGTAGTATCATTATCTTTATCTTTGAACACAAAAAAAATATATAATTATATTAAATTGCAGCATCTGAGACCAGGGATCTCGATTCAAATTGCAAGGATGAAGCAACACGGACCTCTCGTTAGCATCCTGCGGTTAGTGAAGGTTGGCACCAGTGAGCTATTTCGCTTTCGTGCTGGAAAGTCTTAAAGCGGTGGTAATATTCAGCAGTTTCAATCTCGGTGTTGGTAAGTCATTATACTTTGTACGTAGTGTCTTTATTTAAAATTACCGGTGCGACTGTGGTTTGGACGTGCTTGTGGCGAAAGTGATACTCTGTGATTTCTCTATCGGTGCTTAATAATAAAAATAAAATAAAAAAATAATACCGTAATAATAATAATAATAATAATAATAATAATAATAATAATACGGCACCGTAATTATTTTTAATTCTTGTTACGGCTGTGCTCTAGAGTTGAAACTCAGCGTGATTAAGTATTTCTTCATTTCAAAATGAATTCTGTGGACGCTATTTTAAATCGCGGAAAACTTTCTTTTGAGAGTAAATTAGAACTAAAAAGGTTAGGACCTCCGAAATCTGATTTAGTCATTTCACAGGTTCAGAACCCTTGCAAAAGCAAAGCTGGTTATACCAGAAAATTCAATCGCACATTGTACAATCATGCAGACTGGCTGTGCGGATGTGAGATAAGAAACGCGTTCTTTTGCTTCACATGCTTGGCTATGAATTCTGGCGATCCTGTGTGGACATCAGCTGGTGTTACGGACTTGAAACACTTGAATGATGAAGTTAAGAAACATAAATCTAGTGAAAAGCATATAAACAATAGCATTGAGTTTGCGATGCTGGGTAAGGTAGACATCAGATGTCAGTTAGACAGTGCGTATAGACTGAAAATTAAGCAGTTCAATGAGGACGTCTCTAAAAACCGTTACATACTCAGTAAACTGATCGACTGCATTAAGTTTTGTGGAAAATTTGAGCTCGCACTGCGAGGACACGATGAAACCGATTCATCCGACAATCCTGGAATATTTCGTGGGTTGGTTAGTTAAATGGCCGAGTTAGACTCTACCTTGAAAGAGCACATAGAAAAAACAAATAGTCGTGTTTTTCTGGGACTTTCTAAAACCATACAGAACGAGCTTCTCGATTCAATCTATTCTGTGTGCCTTCAGTTGAACAGTGACGAAATATCTCGGACAGAATATTTAGCGATCGAGGCTGACGAAACCACTGACTGTGCTACATTGTCTCAGCTTGTTTTTATTGTGCGATATGAACTGGATGGCAAAATTAACGAAAGGTTCGTTAGCTTCGTGCTGCCCAGAGATCATATTGCAGATGGAATTAGTCAAGCTTTATTTGCCGAACTAGAGAAATTGAAGGTGAATACGTTCCCTGAAAAAGTAATAGCTCAGAGTTATGATGGTTCGAGTGTTATGAGCGGGCAACACACGGGTGTACAGGCAAGAATGAAGGTCGTGTACAAAAATGCGCACTTTGTTCATTGTTATGCTCACCAATTGAACTTGATCATCGAGCGTTGTGCAATCCAAAATAAGCAGGTAAAAATATTTTTTAGTAATTTAGAGGGATTTTCCTCATTTTGTTTCCAAATCTTCCAAACGGACAGCCGTACTAGATGAAATCGTCAAGAAACGGATCCCGAAAAATGCCGCCACTAGATGGAATTTTAGGGCACGATGCGTACGAACTGTCTTCATTTACAAAAATGAACTTATTGAGTGTCTAGAGAAGATTGTGGACGATGACAGTAATGACTATTCGACAACCAGAAAAGCAACAGGTTTGAGAAACATTTTAAAAGATCAGGACTTTCTCTTTTGGCTCGAACTTTTTAGTAAAATTATGCCACATGCTGATATTTTATTCAATGAACTTCAGCACAGGGAAATTGACAGTGTAAAGGCTCTGAAGAACGTGTCTACCTTCAAGTCCTCGATTCAGAATATTAGAAATTCTCTCGATCAGTGGGGTGCAGAGCATAGCGTGTGTTGTTCAAACCCGGGCACTAGTGAAAAGCGTGCTCGATTTGACAGCAGCAAATGGGTCGTGGCAAAAGAGGTGTGCGACGTAATTTTAGCTGGGATTGCCGATCGTTTCGGTTTTAATGAGCATTTATCAGCAGCGAAGCTATTCCAGCCCAGCTTATTTTCAAAATTTAGAGTGTCGTTTCCTGACTCTGAATGTAAAATGGTCGCTAAGTTATTCACTTTAAATCCACTTGAACTCAGGCAGGAATTAATAGTTTTATACAGCAGAAATGAGTTTGAAAATGCATCTGGTGCCTTAACACTTCTTTCCTGCATTTGTGAAAACAATCTTGCGACAGTGTTACCTGAGACAGTAAAACTCTTGCGAATTATATGCACAATTCCCATGACAACATCAGAGAGTGAAAGGTGCTTTTCAACTTTGAAAAGAATAAAAACTTTTAGTAGGAATACAATGAAAGAAGACCGTCTGTGCGCTTTAGCTATGTGCTCTATTGAGAAGAACCTATTGGTCACAAATGACTTCAATGAGCTTGTAATAAACCACTTTGCTGAGCAAAAAGAGCGGCGAATGGACTTCATCTTCAAGAGAGTCAATTAAGGTAGGTCTATTTACTTGAACATTCTCCTGTCCTGGTAATTTTCTTATCTTTCATAGTTTGTGTATTGCCAACAATGATATATCCTATGGAAAAACATTGTTGCAAGATTTTCTTTTATTTCCTGACATAACCAGTATGTTTTACGTCATTGCATTCATAACCGTATTCAAACTAAAAACTGTAAAAGTAAAGAGTTGGGCAAGAATTCTCAAACTCTGTCAATGTGTAATAAATGTTACGCTTAAACTCCTGCCACGTTATTATTATTATTATTATTATTATTATTATTATTATTATTATTATTATTATTATTATTCCCGTTTTTAATTTGCAGTTAAATTCACTCTCTGCTAGAAAGTTAAGTGATCTATCAGAGTAAAAAGTAGTTCAACAGTTTAGTAATGAATGAAAATGAAACATAATGTGACTCGGGAGGTACATTTTCCTAAAATTCATCTGTCAGCTCGAACACTGGCATTGATTGTTACTGGCACATGTATATTTCCAAATTTGCATATTAAAGTATATTTCCAAATTTGAATATTAAAAGAAAAAAACTCTTGTTCTATGCCGAATTCAAGTGATAATCCAATGTCCACATTTTAACAGCCAACGCTTTAGGCTTGAGTTTGGAGTTATTAAAAGAATAATATTGTATACGGTACCGTATTCTATGTTATTATGTACTGGATAAATCGCTGTTTAATTCGTGTATTCATGCAAACTGGGATTTGTCAAGTTTTGAGCTCACAAGGATAATGCTATGATAAAGAAAAAGACCCAAAACACAAGCTCCCTGGGATTCACGTTTTGCGTTTTCGTTTATATGTAATTTTCACATCAGGTTCTCAGTGTTGTTACCATATGAAATCATAGTTGTAATACTAAATGATAAAAACGCGATATTTTCATTGCATATAAAAGTAACTCGATTTTACTCTTTTTGTCCTCTATCAATTTATGAAGAGGTGCGGGGAAAAATACTGTGATCGCCCTCCCGGCCTAAGAGTCTGTCGGCCGCCACTGGATCCTACAAACATTGACTGCAAGCATTTATAGTGAAATAATTTAACATTATCATTTCCACTATGTCAGACATTCTGAAGTTTAGAAGAATGTTGTACTTCAATGATAACGTGGTCGTTATGGGAGCTTAAACAAAACGCGTAAGGAACGTGATGTGCACTGAAGAAGAGAATATTTGGAGTAACTATCTTCAAATTCTAAATTATGGAGAAACTTAAGAACAAAGCTACATTTATTATGATCAACTTTAAAGTGAAGAAGAAGTAACATCTGAAGATCGGCGCTTAGAAGAGACGAAAAAGATGGGATCAGGGCCATTACCCGATCCAATGCTTGAAAACTGGTCCGAGTCGAATCCAGATTCCAGGATGGTGCAGTTCGAGTCCCGACAATGCAGTTCATTTGGAGGAAGGACATTGGAGGCAGAACAAGGGCAGAATGGAGAATAATGTCCAGTACGGTATTTTCTATTTCCAAAGATCGTCTAGATTCGACAAATGTAGAAGAAGATCTCATTATGTAGTTTGTTTGGTAATTCGAATTTGTTTGGAGCAGACCATTTCACCAATGGTTTATAATTTAATATTTCATTGTATTTAAAGGAGAAGTTTGGGATATCTTATGATCCGTAATTAATGTAACAGCTTTAAATATTCGATTATTTTATTTACGATTTGGATTGAATTTTTGAAGTTGAATTTGGAAATTTGTGAAAGTTTCCTAAATTCATTAATATTTTCGTTTGAGATAATATCGTTGGGGATTTTAGCGTGTGAAGAATATTAGTTAGGATGAAGATTCTTCGTAGAAGATCATTTATAAAACATTGACTTCATGTTTCATTTTATTACGACGATCTAGGCAAGAACATTTGCGATGATTGAACTTAATGTTATATTTGATATAACAATTATTAGGACTGGAGATACACTTGAATGTATAATAATTTGGATCTATGGACGTCATTAAAAGAATTTGTTCTTTAATAAGACTAATCAAGTCTTTGAGATAGTTCCATTTTTATGAGTAGACAATTTGAATATATTAGATTTAGGTGAATTTGCATCCCTATAAATCGTGATACGTTGAAGAACGTGAATTATAGTAAACCTTTTGCAACATAAATGTCATTGTTGTTGACATTTAAATATTGCATTGAAGCAATAAGAAATGACCAGTGAGGTGTTAGATAATATTGTACACTGTAACCTTATAAAATCAAAATGTTCTCGAAAGAAAACGTGTATTGTCCGTTGAGCCATTATATATTAACACAAAATGTGATAAAAAAAATGTCCGGCATAACTCAACAAATTGCTAGCGTTTCGCCCCAGTGTAACTTACCAATTGGGCTCTTAATTTGGTGAAGGAACACATACCAAGACGCTTAGCTGGCACACACTGAGAAGGCCATTGCAAGACGTTTCGCTACATATGTAACTACGTCACGAGCAAGCCAGTGTACCACGGGAGTCAAACCTCCACTCCAAAGTAATAAAATTCCTACCTGGGCATTGAATATAAAATCAAAATGTTCTCGAAAGAAAACGTGTATTGTCCGTTGAGCCATTTTGTACGTACCTCACTACTTCTCCTGTAAGTCAATTAAATACTAATACTTTGATCTTATACACTTCTTGCAACAATACTGGTCTAGAATGCATCACAATCGTCCATAATACGTCGATTTCCTTTCATAATCCCTTCCCTGACCCGTCCTGAAAGGAAAAAAATACATGGTCATTGGCTGCATTAATACAATTATTTTATAATACGTCTATACTACATATTCGAGCTTCCATAAAATAACTTTGCTCTAAAAAGCCTTACCACTTCTTTCATTATAAATACAATCCTCCTTAATACGTTTGCACTACATATTAGAGCATAATATCTTCGCTGATTTTCTTTCATTTACAATAATAAATGCATACACGGCATTTCCTTCTTATATAACGGAACTTACATGTCACTATAAACTTGATATCAGAACTTTCACAAGAGTTCTCTACTTCAATATTAATTCAATACGATCTTCATAATATACATTAATTGCTTCGTTGCCTTAATACCTTTATTTATCTTTACCTTATAATACCGTGAATGAACTTTCCATGGTTTACTTCGTAGTTACTATGTTTAAAACAATAGTTGTTAATATTTAATAAGTATTGTAACGTATCACCTACTACACGGGGTGTGTGGGGGTTAAACACCTGCGCGATATAAACAGCAGCAATAAATATCCACACCTAACTACACCGGTGACCGCATAAAATGAAACATATATTCTGCTACCAGACATAAATAAAACACTTTGCAGGATCCTCGTCGATACAGACTACCAAGCACTCCCTATCATATATACACAGGCACACTTATAACATACAGGCCGGACGTTTGTTTTAGACGAGTGAAATATCTTAATGGAAGCCTGGAGGCGAGTTACTACAGTACCTGAGTACTTGTCAGCTGCCCCATGCGGTCCGATGATTGACAAAGCTATCTCACACTGCTGCTGAAGTACAGTCATTTGCAAATATAATGGTGTTCTATTCGTAACTATGTAACGTGTACTTCCGCGTCACACAATATTTCGACGTGGACTGTACTTTCTGTTTGGTAGTGTCGTCACATGCTCAGGTCTGAAATTTCATTACATTAGACCGGCGGTGAGAAATATGAAGCGAGAAAGCGATAGAGTGACTGTGTACAGGCTCACCAGCAAGATTCAAGGTCAAGGACAATCGTCTAGAACAAACGTCCGGCTTATACATTGCTGATCCTCGGAAGTAGATGATGACTGGTACTTACAGGTGTTGTTCTCGGCTGTAATGACTAACTCGACCGAATCTGGGGTTGATGCTCCCAGAAAATCAGTCCTAATTACTTTTAGCGCTGATTCTAGTTATTTCACACGTATGATTCTTAATTGCAAAGTTTCAGAATCCAACTATTTATAAGACATGTGGATCTGATAGTATGATGATGCTCTGAATCCGAACGGTGGATTATCGCAACTAGTTCGCTCCTGAGTTTAATAATACATAGTATATTTTACTAGTATTCGTAAAACACTAAGTTTACCGTTATGGCCTTCGAATTTCAGTACACAGACTTAAGTTCTCAATACATCATGCTATTCGAAACAGAAAATCTAGGCGTTTTGTCCGAAACTAGGTTCATTATTCCCGTCAGAATATATAACCTGCAACTCAGTAATTGAACTTGGAACACAAAATTGTGAGCGTCCTTCTCTCCAAATACAAGTCCAAACCTCTACCATACTCTCTACCAGAGTACAAAATGAAATGACCTCCCGACACGGAGTCCTAAAATGAGTCGACCGCTCCACACGCGGTCCCAAAGAAAAGTTACTACCGCTCCACATGCGGTCCAAAACAAGAGTCAACCTTCACTGCCTCGCCAGACCTAATATCAGTCATCACCCCTCCACAAATCACTGGTCTAACTGACTTTCTTCACGGCTTCAGCCAATCCCGAATAATGTTACCACATAACCTTGTTTATTTCCTCGAACGATGTGCCCGAGACACACCCCTCATACATCGTTGTCAAACCTACTACCTGCATGAGTCACCTTGCACTCGGCGCACGGAGAAAACCCCAGCGATAACAAGCCTTATTTACTGGTAATGTGCACAGATCCAGGGCACTCTTATAAATGTTAATACAATGTTAAAATCGTCATATCTAACTGACTTTGGATCCTGCCATTTACAATATCTTAAAAGCTAAACAAATTATACAGTAATCAATCACATGACATTATACGCTCTTATCGACTATTATATATGATACCCAAGCATCAGATAAAAATATATGGACGATTATTAACAAATCGTAAGTCCCGAAAGTGAGGGTTCGATCCCTTGTAATCTGGGAAGGTTACACAGTATCCCAACTCTCATTGCACCGGTATAGAAAACCTACAACAAGAAGGAAATTAGCACTAAAAGACAAAGACAAAGCATGTAATGATTCAAGTTCTGATGAAAATTTAGCTATGGAAGTACAGTCATCTCGTGAATCTGACTATCAAAAATCTTGTGATGAAAAGCCAATAGAAGTTTACAATTAGTGTGATGTGGCAAATAAGATTTACGAATGTATTTATGCATCATCCAGGGTCCCCCGAATTCCTTGGGTGAAAAATCAGTGTTATGGCATTCAAGTCCCAGGATCAGGAGAAGAAAATATTTCTCCCTTTACGTTACATGATGACATTTCTCGAATAGACTTGGAGACAATTTTAGGATTGAAGAGATAAGAAAAAGGACAGAAATCTTGAAGCTGCAGGACAGGATAGAAACAACAAAGTTAAAGTGGTATGGCCACATGATGAGGATGGAAGAGGACAGAGTACCAAAGAAAGCTTTTTCCGAAAAGATGACAGGGAAGAGACACGAGGAAGACCCCGAAAGAGATGGACGGATACAGTCTGGGAGTGCATAGAGAAGAGGGAAGAAAACCTGAAGATGTACTTAAAAAAGGAGAGGAGTGGTGGAGAGACAGGTAATGTTGGAGGTCTTTAATTTACAACCCGACCCAGGAAGTTGGGAACGGGAAATGAAGATGATGACAATTTTAGGACTTCTTCCTTCCCAGAGATAGTGGCACAGGGAGAAAGAAATTAATGTTTTCAAGAGTAGTGACAAGGTTTTGAGAAATAATTCTGTACAACTAGCCGACCTCTACAAAATGCACTTAGGCTACATATGATTTTTATTTTGAAGCTATGAGTATAACGCAATATTGTAATAATTGTTTTTATAGTAGTGACAATTTTATTTTTCAATATCGTTTGTATGGTTCATTAATGTAATGGAATATGTTTATTTCATAAATATAGTTTACTAGATGCCATAGCAATCAGCACCGGGCGGCGAACGTTGGAATTCATATAGCTTTAATCAAATCTAACCTACAAATGTTCACTTCACACAAGTGTAGCTAGTGGAGGGTTCTTTTACGTGTCATAAATCTATGACATGGGCCCGCCGGCTTTACTTCCCCTCCAAAGGAAGACATACTGAGGGATTTTTAATGCTCTTAAAAAATCCGACGACTTTTGCCGGGTTTGACCCCGCGATCTTGGTCATAGAAACTCAACATGCTATCAACTACGCCACCGAAGCCGCCTGTGATTCATTTTATTATTATACAAAACCTTGGGCCTCCTAGAAACATTTGCTACAGGCCCCGCGCTGGCTTAATCCGGCACTGTGTTAAGTGTGTGATTGCGCTTTGTTAATAGTAAATGGTTAATAGCGAATATTGTTTGAAAATCTTGCACAATGGAATGGCAAATCTAGCGGAATATGGGGGAATTAAAATTATTTTTCCTTAAGATATTCAGGGTAAAATTTTCCCACACACATTGATGATTTGAACGTCAATATGTCGCTATTAATAGACCTGTAGTAAAATATCTCTCACCTTGGCCACTGATGCCTACCTTATGCAGCCCCTTCCAGTGTTACCGGTACATCCCAGGGATCGAAATACTCCAACAACCCTCTTGCCTCACATGCCTCTCTAAATATTGAAAATTCCTGATTATTGTGCTTTTAGAGATATCTGAAAGAGGTTGCCCTCACACATGCTGTAGATGCATTGTCAAAGGAAAACACTCCATGTTACGAACATGGACCGTGTAACCTGTACCGAAAGCATCTGCAGATTTAACACCAGGTCAATTCTGAACAATAGTTCCTTGAACGCAGATTTGCCAATATTTGATTGTACCGTTCTATGTGTAATATCTCTACAGGGTGAGTACGCCTACGTAAATTTTGGTTCAGATCAGTGAAACGGTGTAGATTTGTGACAAAGGGCCTAAATACAGGGAATGGAGAGGGCTCCTTGAAATTTGAAGAGGACAGTGTTACTTGTCGGGTTTCAGAGGGTAAGTATGTAAAATGTGGTCCAGATCGGTCAAATGGTGTAGATTTGTGCCAACGGGCTTAAATGTAGAGAATAGAGAGGGCTGTCCAAAATTTCAAGTGGACGGTGCTGATTCTACCACCTTAGTATATTCTGGTATAAGTTACTAAGCCATATTTGTAAAGGGCAGTCCCCCCTTGAGCCACCAGCTCACTGGGACTTTTTGTACCCTATAAGTAAATAAATGAATAAATAAATAAATAAATACCTGCAGGAATTCAAAGGCTAAGTGCCTAAAATTTTGTTTAGTTTGGTGAAACGGTGTACATTTGTGCCAAAGGGCAAATGTAGGCAATGGAGAGGACTGTCCAAAATTTCAAGTGAACAGTGTAACTCGCAAGAATCCAGAGGGTAAGTACGTAAAATTTGGTTCAGATAGGTGAAACGATGTAGATTTGTGACAAAGGGCCTAAATGCAGGGGCGGATTTAGGGGGGGAGGGGGCGGTCGCCCCCCCCCCCCCCCGACTTCAGATAAGGCGGAGGAAAGGGGAGAAAGAGCAGAGAAAAGGAAGAAAGAGAGAAAAAGGAAGTGAAAGAAAGGGGAAGGGAAAGAAAAGAGAAAAGAAAAGAGCCGTGGCGAGCCGAGCCGATGCCTAGTGTCGCTTGGTTCCGCTGTCGCGCCGAGCAGCCAGCAGCGACGAGTCGAGCCCGCACCTGTACTGACAAGTCTACGCTGGACTCTCAGTCAATAGTAAGTGCGCGGTGCGCGTTCATACGATAGTGTTGGCAAGTGGGTTCGGTGCTATTTTTGTGCGGATTCTCGACGTCATTAGAACAATAATGGTAAGTGAAGTAATTGTGGTGTGCTGTGTTGTGATTTTTGTAGACGGAAATACCCAAACCCCCTTTATCGTCCCTCCCACCTGGATGAGTAAACCAAAGCTCAAAATATAGAATCGTTCAAACTCACATGTTGCGAAATGTATTTACATTTTAACCCGTGCAGAATCGGCAACCATAAATGTACAGAACGTTCACATGGGTACAATTCACGCCTTATTGAATAGAATTTACGTATAAAATTTAAATTAATAAGTGACTAAGTATGTTTAAGTGTGAGCATTCGCGCGTTTTTTTTTTAATTTTTATTTTATTCACTGTAGGTTTTCTGTGTCCTGTGCGTCTGAAAGGACGTAAAATATAGTGCTTTCCGTTTATTACACAATGAAAAAATGAAAATCCACAGCCTGCTTCCAGTCTCCGACCGGGTCAAGAATGGAATGAATGACGCCCCGATCTAGCGGCGAGGATTTGAACTGTGCCGGCTGCCGAGGCCTGACGCACTCCTCTGGGACAATGATTAAATGAATGACAGATGAAATGAATTGATAATGGAGAGTGTTGCTGGAATGAAATTTTTGACAGGGAAAACCGGAGTGCCCGGGGAAAAACCTGTCTGCCTATGTTTTGTCCAGCACAGATCTCACATGGATTGACCGGGATTTGAACCACGGACCCAGCGGTGAGAGGCCGAGGTGCTGCCGCCTAAGCCACGGAGGCTTTTCGTTTATTACAAAATAAATATTTTAAATATATTAAGCTCATCATGGAAATGTCTCGCATACTTTGTATTAGACTGATTTCGCGCCCTAAACATCTGTCAAGATCAAGAGTGATCTGCTAAAAAGAAATGGTAAATTGACTTGCAAAGTCAAATTTTATAATTCAATTTTTTTGAATCATGGAAAAGACGTCGGCTTGTATATAGGTACAGGAAAAACTAGGTCTGATGACGGAACACTTTCTACACTTTTGACGAGTTACTGGCAACCAAACGCGAGTTATTGTTTTCCTTTCCCCGTTCACACCAAGGGCGGAAGCGAAGAGAAACGACACCTTCACCTACAGCACTGACAGAAGTTTCCCTGGGTCATTCTCTCTCCTTCACGTAGAGGACTCTTCTGTTCGTTCTGCCCTTTTTTGCGAAGTCTACCGGTGGCCAAGGTAGAACGATTCTGTTGAAGACCCTGGTCAAGGAACCTCTGATGAAGTTCGCCAAGCTCCTTGGGAAAGACGGTGACCTCCAGAAGCATGAGGTGACGAAGTACCACGAACAAGCTATCTTGTGTGCTGAAGACTTTTTGCGCAAGCAAAGAAATCCGCAAGAGCAGCTACCCAACCAAATGGATAGCTTCCGCCTGGAAAAGATCCAAGAAAACAGAGCAAGACTTGCTCTCATCTTGATGAACATCGAGTTTCTAGGCCGACAAAATATCGCCTACCGAGGTCATCGTGATGACGGCCCAATTGCTCAAGAGGAGTCTTCACAAAACGACGGCAATTTCCGGGCTCTGCTTCGGTTCCGGATGAAAGTTGGAGACTTCAAACTTGCCAAACATCTTGCAACGGCGGGACCCAGAAGCCTTTTCACTAGTAAAACGATCCAGAACGAATTAATTGATCTGCACGGGGAGGACATTCGCGAGCAGATCATAAGCCGCGTTCAAGAAGCCTGATTTTATTCTGTCGATTTTGACGAGACAACAGATGTAGCGCACATCTCTCAGCTGACTTTGTTCTTGCGGTATCTCTGGAGGAACGAAATCAGGGTGGATTTTGTGGGCTTCCTAGATGCTCGCAAATCTGCGGTGGAAGAGAAAGAGAAAGATACTCAAGGAAGTGAAGAAGAAGAAGAAGAAGGCTATTTCCTTAGTGAAGACGACGATGAGAATCCTCAGGCAGCCGCAGAGTCTGCTGTTGAACCAAAACTGACTGTGGTAAAGCTGGGAGGCATCGTTGCCAAGAACGACGATTCAAACTAGACCCCAAATCTGTGTTGGCATCGGAATTGACGGATGTTCGGTGAACATATCGGAAGCTGTAGGGGCAGTACAAGAGCTGCAGAAGACTACAGTTCATGCAGTTCGGGTGCCCTGCTACAACCAACAGCTCAACCTGACGCTTTCGAAATCGTCTAAAGTGCAAGCAGTTAAAAATGCATTTGGAACTGTGGAAGAGGTGACCAATTTCTTCACAGCGTCCTCGAAGCGGAATTTTGTGAAGAAGACTATCAAAGGCCAGCTTGTCGCGCTGTGCGATACGCGTTGGGTTGAATGGCACAACGCAGTTTTGAAGTTCCTGAATCAATTGGACGACATTGTGAACACGTTAGGAATGGTTTCTCAATGGGTTGAAAATCAGTCAGTGCACAAAGCCGAAGGTTTGCTGGCCACCATCACTAGTGGGCAATTCATCGTCACACTGTGCTGCATAGCAGAAGTACTGACTCAGACGGAACCTCTCAGCCGTCTGTTCCAAAGCGAAAATCTGGACGTCCAAACCGCCTCCGAAACCACTCGGAATACCATCCAAATCTTCAAAGAAAAACGGTCAAACGTCGAACAAGAATTTTCATCGGTCTTCGACAACGCCAGCAAGCTTGCGCGTGAGCAAGGCGCCGCTATCGACCTGCCGCGTCATGTCCAGAAGCAAAAGAACAGGGCTAACGCGCCCGAAGAGTACTACAGAAGGAACATCTACAGTCCTCTTCTTGACTGGATCTTGGAAGACCTCTCAACGCATTTCACAGACGATGTCTTATACGCATATCAGTTCAACGTTTTTCTTCCCCGCATCGTAGCCCCAGGATTGAACATAGATCGTCAAATCCACTGCACCGAGGAGGACGTCAACACCCTTTCCGAGCGCTACGCTCCTCTACTTAAAAAATCGCAGTCGGAACTCCGGGCGAAGATGCAAGCCGAGACAACCCTTTGGGCGGTGAAATGGAGAAGAGAGAGCGAAGGGGGACGCCCAATCCCTTCAAAGGCGGTGGAGGTCTACACAGCTTGCCATCCACAAGTTTTCCCTACCATCAGAACAATGATTCATATTCTTATTACTTTGCCTGTCAGTATTGCGACCGTGGAAAGATCATTTTCTATTCTGAAGTTATAAAAAATGAGAATAGGTCAAGATGCGGCGAGGAAAGACTGAACACCTAACTTTAATGCATTTACATCGAGACATTAAATTAGACTACGATATAATCATTAACCGTTTTACTTCCAAGAAAGCCCGAAAGCTAAAACTTCTGTTGTAGTGTTACGGTAGGGATGGAGCCTAATGTGAGACCATTGTGAATTGTGAGGTAATAAATATTTTTTCATGAGATGTGCTTTTGATTTCAGTTCATTCCCAAGACCTGGTTTTTTTCTTTGGTTTGTTTTTTCGTTGAAAGCATTTTATGATGTTTAGAAGCTTATTGGATCGTTACCTTCTTTTAAAAGAAAAACAAAAGATCAGTGCCAGTAAAAAATCGTAATGAAATATGAAATAAAATTACCGATGCATATTTTTCCAGTAGTCTCGATTACTAGCAAAACTATTCTTTTATATTCGCTAAGGTACGTGGTGATAAAATACAAAAAAAAATAGTAATGACTAAAATAACAAGCGAAACTGCTATCTGCAGAGATGATGGCGATTTACTAAAAATGGTACTGCCTTCGTGGAGACCTCCTACAAATTGTTCTGATGTAGCCCCCGGAACATAGGCAACCTAATTCAAACCGCCCCCCTTTGAAATACCCCCTAAATCCGCCCCTGCCTAAATGTAGGGAATGCTGTGGGTTGTCCGAAATTCCAAGTGGACAGTGTTACTCATCGGTTTCCAAAGTATAAGTACCGGTACGTACATTTTGGTTCAGATCGGTGAAACGGTGTAGATTTGTGCCAAAAGGCCTAACTACGAACATTGAGCTTTATATGGATGAAAGGCAGCCTATATGTTAATCCAGGGTATAAGCTATCCCCGTTTCAAATTTCATCCAAATACGTCCAGCCTTTTTAGTGTGAAGAGGTAACAAACACACTCACTCACACACACACAAACTTTCACAATTATGATATATATATATATTGTTTTACCCCTAGGGTACGCTACCCCCCATCCCCTAAGCAAAATCTCCAAAACACCAAAATTACAAACTTTAATCTAAAAAAACCTATAAATTACAACTTATAAATTACATGACTGATAATCAGAACACACATGAACTCAAGTAGCCTCGAAGCCCAGGCAATGACCCGGGAAAGGTGCATGACTCGGTAGGAATGTAAGGATTCCACCGAGCGAGCACACAAAAGGTATAAGAACCCCAGAGGTCAGGGACTCTGGATCAATCAGTCACCATTCTATCACTTGATTAGTGCACCGACGTGACGAGCCTCTGCTGTCGGCTGGACGGGTAAGTGTTAAGCGATCACCACACTTAAACACCACACACTACACTCACCTCCCCCTGTGCTTGGACTGTGATTATCTTTATTAATTATTATTTGAACTGCTAGCTCTATCAGTGTACCTCCAGATCGAGGTACACATTAAATTCAGAAACAATAGAAGCCACTGGTCTTATTCATTTATTTATTTAGTTAGTAAGATCCTACCCTATTAGTTTCCTCTTTAGGTAGGACTTAGAATTAGCCTTACTGTGTACTTGTTTAATTGCTTCTTGTAGTCAGCTGAGCACGGTTGCTCCAAGCTGACACTAGCGAATTCTCCGTTTACTCGCTTGCATACGACTCGCAGTAGACCGCGTGGCGCAGCAGTTGCACTCTGCGTAATAACTTAATAGCTCTTGTAAACTACCCCTTCACTTAGAACTACCCCGTCAAACAGTACATTGGGGAGTTATCCTTGCTGATCGCACTGTCGGTCTCCATTCATAAAACACTCCCAACCTCTTACAGCCTTTGCCAAGCTCGCCCCCTATTTTAGACTAGTTTCAACCCCTAGATTAGTTATTTGTACAGGCATCCCTCACAGGAACCTTACAAATTGATGGAGGCGCTGAGTACCGCGACGTTGTATTAAAACAACGTCAGAGGGAGTTCAGACAACGAATCTCCGCGGAAAAGATCCCTAAGACCTCGTACTAGCCAAGCAAAAGCCACCCAAAATTGGGATTTTTTTTGAGACAAGGGTCCAGTCAAATTTATATACCCACCCAGACCCGCCCTAATAGAGACACTTTCAGTAAGGCCACCCTTACAAAGTAATCAGCCACTTGAGACCCCACATTTGCTACGCCCACACAATATATAGTTCATATAGGGTCACATTAGTTACTTGCCCACCCTGTTCGATCCCCAGTACCTTAGATAGTACTATACTAATAACATTTCATTTACTACCCCCTTTTTTACACCATGGCACCTCATGCCGAAACGCCTACTTTACAAGGGAGGGTACACCATAGCAATAGACAGAGAAGTTCCGAGCTATTCTTTTTTCTTGTACGAAGCCGGCAAAGCCGAATTCTAAAGGTACAATTCCGCATCCAAACGATGCAGGCAAGGGTAATTGCGGCACAGATTAGGTACATCCGCGCCCCCCCCCCCCCCCACACACAAAGGCGTATAACACTCCTCAACCGGGCACATCGGAATCTACACACGACCCACAGGGCGCTACAGGAGAAACACACGAAAACACTGAGGATACATGCCAAAATGGACAGGGTCTATGGGCACCTCAATTACACAGAACACCTTCAACACATAAAGGCGCAATATGCGAGGCTGGATAACCACTTCGCACGGCTCATATATACCGCATTACTTCCTAATAGGAAATGTAGCGGACATCATTAATTTTAAAAAATGCCACACACAATAACATGTCCAGTAAAAACCAATAGCGGCATTTATTTTCACCCCTGTGGACACATAATTAAATTCACGCAGCTATACAACCCCTGCTCACACCTCAAGGTGAATACCGCCACCGCGACAGTAACGGAACAAGCCAGGGCATTAACCCGGCAATACGCCAAGAATTGGCAGCGTTTCCGTCAGCTCAAGGCACAAATCATTACATTTGAGTTGCTACCCCAATGGAACAAATTAATACAAGTAATGCACCTAAAGTAATTAACACATCCATTCCCATAATGCCCACTCCTATTAGGAAGGAGACGGCCGTGGCCATGCCACATCCAAAGCTTGCTATGGGGAATGACACACATGCAAACACAGTCACTATACCGCGTAATAATATTTCAATCCCAACGCTTCCATTAGGCCCTAGGACCTTAGCGCCTATGTCGGCTAGCAATAGTCCTAAGGTACGCCGAAAAACCATACTAGTTCACCGCACAGTTCCAATCACAATCCACAAAACAGAGGGTAGGATAAATAAACCTAAGATTACACTTCTCCAGACGCCTCGCACGGAGAATGCATCCCTTGAATGGATACCAGGTGCGAAAGCCGCTTTGGCAATCCGAGGGAGGCGATGCTATTATTTGAGATAGCTCAAAAATGGAAATTCCCAAGTCAAAACACATTATTTCTACGTAATTAAAAGTACATTTCCCTATAATATCAGTTAAACAGACACGTAATAGCCTTACGAATAATATAACTCGCTTTTATAGCCCATTTTCCTTTCCCACACAGCATTTAGGTGTAGGTAAAAGATAAGAAATGTCGAGGTACGTTCCACTCGCAGCAGTCCCTCATAGGCCAGATCCACATTTCCCCAGTCCCCAGAGACATAGGAAACGAGAGTATTTAATAACCCTGAGTAGGGAGTAAAAAGATATATTTTCCTCCACATAGTTCGAACCCAGGGATATATAAATTAAAACAAGCGCCCTACGCGCTATGGCATTTAGTAGCCATGCTCACAACTAGCAGTCACCGGCAACTCCCAACACTGCATGATACGAGGATTAATTATAAGTTGCATGTTTAGTTGTAAGAGGTATAATAAGATATACCTGGTTATATTTCTTGTGTACTATGTTTTGGTAAAAATAACGAATTTTGTTCACATACACTAGCCGCAAATAGAACACGGCTAGATACATATTTAGCAGTACGTATGCCCTACACTTCCCATAGATTCCCATAGACAAAATACGCCAAATAAACCTTGGCAATAGCGCCAAGTATAATGTGGCATCTGGTAACCACAGTCAGAAATAGTGGTCACCACCAATCCCGATTTTGATCCACAACATAACTAGGCTTTAATTATAAAATTCCACATAGGACATACCGACATAATATTCTTGATAATAATTATACATTTATAATAAGTAAAGTGCATAAATGTTTTTGCAGACAATACATTGAAGGCAGAATCTTGCACATGTCATATACAGTGCACGGCAAACGAGGTCGAGCCTCTGTCGTAACATGCGGAAGTAACAGGAAACGGAACGCGCCGTCAGCGATACACGGTCACTGCCTGGCAACAGTGATTTACGCAAAGTCACGTAGAATACCACACTCACACATGGCCGTGCGATACAAAGGGTCAATTACTCACATGAAGGCCACAGCAGGATTCCTTTATTATAGGAAAATGTCTACACACTTAACAGTAATACAAATTCATAAATAGCGCACATTTTTGTTACCTAATTATTCGCATTTAGATTTTCACACACATGGTCACAACCACTAAGCGACCGATGACCAATTCCGGTAGAGGTAATACATGTTAGCCGATTCCATATATTTCCCATAACACTATAGGAAATAACACTCCCATGGATCGTGAACACTTATAAGAGATTAGTACACAATATTTTACTCGGACAATTTTAGAAAGTGCACGGATTCCAATAATCACCCCATATTAAGGAGGGATAACAGGCCGATACGCTACATTCACAGAATAGGCCAATAAAATAATACATAGGGCCTAATATACTACATTACGACACATATAATACGATTCCTCTAACGAACGCCATTATTCCCGTGATAGCGAAAGTACAGACAATACAATAACACAGGTTAGCCGAAGTGCATACACACGAGGAACACAGGTTAACGGCATTTCTAGGATGAAACGCAATACTTCTACACTCATGCAGGTGAACGATATTTCGCACAGGCATAAAAGTAGACACACAATAACACAGGTTAGCGAATTTTACTGCCAATGCAGAGTAATACTTATAACAGAATATAGCAACACTTAGCATCATTACGCACACAATTGCGATAGCACACAGGTGGATTTTTACCACCACAGCCAATAGGAAGTGACACAATAACACATGTTATTATACCGTCACAACAAACACCATATATAGGTCAGCTGAACACACAGTTAGGTAACACTGGGAAAGAAGTTGACGTATACTTACGCGTAATACATATTATCCAATACACTGTAATCCACAAGATGTTTTTAATCATAAACATTAATTCACTTCACACAGGCTACTTAGTAAGGCAAGCCTCCACACAGACACTCAGTCGTGTTCTGCATGCAAGGCGGATGCTTGCGTCCACAGATTACCGACACCCGAGACGATAATACGCCACAACTCACGTGTTATACGCAGCGCTTCTGACGTCAACACATACTCTGTCCCATATCTTTTTACCCTCATAGGGGAGCTTTTAAATATTTATTTTTTCTAGATCAAAGTGGAATTGACCACCAAATACCGTCATAAAAGACAGACAAAATGAACAGTTTTCATACGAAGCGAAATACTATCATTAGTCGACGGAGTAGGAAAATCATTTGAATTACAAAAAAAAATGATCATTACATAATATTAGTCTACGACCGACTGGACGACTAGATAAAGTCTAGACGCTTGGGGCCACTCCTCTCACAGTCTACGTAGGAACCCGTCTATCATCCATATGCTAAGTACAAACTGTTCGTAATTGTCTACTTGATGACGAAATGATAATCATAATTATATTAAATACTTTAATATTTTCATAGATGCCACAAGGCTCCAAGAGGACCACAAATCCTTGCATAGATCCCCTCTAGTTTACATCTACACAATAGATAAGCATTTAACATTACGATCATCAGTTGGCCATACTAAATTTACATATTTTCATTTTGAGGCAACGTGATACGACATGGCACATACATATATGTATGTCCATCAGTAACACAATAACGCCATGGCCCATAAATGTCCTACAGTAGACCTAAGGCGTGAAGAAGTCTAAAGCAGGTGTGTGCCTACTTTCCTGGGTCAAAACACTATAGGATAGATATCAGCCGTGAGCGTATAGACGTAAAAATATTCGGCAATAAATACGTTAAATGGTCAATAGCTATTCTACGTTTTCCTAAGGCGTAAAAAGTCAAGAGCAGGTGTTAGCCTACCCTCCTGGGATTACGATAAGGAATGAGTATCGACCATAAACATAATCATGCCGAATTTTATAGATAATGATTAGTAAAAGCCCGATGATTTTATTTAATATAAAACGAATAAATATACACTTGATTTCGCAAACAGAATATACAAAATAGGAATACGTCACCTTTACACAAACACATCCGGTTAAGAGAATACAGTATATAATTCTCACTGCCATACAGCAGAATGCCCGATGAAGGTAGCCCATTATGCTCATCCACGGACAATCCAACATGCGGAATGCAATATTCACTGTGAATACACATATTGCTACACCCCGCCTTATTTTTCATTTTCCCGGAGTAGACAGGGGTAAACCACGGAAACATTTTTCCTACAGGATAACACCCAATATTGCTACACTCACAGGAAATCGCCACACGCGTAAACACATTCCCAATACACATTAGTACTATTTGTGAATTAAATACAGGGTAAATAAATATATATTATAGACGCCATTTTTAACTTTCCCACATGAAGGGGAAATAAAACACAAAAACATATATATATAGATGGGCACCCAGCATATTAATGCGCCCTGCATTATTTTTCATTTTCCCGGAGTAGAAAGTGCAAACCACTGAAACACTTTTCTACAGAGTATTACCTAGAATTTTTACAGCCACAGAAGGGCGACATATGCTTCCGGATATGTAAAACACACTCCAGCATACTACATATATACTATACAAGAAACACATTGGTTATATACATATCGCTTGCCACACTTGGGTACGATATAATGACAGCGTAATCCCACTAGGATTCCTCAATAAAAGGACATGCATAGCTTCCCAATATACAGACGGACAGCTAATGCCCTTTACCCAGATTACATAATACACCAGCTCTATACCTTAAAACGATGATAAACATTACATTACATACATAACACGTGCGTTTGACAGTTCATTTACGGAACAATAACAAAGCCCTCGTGCTTGCAACCCACTCCTGCAGTTCAGGTCCAATGAGAGTAGAGCCATGATAAACAAGACCTACTACAGCCTGCCAGCCAATCAAAGCTACAAGTCACGCCTCACACTGGCGATAGTTGATATCTCACATACACACACGTTATCTCCAGACACGCCTCCCACGTGACGGGGAACTAGCGAGCAGCCATAATGTATTCAGGCCGCATCTCGCGCTCCATATTCAAACGGCACTAGAAGAGAGACATCTAATTGTCGAATTACACTACACAAAGTAGGGTAAACAAATACTTTTATTTTGATTCACCCCCATCATCCCTCAATACTTAACACCGGGATAGCATACTTTGCGGCCAAAAGCCAGTATTCGCGGTGATATTCACACAGCGCCGCGTCACACAAAACACACCATATTTTATCTCTTAGCGGGCGTTAATGCACTTTTGCCCTCAGATACACCCTTATATAGACACGCCATACAATATAGGACAACACGAGCATGTCTCCGTGACCACAGATATATATAAATCCAATTCCCAGTTAGGAGTTTTTTTTTTTGAGGTACAGCGATATTATATAAAATACTATCTTTCAGAGTTAGACGAGCAGAGTTGTTTCAAGTGACAGCACGTTAATATAACCCCCGTGCATTTTACCCCCTTTTGAAATCCATAATTAAAATTCCACACTTAGGGGTATTTATGGCCTTGTTTAACATATAGATGGCATTTATATATACCATCCTCCCAGATAATAAAATGGCAATACACACTTATGAATCCCCCTCATTCCCATAGGGTGGATAGTATATTAATTTTTTGCAGCGATCAGCCCCATTATAGGAGGGACTAACGCCACACATATAGTGCGCTGCAATATAACCTGGTCTAGAATACCTATACGTAGTATCTCTAAACAATATCTATAGACAATATATCTGGACAGTATCTATAGGCAGTATCTATAGACAATATCTCTAGACAGTAAATCTAGACAGAATTTATAGACAATATCTCTAAGCAATGGCTCTAGACAATATCTCTAGACAGTTTCTCTAGACAGTATCTCTAGACAACCTCTAGTTAAGGGATTATATTATATCATAATAATAGATGACCAGTTTTTCAAGCTAGACTATATAGCCCATAAGTCTAGTACATATATTACGAGCATGAACAGCAGTTGCATATTATTATTATGGCGACAGGTGCCATATATTACGACTAGTGTGTCCAAGCCGCAAAGCACAGTTCCCTCCCAAGATACACATTAAACACTATACAGATAACACTTGTACACTTGTCCCCTATTAATGCGAGGCACTTGGTAATCATGCAATTACCAGGGTGTACACCATGCCTTATCGCTCGTGGTTGTATGTTAATCAACATTCGGAACCTTAAAGCTAACAGCTAGCGTTCCAGGCTTAACCCGCTAACACAAGTGCATGCAATAATACATTTTTATCACCAATGTTTTCACCCTGCATGTTAATTAAAAGCATAAATGCTAACGTACATCCTTCAGCACGGTACCTAACAACCAACGCTGAACACCCAGATCCTACACAATAAAATCCTCACCTACACCGGTCGAGAATTCCTACCAATTAACGTCTCCATACATCCCCATAGGACCACGATTCCTTGAACCTCTCGTACCATCCCGTTACCAATAATTAAATTTTTTTAACATACCTACAACTGCCCATTAACACGGGAATACCATTCCAAATCCCTCACTTACCTACTAACATGTGAGAAGGAATAATACGCAGCTGATATTAGCTGGAAATCCGACGGACCAGGCGCAATGATAGTGCACCGTGCCGCCACAATTGTCCCCCCCCCCCGTATAACCACAACACCATAAAACAACATAATACCGCTTGACACTTATTCTTCATGGTTTGCACACGGAGATGCACTTAAATGGATGTGAGAATATTTTCCAGGTGAAAATAGATGTTGATGGATTGATAAATTGTACCCAGGACATGACATGACGAGACTTCGACGTTAACGACCGACGAGAGGTCGTAGTGGTGACGCGTTAGGGTAGGCAAGCGCCTGTGTTGGGGGAAGTACCTAGCCTGTCTCCCCTAAGAAAACACAGGGTCCGTTATACCATTTTTTATGCCCTAACGTCGTCTAAACTATACCTACGGACGGAGGTCTAATACTTCCTCCTTCCTAAGACGACCCCTAGGACTTAACGTTAGTTAGTAAGTAAGATTAAGTAGATGCTCTACAGCAGGAGCAAAGTCCTGCAGCGGCAGGTAAATAGGAAGAATATGAGTGATTATGAAGTGGAATAATGAATCAAGGGTATAAGGAAATAAGGAGATAGTGACAGAATATGATAATAAAAGGATACAAGGAAATAAGAGAATGGTAACAGAATATAAGAAATGAAATGATACAATAATGAAATGAAATACTGAAATAATGAACGATCCTCTCCCTGGCCGAGGTTACAGTTAAGTTACTACTGTGCCCCACGGAGAGGAATATACTGATATACATGAAACAATGAAATAATGAAACTACAATGAAATAATGAAACTACGATTCTCTCCCTGACCGAGGTTACAGTTAAGTTACTACTGTGCCCCACGGAGAGAAATATACTGATATATATGAAACAATGAAATAATGAAACTACAATGAAATAATGAAACTACGATTCTTTTCCCTGGCCGAGGTTACAGACATTATTGTGCCCCAGGAAGAAGAATATTGATATTGCATAAGTGGCAATATAAGAGTCGTCGAGACCGGACACAGCGCAGATAGGGGTGCAATTTGCACATGTAGCATAGACCAAGGATGGCAATGCGCGTGGGAGGTCACTCGATACGGAGGTAACTCCTAACGCAGGCTATGTAAGAGTAAACCAAACCACTATACGTATGGGTCAACTGGGTAAGCCGCTTTGAACAGAAACCGTAGTTTTTCCATACCACAATCTGCATTCGTAGTCACTCGGGTTACCGATACTACATTGCAAATTGGACGAAGGTAACTAGGATTACCATACGTACTTAATGCCCCATACCATGTTACCTATTTTGCTGGTCCACTGGCAAAGGAAGTCCTTCTAGGCTCTCTTAGTTCCGATACCACCCTGCGTATTGGACAAACCTTGGTTCAATTACACCATCATACGAATCCGTATTTTTTTACGGCATAAAGGCAAAAGAATGTATCTCGTGAGTAAAATTATGCAAGCCAGGCATACTGTTAGTAATTCAAGATATGAGCGCTGAATCCGATCTTGCACACGCCAGATAGGACTAAAGTACAGTGAAATTATGGAACATAATGAATAAGAAAGAATAGAGAAATAAAAAGGTAAAGACAATAATGAACGAAGAAAGAGGTAGAGCAATGATGTAGAACAGAAATAAATAGGAGTAAAATGCAGTGAAGTTATAGGAAATAATGAGCAAGAAAGAGTAAAGAAAGACAAAGGTGAACACGATAATGAACGAAGAAAATGGTAGAGCAATGATATAGGACAGAAACAGATAGGAGTAAAGTACAGTGGAGTTATAGGATATAATGAATAGGAAAGAATAAAGAAAGACAAAGGTGAATACAATATTGAACGAAGGAAAAGGTAGAGCAATAACATAAAACAGAAATAAATAGGAGTAAAGTACAGTGAAGTTATAGGATATAATGAGTAAGAAAGAATAAAGAAAGACAAAGGTGAATACAATAATGAACGAAGAAAAAGGTAGAGCAATGATATAGAACGGAAATAAATAGGAGTAAAGTACAGTGAAGTTATAAGAGATAAAGAGTAAGAAGGAATAAGGAAATACAAATATATACCCAGTAAGGAATAAAGGTTGAAGTAATACAAGGTTATAGGAGAAAGAGGAATGAGTATAAGGAAATACAAAGGTACAAAGAAAGTAAATAACAAATGGCCAATAGTAATTAGAAATCTGTAATTTATAATCATAAATATGTATTTACTTTTCAGCGCAGGTTGAAAACCTGAGGCGCTGATACCAGACACAGTGCACACTTTGAACGCATGCATCGGGAGTAGCTCCATTTTGGGCGCTCGCCGAAACTAATAATAACAATGGTAAAATGTGATTTAATGAATAAATGCACTGTTTCTCTATATGCCTCCACAGGTTAACCCCACAGAGAACGAGGGTAAATACCCTTTAAAATAATAAAATTACATATGTATTTTGGATTCCCACAGATTGCTACTAATTATATGAACTAACAATATGTTTTTTTTTTGGTATTTCACAAATTTCCCGCCCCCACATTTTACACTCACACGGCCAACACACAGTCCGCTCCCCCGCCCCCCCCCCCTCATAATACCCATTTTCAGGCGAACATCCGAACCACAGTGGAGATATACCTGTGGTGGGATATCCTCCACTGGAGGTCGGATCAACAAATAAAATTGACACCTAAAATGAGAGGTGCATTACGGCCACACAACTCGCGCCATTCTCTGTAAAGGACGAGTTGTGCAGCCAAGATGACTTCGCTCGCCCACAGGGAGCAAGCCATACAATACAATATATTTTAGACGAGTAGCATATAACCTGCAGGTAATAGGTAATATGTTATGATTAAATATTAAGTTAGAGTGCACTCACCATAATAATAACGGGTATAGAATACGATATTAATAATGGTATAGTTGCGCAACGACGGTAGTAACAGAATATATAATTGAAAGAAGTTGGTTTTGTTATTATAGAATGTTAACATAATTAAGGGAATTTGGTTTTGTTATTATGGAAGGTTTATATAATTAAGAGAATTTGTTTTTGTTTTATGGAATATTGATATAATTAACAGAGTTTTGTTTTATTTTTTAATGGCTCTAATGCTTATAAATAATATGATGACGGGATTTTTTTTTTGAAAATATTAAAAAAATGTTGTTACTATTTAGACAAAAATTGCAAAGAAATGAGAACATATGGATGGTTTCATGGTACACATTGTTTTTCCTTTCTATTCATCTAAATTCCACATTGTAAAAATGTCGCATTTCTCCCTGATGAATTAGCAGCTTATTATAAATATCAACGATCGATTAACTGTAACACTTGAGTGCTTTTATTTGACATAGCCTACATTTTAACAATACTACATGTACTCTAAGCCCACCACAATCATTGGAGATGGTAGAGTTTGTGTTCACAGAGTGTACACACACGAATACACACTGCCTTGCAATCCATGGTGATCAGGCTATGCCAGCGCTCTCGGCAACTAGCTTGGAGTATCCGAACCTTGTGGCAAGCGCTCTTCAACACCCCTTCTCGCTGTCATAGGTTCGTATCATTGTAGACCCAGTTGTTCCACAATGTTCTGGAATGGTTCTCTAGCCAGAGGCTTCGTGAATACATCAGCCAGCATCTTGTTGGATGGACAATACAGCACTTCTATGATGTCCTTTTCTCGAAGATCCCGAAGCTGGTGATGACATACATCAATGTGTTTGGTTCGAGCCCCAAACCGATTTGACTCAATTAACTTAATACAACCTTGGTTATCTTCATACATGGTTGTTGGACCAACAATCGGTAAACTCATGTCCATAAGTAATTGTCTGAGCCACAGCAGCTCCCGACTGGCAAATGATGCTGCAATGTATTCCGCCTCCGTAGACGACATGGCAACTGACGTTTGCTTCCGGCTTGACCATGCTACAACTCCTTCGCCAAGAAAGAAAACATAACCACTTGTAGATTTCATGTTGGTCTTGTCACCAGCCCAGTCAGCATCCACATAACATTTGAGCTCTGTGTCTTTAGTTGAAGATAAACGAAGTGTCTTGTGTATTGTAAATGCGAGATACCGCATCACTCGTTTTACAGCATTCCAGTCCTGTTGAGTAGGCTTCTCCACTCTACGACTAAGTAGACTCACTGCGACAGCGATGTCTGGTCTGGATACTGTGGCTATGTATAGTAGAGACCCTATGGCTTTCCTGTACAGAGTGTTATTTGGTAACTCTGCACTTGCAGTCACTTCACCAGACAAGAAATTGGTTTCCATTGGAGTCGCAGCTGGTTTTGGCTCCGACAAGCCATGATCCTCCAACAATACTGCGATCTTTGCCTTTTGGTTTAGCAAAAATGTTCCATTTTCCTGTCGTTCCACTTGAATTCCCAGTTACATATTCCACCGTTAAATCTGCCTCGTCACGGCCCTCGAGCGCTGTGACAAGCCCTGAATAAGATTCTGGAAGACTCACCAGCAAAACCGCAACAATCTCGTCGTTTTCAAGTGGCCTACCAGATCCACGCAGCAAACCCACTACTTCCATAATTGCGTCGATGTGACTGCTCATTGGTCCACCACGATAATGTATGCCGTACAGTTTACGTCGTAAATATAACCTGCTTCCGAACGTGGATCTCTCGTACTTTCTCGACAGAGCCTGCCATGCATTACACGCATCGTTCAAGTGTGCAAAATGAATGAGTTGACTGTCCTCAACACTCAATGTAATGTATGCTAAGGCTTTGTTATTTTTCTTCTGCCACACCACGTTAATTACTTCAGGCTTTGGTTCACTGACAACTTCCCACAAATCATCACGCACTAATACGGCTCGCAACTTTGTTTTCCAAAATATAAAATTTCCACCATTTAACATTGGAATATTAAACTTGACACTTTCTTGAGCCATCTTGTAATCGCACACACTCAAAGCACACGATCGTTAAACAGACTTTTAATCCACTTACGCGCAGTTTGCCGTAGACTGGGCCTCATAACCTGATGAATTAGCAGCTTATTATAAATATCAACGATCGATTAACTGTAACACTTGAGTGCCTTTATTTGACATAGCCTACATTTTAACAATACTACATGTACTCTAAGCCCACCACAATCATTGGAGATGGTAGAGTTTGTGTTCACAGAGTGTACACACACGAATACACACTGCCTTGCAATCCATGGTGATCAGGCTATGCCAGCGCTCTCGGCAACTAGCTTGGAGTATCCGAACCTTGTGGCAAGCGCTCTCCAACACTCCCAAACAATAAAACACTTTTAAATTTAACCCTTTAGTCACACCCTGCGACATTTATTTCATCCTTTCTCTCTACTCTATCCCTTTTACACACTTGCAGGGCACGCGAGGGCAGTTTTTCATCCACACCGGAGGTACGTTAATTATATATGTATCAATCACCTCCCCCCCAACCCTCGGATGTTTTTTTCCTCTCGTGTGTTCCTGCACCCCTTAAATTACATTGTTGAAATTGAAATATTTATATTATGTAATGTTTTGGTTAACAATGTATCATGTTTTTATATTACACATAAAATAGGGACCAATGTTATATCCCGTCAAGTAAAAAAAAAATCCTATGGAAACAAGTTAGCTTCACACCCTATTGTTGAATTTTTAAAAAAGAAATGTAAAGAAATATTGTTCCCCTCACCACAAACACACTTAATCGCTAAGCACACCCGGACACCCAATCATTAGAAGGCACACATATTCAGCCTTCAAATTTCGACATTTACCAATATCTCACTAAATTCATATCTACCCCCTGACTTACCCCTATCTTCCACGAGGCTACCAACGCACCCCCTACGACACAAACCATACAAATACGACCTAAATCGAAAGAAGACAAGAAGAGAAGAACAGAAGACAGAAGAATATCAAGAAAGAAGATGTCCTATTTTTTCAAAAACCACCCCCACGCCTTCGTCCAGTTATCGAGGACGATAACTAACCCTACAAAGGTTTTTTTTGTACCCCTAGGTTACGCTACCCCCATCCCCTAAGCAAAATCTCCAAAACACCAAAATTACAAACTTTAATCTAAAAAAAACTATAAATTACAACTTATAAATTACATGACTGATAATCAGAACACACATGAACTCAAGTAGCCTCGTAGCCCAGGCAATGACCCGGGAAAGGTGCACGACTCGGTAGGAATGTAAGGATTCCGCCGAGCGAGCACACAAAAGGTATAAGAACCCCAGAGGTCAGGGACTCTGGATCAATCAGTCACCATTCTATCACTTGATTAGTGCACCGACGTGACGAGCCTCTGCTGTCGGCTGGACGGGTAAGTGTTAAGCGATCACCACACTTAAACACCACACACTACACTCACCTCCCCCTGTGCTTGGACTGTGATTATCTTTATTAATTATTATTTGAACTGCTAGCTCTATCAGTGTACCTCCAGATCGAGGTACACATTAAATTCAGAAACAATAGAAGCCACTGGTCTTATTCATTTATTTATTTAGTTAGTAAGATCCTACCCTATTAGTTTCCTCTTTAGGTAGGACTTAGAATTAGCCTTACTGTGTACTTGTTTAATTGCTTCTTGTAGTCAGCTGAGCACGGTTGCTCCAAGCTGACACTAGCGAATTCTCCGTTTACTCGCTTGCATACGACTCGCAGTAGACCGCGTGGCGCAGCAGTTGCACTCTGCGTAATAACTTAATAGCTCTTGTAAACTACCCTTTCACCTAGAACTACCCCGTCAAACAGTATATTGGGGAGTTATCCTTGCTGATCGCACTGTCGGTCTCCATTCATAAAACACTCCCAACCTCTTACAGCCTTTGCCAAGCTCGCCCCCTATTTTAGACTAGTTTCACCCCCTAGATTAGTTATTTGTACAGGCATCCCTCACAGGAACCTTACAATATACTAGCAACCCGCCCCGGCTTCGCCCGGGAACAGTTATGAATGCAAGGTGATAGGCTACTTTTAACCGAGGTCTTATAAGATTTCCTTGTATACGACATTAGTCGTTTTCCCTCCAGCAGTGAACACGGAAAGATTTCGGTTTGATGTAACACGCTATAGAGCCACGTAAAGCTGTCCATGAGAAAAACATTCTCCACTGAAATCAACTCCAGTCACGCTTAGTGTCTAACCCTGTGCTTTGTTTATAGTCATGCCAAAATAGATTCTTACTAGGAATTGTACTCGTTTGAAATGATAAGGCAAATCTGAAGGAATCATAGGGATTCTGGGTACTAAGACAGTTTCTCCTGTACCACATCTAGTTAAGATAGTTGCTTCAATGAAACAGTTTTTCAAAGTTTTCACTACCGGTACCAATCGCGTCCCATTGCATAACTTTGGAGGGTGTAAATTACGTAGCGATATAATAGGCACTCCCACTTTTAAAATAAGCTTGTGTGGCGGCAAACCAGAAGGAAGTAAAGAATTTAGGAATTCTGTTGGGAAATGAACAGCTTCTTCATTATCGACTACTGCGTCTACTGAGTAATATACTTGAGCCTGGGCAGTGAATTTGGAGAACATCACGTCATTAATTTTCAAAACATGTTCGTTTGTCGGCGATAATATTGCTCTCTCTTTAAACCATGTATTAGACTTGTTAGATAAGTCATGGATCTGAGGATAAATATCAATCAATTCTTGAATGCTGTTTACTAAAACACAGAAATCGTGACTGAGGGTAATTTTACCGTCAATGACCGGTAAATCTCCATTTCCGACTCTAAGTAACAAATTAGCAAACATACTATTATCTTCTGAAGATAAGAGTACTCTCATGTTAGTTTTGAGTGCCAATTTTGTTATATCCGGCCAGATGTAAGATTTTTTAATGAAGCGTTCACTTCGTCGGCTCTCGTTCCTCTGGTAACAACTGGTAAGATTTGAAGAAAATCTCCGGCGAACAAAACTGTGCAGCCACCCATAGGTGTGTTCCGATTCCTTAGATCACGCAAGGTCCTGTCTACAGCTTCAACGGAAGTTTTGTGCGACATTGCAGCGTCATCCCATACAACTAAAGAACAATTTTGGATTAAACTGGCAGTGTTACTTTGTTTTGAAATATTACAGTACATACGCTTCCATCATTACTGCTGACTGGCTGAAATTCCAGGTAATGCGACGGCAAGTGCAATATTACCACCAGGCCTCACTTTGGCGAGCAATAAATTAATCAAGAACGTTTTGAATGTGCCTCCAGGGGCATCGAGAAAAAAAATCTTACCTTCCCTCTTAGCGATGCTATATGACGGTGTTATAAGCTTGTATCTGATCGTGGTTCAGACGGTGTTCTTCTTGAGCAACGGTTTGAAGAAGCCGAGAACGAAGTCCTTCTTTCTCTTGTGACAATCGAGAAATTATTTGTTGCTCTGTTTCATTGATAAGCGCTTTTTTTTTCGATGTCAATGAAGTATGACCTATATCCGTTTTACATCTCGGCATGATGGCTTAAAATCACTTACTGGACTATGAATTATAACGAATTCTTGTCAGACGTAATTTAAGAATGCCGAGGTGCATGAAACACAAATCCCCCTTCCGTCCAATCTTAAATTGACTATGTATTTTGCGGAACGGAATGAAGAGTTGCACTTCCAGGGAATGGAGAGGTGCATGAAACACAAATCTCCCTTCAGTCCAATCCTAACTTGACTGTGTATTTTGAGGAACGAAAAGTTCACAGGCGAAATGAAGAAAAGCCGAGTTGCACTTCCAGGGAATGGTGAGATGCATGAAACACAAATCCCCCTTCCGTCCAATCTCAACTTGACTGTGTATTTTGCGGAACGTAAAATTCACAGGCGAAATGAAGAAAAGCCGAGTTGCACTTCCAGGGAAACTCCAAACATAACCACCCTTCTCTGAAGTCTTAACTCAACACGACTCGACGGTTTGCTGCTGGCTGTATCTGGGGTAATAGGTTCGCCAGCTAGTTAGGCTGTAACAGGGGTGATCGACTCGCCCTTAGCTAGCTCGTAAACTGTCGCCTCAGTATTTGAAAGGACATGGTTGGAAGAAATGAAAACGTAAAAACACTTATAGTGGGCGATGTATTGATCATAGAGATATGCTCTCGGGGACATATTTGTAGAACTTTTCATGCTGAACAATTCTTACACTGATAGTATTTAGATATTTTTAACGGTTTGCCCAGCGTCAGCTTACAAAGCGCTCGGACGCCAGTTTTTTTTCGACTTTTTCACTGAAATCATTACTGTCGGCTTCCTTTGATCAAAAGTAAATTATTTTCTACAGAAATCATCCTCGAGATATCCTTTACAGAACGGTGAAAACCGCATCAAAATCCATCCAGAGGTTCTCGAGATTACCCGTGACATCCAAGAATCGGGGACTTTGTTTATTACTAAGTAGGGATATAAGGAATATAAAGATGTTTCAAGTTGTCCCATCCCTCCCTCATATATGTCCCAGCCCTCCCCATGTAAGGGAGATTTGGGACAAAATATATACGTTTGTATTTTTAACGATAACTATCATAATAAGTTACTGTGATGAAGTAGCCTACTTGTAAAAAAAAATGTGAAAGATTCCTTAATAGTTAGCAATGCAATTGATAACAAGGCCTGTGAAGAAAATGTAATAATTCATATTCTAAAGCAGTGCAAGTAAAAAGTGACCCAACCCTCCCCACTTGCCCCTCCATTTGGATCCGATGATGCTCGCTTAACAAGCGAAATATGTCATCCCTTAGTTTTCTCCTTCTTCAATAGTCTATAACTACCGATATACATGGTTTGGTTTTTTAGTTTTGGCACCAATGCTTCAGTGCCAAGTTGCAACAATGTTGGGCGCTGCCACTTTTACCGACGGTTGCTGCCCTGCATCCCCTCCCTCAGAGCACATGACCTCGCCCGTCCTCACCACCGCTCGTGCGCAGTCGCGCCTGTTAGATGAGTAGTGTGAGACCAGCACTTGCGAAAGACAGTCGCAATGTTTTCCAAGCAGGAGCAGAGAACGTGGATAAAAATTCAGTGTACCAGGGGTCGCAGTGCTAAACAGTGTCACCGAGGATTGCAGGAAGCGTGCGGTGCAGCTGCGTTACCGTTCAGAACGGTAGCAAGATGGATTGCAGCCTTTCGAGATGGGCGCGAACGTGTGGAGCACATGCCTCGATTTGGTCACCCACCAGTAAGTGATGACAATGTACAGATGGTGTCTGCATTAGTAGAGGTGGATCGGAACGTAATGATTCACCAATTAGAGCAAGATACCGGACTGGCGCATTCAACTGTCCTCCACATCCTGAAGGACATACTTAAAATGAGGAAGATTGCGTCCAAATGGGTTCCGCATGACTTAACCGGCATGCACAAATGGCTGCGATATGACGCTTGTCGTATGCACTTGCAGCATTATGAGCGCGAAGGAGAGGCCTTCTTACGGCGTATCATAACCATTGACGAGACGTGGGCCAGATCTTATGAGCCACAGTTAAAACGCCAATCGAACGAGTGGCGGCACCACGGAATCAAACAGTTCGACCAACCCCCTCCAATGTGAAGGTAATGTTGATTCTTGCCTATGATTGGGATGGTGTGATCATTCACCATACTGTTCCCCGAGGGCACACCGTTAATGCGGCGTACTATTGTTCTTTTCTGCAAGACCATCTCCGAGGAGCTCTGAGAAGGAAACGGTGCCACCACATGGTTACACCGCCCATCGTTCTGCATGACAAGCTAGGGCACACACAGCAGGCGTTGTGTCGGCATTGTTGGATCGCTGGGGCTGGGAGGTCCCCTATCACCCCCCATATTCTCCCGACATCAGTCCCTGCGACTATGATCTCATCCCGAAGATGAAGATGACAATGCGCGGGGAGCGCTTCCGTACCATTGAAGACGTTAAGGAGGCTGCCGAGCACTCTCTTCGTACCATCAATAGATTGGGCAGTGCCAACAGGATCCAATGACTTCCGCATTGCTGGGAACACGTTGTACGCAATGGTGGGGACTACATCGAGGGCCTGTGAAACTTGGAACCATCTAAGTGAGTTATTAATCCAGTTATAACTAAGGTGCCAAAACTAAAAAACCAACCCATGTAGGCTATAATAATCACATGCGATTTATATCAGGCATTTTTTTTGCATTGTCCCAGTAATTGGGATTATATTGTGTTGAATATAACAAGTTACAAAGTTATATTCAATTCTAAACGTCAACACGGAACCTGCAATGGATTCTTATATTGTGTTGACCGACTGAAAATTGCAATATCAATTGTCAATAAAGCAACACTGAGAAATGGCTTCTTGAATTACAGATAACACACACTAATACAGCCATCACAATTAGCACCGGTTATCAGACAAATTCTACACACACCCAAAGTACACGGGGCTACATGGCCGTGTTGTCGCAGCCCCTAAACTAAGGAACCAATCAGAAATGGTTTCTATGCAATCTAAACACTTGTTTCCAGTACAAAGGGGAGATGGTCCAGAGAAGTTACACATGCCTCAGCAGAAGTTTTACAGGGTGCAACAGAGGATATACTTTACTTCACACTTTATAATAATAACTTTATTAAACACAAATTGTGCACTTTTACAAACAAATATTCACATTGTGCAATAATTAATAATTGAGCATGGTCGCTGTGTGCATTTTTGAACATGGTACCGTTCACAATACTGATCACACAGCTGACAAACACAATTCGCAGAAGGCTCGTGATAGGGCTTGAACTTGCAAACTTTATGGTGATAGCCATGCACGGCCATGGAGTTGACAAAGTGACGAAGGCCCTGGTTCACATCTGACCATGTCCTGTTCATCATTGCTTCAGTCGAGTAGAACTGTAGCCAGATGTTTTTTCGTTTATTTTCCCTTTCTTCCAGCCGTCCGTAGAAGGGAGAGCAAACTTGAACCTCAAATCTTCTATGAGGAAAGGTTCCCCAGCAAGCTCATAGACTAGCCGTGATCGTGTATATCGAGATACACCAATGGTGACCTTTAAAAATCTTGCCTTGACTTTTTTCAAAGTGAAGAGGTCACTCTTTGTTAGTTTAGCCCATGTAATATCTATTCCGTAAGCAAGAATAGGTATTAGTTTTGCATGAAATAATGCCATGGCAGACTTGAGAGATAGTCTCTTTAAGAACTTGATATCGTATATAGCTTTCGTAGCTGCTGCTGCTTTGGATCTTGTGTGTAGTCGGAAGGATTTAGTCGTTGTCTGAAGGGTAAGGCCAAGGTATTTGAAGCTATTTACGATGTGTAGTGGCTCTGATTTGAAAAGTACTCTATCATGTGGGGATAGTCGTCCTCCCTTCCTAAATATCATATGTTCAGTTTTTTCGGCATTCACTTCCAGCTCATTAGCATTGGCCCATTTTTCCAGTGCAGTTAATGCCGCTTGTAATTCATTGATGTAATGCGACCCTAGAACCATATCATCAGCGTATAAATATATCCGTACTTCCGTTGATTCTTCTCTAATTATCCGTACAACATCATTAGTGGCAACATTAAATAATAATGGGCTGAGGGGGTCACCTTGCAATACGCCATTGGTTTGGACTGTCTTGTTAGAAGTCGTCACATTGTCTGAGATTCTGACAGTGTTGACCCTCAACATGTTATGGACCAGAACAGTGATCACTGTGTTTTCTTCCACTAACGACTCAAGTTTTGAAGAGATGATGTTCCTGTTAAGTCTATCGAAGGCTTTTGTAAAGTCGATGAATACCGCATGAAACTTTCCCTGAGGCAATCTAAGTACATTTTCAATGTCATCCAAAAGATTCCTTATTGCTTGAATTGTGTTTCTTCCTCTTCTGAAACCAAACTGTTCATCTGGTAATTTGCTCTCAATTTCAAGGTTGAGTCTTTTTGTTACTAACTTCGTAAGTACTTTCAGTAGGGTGTTTTCCAAGGCAATCCCCCTGCAATAGTTAGGGTCATGCAGATCACCTTTCCCTTTGTAGATCACCTTTAATGTGGACGTTTTCCACGCAGTTGGGATGTCACCGAATCGCAGGCACAGATTCATGAGGTTTGTGAAAACCGGAAGTAACGTATCAGCAGATGCTTTAAGGTGCTCACCGAGAATGCCATCAGGCCCTGCAGCTTTCTTATCTTTTAGACTCAAAAGTATGTCATGAACTTCTTCAGATGAGAACTTGCTGATACTATTGTAGGTTACATTAACATCTTTTACTGGATATGCTGTTGTGGTTCTTCGTTGGTTCAGTACATCACTGAAATGCTCCTCCCAGGTTTCCATATCTATCTTTCCTCCCATTTGCGAATTCTGAGGTCATAAGGCTATATAAGGATCTTTCCTGGCTTCATCCACCATCTTACTTGCTTCAAGTTCAACATAATGCTTTTTTGCTTCCTTAATTAGGTCTTTATATTTTCTCCGCATTAAACTGTACTTTGTCAAATCTTCTCTATTGTTGCTTGATCTTGCTATGTGAAGAGCTTGCGAGACTCGTTTTCTTTCTAGATAACATGCCTGATTGAACCATTTTTGTGATCGTCTTCTCGCAATTGGGATGATTGCGGACTGAATGATGTCCTTCAATGTAGAAGCTGCAAAATCCAGTTCGTTTCGCTGTATCATATTGTCTAAGTCATTAATTCTAGGCATATTTTGTTTGAGTACGTTATCATCCAACTTTCGGGAAAAGGAACGATGTAGTTCTATCTTTGAATGAGCTTGACCTGTTAAATCAAAACTTGCCAAGACGGGGCAGTGCTTCTTGATTGGCGTTTCAGCAGACGAATAGCATACTTTGTGTTTCATTAATTTAAGGCCGGCTCCTTTAAAGAATATTAAATCAATTGTACTGCTACCATTGTGAGCAAAGTATGTCTTGTCAGTTTTCTTATTAATTAGCGTGAATCCTTCTTCTTCCAACGCCTGAAGTAGCTCCTTGCATCTATAATCATCATTATCCAAACGGCAATTTAGATCTCCTGCTAAGATTATGTTACTACCAGGAACTGTCTTTGCTAAGGCTACCATAATTGTAGCTAGGATATCTTCAATAGGTGTTAGCGGCTCAATGTATAGGCCTATAATAGTTAATCTATGTGATTTGATTATGACAATATCCTCATCTTTGTAAATAGATGTTAACTTTCCAACGGATGGTTTAAAGTAGCAAGCTATACCTCGAGGTCTTCCTTTTTGTCCTTGTGTGGCCAGTACCTGTTGCGAATAAAATCCCCGAATGTCAACTATATGTGTAGCAAGAGTTTCAGTCATAATTAAAATATCTTGATCATCTATGAGGTTTGTCGGAGCTAATCCTTGAGTGCCTTTTAACCCTTCCACATTCCAGAGGAGGAAGTTAATCCTCAAACTTCACACTTTATGATAGAGGATTGTACTGATTTATGTTGCTGATGATTGGTGAGGCCACTTGAGGATATGGAGTTATGTCATTTTGCAGGAGTAATATTATATTAATTGATGGTAGTAATACAATAAATTGATTGCAGTGATATTTTAAATTGATTGCAGTATCAATGATAGCAGACCGTAGGGATAGTCCTGTATAATTTATCCTCTGTATTTTTTTCTTTTAAAGTAAATGTACCCATCATCAACATTATTGGGAGGCAATGGCCACTATTTACAAGTAGCATTAAAAATTGTTGATTTTGATTAATTAAAGAATTGAACAGACTTCAGATGACAACATTCGGACAATAATTAAAACTTGTGTATATAATGTGTTGATGAAGGAAGAATAATCATACATGTATTGTTCCTTTATAAATACCTTTATTAACCTACTAGGAGACCCGTGCGAGAACTCTCGCATGTTTATGAACCCCACCCCCCTAGCTTTATTGATTGACAATGTTGGCTCGACGCAACCCAGCTCTAGCAGGGGACATATAGGCCTACATATATCATATATATGGTGTATGTTCCACAAAACTCAAGCTCTTAAACCAAAGGGAGTTAGAATGTGCAGTTTGTACCAAAATCTTCCAAATTGTCTCAATAGTACAGAGAAATTCTAGCAATTCTTGAAAAGACAATGGAAATATATTTGTTTATACAGTGCATTTACATAAATAAAGGCAGGGTAGGACTAAACGGTTACAATATATTTTAAATTGGCAGGCTAATCTGATAAACTTATTTTAACATACATGGTATAAATTAAGATTCAAGTTTTTATTTTACATCACCAACATAATTCTGTGATGAATGTACCTGCCTTAAGAAGGAAGTGTTTTCTTTGATGAAATCATAGAAATCGGCTCATGACTATTCTAAATTCACCTTCATTTGTACCAAGGCCTTTTAACTTATTCACCTGGACCCTACTACTCTCAGGTGTCCAAATACTTTGCATCAAAGAAAACACTCTCTCTACAGTAGCAGAAGCACCTGATGATGAAGCGCCTCGAAGACAGTAAATAAATTCCAAAATTCTCTCAAAATTAATTATGCTTCAGTTTTTTGAAAGTTCAACTAGAGGTCTGCATCGGACGGGTCTGGTCACATAACGACACAGTTGGGTCTGGACGCTACTAAGCCGGGTCTGCACCTGCCTGGAGCTGTCCGAGTTGTACCGATACCCCCCTTATTACCCGATTCAAACAGCATTGTATATCATAGCACTTGGTGTCTTCTAAGCCATCACGTCACTCGTCATATTCCAATTTTACTATTGTTCTTCCCAAAACTTCCTTCAGCGGTGCGCGAAATCATTGCCTTACAAAGCTTTTGGGCAACATTGCACACCTCTTCCCCGTCTGGATCAGATATCATTCTCAGATTGAGGAAAGGTGGGATGAAAATTTTTGTGGTGGTTTTTTGTTTCAATTCAATCTGCACTTTGTTGTAAAAGAAATATGCAGCCCTCTCTGTCACTTTATGGGCAGATGAACTTGCTGTTCAACCCCTTGAAACAACAATAACTAACTCTCTGTCACTTACTATTGGTTAGTCCGGCACAGCAGAAGTTTTTTTCAGGCAGATGCTTACCCATTGTGGCGAAGGCGAGAAGGCAGTATTGTAATAGGAGACTTTTCACTCGAAGGGCTTTAATAAACTTATGAGATGTTCCCTGTCTAGTCCAGCTATCTTTGATTATTGTTCTGCTGTAATATCTCGAATTGTTCGAACCGAGACGAGACAGACTCCAACAAGGAAACCTTTGAGTTCCAACGTGTTTCACATTCCTGATGAAGGGTCCTTTTTAATATTCGCCCAAAGCCCTTCTGCTTCACATAAGCTACAACAATATTACAAATGGTAAGTTGCTCAATCACCTCCTTGTTTAGTTTCATCCAGTAGTTTGTATCAAAGGTATGCACAGTAGCCAGAATGTGGGCAAGGCACGATTCAATTTGGTATCCCCGTAAAGCACATACTGTACTATATTAGAGCCCTGGTCAGTGACCCGCATCAAATACGAAGAGTCTTCTTCCGCTATGACCAACAATCCCAATTGCACAACGAGCTCCTGGAGAATAGCTGCTCTAGTTCTAGGCTCATCAGGGAATTTAAGAATAAAAAGACTACTGCTGACAAGCTGCCACTGCTTGCTGATGTAATGTACCGTGACTGTCAAATAATGAACCCTTTTGTAATCGTCAGTCAAAATATCTGTCATAGCTGCACAACCCCCCAGTCTAATTACCTCGGTAAGTTCTGGTAGGATGAGTATTCATGCACTAGCAGCAGTGTCCTGAAGTGTTCAGGAAACAGTGGTAGGATGAGGGAGGAATTCTTTTGAGGCAAGCAGCTTGACCACTGTACCATCACACCCACAAGGTAGCAGAATCCTGCGTAAATACGAGGAAGCCATGTCAGTAGATTTACTGGCATGTTAAAGATTACCTTTGGGGAAAAATTCCGGCATCCTAGTGTCTCTAAGAGCCACAGTAGTCAAAAGGGACATAGACCTAAAACAAATAACACTATTTTTTTTAAGGGACTTAACAGCTTTATACTCCACTAATTAACTAAAGGATGTGTACTCAAGCCCCTTAAAATTTTTGATATTATTTGGGGCTTAGCAATATTGTAGTCATGTAGCCCCATGTATTTGGGTGTGTGTACTATATAATTTGTCTGATAACCTGTGTTAATGTGATGTCTGTACTAGTGTGTGCATTTGCAATTCAGGTAGGAAGCGGCTGTGGCCTTAAGTTACGTACCATCCCGGAATTTTCTTGGAGTAGAAGTGGGGAAACCACTTCCATGATGGCTGAGGTAGGAATCAAACCTCCGCCTCTTCTCAGTTTTGCCTCACAAGACTGAGTGTACCTTGTTACAGCCCTTAGACCTGAATTAAATTTCTTGGCAGAGTCGGGAATCAAACCCGGGCCTCCGCGGTGACAGCCAAAAATGCTAGCCACTATGCAACAAGATGGACCCCCTTAAAATATGAGGTAGTCAGGATGAAAACATATTCCTAGCCATCAGAAACTTGAGAACACTGGGATTTGAAGAAGGTTGATCGACAATGGATGGCAGACTAAAACAAAAAGTGGGGGTTTCATTTAGAAGCTTGGAACATCATAATCACAAGACCCATGTATTTGGGTGTGTGTTCAATCTGTTTGAAAATCTGCAACGTGTGCTATAGACAGATCATGAGTTAATCCATTGCTCAGTGCTGTGCTAGGTTGCGAGTGCTGGCCACTATTAGTGTTCTGTAATCACCATAGGCCTATCAGTTTCTGCAAATCGTGTTATGTGCAGAAAATGTTGTTTGAACGACAAATACCTAACTGCCTCATTTGCTGGCATTTCTAGGCACCTGGATTAAATGTGAAAGATCACTTCTGGATTGGTTCAAGTTAGGAAATTCATGCATTCATTAGTTAAACTGTGGGGGAAAACTTACTCAGAGAAGAGCCAAACTGCAATATTTGTGCGTTACTACAGTAAGGCAGTTAGGCAGAGGGCAACTAAAATGACAATGGCTCAGGCCAAGCCTACAAATTACGTGAAGGCAAATTTGCATCTTTTGAAATTGGTAATATTTTTCAGACAGCAACATCAATAAGCATGTTATAGTCGATAATGTAGTTTGATAGTGAACAGAAGGTAATTATATGAATGTTTTGTAGTTTGATTTGATGAATAAAACTAATGGATATGACTAGGCTACCATTCGATTTACAGTTTCTACTTTCCCCTTGTTTCGATATACAGTATCACTTTGCGCTTCAAATAAATATGAACATACAACTCTTCCTCAATAAATAAATTCCAGCTGATTATGGTCATGAATTGGAATAGATTTCTCCATAAATAAATTATAGTCTAGACTCCTAGCAACATCATACTCTTCAAGTCTGCCGCCATGTTGATAAACAAACGAGTCACAACATGCAGGAAACTTGATAAACGCAGAAAAAATAAAACTTTCATTTGCACAGTTTGAGTGCATTTCATTTAAGAATAATGGGCTAAAAATTCTCATTTTTAAAAACAGAAAAGGTAATAGTTTTGCGGATTTTTGCTTGAAAATAGAGATATTTCAAACAGCTCTTGCGGTTATTTTATGGGACAAGGTTAGCAGCTTTGACGGTGGAGTTGTGTCGTCACATCCGGTGTGAGAGACTACACCTCAATTGCAGTCTTGAATGTATTCTGTGTTTATTATATACCATAACATTGCCGCTTAAATATTTCGCAATGGTTAGCTGCTGCGTTTGTGGAATCACTGCCAAGAGAATTATTGATAAGACTGTCTCTTTCCATATGTAAGTACTTATTGCATACACATAATTCGTGTTTTATTCAATCGATACAACCTTCGATGAAGCATTGCTTAATGTTATTGCTCCCTTATCCCATTCGGGTCTTAACTTACAGCCGTTTTAGCAACTAGAAAGTTGTTAATTTTCACTACAACACGAATATAACCCTGAGTTTACTACCAGCGTCTAGGTTCTGGGTTCTGCCCGGTCCTTTTGCTCATCGGGCACGTTCGGACCCTTTCGGCTGCGTAACGCGCAAGCTGTGAGTGAGCCATGAAGTTAAAAAAAAATTAACACCTGTGGTGTACACGTTTGGATTTATTAATGACTTCATTTAGTGACTGGGTCAATTGCTACGCTATGCCCAAAAATACCCGACAAGCAATACGAAATGTCAATCCAAATATCAAAATTTATACCATCATCTAACTAACCTAACCCCGTGGCACTACAGCCCTTGAAGGGCCTAGGCCTACCAAGCGACCGCTGCCCAGCCAATTGGCCTGCAGATATTGGGGTGACGCGTGGTCAGCGCGTCGGGTCCCCTCGGCCGTTAATCTTGGTTTTCGTGACCGGGGCACTGCCTCACCGTCAGACAGCTACTCAATTGTCCTCACGAGGCTGAGTGCACCCCGTTCCAGCCCTCACGTCAGTTTTAAAATCCCTGACGGAGCCGGGGATCGAACCCGGGGCCTCCGGGTGAGAGGCAGGCGCGCTACCCCAACACCACGGGGCCATACCATCATCTAAACGCATAATATCATGTGACCATTGAACTCCTGTGACAAATTAAAGTTAAAATGGTCACTTAATTACAACATATTCTTAAACTAAAAGAATTAAAATATTTACATTCCCATTGCTCTTGTAAACGATTGTCATAACGTAAGTTAGTTGGAATTTGCCGTAATAACAATGACTTATTGATGTCTAATTGTGCACTATTGCATTGCTGCTTTATATTCTACTGATTATCTTCTATTAATAATAATAATTATTAATATCTTCTATTTACTAAGGACATATTTGTAACAAAATTTAAAATAGTGTCATCATCATCTCTATAAAATATAAGATAAGCTTTCTGTGTGAACATTTGAATTTTTTGGCTAAAACTTATTAGGGTAATTATCCCGGATGAGGTTCATAATGACCAAATATACCTTAGGTTTGAGTTTTGTCTGTTTGCTATGGATTGGTGTCGAAACTACTCAAGTGAATGGCATGAAAATTTGTATGTACCGGTAAGTTGAAGGCACCCTCAAGGTAATAGCCTACTAGGCTACAATTCACAGAAGCTGAAGGAGAAGAAATGGGTATGGGCATTGAAAGACCCTTTCATAGCACTGAAGCCAAAAAAATTCAACATAGCAGGGAAGATAGCCATGAATACCTGGGCAAGCCACTTCAACGCTATACTTAGGACGTGTCCCAATACTCAAGTTGTAACTATTGACTAGCTGCTAGCAACTATGTGCTATGCACTATGGAGTTGTTTTTTTTTCTTTCATTAATTCGTTTATTTGCAATTGGGGGTGTGTCCCCCGGTGGCAAATTAGATATACATAACAAATACATAATTGTACATAACAATTCACTAAAAATTAAACTGGAGTATTTACACAAATAGTCAGTCTTTTCTTAGACACACCTATATGTTTGGGAAAAGGCTCTAAGACTGCAGCAGGTAGAGAGTTCCTATTATCAATGGCACGGTTTACGAAGGAATATTTACCATAATTTGTTCGCTGTGGTCGGCCCTTAACTTTGAAAGGGTGAAATATAAAGGGACAGGAATTCCGCCTGATCAATACAAAACTTTTCAGTCAAGGGGCTATATTATACCCATTTGGTCGGTACATGTTTCGAAGCCTTCCATGGCCCCTTCATCAGCCATACACATAAACATATTGTCAGTACAATCTTGGAATAACATTGAAAAGGTTAAAACTAACATGAGAAAGCTTGATGAAAATGAGACATAAAAAACCATGAGGACAGTTGTGGTACAAATACATTGAGTAAAACTTATCCTAAGAAATCCTAACGAATATTACAAACAAATGGAAAAACACATTAAAAATAGTATATGTTAAAATGCAAACTTAAAATGCAATTTATATGACTCTTGTAATAATCTTAGAGTTTTGATAAAATAATAGCAGGAATCCGTGTCCGAAAATCTAGGGAATTCGACCCATAGAAAGAGTTAAAAATGTGTTAGAAACTGATAGTCATATAAAGACTTTGTTGACTTCATACGAAGGTAGAAAGAACAATACATCGCCATGCATGAAAGTCAAAACGGCCAAGCTTGATGAAAGCCTCTTGAAATGGAGACGAAAGGAAAGTTGAGCATCTTGTATTTAGGAAATCCATAATTTCTTCTAGTAAAACTAAATGGGAAATAAATCTAGTATTAAGAAAAAATAAAAGCAATTAAATAAACGGCAAATGAAATTGGGACAAATGAAAAACATAGAACAGAAAAGAGCTGTTTAACAGAAAAAGTAACGAACTTACGTCATAGCAGAGGGAACCTGACTTCGCCGCAGGAAAACGTAGAGAAACTGGCCAGCTTAAACGAGTGAAAATGAACAGCTGAGCACGTAAAACAAAGCAGAGTGTTGGACGGGGGAGGGGAGGAGTGCTGCCGTGGAGGTGGGGAAATAAGGGACTGAAGAAAGGGAGATGAGGGAGGGAAGCCAGCTGCGTAAAGAGAGACTTAGGGCGGTTTATTATAACCTTTGTTTGCTGTTATGGTAAAATCTGACAAGGTGTCAAATAAAACATTAGGGTCAAAACATATTTCATTTAAGTTGGGGGGTTTGAAATTTTTTTGTGCGTAGTTAATTTCAATGGACTCTAGGATATTCATTAGAGAGCCCTTATTAACATGATGCAGAATTTCGAGGTCATTGTCAATGTTGGTAAATTTATGGTTCATCTCATTCATGTGAGAAGCCATGGCTGAAAATCTCCTGTATTTGGTAGCGTAGACATGCTCAGAAAATCTGGTAGTGAAACTTCTTCCCGTTTGACCTATGTAGTTGGTTTTGCAGTCATTACAACTTAATTTATAAATACCAGAAGCACTTTATTTATCTTTGCCGTTCAAAGTCTGTGAATTGAAAAACAAGTTACTATTAGTATGACAGGTTTTATAGGCTATTTTCATATTGCATTTTTTGAAGATGTTAGTGATACTGTAAACGGAATTGTTAGGATAGGTGAAAACTGTAAACAAAGGTTTTTCGGGTTTGTCTGGAATTAGGTGGGTGGCTGGTTTATTTTTAATTTTCCTGATGATGTCGTTTACATAATTCCGATTGAAACCATTAATTTCGGCTATTTGATAAATAATTTTAATTTCTGTATTACGGTCCTGTTTAGAAAGGGGTAACTTGAGGGCCCTGTTAACAAAACTAAAAAAGGTTGCTTTTTTATGGGAACCTGGGTGGGTAGAATCGTGCCTGATGGTGGTGTGCGTTTGCGTAGGCTTTCTGAAAATGTTATAATGAAGCCTGTTGTTTACTTTGGCAACAGAGGTGTCTAGAAAATTAATCTTATTGCCGATAGCTGACTCCAAAGTGAATTTAATGTTGGGGTCTATATTATTCAAATCATTGAAAATTCGGTCTATACCCAAGTGAAAAAGTTATTGCTTAAGGTGAGATCAAGGATTGTCATAAACTCTTCAATTTCAACCTTTGACAATTTGTCATTTTCAATTAAATTATTCCTAATGATGTTTGAAACAGACTGTACTAGGATGCTGGTGTACATATTTATTATATCCACACTGCAGAGAGAGTGCTCATTATTTAGGTATAAACTTGAAGTCTTGGTGCAAAAATCTAAAGTATTGGTAAAAAATTTGTTGGCTTTGAAAGTGTAATGATTTTTTAAGAATTTTTGAATAAATTGCGTAGTTTTGTAAAGGGGACTGTTCCTGAAGTTTACTATGGGTCTTATGGGAATATTAATTTTGTGAATTTTGGGTAAAGCTCGCAAGGTTGGAAGTCCTGGATTCACGGCAACAAGGCGGCTAGCTTGTTTTTCATCTAACATGAAAACAGTATTTTTGATGATATTTTTTAATTTTCTCTGAATGGCAGCTGTAGGATCTTTTTTAGTTATTTCGAATTTCGAATTTTTGAAAAATCCCAGGGTTTTGTTTACGTAGTCCTATTTATTTTAACAAATTCACAAAGAAATTTTTGATACAATGGTCCGGCTAGCTCAAAACAGTTGCCAGCGTTTCGCCCCAGTGTACCAATGGGCTCTTCAGTTGGTTATGGTACACCTCACCAAGACGCGTGGCTAGTACATACTGTACATAGCTCAATCGGACAATTTTACATCCTGTTTCCTCCGGGAACAGATATTTCCAATATGGATTAGCAAGGTAAGCTAACATTATTTTTGAAAGGAAGTTTTGACTTCCGTAGTACATTGGCGCTGCTCGTGGCAACATTTGTGCCTTGCAGCGGCCTTCACAATATGTACTAGCCACGCGTCTTGGTGAGGTGTACCATAACCAACTGAAGAGCCCATTGGTACACTGGGGCGAAACGCTGGCAACTGTTTTGAGCTAGCCGGACCATTGTATCAAATTTCTTTGTGAATTTGTTAATGTACATAGCTCAATCGGACAATTTTACATCCTGTTTCCTCCGGGAACAGATATTTCCAATATGGATTAGCAAGGTAAGCTAACATTATTTTTGAAAGGAAGTTTTGACTTCCGTAGTACATTGGCGCTGCTCGTGGCAACATTTGTGCCTTGCAGCGGCCTTCACAGTATGTACTAGCCACGCGTCTTGGTGAGGTGTACCATAACCAACTGAAGAGCCCATTGGTACACTGGGGCGAAACGCTGGCAACTGTTTTGAGCTAGCCGGACCATTGTATCAAATTTCTTTGTGAATTTGTTAATGTACATAGCTCAATCGGACAATTTTACATCCTGTTTCCTCCGGGAACAGATATTTCCAATATAGTCCTATTTATCCATTAAAACTATTGTATTGCCTTTGTCGGCTTTAGTAACAATAATGTCATTATCATTGATCTTCTTTTTCAAGCCAGAATGGTTAGGGTCGACAGCGGGGGAGATGTTTTTACCTTTCGCTATGATCTTTTTGATTTGCTTGTTTGCCTCGTGCCTAGCTGCACTTTGTTCATCTATGGGAAGTAGGCGGACTGCTGCTTCGGTTTCAGCTACTAAAGTAGTAAGGGAACTACTGCTGATGTTAGTGTTAGAAGATCAATGATAATGACATTATTGTTAATAAAGCCGACAAAGGCAATACAATAGTTTTAATGGATAAACAGGACTACGTAAACAAAACCCTGGAATTTTTCAAAAATTCTAAATTCGAAATAACTAATAAAGATCCTACAGCTGCCATTCAGAGAAAATTAAAAAATATCATCAAAAATACTGTTTTTCTGTTAGACAAAAAACAAGCTAGCCGCCTTGTTGCCATGAATCCAGGACTTCCAACCTTGCGAGCTTTACCCAAAATTCACAAAATTAATATTCCCATATGACCCATAGTAAACTTCTGGAACAGTCCCCTTTACAAAACTACGCAATTTATTCAAAAATTCTTAAAAAATCATTACACTTTCAAAGCCAACAAATTTTTTACAAATACTTGAGATTTTTGCACCAAGACTTCAAGTTTATACCTAAATAATGAGCACTCTCTCCACAGTGTGGATATAAACACCAGCATCCCAGTACAGTCTGTTTCAAACATCATTAGGAATAATTTAATTGTAAATGACAAATTGTCAAAGGTTGAAATTGAAGAGTTTATGACAATCCTTGATCTCACCTTAAGCAATAACTTTTTCACTTTTAATAATGTCATCTACAAGCAGAAAGAAGGATTAGTCATGGGCTCCCCGCTTTCGGGCATCATCGCCAATATTTACCTAGACCATCTGGAGCACACTAAAATAATTAACTATATTAAGGGAATAGAATTTTGGGGCAGATATGTTGATGATGTTTTCTTTATTGTCAATGACAACATCCAGGGTATTGACCGAATTTTCAATGATTTGATTAATATAGACCCCAACATTAAATTCACTTTGGAGTCAGCTATCGACAATAAGATTAATTTTCTAGACACCTCTGTTGCCAAAGTAAACAACAGGCTTCATTATAAAATTTTCAGAAAGCCTACGGAAACGCACACCACCATCAGGCACGATTCTACCCACCCAGGTTCCCATAAAAATCAACCTTTTTTAGTTTAGTTAACAGGGCCCTCAAGTTACCCCTTTCTAAACAGGACCGTAATACAGAAATTAAAATTATTTATCAAATAGCCGAAATTAGTGGTTTCAATCGGAATTATGTAAACGACATCATCAGGAAAATTAAAAATAAACCAGCCACCCACCTAATTCCAGACAAACCCGAAAAACCTTTGTTTACAGTTTTCACCTATCCTAACAATTCCGTTTACAGTAGGCCTATCACTAACATCTTCAAAAAATGCAATATGAAAATAGCCTATAAAACCTGTCATGAAAATCCACAGCCTGCTTCCGGTCTCCGACCGGGTCAGGAATGGAATGAATGAAGCCCCCATCTAGCGGCGAGGATATGAACTGTGCCGGCTGCCGAGGCCTGACGCACTCCTCTGGGGCAATGATTAAATGAATGACAGATGAAATGATAGTGGAGAGTGCTGCTGGAATGAAATTTTGACAGGGAAAACCGGAGTACCCGGAGAAAAACCTGTCTGCCTCCGTTTTGTCCAGCACAGATCTCACATGGAGTGACCGGGATTTGAACCACAGACCCAGCGGTGAGAGGCCGGTGTGCTGCCGCCTAAGCCACGGAGGCTCTCTATAAAACCTGTCATACTAATAGTCTTTCAAGTCACACACTTTGAACCGCAAAGATAAATACAGTGCTTCTGGTATTTATAAATTAAGTTGTAATGACTGCAAAACCAACTACATAGGTCAAACGGGGAGAAGTTTCACCACCAGATTTTCTGAGCATGACAACACTACCAAATGCAGGAGATTTTCAGCCATGGCTTCTCACATGAGTGAGATGAACCATATATTTACCAACATTGACAATGACCTCGAAATTCTGCATCATGTTAATAAGGGCTCTCTAATGAATATCCTAGAGTCCATTGAAATTAACTCCGCACAGAGAATTTTCAATCCCCCCAACTTAAATGAAATATGTTTTGACCCTAATGTTTTATTTGACACCTTGTCAGATTTTATCATAACAGCAAACAAAGGTTATAATAAACCGCCCTTAGTCTCTCTTTACGCAGCTGGCTTCCCTCCCTCATCTCCCTTTCTTCGCTCCCTTATTTCCCCACCTCCGCCACTCCACGGCAGCGCTCCTCCCCTCCCCCGTCCAACACTCAGCTTTGTTTTACGTGCTCAGCTGTTCACTTTCACTCGTTTAAGTTGGCCAGATTCTCTACTTTTCCTGCGTCGAAGTCACGTTCCCTCTGCTATGACGTAAGTTCGTTATTTTTTCTGTTAAACAGCTCTTTTCCGTCCTATGTTTTTCATTTGTCCCAATTTCATTTGCCGTTTATTTAATTGCTTTTATTTTTTCTTAATACTAGATTTATTTCCCATTTAGGTTTCTCCTAAAGCCTATATGTCTACTAGAAGAAATTTTGGATTTCCTAAATACAAGATGCTCAACTTTCCTTTCGTCTCCATTTCAAGAAGCTTTGATAAAGCTTGGCCGTTTTGACTTTCATGCATGGCGATGTATTGTTCTTTTTACCAACGATCCTTCGTATGAAGTCAACAAAGCCTTTATATGACTATCAGTTTTTACACATTTTTAACTCTTTCTATGGGTCGAATTCCCTAGATTTTCGGACACGGATTCCTGCTATTATTTTATCAAAACTCTAAGATTATTACAAGAGTCATATAAATTGCATTTTAAGTTTGCATTTTAAACATATACTATTTTTAATGTGTTTTTCCATTTGTTTGTAATATTTGTTAGGTTTTCTTAGGATAAGTTTTACTCAATGTATTTGTACCACAACTGTCCTCAAGGTTTTTTATGTCTCATTTTCATCAAGTTTTCTCATGTTAGTTTTAACCTTTTCAATGTTATTCCAAGATTGTACTGACAATATGTTTATGAGTATGGCTGATGAAGGGGCCATGGAAGGCTTCGAAACATGTACCAACCAAATGGGTATAATATAGCCCCTTGACTGAAAAGTTTTGTATTGATCAGGCGGAATTCCTGTCCCTTTATATTTGACTTTTAATCAATACGGAACCATGAGTGATTGTACGAATATTTGAAAGGGTGATCGCTCCTACCCATGTAAGTAGGCTTTTCCATACGTTTGCTAAGCTCACCCCGTGCTGGTTGATTTGTATACGTGTTGTACATAGCGCAGAGTCTAGATTTCATCCTCCTAGCCTCAAGTGATGTCTGATTGATTCATGGCCTCCTTCATAGACTTGTGTTCAGCAACGCACAAGGTTTACATTGCAGTGCCAAACATCTATAAATTCTTTGTACTAGTCGACAATCTAGCATGCACTTTCGTTCACTAGCTACTGCAGACTTGATTTCTATGTGCTGAGCAGTATTGGATCACGACTTCTTACCTCACATCCGGAATATTGGTCGACTATCTAGTTCACTACGGCCTAAATTGTACTATTGGGACACAGCCTTAACAAGAACGATGATCAGCAAGCTTACCCCAACACAAGCAGAAGCACAATGATTACAGATCGGCATTACTTCACTAAAGAAGAGGTAGGGTCAACAATTTCAGCACTCAATAATGGGAAAGCCGCTGGTCCAGACGGAGTGTTCAACGAACATATAAAACAGACATCAGATATCTTACTAGATATATGGACGGACTTATTAAATAAATGAATAGAACTGGAAACAATACCAGAGAGCTGGAAAAGATCGACTATTCAAGTATTGTACAAGGGAAAAAGAGACTTTTCTGACCCCAACTCATATAGGGGCATTTCGTTCGATAACATGTTTAAAGTACTGACAAGACTTATTACTGAACGCCTGACTAAAGAGATCGACCATCTGATCCCAGAGAAGTAATTTGGATTCTGGAGAGCACATTACATGCTGTAAAATACCTCCTGGATGACATAGATGATACCTTACGGTTACCAAGAGGAAAGCTCCATTGTGTTTTCGTCGATTACTCCAAAGCCTTTGACATGATCGACAGAAAACTCCTAGTGTCAAAATTGGAACAGTTCACCGAAGAACACCCGTTGACCTATATACTGTAGTCAAGGACATCTTAACTTACAAGTTCTCGATTGATGACTCCGTATCTACAACATACGACCTAATCCAGACCAATGGGGTACTACAAGGGGACCCCCTCGGCCCAATTTTATTCAATGTAGCTACATTCGACATCATTAAGACAATAAAACAGGCAATGAAGTCAACTTCACTTTATATGTATGCCGACAATATGGTTCTTGTATCGACCAACATTCAGGACATTCAGCTCTCCCTCAACGCGTTAGCACTATGGACAAATGAAAACAGCTTCACAGTAAACGAGAAAAAAAACAACAAATGGCCTTCCGTAAAGGGGGGAAAACCCGCAGAGGAAGACTCCATTGGAAAGAGTAAACACATTCCGGTACTTAGGCATCACACTTCAGACTGCGACGACATCATTTCGGCTACATATAAAGGAAAGAGTGACTACAGCAATAAAAGCTTTTCATGGAATCAAAGGCATCCTTACATACAGCAGTGGCTCTCTTCATAGCAAAGATTATACCAATCTTAACCTATGGTTTGGACCTCATTTGGCTTAAATTGACGATAAAGACCTATTAGCAATAGCAAATGTGAAACTCGCTACTTAAAAGCAGCCTTAGGCCTATCAAGGTTAACGCTCTCAAGCTGGGAAGAGAGACTTTCTTTATAGTGGACGACTACATTACGAACTTCAATCCACCGATGCGACCAGGCAGTTAAAGGAGGAGAGAGAGCATAAGAGACAAGAAATATGGTCGGAGTTCTTCTCTACAGATGCAATGCTAGTCCGAATGTAGATGGGACCCAACCAAAAACTACATCATTTGCTGACCCGCTTGGCGGTGCATTGTTACCACCACTTGATCTGCGGAAAGACTCCCTTTCATGAGCCAGACGATACTTGTGTGTGCAGCCTGTGCCATTCAGTGTGTTAAAGATAGGCGGCAAAAATACGACACGCATGTCATACGATGTTGGCATGTCAAAGAATCCATTTGAATTCAGTAGGCCGTGTTCATGACGGCAAAATTAATCTCGGGAGTTTCCGCCAAGACAAAGTTCCTCATTTCTCTACTAGAAAGCTCGATAGTGTTCAAGGAGCTTAGATATCTAACCTCCTTGACTTTCATAGTGATTCAAGGAACAATGAAATTCGACATGCAAGCTACCCTCTGGGTGTCAAATTACAAAGCTTGCACCCGGCATCTGAGGCCATACTATAAAAATAAAAAATAAAAAAATCACTTTATGCCAACAAAGTCAAATTTCTATCACTGACTATAGTAATAATAATATCGTATGGCCTCGGGTGCCTGGTGCAAGCTTTGTTAATTCACACCCAGAGGGCAGCTTGCAGGTCGAATTTCGTCGTTCCTTTGAACGCTATGAAAGTCAAGGAGGTTAGATATCTAAACTCCTTGACACTACAGGGCTTTCAAGTAGAGAATGGATTTGAACTTTGTGATGGCGGAAAATCCCGAGATTAATTTTGCCATTGAACACGGCCTACTGAATTCAAATGGGTTCTTTAACATGCCAACAACGTATGACATGAGTGTCGTGATTTTTGTCGCCTTTCAAAAATCACTTACCATGGCCAGGGGCGAACCTGCAATCTTGGGGTTGGTAGTCCGACACTATAACCACTCACCCACCGTGGCAAGCACTGACTGTAGTGAAATGTGAACTAAATTAAGTTACAGTGTTTATGATATTATGATGTATTTAATCTAAATGCACTTTCGTGCGCAATTATACTATTAAATTATTTATGTAATATAAAGGGGTGACCACTCTAAATGTTAACCGGAAGCCTCAAACATTGGCAGTATAGCTATTGCGCAATCTGTATACATAGCTTGACATGGCAATGCCAGGTAGAGAATGGCCTGGTTTCTAATTTGCTGATCTTAGAATATCGCAAGGTGACATGTTCTGACATGGATGTCACAACACAGTTCTAAATCTGTCCAGGGAAGCAAGACATTTGTATAATCTGTAATCAATACCGGTACCTCTCCTCACAGACGAACAGGTTTGATGGGACGGGCTCATGAGACTCGCCATTTGTCAGCATATTTTGACACGCGAAGGTCATATAACTTAGTTGTGATTTATGAGTACATGTAACCCAAAGATGCACATTATTTCTTTATTTATACCAGCTGGCGTGTGTCAGCGGTAAAGGGTTGGTCTTGAAACTGAACTTTAGCTCGGCTGCTGGTTCGAATCCGGCCACATTCACATTCAATTTCTATGATTCAATATATACATTACAACAATCATCTTTCCTCATCATACCAAGATACGTAATGCACGTAAGATTGCCAAAAGCTAATAAATATTTCTAAAAATCTTCTTTTATTTATTTTTATACATCTTTCTTTTTTCATTCCAAGTGATCTTTCCTTTCAGTACCTATTTCTAATTAAAACAATGTACTGGGTGCAAATTGCAAAATTACACAGGTCTTGGCCAAACACTGTTTTATCAGTCTAGTCATAACTAGACACACCAGAGGATTTGAATGAGTTTTTAAATGGTATGGATTCTGCCATGAGGAAGGAATTCATGATGAAAATTAATAAATGTAAAAGAAAAATATTGGAATGCAGTGGAAAGAAATCAGAAACCCCTATGGATGCTGAATTGGCAGCTGAAAAGCTGAAGGAAGCTGTTACTTAGGAAGCAAAATAACTAGTGATGGACGAAGCAAAGAGGATATAAAAAGTAGGTTAGCACAGGCAAGGAAAGCATTTCTACAGAAAAGGAATCTGTTGATATCGAATATAGATTTAGGTACTGTATTAGGAAGTCATTTTTGAAAGCCTTTGTCTGGAGCGTGGTACTCTCAGTAAGTGAAACTTGGACTGTTGGAGCAGCAGAAAAGAGGCGAATTGAAGCGTTTGAAATGTGGTGTAACAGGAGAATGATAAGGATCAGATAGGGTTACAAATGAAGAGGTATTAAGACGAGTGGGAGAGGAGAAATGTTTCTGGCGACTACTAATGAACAAAAGAGCTTGGTAGGGCACATAATAAGACACCCAGGAATAGTAAACTTAATTATAGAAGGAAGGGTCGAGGATAAGAACTGTAGGGGTAGACCAAGGTTAGAACATGTTAAACAGATTGTCTCGGATGTAGGGTGTGGTAGCTATGTAGAGATGAAACGATTGGCTCAGGACAGGGAAGCATGGAGGCCTGCATCAAACCAGTCGAAAGACTGAAGACTCAAAACAACACCACATTACTATGTTAACCCCTGTCACTAGACTTTCGAATGCAAATTTTTGGTGCCCTTAAAAATGCAACCCTGTCAACGACGGGTATGATGATCTAGTCTATTCTAAATGAACTGGAATAGCCTATTAAAATATTTGTCTCCTCATTGGCCAAGAAACTATGATAAATGTCAAAACCCATTGGTGTCTGGTTACAAATTATTGCAATGTTGATTTACATTAACACATCTTAACATGGGTTTTGACATTTATCATAGTTGATTGACTAGGCCCAAGTCGAATATTTCAAGAACAACGAGGATACAAATATTTTAATATTCCAGTTTATTTTGAATACATATCCTCATTTTAAATTTTGTTTTAAATATGCCCTTAGTTAATAGAAGATACTGTAAGTACAGTATAATATAAAGCAACCATGCAATAATTTGCAACTAGACATCAAGTAAGTCTTTATTATTACTGCAAACTATGTCAGTTTGAGTACGGACACCAACTCGTACCCACCTATGATTAAGGCTGCTGCAATGGCTGCCGAAACGTCGGGAAACACTCGCCGATACACGACGCGGCTCCATCCTGTAAGCCTAGATGATCAAGTAAGACAACAATTTTCAAGAGCAATGGGAAATTTACATTTTTTATGTTTATGTTGTATGTGTACCGGTACTATTTTAATTTATGGTCACATCATATGTCTTTAGATGATGGTATTTATTCTGATAATTTCTTTAAAAAATACAGTACCAAGTATTCAAAGCTCAAAAACAAGTAGCCAGCATTTCGTCACAGTTATTTATTTATTTATTTTATGTCTTCGGTAGTAGCCTCCGTGGCTTAGGCGGCAGCACGCCGGCCTCTCACCGCTGGGTCCGTGGTTCAAATCCCGGTCACTCCATGTGAGATCTGTGCTGGACAAAACGGAGGCAGACGGGTTTCTCTCCGGGTACTCCGGTTTTCCCTGTCAACATTTCATTCCAGCAACACTCTCCACTATCATTTCATTTCATCTGTCATTCATTAAATCATTGCCCCAGAGGAGTGCGACAGGCTTCGGCAGCCGGCACAGTTCATATCCTCGCTGCTGGATGGGGGTTTCATTCATTCCATTCCTGACCCGGTCGGAGACTGGAAGCAGGCTGTGGATTTTCATTTTCATGTCTTCGGTAGTGGCGAAGTTAGGGCTCATGGCCCTCTCACACTTAACCACGAAATATGGTACCAGTACATAGCTTATGACAATTTCGAAAATACAAAAAAAAATATTATGATGATAAATAAGGAGTAAATTAATTATGCTAATACTAATATTAGTAATGAGGAAAGCAATGGCAAACTACCTCACTCCTCTTCTTGCCTAGAACGCCTCAAAAGAGCGCTGCCTTGGGTTTTTGTGGGTATCTACTCGCATAACGTAGCGGCGGTACTTTCTGAGGATCCAACCAGCCTTCGGGCTGACTACCTAACAGACAATATTAGTAAAAAAGGCACATGAATAATGATAGTAATAATTATAACAATACAAATAATAATAATAAACACAATGTCACAGACCTTTCTATAATATCCTAGATATAATCCTAGCTCAGTCATACGTCCTATCATCCATCACCATTCACACGGGGCAATCAGCAGTATTCAACAGGTAATCTCGGCATGCAGCCTTAAATTTATTTATTGTTGTGGAATTTCTGATATCGGGAGGAGTTGAATTCCATAGTCGAGACCCAGCTACAGCAAAAGAGTGGTTAAACATGGATGAGTGGTTGATGGGGATGGCGAGGGAAGATCCAGATCGAGTGCTTCGATTATGATATGAGGACAAGTAACTAAATTTTGATGACATATACGTGGGGGTGTTTTCATGCAGAAATCGATAGATGGATGTCAACAAGTGAAATTTACGGCGTTCATCAGGTTTAAGCCATGAAAGAGCACGGTAGCTTGGGGTTATTTGGGCATCATATCTGAGATTGAAAGCGAACCGAAGACAAGAGTTCAATGCTTGTTGGAGTTTCATTGTTTGTCCATGAGTCGCGTCAACGAGAACGATGTCACAGTAGTCTAGAATTGGTAGTATTAGTGTCTGGATGAGTTTAATCTTAATGTCTAGTGGTAAAATATTCTTATGGCGCAAAAATATATTAGAATACTGTATGTAGCCTATTAGCTCAAATGGACAAATCAACATCATGTTTTCCTTCGGGAACATTCGATTTCAATATAGATACCTAGGTAAGGTTATACTGTTTTATGAAAGAGAGCTTGACTCTCGTAGTACATTGACATTGCTCGTGGCATCAATACTACAAGTATTTTGTGCCTTGCAGTGGCCTTCTCAGTATGTGCTAGCCACACGTCTTGGTGAGGTGTAACTTACCATACCAACTGACGAGCCCAACTGTACAATGCTGGGGCGAAATGCTGGCAACTTGTTTTTGAGCTAGCCGGACCATTTTATCAAATTTTTGTTACAAGTTTTTAACATGGCGATGACATATCCAAGTTATTAGCACAGCAATAACATCATCTTCGCTCCAGCAAGCCGGGTGCGGTAATAAATGAGCCGTCTCCAATTTGTCCTGTCCATCCATAGCTGTTGTTCCTGTATTTGATGCCAGTTCTTATCTCTAGCTTCATACAGAAAATAAACCTACTTATGCTCGCTAAAAAGGTAGGCTGACTGAAATGTTCAATATATTAGACAAAATACTAAACTTCTGTATTGTGCTTTTAGTACACAAGTTAAAATTCACTGTTCACGTGGGGGCGTGATGGTGCAGTGGTCAAGCTGCTTGCCTCTCACCAAAGTGGACTGGAATCGATACCTGTTTAATACATTTTGAAGTGAAATATCATATCCTGTGGTTGGTTTTCCACATAAAAATGGAGGTCCCGTGACTCATGATCGCGAGATTGATGGTCACCTAAAATTGCTAGCTTCCTTACTTTTCACTGTTCATGTAAATAGAGATATGACACAGTGCCACTTGCAATACTAATAAGATTTTTTTAATCAGCCAAGGTGGCCGAAAGTGTTGTGCGCGAACATGTGCCTCGCTGGCATTGGGAGAGCCTGGGTTTGAATCCTACCTTGGTCATTCTGAAAATAGTTTTCGTGGTTTTCCGCATACCAAAATGCTGGCAGACATCCTCAGTCAAGTCCTATATAAAGGGAAAGGAGATCATGGAGACCCGAACAACTATAGAAGACATAGCTATGAAAGTACTAACGAAGATTGTGACAAGAAGAATTTACAAATTGGCAGAGCCTCACATCCCTGAACTATTACTAATGCTCAGTTTGGTGGAGATTGTACTGTAGGTATTTAGGGATAATTTTGGGAGGAGGTAATTACTTTCATTGGAGAAATCACATGGGGGTGATAGTTAAGAAGGCATACAAAAGACTGCACATGATTATGCAGTTGTTTAATGGTCCTGGTAAGGAAATTGGGAGAGGGCTTCTCTGTCACTAGCAAGACTTCAGCTGGAATATGCTGCAGGTGTGGGGTCCATATCAATCACACTTAATAAATGAGTTCAAAGGTGTGCAAAGGAAGGCTGCCAGGTATGTACTGGGGGCTATAGGTGGACAAGTAGTATGAGTGAAATGATTCAGGGGAAAGTTTGGCTGATGGACGTTGTAGAGGAGTAGTTGTGAGAGATGGAATGAAGGAAGAGGTAAAGGGAATAAGTGACAGGATCATGAAGATCAGAGTAACTGTAAAGGGAAGAAAGCCCAGGTATATGACCCTCAAGTTAGATGTACAGCTCAAGATAAGGAAGACTTTGAGGAGGAGCTACAACAGCAGTTGAATGGTCAGAGCATCATTGTCATGGGAGACTTGAATGCACATGTAGGAAGTGAAAGGCAAGGATAAGAAAATGTAATGGGAGCAGAAGGATGGGGCAGCAGGAATGAAGAAGGAAGAAAGTTGCTGGAGTTTTGCAAGAGAAACGGTTTAGTGGTAGGCAACTCCTGGTTCCGGAAGAAAGAAAGCCACAAGATAACGTGGTACAGCAGTTATTTAACAAAGAAATCTTTGGTAGATTACATGCTGTATGACTGGGAAATGAAGAGAAGTGTCAGAGATATAAAGGTAATACCATCAGAGGCCTTAGATAGCGACCACAGAATACTAGTAATGACCTGAGAGTTGTTAAGGATAGCAAGAGGATAGAGTACCAAGAAAGGAGAATCAAAGTATGGAAACTGAAGGAAAAGGAAGTCAAGGAAGAATTCCAGAAGAAATTAAGGGAAAGGATGCCAACAGACAATCCTAAAACAGGGGAAGAGGAATGGAAGCAATTCAAAAATACAATGGTGGAAGCTGCAGTGGCAGTATGTGGAAGAACAAGCTTGAAAGCAGTGTAAGGAGACACCATGGTGGAATGAGAGAGTAAAAGAAGCTGTGGGAAGGAAGAACAAGGCTTTCAGAGTGTGGTTCCAGGAAATAACTGATCTAGCAAGGGAAGATTATAAGATAAAGAAGAAAGAAGCAAACAAGATTGTCGCAGAGGAGAGGAGGAAGTGGATGGTAAAGTGGACAGAGATGATGGAGGAAGACAGTAGAGGAAATACGAAAGTACTTTATGGGATGGTCAAAAGTAAGAGAAGAGGTCTGCGAGAGGATGTGGTAATGTTGGACAAAAACGGAAATGAGGTACACAACAAAGAGATACTCAAGACAGTGTGGAAAGAGTACTTTGAGGATTTGCTGAATCCAAATGGTCATAGGGAGGAAGACAACGTATTGGAAGATGGAGAAGACAACACAGGAATGGAAAAGGACCTGACATGGAGAGAACTGGAAATGGCTATAGACAAGATGAAAGGAGGAAGGGCACCAGGCATGGACGAAGTGAGTGTTGGAATGGTGAAGGCAGCAGGGGAGGTTGGGAAACAGTGGCTGTACCATGTGATGAGGGTGGTATGGAAGGAGAAAAAGACGTTAGAAGATTGGAAGAAAAAATTAATTGTCCCAATATTTAAGAAAGGAAGCAGAAAGGAGTGCAGAAATTACAGGGGAGTCACACTCATACCACACTGTGCCAAGATATACGAAAAGATATTAGAAAGTAGAATACGAGCCAAAGTGGAGAGAGAAATGAGAGAGGAGCAGTATGGATTCAGACCTGGGAGATTAACAGTGGATCTCATATTTTCAGTGAGACAGCTCCAGGAACACCACTACGAATTTGGAGAGGATCTGTTGATGGCCTTCCTGGACATCGAAAAGGCCTATGATAGTGTGTGTATGGAGACGGTTTGGGAAGCAGTGGAAAAAGGGACTGTAGGCAGGGTGAAGGAGATGTATTGTGGAAGTGTAAGTTGTATGAAAGTTGGAGGGGAAAGAACAGACTGGTTCAGACAAATGAGTGGCCTGAAACAGGGTAGTCACTGTCACCCCTTCTCTTTATTGTGGTTATGGACGAGGTAATGACACTGATAGCAGGAAAGATAGAAGAAGATAAGATGAAAGCAATGGTGTTTGCAGATGATCTCATGGTCTGGGGAAACAAGGAGGAGGAAATTCAGGAGCAACTGAAGGCTTGGGAAGAAACAGTGGGAGAGTACGGATGGAAGTTCAACATCTATAAATGTGAGATCCTCTTAACGACCAGAAAAAAGGACAGACCAATGAGTGGGATAATGCTTGGAGGTGGACAGCTGAAGAAGGTGGAAAGTCGCAAGTTCTTGGGAAGTATAGTGGAGGAAAATGGGAGAAATGACAAAGAGATTACGGAACGTGACGGACAGGCAGAAGCATTAGGAGCTTAGTGTGGAATAAAGATGTCCCACAAAAAAAGCAAAGAAGTGTTATACAGAAGCTACTATATCCCTATACTGACCTATGCATCAGAAAGGTGGATAAAGCCACGTACCCACTAGGGGACAAATGTCCCTCAGCAAGACGCGCAACATAGAGTCGCGCAACGTTGCGCACTGTTCCCTGACGTTGCATGCAACATGGTGCGACATTTGTCTATGACGCGGGACATGTTGCCTGCGCCCACTCGGCGAGCGAGCGCACAGGGTCGCGCAACATTCCGGCGTCAGTTCTTGGTGAGTGTAGACGGAAAGATAAGTGCCGCTCGACATGTCAGCAGTGTGAGGAAACAAGACAGTACTGAAACTTATTGAACTGTACCAAAACCATGAATTGTTATTAGACACTTCACACCGAGATTTAATAAGAAGATTAAGAAACAATACGCGTGGGAGGATATAGCCAAATGTACTGAAATTGTCAAGAAAAAGAATTAGAGGCCAAAGTTCACGCACCCCTCTCACAGTTTATACGTGGAAAAAGGAAAACAAATACCTGTACGAAAATCACTGGTAGTGGTCGGGATGGTGAGAAATCTGGTTTATGGTTTGCCTATGATTCCATGAAGTTTTTACTGAGACGAGCGACTACTTCAGGCAGCATAGACACATTGGAGACACAAGTCACATTTAAGTTTACGTTTTTTTTTTTAGCGTATGGCTTTTTGTGCCGGGAGTGTCCGAGGACATGTTCGGCTCGCCAGTTTTGTAGCTGCTTCGAGACGGACACCCAATGGGTGAGCTACAAGTACCGTTGGGGAGGAAAGTTGGAATAGAAGGTCGAGGAGTTGGAAGGTAGTGGCTGTAGCCTATAGTTAAGGACCAACCCCGGCATTTGACTGGAAGTAAGATGGGAAACAACAGAAGACCATCTTCAAGGTTGCCGGCGGGGGGATTCGAATCTCCTCGCCTCCTGGATGTGAGCGACTGCCAGCAGTCATGCCGTAACGACCACGGCTAACTCACCCGGTGATATTTTTATTATAGTGCCTACATATGGGCAAATGTGTATATCTGCCATTGAACACCTCCTTGTGCACTTATGAAATACTCCGCGAACTGGTCTCTTTTTGCCATAACAAAAAAGGAAGATTGTAGTTTTACGTGACCGTGAATCTTGTGATTATGAGCCACGGGACCTCTTATTTACGTGGAATCCGAACCACAGGACATGGCATTTCACCTCGAAAATCTCACATGCATTTTGCCATAACAGTTTGAGTGGGTGGTCTTCCTAACGCTTCCAAATTCAACATACAGTAATACCAGGTCCAATTTCTCAGCGGATACCGAGATATGGCTTCATCATGTGTTCGGTCAGTGCAAACGCGCCTTCTCCCACCAGTACAAGGGGCATGTTCGGTCCATTGTTGGCCAATTGAGCCGGTTTTTAGCCATAGCTTTATAGAATGAAGTCTTGAAACACTCCACTATCAAATGAATTTCCTTTGGCACCACAAATAGCATATATAAAATTATTTTCAGCATCTTCAATAGCCAAGAGAACGATGCTAAATTGCTCCTCATAGCTGTAAAAATCACTGCCGGAATTCGGAGGTGCCTGAATCAAAACGTGCTTCCCGTATACATCTCCTATACAATGCGGGAAGTTACATAAATATAATATTTCGTAATTATTTACGTAATTATTTCGTATTATTTCGGATACAATGCCAGGACAACAATGATGAATTCCCTGATTCACCCAACACAGGGCGTACTTACGAAACCGTCCCATGTCAATGCAATCATGCATCCGGAAAGACACCTACAACGTCCAAACATTCTAAGAAGAGAAGGACACCACATGAAGAGAGACTGGAAGAGACCTTCGAAGTAATGCTGAAAGTAACCCAGGACAAATTTGCGGCCTATGGCAATATGTGGTTTTAGAGTTACGCGAGATGCAAGATGAACACTCTGTACTCGTGGCAAAATATTATATCAAAAATATATATTGATATGCGCATGAGGAAATACCGCCGAGGCTACAGTACGGCATCATCAAGTATGACAGATAGTACGGAGTATGGAGAGTATGAATCTCCAGTTGACAGGCCCAACAGCATTCCGTAATATCGTGCCTTGCTTGGCTGTAGAACGCCCGGTCATTTGTAATAAAGTTTGAAAATCAGTTGTTGTCATTCTATTAAAGTTACAAATGATCCGTCAGATATTCGAAGATCACTTAACATTTACTCTGCTTTGTCTTTGTAGTAAGTACTAAGTAGTTCTGCACCCACCACCTTCTCTTACATTTTGATTCACTTAGAATAATGTACGCAGCGCTATCATGACAACCTCCTCGCTCGGGCGACATCTCGGCAACAACTGGCTAGTGTGTACAAGCGACATGACCCGCGGCATTGTTCCAAGATGTTCCGTGCAACATGGCCCGGAACATGTCCCGCGACATGTTCCGCAACATGTCCCCTAGTGGGTACGTGGCTTAATGAAGGAAAGAGACATAAGCAGAATACTGGCAAGTGAAATTAAGTTTCTGCGAAGTAGGATCGGAGTAACAAGAAGAGACAGGGTGAGGAATGAAAAGGTCAGGGACATATTGAAAGAGGAGCCCTCGCAAGGTAGAATTGAGACATCAAGACTGAGGTGGTATGGACATTTAAAGAGAATGGAAGAGAAGAAGATTCCCAAGAGGATACATGAGATGCAGATGCAGAAGAAACGACCAAGAGATAGATGGCTGAAGGGAGTGGAGGAATGCGTCAAGAAGAGAGGCGAGGATTGGACCAGAGTGACATCGGAGAGGTGGTGGGAAGAAAGGACTAAGTGGCGAGGCTTATGTTCCAAACAGACCCAGCCTGGGGCTGGAAACTGTACAAGATGATGATGATGATGATGATGAGTTAGTTTATGTGAGTTGAAAGGAAGGGATGGGATTTATATATTCTCTTTTTAAGATGTTTGTTAATACTGTATTTATTTCTGCAGAAAGGTCATGATTCTCGTTATCTTTAGGGTACTACACTGACCGGCAAAAAAAGTGGAACACTTTAATTTTTTATGTAATTTCTTAATTTATTCCACTAAAATGTATCGGTTTTCCAATATTTGCATTATTCATGTAAATTTAGATGGTTGGCAACAGAAAATACCGAATCATGTTTTACAAGACGCTTTAACTCACAAATTTCGTTACATTTTGCAAATCTTACAATTTTCTATTTTTTAGTAATGATCTTTTGGACTGGTGTTTATCAAACGTATTGCCAAACAAAACAGTATTAATGTTTGAACTGCACTGCAAGAGAACACTGGTCACTAAAAACGGGTGTTTCCACCTATAGCGTCTATGACAGCTTTTAAACGCTCAGGCATACTGTTCACAACTCGTCGAATGGCATCTGCCGGGATGCGATCCCATTCCTCCAGCAGCGATGTCCTCAGTTGTGCCAAGGTGGTGTGGTCATGCTGTCTGACGTTCCTTCCAAGCGTATCCCATACATGTTCGATGGGGTTCAAGTCAGGACTACGAGCTGGCCAGTCCAGGGTTTGAATCTCCACTTCCTGCAGATATTGTACAACACTGCGAGCAGTATGAGGGCGGGCATTATCCTGCATCAGCATGAAATTCTGACCAATGAAAGGTGCAAAGGGCACATCACATGGTTCATCAGGATCTCTTCGATATACCTTTGGGAATTGAGCGTCCCGTGATCGATGCACACCAACCAGTGCGGGCCATAACGTTGATGCCACCCCACACCATAACCGAGCCACCTCCGAATGGAGTCCTGGAGGAGAAAGCAACAGGGCTGTGCCTCTCCCCGCGCCTTCTCCACACTCTTTCTCTTCCATCAGGAGATCTAAGGTTAAAGCAACTCTCGTCAGTGAAGAGAACAGAGGCCCACTGCTCGTGGGTCCATCCCAGATGCTGCCTTGCGAAGCGAAGACGCGCCTCTCTGTGATGCCGTTCGAGTGCGGGTCCACGTGCAGGTCTCCTGGACGAAAGATGAGCTTCTTCAAACCTTCTTCTTACTGTTCGCTCACTCACTCTCACATTTCTGACATTTTCCAGTTGATTTCGTGCCTGAACTGCTGTGGTATGCCGATCACGCAGAACTTGGAGGGTGAGAAATCTGTCATCCCTGGCACTTGTGCTTCTTCTACGGCCTGACCCTCGTCTCCTGTCGTATGTTCGGAGCTCTCTGTAACGTTGCACTGCACGATGTATGCTACGGAGAGATGATCCAATGACCTCAGCAACATAACGGAAGCTGCGGCCATCCTCCACCAATGCAACTGCCTGTGCAGCTTCGTCACGGCTAAGAGGCATGTTTTAGTGTGAACTACAAATGGATAACTTGCTAAAATGTGTGACAATGGTTCACACGTGTTCAACAATTGCCAGTTATCCCTAGAATACAATAAGCGAGCGGCAACACTCATAAACCTTAAACACTTCCAGTCCGCTTCCCGCCATAAAACCATTAAGATAGGCTCATCGAGGATTCGGGGTAATTGGTGGTAATAAACCACCCTAAGAAATGTCATATTATCAATTTCTATTCACGGATGTTTCAGATGTTTGTTCTAATGCATGAAAAGCTTTTAAAATGTGATTAAATCTTTTTCAAGGCTAGATTTATACTGTTTATATTACTTTTTTTAACTGTTCCACTTTTTTTGCTGGTCAGTGTATATATTTTAAATGCTAATTTTATTATTGTGCCACCAGGGGTTATGTTATAAATTCTTCCTACATCTGCATACTTGGGTCATTTTCGTTTCTACAGAAATTTAAATGTTTTTCACTATCTTTGTGTATATATTTTAAAGGGCAGATGATCTCGTTCCGCCCCTTAAAAAAAAACAATAACTAACTATATATAAGACTAGCAGGTACCCGCGGCTTTCCTCGCATCATAGTTGTGTCATATTGTTTTTCAATGAAATGCAGGTTTAACCCCGTTAACACCCCTTTAGAACCTGAATATCCAAAAATCTTTCCTTAGTAGACGTTTTCGACATGCAACGAACATATCCCCAAAATTTCATGTTTCTAACTTCGATAATTTTGGCTGGGCGATGATGAGTGAATTAGTCAGTCAGGACATTTTCTTTTATTTATTTTTAAGAATTTCACCCCTCCCCATATACCCCTTAAATGGGATTTATGAAAGAAAAAAAAACACGGTCGAAAGCAGGGCCGGATTTACCGTAAGGCAAAATAGGCACGTGCCTAGGGGCGCCGCAGTCCAAGGGGCGCCTTTGGTTAGGCAACCGGGAATGATCTTTACTGAAGGCGCCCTGAAGGGCACCGCCGTCAGGCGGCCTCTTTGCTATGGCTTTAAATGTGCTAAAATAAATATTGAGAAATGAGCAGAGACATTTAGAAATAATATCGTGTCTTTGTCGCATGCCCTTCCGCTTCGCTCTTCGTTATGCCGCTTTACGCCCTTTCGTCCCGACAAGTGTGAGAGGGGCGGGGAGGCGGACGAGCGGAGCTGTGCTGCGCGCACTGTTGTTGCGGTAGCTGGGTTTGCTTGCATTGTAGTAGCATCGAAGTGCTCCGCGCCCCACCCCTCTTGCCTGTCCTGTGTGCGAGTTCGAGCTTGCGCTGTGTTGTGATGTGATCTGCAAGTAAATGTTTTAAACTATGGGTAGCAAAAAGTTGTCTGGTTACCAAAACCGTGCCCGCAAAGCTGAAGAGGATAAGAAAGCCAAGGTGACACTATCAAAATGTCGGAAAATAAATGAGATGTTTAGTGGGCGTGTGAATCCTACGCCTCCAACGACAAATTCGGATAACAATAACAATTCTTGCTCTGCGGTTCACGACATTGACTGCGATGGAGTTCAGCAACTTGAGGTAAGCTACCGTACACGAATTACTTTACGCAAAGTAGGCCTTTCCCAATAGGCGATTCCTTGATACACTGTTGCACAAAGTGACATACGTAAAAACTCAGACTGGCCTCGAAACCGTACCGTGCCTGCAGAGTATATTAAAAGTTGTTCTTTTTAAATTTACTATGTTTGAAGTGCTCTAATTAATACGGGATTTTCCATTTCAGCTCCAACAAGCCAAAATTGATGAAAAAGAGAATGACAATTCTAGGCCTACATTTAATTCAAATGACACCTTAGGGGGAGAAAGCAACAAAAATTTAAATTTGCCTCAGTGGACAAACAAAATGTTACGGCCAATGGTGAACCAAAAGAAAGGTTTATAGGTTTTATGGAGAGCGTCGGGCAAAAGTCTGAGCAGCTTTTTGAGGCAGTAAAGGCTAAGTTGGAAGATCTGGATTTGAAAGTGGAGGATATTCGAGGCCAATCTTACGATAACGCGAGTAATATGTCCGGCGAATATTCCCGGTTGCAAGCTCGAATAGAGGCCTTGAATCCCTTAGCTCTCTATGCACCATGCTCACCCCATTTACTAAATTTGGTTGGACCTCATGCCGCTGAATCTTGTTCAGAATCTGTAATGTATTTTTAACTGTACAACGTTTTTACTGCTTCGACCTACCGATGGAAAATTTTAAAGAACTTTATTGCGTGCGTACTAGAAAAGCCCGTCAGTGACTCGGTGGTCGGCACTATATGACGCTTGTCAAGTTCTGAGGGAAAGCTGGTGTGGCGTCGTGGCAGCTCTTGAGAGTATTCACGAAGACGGAAATCAAAAGGCAAACACTCGAAGTGAAGCCAAAGGCATCTTAAGCAATATCCTACAATTATAAACTGCTTTCCTAGTTGTTTTTTTTGAGTACCATTCTAAAAAGATTTAATACTGTCAGCCAGAAGCTCCAAAAAGTTAGCACTAATTTGAGAACTGTGGTAGAATGTTACGCTTCGTTAGTGGAATTTGTGCAAAGTTTAAGAGATAATTTCGATGTCTATGAGAAAGAAGCCAAAGCATTAAGCGGTATTGCTCAGTATTCCTACGACCTAAAGAGAAGACCGGAACGAAAGACTAGGAATGATGAGGCAAAGCCAAGAGAATATGTACCGTCAGAGGGCTCAGAAAATGTTCACGTCAATGTATTTTATGTAATTCTGGGTGTACTAATTGCTGAGCTTAAGAGGCGAAGTGAGGCTTACAAAGTACTCCATAAGAGATTTTATTTTCTAGAAAACCTGTTAGACAAATGATAAAATAATTCGCTGACGATCTCTCAGAAAAGTATGCGGATGACTTAGAAAGTGCACTGGCTGACGAGTGCTTGCATTTAAAGGAACATTTAAAAATTGCAGATTTTAAAGGTAAGTCAGCTTCTGAGCTCAGCACTTTCCTTCATGGAAAAGATTTACACGAAATGTACCCGAACGTAAACATTGCTTTACGGATACTTCTCACCATTCCAGTGACAAATTGTTCTGGAGAAAGATCATTTTCGGTACTGAATCGCGTCAAGAACTAATTGCGGTCAGTCACTAAAAAAGAAAGGTTAAACTATATTGCACTCCTAGCGATTGAAAAAGATATGACGATAAACTTGAACTGCGGTGCCATAATTAATGAATTTGCAGAAAAGAAGGCAAGAAGGAAACTTTTGAAGAAGTTCTCGTTGTGCTTGAGGCAGGCCCCGTTATGTCTTCATTCGTGTTTTTAATCTGCACTTAAATTTCTCTAAAAGATATTGCAGGAAGATATGCAGTTGGCCTTATTTGTATTTTAGAGGCACTTTGTTCAATTTAAAATGTCGTTTGTACCACTGCTCTTCATGCATTTTAAAATTAGTGTGTGTTCTACTATTTTTAAATTATATTTCGTGCTACCGCAGTTCATTCGTTACAGCAGTAAATTATGTTTTTATTTTTGAAGCTACTCTTCATTTTTGTTGTATGAATTAAGGCTAGACATTATTTTTGGAAAGGGTATTCATAAAGTGTTTTGGTTGCATAAAAGTTAAACTGTTTCATGTAGTTTTACTCCAAGTTCTTGACGCGATTCAGTACCGAAAATGATCTTTCTCCAGAAAGTGAGAAGGGGCGCTCAATGGAGAGGTGCCTATAGCGTAACTTTGGGTAAATCCGGCCCTGGTCGAAAGACTATTTACTTATTTTTTAAGCTGATTTCTTCCGCTGATTTTCAAATTTCTCGCTAATGTCTTTTAAGAGATACATACTCCGTTAAGAACCCTTCAACCCCCAATTTTCACCCCTTTCACCTCATAATATACACCATATCGATAAACCCTTAGACATATGTCTGCTTATTTTTATTATTGATTAATTTATATGCCGAAAATCACATCCCCAAATGAAACAACTCGTGAGATATTGTCAATCAATGAAATGTAAGTTTAACCCCCTAACATCCCTTCAGAACATGAATATCCAAAAATCCATCTTTAGCAGACGTTTTCGACATACAACGAACTTATCCCCCAAAAATTCAAGTTTCTAACTGCAATAGGTTTGGCTGGGGGATGATGAGTGAATATCAAAAAAAACGTTCCTTAGTGGACTTCTTTCCCCAGAATTTCACCCTTCCCCATGGGCCCCTTAAATTGGATTCATGAAATAAACGGTCGACCACCTATTTACTTATTTTTCAAGCTGATTTTTTCCCCTGAGTTTCATACTTTATGCCTCTATCTTTTAAGAGATACTTGCTCCGTTAGGAATCCTTCAACCCCCACTTTTCACACATACACCTCATAATATACACTACATTGAAAGCCCATCAGACATGTGACTTCTTATTCTTAATGATGAGTTTATTTGCCGAGTATCGCATCCCCCAAGGAAACCAATCGGGAGATATTGTTATTCAATTAAATGTAAGTCTACCCCCTTAACACCCCTTTAGAACCTGAATATCCAAAAATCCTTCCTTAGTGGACGTTTTCGACATACAACGAACATAACTCCAAAATTTCATGTTTCATTAATTTTGGCTGGGCAATGATGAGTAAGTCAGGACATTTTCTTTCATTTATTTTTCAGAATTTCACCCCTCTCATGAACCCCTTAAATAGGATTTATGAAAAGAAAAAAAAACTGTCTAACACCTATTTACTTATTTTTAAGCTGTTCTTCCCCCCTGAGTTTGATGAGTGAGTGAGTTAATCAGTTAGAACACTTTCTTTCCTGTTTTTTCTTCTTTTTTTTCCAGAATTTCACCCCTCTCCAAGGGCCCTTAAATTGGATTTATGAAAACACGGTCGAACACCTATTTACTTATATTTTAAGCTGTTTTATTTCCACGGAATTTCAAACTTCTCGCCTATGTCTTTTAAGAGATACAGGCTCCGTTAAGAATCCTTCAACCCCCAATTTTCACCCCTTTCAACTAATAATACACACCACATCGATAAACCCTTAGACATGTCTGCTTATTTTTAATGATTAGTTAATATGCCGAATATCACATCCCCAAAGAAACAACTCGTGAGATATTGTTATTCAATGAAATGCACGTTTACCCCCTTAACACCTCTTCAGAACCCGAATAAATAAAAATCCTTCCTTAGTTGACGTTTTCGACATACAGCAAACATATTCCCAAAATTTAATGTTTCTAACTTCAATAGTTTTCGCTGGGCGATGATGAGTGAGTGAGTCAGTCAGGTCATTTTCTTTCAATTATTTTTACAAGAATTTTACCCCTCCCCATGGGCCCCTTAAATTGGATTTATGAAGAAACGCTCGAACACCTATTAACTTATTTTTAAGCTGTCTTTTTCCCCTGAGTTTGATGAGTGAGTGAGTTAGTCAGTCAGTTAGGACACTTTCTCTCCTTTTTTTTTTCTTCCAGAATTTCACCCCACCCCATTGGCCCCTTAATTTGAATTTATGAAGAAAAAAAACGGTCGAACAACGATTTACTTATTTTTTAAGCTAATTTTTTTCTGCCGAGTTTCAAACTTCTCGCCTATGTCGTTTAGGAGATACACGCTCCGTTAGGAATCCTTCAACCCCCACTTTTCACCCCTTTCACTTTATAATATACACCACATCGAAAATAAACCTTAGACACATGTCAGCTTATTTTTAATGATTAGTTTGGTTGGTGGTTGGTTCTTAAGTTTAGGGGCTGCGACAACGCGGTCATGTAGCCCCTTGTACTTTGTGTGTGTGTAGAATCTGTCTGATAACTGGTGTTAATTGTGATGACTGTATTAGTGTGTGTTATCTGTTTTTTAATTTAAGTAAGGACTGCAACTTTGAATTTTTCAAATAGTTCTACTTTTGCCGCAAAGCTCTACCGTCAACGACTACTAGGCCAAGTTCAGAACTTAGCTACTAGTCGCCACCGCAGTCGGCTCTTGGCAACGAACGTAGAAACCTAAGAGCGTTATTCACATTGTGAACCTATCAAATTTAGCTTCACACAGGTGTAATTAGGAAGGATTTTTAACATGCCATAAATCTATGACATTGGACCGCCGGCTTTACTTCCCCTCCGAAGGAAGACATACTGAGGGATTTTTAACGCTCTTAAAAAATCCGACTGCTTCGGCCGGGTTTGAACCCGCTATCTTGGGCATAGAAGCTCAGTATGCTACCGAATAAGCCACCGAAGCCGACTAATGATTAGTTTATATGCCGAGTATCACATCCAGAAATGAAACCACTCGTGAGATATTGTTATTCAATAAAATGCAGGTTTTCCGCCAACACAAAGTTCCTAATTTCTCTACTAGAAAGCGGTATAGCGTCAAGAGCTTAGATATCTAACCTCCTTGACATTCATAGCGCTCCAAGGAGCATTAAATTCGACACGCAAGCTGCCCTCTGGGTGTCAACTAACGAAGCTTGCACCCGGCACCCGAGGCCATACGATATTATTATTATTTTTTTTTTTTTTACACGTTACAGGCCTATTAGACCACGCGAAGCAATCATGACTTTTTGTTCTTCCTGTCTTTCCAGTACTCTTTCATTCGTGCACTAAAGGCCCTCTTCCTTTCTTCGGTCCACTTTGGTCTTTGGGCTGTAGGTGCAGCTCTCTCTGACAACACTTCCCACTTGTATACTTTGTGTCTAAATACGCTTTTGTCTATGACGTCTTCTGGGTCGACCTGTGCTTTTACTAGATCAATTTTGACTTGCATCATCCAGGGCGTAGTAATCTTGAGCCGCTGTATGTATCTAAGAATTTTGTTGGTGAGTGGTTTGTGGGAGTCTGCTGATGTGGCCGTAAAATTTTAGTCGCCTCTTTCTGATGTCTGCTGCGAGGTTGGACAATTTCTCTGCGGTGTCTCTGGAGTGAAGCCTGTATCCTTCATCTGTGTGCTTTGGTCCAATTATTTTCCTTATTATTTTTCTTTCCTCTGTGAGGATTTTTTCCAAGTCGCCCTTAGTGTGTAACGTCAACGTCTCACTAGCATAAAGCACCTCAGGTTTAATAACCGTGTTGTAATGACGAAGTTTAGTGAATGTGGACAGACATTTTTTGTTGTAGACACCCTGTGTCTTGTATAAGGCTCTCTTCATTTTCATTAACCTAGTGTTCTGCGCGATTTTCTCTTTTCCCGTCGGTTCAAGCACTTCACCTAGGTATTTAAAGTGGGTGACTCTATTGATCTTGCCATATTTCGTGTTTAAATTCTGCATGTCGAATTTCGTACAGAAAAACTCTGTCTTTTGGAACGAGATCTGTAGTCCTACTTTTTCGGCGCACTCTTGGAGTACTTCTATCTGTCTGATTGATGTGGTTTCGTTATCTGAGAGTAGAGCCAGATCATCCGCGAAGGCTAGACAGCCAACCTCCAGTTCGTCGTTTGGTCGTCCTAGTCGCACTGGCCTCCAGTAACCTAGAAGTCTCAGCTCTTTCTCCCATTCCTTGATAACTTTGTTCAGCACTAGGTTGAAGAGGAGCGGAGAGAGCCTGTCACCTTGGCGAACACCTGTATTGATCTGAAATGGTTCTGAGATTTCCCCCATGAATTTCACTTTTGATGTCGTGTCTGTTTGATCAATTGTAAGGTCTTGCTATCCAAACCTTGCTCGTGTAAGATGTTGAACAATGACTGACGGTCAATGGAGTCATATGCCTTCTTGAAGTCAACGAAGGTACATATAACTGGAGTATTCCTGAGGGCTTTGATTTTCAATATACTTTTTAGGACGAAAACCCGCCTGGTACTCGCCAATCTTGTGTTCCAGCTGGTCCCGAGTCCTTTGGAGTAGGCACGCTGAGAGGATCTTGTACGTAACTTGTAATAGTGAAATGCCCCTGTAATTGTTTACGTCAGAGCGGTCGCCTTTTTTGTGTAATGGGTGGATCAATGCACATTTCCACTCATCTGGTAGCTTTTCTGATGTCCAGATGTCAGTGATAATCTGTGTGAGTTCCCTAAGTGAGTGTGGCCCTAGGTTTTTCAGTAGTTCGGCCACTATGCCGTTTTCACCAGATGTCCTGTTGTTCGTGAGTTTGAGGATGTGCCTGTGAACTTCCTCTTGTGTCGGAGGTAATGAGTCCGCGTTCTTGATTGTAGGTTCTTCCTCTGAGAATCTCTCTATTGGTTCTGGACAGTTGAGAAGTTCAGAGAAGTATTGTGCCATCACCTTGCAATTCTCCTTATTCGTTAGTGCTAATTTTCCATCACATTTTCTGAAGCAAAGGTTTGGTGGTGTGTACCCTCTGATGTGTCCTGCAAACGTTCTGTAGAAGTCCCTTACGTTGTAGTTACGGAAGTTGTCCTCTATGGAGTCCAACTGTTCCTTCAGGTATCTCCTCTTGGATTGTCTGATAATTTTTGCAGTTGTTTTTCGTGTTTCATGGAAAGTCTGTAAATTTTCTGGGGATTTTTTACTGTTATATTTCTGATATGCCAATTTCCTGGTAATGAGTGCATTCTCACAATCAACATCCCACCAAGGATGTTTGGAATTCTTCTTCAAAGGAATGAGAGCTTGTGCTGTTTCTATGATTTTTCGGTGGAAATTTTGCCAGTCATTGGTATGTTCTTTTTCCCAGGCTTCCTTCACTCCAGAGTCTGCGATCTTTTTTTTGTCAAATTTTGGTAGGGGGGTTTTCTTACAGAAAGTTCTCTTTGGGGTGAACTTGACCTTGACGCGTGTTAGGTAATGGTCAGAGTCAATGTTGGCTCCTCTAAGCACCTGTACATCATGAATCTCCTTCTGTACTGGATATGAGATTGCCACATGGTCGATTTGGAACTCACCTAACTGCTGGACTGGAGAACGCCAGGTTTTCTGTTTTCTAGGGTGTTTTCTAAGAGATGTTGACATGAGCTTGAGGTTATTCTGCTGGCAGAGTTCTATGAGTCGTGTGCCATTTTTATTTGTGAATTTATGTGCAGGATTGTTTCCGACTATTTTCCTGTACACCTTTTCTCTACCAATCTGTGCATTGAAGTCGCCCATGAGGAGTTTGACGTCATCCCTGGGGACTTTGGACATCACTGTGTCAAGGGTCGACCAGAATTTGTCTGCGGACTGTGGATCGCTCTTGTTACTTTGGTTAGTAGGGGCGTGGGCGTTGATCAGTGTGTATTTTATGTTGGCGCACCGGAAGCGCATGCTCATCAATCTGTTGTTTACTGGAGTAACTTCTTCTAAGGATTCTACTATGGTCTTGTGGACCATGAAGGCCATCCCCAGAAGTGGAGCGCCTTTGGCAACGCGCCTGTCAGTCTTGCTCTTGAACAAGCGGTAATTGCCGTAGTCCATGGTGTCTTCATCTGTGATACGTGTCTCCTGCAGCGCGAGGATTAGAAGCTTCTATCGAGTTCTGTCACTAGATTGTGCAACTTTCCAGGCTGTATGAGAGTGTTGATGTTTAGAGTGCCTACGTATGTTGGTGTCTTATGTGGAAGTTTGCCAGAGAACTCCGATTTTCTCTGTGGACGTGGTTGCCCGGGTCCCCCAGAGTCCGAACGCCCGGTTGCCGTCAGTTGACGGGTGGATTGGTTACCAACTGGGGTAATACTGTTATTATTTGCACGTGCCATGGTTACTTGTAAGAAATGGGGTCTAGTGGTTATCCACTAGGTTTCTTAGAACCAGGGATTGTTAGTTCCTGGAGCATGTTTACAGCCGCACCACTTGGTGAACAGACGCTGACCATAAGCCGCCCAATCTGGGAACAAACGCTTTTGGATTTAGAGTTCTTTATTGGTGGGGAAACCACCTGGCTCTACCGCTCCATCCATCGTTGGGAATCTTAGATTCCTCTTCCGCCATCAGGACCGTTGACCAATTTTCACCTAGTAACCCTAGGCAGGGGCCCTTACAGGGTGCTACCATCCGGAGCCAGATGGACCCAGGTTTTTTAACGAGGTGTTACTCCTCCCCCTCCTCCTTCCTCATCACTTACGAGATGAGGCCCCGGGCTTGGGACCGGCAGTGGCGGAATTATTATTATTATTATTATTATTATACCCCTTAAGACCCCTTTAGAACCTAAATATCCAATAATTGTCCCTTAGTGTACAGTTTTGACATACAACGAACATACCCCCAAAATGTCATGTTTCTAACTTCAATAATTTGGGCTGGGCGATGAGTGAGTCAGGACATTTTCTTTCATTTTTTTTTTCTTCAGAATTTCACCCCTCCCTATGAACGCCTTAAATTATTTGATTTATGAAAAAAACTGTCAAACACCTATTTACTTATTTTTAAGCAGTTTCTCCCCCCGAGTTTGATGAATGAGTCTGTCAGTCAGTCGGTTAGGACACTTTCTTTCCTGTTTTTTTTCCCCCCATATTTCACCCCTCCCCATGGGCCCCTTAAATTGGATTAAAAAAAGCGGTCAAACACCTATTTACTTATTTTTTAAGCTGATTTTTTCCGTTGAGTTTCAAACTCCTCGCCTATGTCGTTTAAGAGATACAAGCTCCGTTAGGAATCCTTCAACCCCCACTTTTCACCCCTTTCACCTCATAATATACACCACATCGAGTTTATATGCCGAGTATCACTTCCCTCAGTGAAACCAAGAAGGAGATATTGTAATTCAATGAAATGCAGGAGTACCCCCCTTAACACCTCTTTAGAAACTGAATATCCAAAAATTCTTCCTTAGTGGGCGTTTTCGACTTAGAACGAACATATCCCCAAAATGTCATGTTTCTAACTAGTTAATAGTTTTGGCTGGGCTATGATGAGTCAGTCAGGACACTTTGTTTTATATAATTGATGCGTTCAAAAAGTAACGAGCCGGAGGCTGGAATGCGCAAACCGGTGACGACATTGGCTAATCGTGGTGTTTGTAACGAGGTGTGGTTTCGACCAGAGCGTTGAAGGTCACAGCCCGTCGCTAGAGGGCATGCGTGCACGTCACGTGACGATACAAAGCGAGCAGCAGCATGCATCAATCGTCCAACGTTGCCAGTCGCATTGCAAACAGTGACATGGAGGCATCAAACGAAGAGCAAAGAGATGTTGTTTGGTTTCTGACAGCGAAAGGAGTAGGGGGAACGGACATTCATCGCCGAATGTCACAAGAGTACGGCGAACACTGCATGTCCCTTGCAAGGGTCAAGGCGTGGCACAAGCGCTTCAGGGAAGGACGGGTGTCGTTAGCCGAAGATGCCCGGTCTGGGGCACCCCCCTGCATTACCGATGACAACGTCCAGCTGGTTGATTCACTCATTACCCAGGACCGCCGTGGTCGGATTGAGCGTCGTAAGTGTGCACACCACCATAAAGGAATGACTGCACTTGCGCAAATTGTGTGCCCAGGGGGTGCCCCACAGTTTTCAACCACACCAGGAAGCATGTCGAATGGCCCACTGTCTTGGTCATCTGCAGCGCTATGCCAGGGAAGGGAATGGGTTCCTGGCACGAGTGGTGGCTGGAGATGAGTCATGGTGTCATCACTTCGAACCAGAATCCAGACTACAAAGCCTCACGTTGAAGCATCCAGGGTCACCACCACCCAAAAAAAGGCAAGGCCATCCACACGAGTGCAGGGAAGGTACCCTCCGGCTCGTTACTTTTTGAACGCACCTTATATATCTTAAATGGTAATTTTGTCATTTTTCCATCAGGGACTGTGTCCCCATTAAAAGTAAATAAATCTATCATCTATATCGATTAATGTGAAGAATGAAGCTACTTTTGAACATTTAAGTCTGCAATGTTGGTTTCAATACCTGATAACTTCAATATTAGATCACTCTTGTCTTGAAATCTATTCTTAGCTAACCCACAATTCAGAGGACTTGTACAACGCAAAGGCCTGGTTAAACAGTAATATGTAGCTCTATCTTTATTATTATTGCAGAAGAAACACCATCCACTTTGGCTGACAAATATATCTGCTATTTGGCAAGGGTTTAAAATATTTAAAACATTATTAAGCTTATCATAAATCTTCCCAACTATGGGCCAGTATGCATTGTATCAAGTTTACTAATATGTAACCCACTCACTACTATGAGCACCGAGGTTTGTGGAGAATACTGATGGTCTGCAGATAGCTTTGAAGCCATTTTTCAGTGATTCCTTATTAACAATTGATATTGTTACTTTCTGTAACAGTCCCTGGGCAGTGACAATAAAATTACCATTTTTTTGCTTTTTGTTTTTGTTTTTTGAGACATTTCGGCCATCAATGGACCACGATGGTCTTCATTTAAAATATATGCACAAAGTAATTCCATATACTGGAATATGTGAAAAGATAACCTGAAATAAATTTCATGTGATTAAGATCACATCTGGACTATGGACTATTAAAAAAGAAGAAATAATGGATGACATGTTTCGCTTGTCAAGTGAGCATCATCAGATCAAATTTACAAGACAAATGACTACAAAACACTACCAAACCAACAGTGAAAAAAAAAAAAACCTGTCAGAAACTTTGCAAAATTTTGCAACTTTGTGAGAAATCTCGCATGTTCATTAACCACCCGACCGGCTTTACTGTTATACGGGCTTCAATAAATATGTTTATTTGTTTAAACGCACTTTTGAAACAAATTGTCGATATTTATGAAATCAGAATGTGATTCATCACAGCTTCGGGTAATTCTGTTAGAATATTCTTTTCAATGCACAATGGATTGTGTGCGCTCCATGTGTATAGACTACCCGCCCGGCTCTAGTGTTATGCGGGCTGTACGCAACACATTTCTTGTTTATTTCAATCTAATAATCAACAAGGAAATCCGTCGAACACACTATTTAAACAAATAAATATATTTCCATTGACTTTTCAAGAAATGCAAGATTTTTTCTGTATTGTTGAGACGATTTGGAAGATTTTGGCACAAAACACACCTTCAAATTCCATCTGGTTCAGAGCTTGAGTTTTTTGTTGGATGAAATTATCAAAATGGCGGATATGTAAAAGGTTTATATTCTAAACGTAAGCAAAATTAAGAAATTACGCAGGTTTACCGAGGATTACGCGAGTGACTAAAGTGTTAAATATTGTGTGAACAGTGTAGATAAAATACGTAGGAGAAATACAATACATAACTTGTTAAAAGAGAAGACATATAACATTTAATATCATGACGGTCAACTGTGCTCCATGCGGCAAAAAGATCAAGAACAATCAGCAGGCTGTAGGATGTGATGGTGAGTGTGGACGCTGGTTTCATGTAACATGCATGAAAATGAGTAAAGACACGTACCAACAATTCCGGAAAGATGATACTTTCAAATGGTCATGCAATCGTGAAGACTGCCTCCCGCAACCTAACCTCAAAGAGGTTATGGCATCTTTCTCCCAGAAACTTGAGGAATCCCTTTCGGCAATGAGAGAAGAAAACCACGAGGTAAGAAAACTAGCAACTTTCTTATCAGAAAAGTATGATGAACTCCACCGGGAAATTGAAACTCTGAAGAAAGAGAGAAAAACCGTCAGGGACGCAGAAATGGCAACATCTAGAGCTATCAATGAATTGGAGGAACTAAAACAGTACCAGCGCAAGAACAACTTGATAGTGTATGGAATACCCACTGAAAAAGAGGAGGATGTATTTCACAAAATCTCGGACATTGGCAAGACGTTAGGAGTTGAAATCACCAGGGCAAACATAGACGCAGCTCACCGCCTCCCGTCAACAAAGCCTGGGCCTCAACCGATAATTGTGAAATTAAATAATAGGTGGAAGAAGGAAGAGATTCTCAGTAGCAGAAGACAAAAGAAGACCCTGAAGACGAGTGAAATTGGTTACAGTGATGGTGGTAATATATATATCAATGAACACCTGACCCCAAGAAATGAAACCATCGCCAAAAAGTGCCGTGAATTGAGACAACAGGGAAAGATCTTTGCAACTTGGGTCAGAGACTGCAAAATATACATTCGGAAAAATCAAAATGGACCCTCAAAGCTTATATCAAGTGCTGAAATACTGGATTCACTCGCCCTCTCAAACTAAAATCTATGGAATAGTAAGATATCTACTAAGTATTATCCCATATGGAACTAGAATTACAGAAATTAAATTTTTTAGGTAATGCAAATAATAATACACTAGAATTAACCGAGTGTAACTGTAATACACTTAGCGATTATTATAAAATTAAGGACAGTAAACACATAATAACCGATACCAGTACACTAAAATGCGTACACATAAATGCACATAGCATAAAAAACAAGTTCGATGATATCCAAATAATGTTAGACAGAATCAAAGGTGTAGATGTCCTAGCAATCTCAGAAAATTGGTTAACAGAACAAACAAAAATGTTTTTCAATATTAAGAATTATGTTGCATATCACATAGTTAGAAAGCAAACTGGAGGGGGAGTATCTTTGTATATTTCAAACAAATGTAGCAGTACCCTTGTAAAGGAAATAAATTCCACCCACAGCATACTGCACATTACTGTGAGAAAAGGCCATCAAGAATACAATATAATCACTGCTTATAACCCTCATAAAAGCAACATTCCACACTTTCTAACTGATCTCGAAGTAATTATTAGTTCTTACTCAACGAATCCTGTTATAATACTAGGTGATATGAATATCGATCTATTATTTGGGGACAGATATACTAGTAGTTATATTAACCTAGTCAAATCATACGGTCTAGTCTTATGTAATACAAAATATCCAACTCGTGTAACACAAACTAGCTCTACTCTAATTGATCATGTATTGGTGAACGACTGTGACAAAATATGTAATGTCTATAATATTGATAATGATTTGAGTGATCACCATTTACTAATCTGTGAAATGAGAAACAAAAAGATAAACAGGAACTCAATATGTGACGATAGGCCAATAGAAAAGGATAAAATAAACTACAAAAAACTTAATAAATATTTAATAACTCAAGAATTTGTATGCAATGAAACTAACATCAATGACTACTACAATAAATTCTGTGATTTTATTAATAAAGGAATAGAAGCCTGTACTATGAAATATACGAATAAGGAGCCAAGTGCCCCACCAATAAAACCCTGGATCACACAAGATCTTTTAGCACTAATACACAGGAAAGATAAGATATATACAAAAACCAAAGTTAAAAATCCATCTGCAGAAATTTTAGAAGAATATAAAATTATTAGCAACCAAGTTACAAAACTTAAGAGAAACCTACAAAGAAACTACTTTGACCAAAAAATTCAAAATGCAAATAATCAGAGGGAAGTGTGGAGTGTTGTTAATGAGATGTTAAATAGGCCAAAGAAGGGGAAAAATGAAATTGTCAAACTTATAGTCGATGGCACAAATGTCGAAAAAAAGGAAAATATATGTGATGAAATTAATAAATATTATGTCAATATTGCTAACAGTATATGGGAAAATCAAGGAAACGGTTCTACCTCGGACATTGCAAGCTATAAAAATACTACTAGCACTAAGACAATCTTTATGTTACCTACTGATGCTAATGAAATACAATCAATTATAAACTCCCTAAAACACAAAAACAATATAAGTGAGGACAACACTACTAATGTCATGCTACAATTGTGTCTTGAGGGCCTTACACCATATCTTGTCAAAATAATAAATCTTTCACTGATGACTGGTATATTCCCCGATGCCTGTAAAGTCTCTAGGGTGGTCCCGATCTACAAAAAAGGAGACAAAACCCACCCATCAAATTACAGACCCATTAATATTATATCTGCCATCAGCAAGGTTCTAGAAAGCGTTGTTAAACGAAGACTTATGAATTTCTTCATGAAAAATGATTACTTTGCAAACTGCCAATATGGGTTTATTCCAAATAGAGGAGCTGATAGTGCTATATTTGAAGTAGTAACTGATGTAGAAAAGGCATTAGATGAAAACAAACCAGCTGCTGGTGTACTAATTGACCTTCAAAAAGCATTCGATCTGGTTAACCATAAGATTCTCCTTAATAAACTAGAATTTGCAGGCATCAGAGGAGTGGCACATGATTGGTTCAAGAACTACCTTACTAACAGAAAACAATATGTTGCAATCGATAATGTAAAAGGGTCTCAAATGAGAATTGACACAGGAGTACCTCAAGGTTCTGTCTTAGGACCAATTCTTTTCTTGGCCTATATTAATGATATAGTATTATTAGAATTGAAAGGCAAACTTAAACTATTTGCAGATGATATTTTTATACTCTATCTGGGAACATCTGAACAGGAAATTATGCTAAATATTAATTATGATCTCAATAAGCTGGTGGATTGGTTGAGAGCACACAAAATGGTTATCAATATCACTAAAACAAAATATTTATTCTTCCATAAACCATCATACAAGATTGAGACCACAAACATAGTCAACATAGCCAACAAAGAAATAGAAAGGGTTAAATCGGCAACGTACTTAGGTATCACACTAGATAGTACACTAACCTGGGAAAATCATGTAGAAAATGTAAAACATAAAATCAGCCCTTTAATTGGTATTATTTTCAGATTAAGATATAGCTGTCTTACTATCCAACAATTGAAAAATATATACTTTGCTCTGATACATTCACATCTAATGTACATGAATTTCATATGGGGATATTGTAAGGCGGAGCTGATAAAAGAACTTGAGATACTCCAGAAACGTGCTATAAAATCTATCTTTGGACTTCCTTGGCTCACACCCTCAAATGAATTATACTCAAGAACTAAAATTATGCCACTGCAAAAACAAATAGCTATGTCAGCAACAGTATTTGTATACAAATTAGAAAACAAATTGATACACACACACATCCATTTTACCCATGCAAATGACATTCATCATTATGCAACAAGAGGAGTAAATCAAATATTCACCAGCCATTCCCAATCCATTAAATTTGGAACTAAAGGAATTATGTCCTCTATAATAAAAGAATATAACTCGCTACCATTAGGCATAAGGGAAAGTTTCTCTATAAAAACATTTAAGAGGAAAACAAAAGACTTCCTATTAAGGAATGAATAGCCCATGTACAATAGCCTTAAGCAATGCAATGTATCATACCGAATTATCTCTGTAAAGTTAGTCACTAGCAATCTAATATAAGTTACTATTAAATTAAACAATAATGTTACAAAAATTATATATATGCCATGCTGTAACTATGTTACTTGATTGTCCCTAACACGAGCTCAGGCTCATTGGGACCTATGTAAATAAATAAATAAATAAATAAATTAGAATATTATATAATGGATATTTCAGGTGCTTATTGCCTTAGTATTTCTTAGTATTAATTACCACACTTACTAAGCTTTTGACAGGTTTTTATTTTTTGTTTTTGGAGGGCAGACACTATCCGTGGGTGTCACTATAGGTTTGGAAATGTCCATAACAATATACGGTACTGTATGTCTATATATGTGGGAAGACAGGCATGAGTTTTGAGGTTTTGCCGTGAGTGATATAGAGGGCGCGCGGGCATAGAGAAAATGGGTTTCTATGGAATTATTATTGTTCTTTGGAGCTGAGAAGGCATTGGTGTTCACCACAAAGTATTCTTTATTTTCATAATGTAATCTATATTATTTTCATTTGTTAAATATACAAATATTCTTTTAATTTTCAACAAATCAAACGTGAGTGTTTTTTGACACCGGTTCCCACAAATTGGGGGCACGTCCGGGATTGAATCAACGACACATTTCTGAGGTTATGTTCATCTGCCAATTTTGCTGACGACGAAATGATGAATTCAGCTTGAATTGACGATGGGTGTTGGAGACTGAAGGCTTATCCCATCAGTGAAAGGTTTGCAGCTGGACAAAGACGAAAAGAGATTCAAGACGATTTGAGAAAGATGACAAAAGAGCTTTGGGATCGGTGTTGACGCAGATAAGTAACATTTCCAAAATGATGACGTTAGGAGACACATCTCTTAAAGAAAAGCATTTCAACTGTTCCATTGGCAGCTGTAAAAGCTTTACATAAGATTATATTTGAAGCCGCTCCAGATGATCGAAACAATAGAAAGAGGTTGCGAGAATTTTCAGGTTTTACTTTTGAACCTGATTCAGAGGATTATGCGGCCAAGGTCGAGTTTATAACAAAAGAATTGACGGAAGAGGAACTGCAAGCATCTTGCGTGATACTGCGCTTAGACGAGGACACCCCGGAGGAAATGGCAGTGACAATTTGTCACCACCTGACACATTTTTCGGAGTACGTTGAGATGATTGAGAAATCGTTGGACGACGAACACGATGAAGAAGACAAACGAGTACAAAAGGAGGAACAAGCTAAAGCTGCAGCGCTCTCCAAAGCGGATCTAGAGGAGACAAAGAGGTTATGTGGCACTATCAAGAGGGAATTGACAGTGGCGAAAACAAAAAAGAAGCTAAATCGAATGAAACTCAATGACGACGAGAGTGAACCAAGGGACAGCTCAAGTGATGGTAGCGTAGCATCGATTTATTCCCAGTAGTTTGCTTTGACGTTTCGTGACATCGAAGGTTCCGTCAGGTCATTTGATGGTAGCAGAGGATATCCAGTCAACCGATGGATCACAGAGTTTCAGGAAACAGCTGCGTTAATGGGATGGAACAAACTGCAGAAGTTGATCTTCGCGAAGAAATCTATGACCGGCTTGGCAGAACTCTTCATCCAGGGCGAGAAAGGTATTAAGAGTTGGACGGCGTTGAAGAAATCTCTTCGAGAGGAATTTGACGTGCAGATGAGTACAGCAGAGATCCATTCGACGCTGTTTAGACGAAGGTAAAAAAGGGACGAGTCGCTCCAGGAATATTTCCTTACGATGAAGGAGATAACAAGTAAAGGAAATATAGACGATGACTCACTCATGCAGTACATGATAGATGGAATAGAGGATGACTCTGGCACCAAGCTGATATTGTACGGTGCTCAGTCGCTTAGAGACTTCAAAGAGAAACTACGTCAGTATGAATGTGCCGCGGGAAGGATTACTTTGAAGAAGTCTTTCACGTCGTCGCAGCCCGACAAGAAGAAATCCGGTGGATCAGATTCAAATAAACAGAAGGATAACGATACAAGCAAGGATAAGGACAAGGCGCGGAGGTGTTACAACTGTGGCATGTCAAGTCACAAATCCAGTGAGTGCAAGGATAAGGACAAGGGTCTGAAGTGTTTCCAGTGTAACAAATTCAGACACATCTCCGCAGATTGTACGAATCCAAAGAAAGATGAAGAATTAAAGAAACAGATGGTGGCCTTGAACACTTCGAAGGAAGCAGTCAGTAATTACAAATACAAGGACATCAAAATCTGCAACCACAATTTATCAGCCCTAGTAGATTGTGCTTGTCACTTCAACTTGTTGATGCAAGACGCTTACAAGGACGTGGAAAACGACACCCCAGAGCTGCAACCAAGCAACCAGATCCTGACTGGCTTGGGCGCAAGCAAAGCGTCCGTGCTGGGATGGTTTAACACGACAATCACCGTTGACGACCAGGATTTTTGTGTCAATGTCCATGTTGTTCCCGACGAAGCTATTCCAGTTTCTATGATTATTGGAATCGACTTACTGGATCAGGCTGAGGTGTTGATTTCTAGAGAGGGCATCAGTTGAAAAAGAGAGAAGAGACGTTGGTAATGTGCATTGACGCTGATGAAGATGAGAAGGAGCTGGATATTGAGATGACTATCGGAAGATGCCAAGGCAACAGTCGAGCACATCGTAGCGAGTTACACCCCGATGAAAATCAAATCCACGGATATCCAGATGAAGATAGTTGTGAAGACAGAAGAACTGATTTGTAGCAGACCGAGATGATAGACGCCGAGAGAAAAGGAGATGGTTGAAAAGCAGATTCAGACATGGCTGAAAGATGGAATTGTGCAACCAAGTGCATCCGAGAGTACGCCAGCCCTGTTGTAGTCGGTTTACGTCGTGTCTGTGTCGACTACAGACCATAAATAGGATCATCGTCAAGGATCACTACCCCCTCCCTTTCATGAAGACTTGCTTGACAAACTCCAAGATGCTCGTGTATTCTCTACTCTTGGCTTGAAGAACGGTTTCTTCCATATAGACATTGAAGAGGAGAGTAGAAAGTATACATCGTTTGTCACCCACTCAGGTCAGTACGAGTTCAAGAAAGTCCCCTTTGGTCTCACTAACGATTTATTAACGCTGTGTTTTGGGAGTTGATAAAGAGAGGACTCCTCTTCATCTACATGGACGATTTGATAATTCCGGCGAAAACTGTACTGGAAGCTATACAATTGTTAATTGAAGTACTTGGCATTGGACAGGACTACAGATTTTTGATAAATTTCAAGAAGTGTCAATTCTTGAAAAGGAAGATTCATTTTCTGGGCTATCAAATCCAGGAAGGAAAGATTCAACCATCAAATGAGAAGACAGCAGCTGTACAAAAATTTCCGGTGCCGAAGACAATCACAGCTCTCCAAACCTTCTTGAGATTGGCAAGGTACTTCCGGAAATTTATTCCAGACTACGCTTCAATCGCCAAACCTTTGAGCGATATGTTCCGAACCGGCCACGACTTCCGATTTGGAGATAAGAAGAGAGAGGCATTCGAGGAGTTGAAAAGAATCTTGTCATCCAGTCATCATCATCATCTTGCACAGTTTCCAGACACTGGCCGGGTCTGTTTGGAACACAAGCCTCTCCAACGTCTTCTGTCTTCCCACCATCTCTCAGCCTCCACCCTTGTCCAGTCTTCTCCTCTCTTCTTCACGCTTTCTTCCACCCCCTTCAGCCACCTGTCTCTCGGTCTTCCTCTCGGTCTCTTTCCTTCCCACTTCGTCTCGTGTACTCTCCTGGGTATCCTCTTCTCCTCCATTCGTTTTACATGTCCATACCATCTAAGTCTAGATTTCTCTATACCATCCTGTAATGGTTCCTCCTTCATTAATTCTCTGGTCCTCTCATTTCTTATTCTGCCCATCTTTGTAGCTCCAATACTGCTTCTCAAGAACCTCATCTCACTGCCCTGTATTTTGCTCTTCTCCCTTCCTTTCATAACCCAGGTCTCCGAGGTATACGTCAGGATAGGGACATAGTACGTCCGATATATGATCTTTTTGCTGTTCTGAGGGACATCCTTGCTCCATAACATGCTTCTCACACCCTTCCAAAATGCTTCTGCCTGCCTCCCCCGCTCATTTATTTCTCTATCGTTTCTTCCATTATCTTCCCAGATACTTGAAACTCTCCACTTTCTTCAGCTGTTCCCCACCAATTGTTATTCCTGTTGTGGTTCTTTCCTTCTTCCCTGTTGTGATCACCATCTCACTCTTATTTATGCTAAATTTCATCCCATATCCTTGTATTATTCCTTCCCACACGTCCAACTGTTCCTGTACCTCCTCCTCCTCCTCCTTGTTTCCCCAAATCATCAAATCATCTGCAAACACCATCGCTTTCATCTTTCCTTCCCCAATTACTTGTGCCACTCGGGTCATTATGTCATCCATCACTACAATGAAAAGTAACGGTGACAGTGCACTTCCTTGTTTCAGGCCGTTTCTCTGTTCCAACCAGGCTGATCTCTCTCCTCCCACTTTCACACAGCTCATGCTTCCCTTGTACATCTCCCTTATCCTCTTTATAGTCCATTTCTCTACTCCTCTATCCTCCAGGGACTTCCATACTTTGTTTCTGCATACACTGTCATATGCTTTCTCAATGTCCAGGAAGGCCATCAGTAGATCTGTTCCATACTCATAGTGCTGTTCTTGTAACTGCCTTACAGCAAAAATCAAATCCACCGTGGACCTTCCTCCTCTGAAGCCATGTTGTTCTTCCCTCATCCCTCCTTCTATCCTTGTCCTAATTCTCTTTTCCAAAACTTTCTCGAAGATCTTTGCACAATGACTCATCAGTGTTATTCCCTGATAATTTCTGCAATCTGTTCTACTACCTTTCTTGAAGATCGGGACAATTATTCCTTTTTTCCAGTCCTCTGGGGTCTTCCTTTCCTTCCATGCTGTCCTCATCACTCGGTAAAACCACTGTATCCCCACCTCTCCTGCTGCTCTCACCATCTCCACACTCAACTCATCCACACCCGGTGCCTTCCCTCCTTTCATCTTGTTCACTGCATCTTCCACTTCTTTCCATGTTAAGTCCCTTTCTGTTTGCAGTTCATCTTCCTCTTCCCCGATTTCTTCCTCCTCACCATCCTTTCCATTTGGGTTCAGAAGTTCTTCAAAATATTCTTTCCACATTTTCTTCAGTTCTTCCCTATTTTCTATCTCTTGTCCCCTTTTGTTCACCATTCTAACATAATCCGTAGGATCCTTCCTCCTCTTATTTTTTTACCATCCCATACATGACCTTTTTTGTACCTTCACTATCCTCCTTCATCATCTTTGTCCACTCTTCCATCCACTTTCTTCTCTCCTCAGCCACTACTCTCTTCGCCTCCTTCTTTCTTTCCTGGTACTCTTCCCTTGTCTCTACCGTCCTATTTTGATACCACCTCCTAAAGGCTCTATTCTTTTCCCTTACTATATCTTTTGTCTTCTCATTCCACCATGGTGTTTCCTTCCACCGCTTCTTACTACTTGTCCTCCCACATACTGCTTCTGCTGCACCTACTAGTGTCTTCTTAAATCCAGTCCTGTGTTGATAATCTACAACCCCAGATATGAGACTGAGCTTCATACAGACGCTAGCAAGTTTGGTTATGGCGACGTGCTGCTGCAGAAGCTACCCGAGGATGGTCTACTTCTCCCGGTCTCATACAGGAGCAAGAAGACTACGCCGCAGGAAGAAAAATATTGCAGTTATGAGATCGAAGTCCTCGCTGTTGTTCGAGCCTTGAACAAATTCAGAGTCTACCTTTAGGGAGTGGATTTTAAAATAGTGACAGATTGCTCGTCGTTCCATAAGACTATGCAAAAGAAAGATCTAACATCCAAGAGTTGCTCGATGGGCCCTGCTATTTGGAAGAATTCTCCTACACCATTGAACATCGTTCTGGAACAAAGAGGCGACATGCTGATGCCTCGAGCCGGTGTACCGCAGCCCTTTCCGGATTCGCTGATAGTCTCATTGCTAGAATCAAGAGGATTCAAGACAAGGACGAAGGGCTACTCGCCATCAAGACTATCCTGAAGAACCCTATGAAGATAACGTGTTGAGAGACCAGGTGTTATTCAAGTTTGTAGACGGCCGAGAACTTCTAGTGGTAGCAAAGTCGATGCAGCAAGGGATCATCAGATCAACTCATGACAAAGGACACTACGCGGTGAAGAGAACAGAGGAGGAGATAAACCAGCAGTACTACGTTCCAGGATTGACAGAGAAGGTGAAGAATGTGATCGGAACAGAAAGTCTGGAAACCAGGAAGGATTACTTCACCCGCTGTTCAAGGAAAGTCAACCTTTACACACCTATCATCTCGATCATGTAGGACCGCTGGAATCAAGGTATAAAGTCTACAACCACATCCTTGTGGTCGTGGACACTTTACCTGGTAGTATCCAGTCAAGACCACCAAGTCGAGCAAAACCATCAGCAAGCTGGAGCTGCAGAGGATCCTCGTCGGAAACCCTGCTCAGATGATCACGGACCGAGGGCCATCTTTTCCCTCAAAAGAATTTGAAGAGTACTGGGAGGATCAAGGGATCAAGCACTGCATAGTGACCACCGGGTTACCCAGAGCCAACGGCCAGGTGGAGCGCATCAACGCGATTGTGACGTTCATCATAGCCAAGCTGTCTGCCGAAGATCCAACCAAATGGTACAAAGTTGTCCCGTCGGTTCAACCGGCACTGAACTCTACTTATCAGAGAAGTATAGGTCGAACACCATTTGAACTCTTGACCGGGGTCAAGATGCAAACAAAACAGATGTTCAGATCATGGCGATGTTGGAAAAAGAAACCATTAACAATTTTGAGTATCAATGAGACTCGATCAGGCAGGAGGCAAAACTGCAGATTCTTGAGACTCAGGAGAGAACCGCAAGAACTTCAACAACAAAGAAGCCTCGACTTACAACATCGGAGACTTAGTGGCTGTCAAGAGGACTCAATTCAGACCAGGTATGAAATTGAAGGCCAAGTACCTGGGGCCCTATCAAGTCACGAAGGTCAAACCCAATGACATGTACGATGTCGAAAGACGGGGAAGCAACGAAGGACCCAAGACCACCACCACCTGTGCGGAATACATGAAGCCGTGGCCTGAGGAAGGCTTATCGTCCGGGAGGACGGACGATGATGATCAGGACAGCTGAATGTGGGAAGACAGGCAGGAGTTTCGAAGTTTTACCGCGAGTGTTATGCTATGGAATTATTATTGTTCTTTGGAGCTGGGGTGTTCAGCACAACGTATTCATAATGTAATCTATATTGTTTTCATTTGTTAAATAAACAAATATTCTTTTGACTTTCAACGTGCCCGGCTTCGCCCGGTGGATTTATATTTTGTTTTATGGATGATAATGAATACTACTACAAAACTGGCACATGATACTTAAACTAACAGTTTTTTTTTTGTGGTGGTGAAGGTTGTAGTAGGGTTGATAAGTAGTACCGTATAATGGACGTAACATTCAGGTCTATTTCCCGTAATGATAATGATAATAATGAATAGGGAAACGGCTATTTACTAACTACAGTACTGACACATGTAATTTACAAAAGAATTTAAAATATGATTAGGAGGAGGAGTAAGTGAAATAAAAGACACTGCCTAGGGCCTATATCTCATTGGCTGTTTGAAAAGTAGAGACCAATAGTGTCGTCTTTTGTCGCATAGTGCCGTAGAAAAATAATCAGCTTCGGCTGTGTCTAGCTTCTGAAGTAGCAACAGAGTCATTTAAAGCCACATAGCGCTCAAAGCTAATGATCGGAATAAATGAAAATAAATTTGAAAGCACCAACGCTTATTGCAGCTGATAACCTCAATGTACTGCACCAAAACCATTGCACTTATACAGAGGCATAATATTTTCATGATGATAACTGCTTCATGGGGCCTAAGAAATCATTTTGCACTAATTACTCCCCATGACTGCAATTTATAAGCTGCGCAAGATTTATCGATTTTCGCAATTCTGCACCAGAACACTGGTAGGGGCAACGTGATGCAGCCCAAATTGCCAGTCAACAATATACTCATTAAAATACTCTTACAGTTAATCTACTATGGGCATGAATGGTTCTAGGGCCTTAATACGTGGTTTTCAAGTTCATTTTTTCTGTTATTCTAAATGTAGGGAATGGAGAGCGTTGTCCAAAATATCAAGTGGACAGTGTTACCAGCAGGGTTTCAAAGTGTATGTAAAATTTGGTGCAATTAGGAGAAACGGTGTAGATTTGTGATAAAGGGCTTAAATGCGGGGAATGGAGTGGTCTGTCCGAAAATTAAAGTGGACAGTGTCACCCACAGGTTTCCAAAAGGTTAAGTATACAAAATGTGGTTCAGATCGGTGAAACGGTGTATATTTGTGCCAAAAGGTCTAAATGCAGGGAATGGAGTGGTCTGGCCGAAATTTCATGTATCAGTGTTACTCCCAGGGTTCCAAAGGGTAAGTATAGAAATTTTGGTTCTGATCGGTTAAGAGGTGTAGATTTGTGCTAAAGGGCCTAAATGCAGGGAATGGAGTGGTCTGTCCGAAATTTCATGCAGACAGCGTTACTCGCAGGGTTCCAAAGGGTAAGTATACACATTTTGGTTCAGATCGGCGAAACGGTGTAGATTGGTGCAAAAAGGCCTAAATGCAGGGAATGGAGTGGCCTGTCCGTAATTTCATGTAAACAGTGTAGCCTAATGCTACATAGCCTAACCTATTCCTCTTGAATCTCGATAACATATACCAAAAAAAAAAATCGAATCCGACTGGGTGTTCCAGAGATTAGCACTTTTAAACACACAAACACACACACACACAAACTCTTCAGCTTTATTATATTAGTATAGATATATCTCTCTTAATAACATGTAATTTATTTCAAATTATTTTTTTCACATACCAGTATTCCAGCAAGTTAATTGGAATTATTTTTTGTTTACCGACTGAGAAATACAATATCAACTGGTATTAATGATAATAAATAATAATATGCACTAGCCCATAGTTAAATGGCCTGCCTATAGTTGGAGTGTTTAGGTGCAGTTTCAAATTACTTACAGAATTAAAATCAGGTAGAATAAAGAAAAAGTTGATCCATATTATAATTACTTGAGATTTTAAAAATATATATATTTATAGCATATAGAGACTATAGAATAGGCAGAGCATGCAAATGAAGAAAATGGTGGTAAAATCTTTTTTTTTTTTTTAAGTGTCTGTGGACCTCCTGATATAGACCCAATTTTTGAAACCACTGCCCAAACATCACTATATCCTTACAAATTTATATTTCTTTTCAGTTTTCCCAAGAATCCTGTTCGAAGGGGTAAATGGATCGCATTTGTCAAATCGTGTAAAGGAGACTGGGAACACACAGAGAGAAGTGTTTTGTGTTCAAGACATTTTGAACAAGATTGCCTTGATAAAACGTCCTCTTCATGTGTTCGTCTGAAACAGAAAGCAGTTCCTACTTTGGTAGTGGAGCGACAGAAATATGTGAGTAACTTGCATTTCAGAAAGATCATATAACTTTTTAGGGTTGAGATGAAGTATTTTGAAGCTATACTCTTTGAAGTTGCTTGGTTATATTCTAATACGCTCTATCAACGTTCCAACATTCACCACTAGGTATCAGTGACAACAGGTAGCGAAAGTTGGAACTACTTGAAATTGAATGGAACTTGTAGCTCACTCTATGGGTGTCCGCTTGAAGCAGCTACAGCCTCTGGCGAGCCGAACATGTCCTAGGATACTCCCGACACTGAAAGCCATACGATAAATAAATAATAAATAAATACTGGCAGAGGGAGGAAAAAGTTTAAGAAAATAATAATTGGCTTGACAAAGATGCACGGGTATTATAGTCCGGGACAGCTTAAATAAGTTACTAGATCAAAACAGAGTAGCCAACATTAACAGCCGTCCCCTATACCTACGTAAATGTTGGTTTATGGTTGAATTTCTAGAAGTTAAGTTGTTTTCATGTGCTAGCACATTGTCGCCAACCCTGCTTAAAATCTCGCCATCTCCAAAGACCATAATACCAGTAAAATTTCTTAACACACGGTTGCTGTGTACACACTTCGATCCACGTAGGTGAAGGTAGCAAAAGTCTTCTTAGATGTGTCCTCTCTAACTAATTTAGTTAAGGGTCTATTTTTTAACTTGTAAATTAATCTGCTGACATAATTGTGGTTAACCAATATCCTCAAGAAACACAATATGAACATTGCCCTTAAAACAAATAATTCAAACTTCAACAAATTTTTCAATACAAATAAAGTTAACGGTATTGATAAACATTTAAAATCGGGAATTTACGAGCTCAGCTGTAATTTTTGCAAATCAAACTACGCGGGACAAACAGGTAGGAGCATACGCACTCGTTATGCTGAGCATGTTTCGGCCATAAAGCACAGGAAGTTCTCAGTCATGGTGGTACATATGGAAGAAACGGGACATAAGTTCACGGACATAATGATGTCAAAATTTTGCATTACGCATCGAAAGGCAGCTATATGAATGTTTTGGAAAATATTCATATCAACACTTATCAGAGATCTAATGAATGCAATAATCTGAACGAGATTAACTTTGAGACTAACGTATTATTTGATACATTAGCAGATCATTTAAATAACAAAAAAAGAAAACTGCCTCCTCAGCCCCCGCCGTAATAGATTAATTCCTACATATATCCTGACTTGATCAAAATTTCTTGACGCCACACCCAATCATCCTTACAAGGAATAAATATTTAACGTTTCCATGTAACTCATTCATCACTTCAAATAATAAGTGCTTATTCCATGGTTGACATTAATATGTCTAATGACACAGGCTCAACAAAAGAAGAACAAGAAAGAAAATACGAACTGGATGTTTATTTTTGGCTAGGATTTCGATGTCATATGATGTTTCACACCAACATATGGGCTGAAGAAGGAAACATCAAGTTTTCGAAACATGTACTGAACCCTTATTGATTTGCCGATCAATAAGTCTTCATGATTTTTATTATTATTATTACTTATATCCAGGCAGTGCCTGTTGGAGTGGACAACGGAAGGCGGGTAGTGTGTCGCAACGCTTGCAACAGAGGTGGCGTGATAGTTATTTCTGGGAACGACCGGCTAAGCCAAATTCAAGGACAAATTCTGACTGAACGCGCATACAATTTGGCGTCATTATGGGCGTGCCAGAGGTGAATTTCCAACCGATACCCGATTTAATCAGCAAATCAGAAGAGAGGACGCCTGGACCACGCGGCGAGGTGCGTGCCTTAAAAAGGGCGCTGAAAACACGTGTATGAAGAACCGCCGATACGATAGGATTCCGCATGAGTGCATTGAGACGTTTAAATTAAAAGAAGTAGTTTGATACTAGTCCCAAGTCTGTGAGTTGGAAACTACAGATTATTTTCTCAGATTGCCCCCACTCCATTCCATTATGCCAGTTTCTAATAAATTGATCGGTGATGAGTAGTTTGGGACACAACTTTATCGAGCTCTGAGGAGCGTAGTTCACGCCGGTTTGAGACACAACTTTATTGAGCTCTGAGGAGCATAGTTCACGTCAGTCTGAACGAACATTTTATTGTGCTCTTGGGAGCAGAGTTCATGCCAAGCGGAGGGGAGATCTCTAGTTGAGATAAGCGACTCGGCATAAGTAATTTGTGAGACTGTTAAATGCCAGCTACGTGGCTGACTAAGACTGTAATATTTTTCTGTAATATTTTTGTGTTATATTTTGTGATGTATATGCCTTTGGGAGTGGCGACCCCATCGTAATAATAGCCTAAAATGGAAATGGCACTTCCAATGATTCGGAAAAGGTTAGGGCGTACCCTGCAGGCGACGCGCAGTTCCTTTGGTACTGGGGGAACTGTGAGAAATGGGTGACCAGTAACCGAAATGAAAGTGGGAATCATGAATGTCATGACCCTGACAGGCAAGGTGGAGGAGGTGGTAGACTTCATGGAGAGGGAGAAGGTTGGAATGATGGGGCTGAGTGAAGTGAAATGGAAAGGTAAAGGAAGGAAGAAATTGAGGAAAGGATATACATTATACTGGAGTGGTGGCCAAGAGGCAAAAAATGGCGTGGGACTGATAACCTCGAAACAACTGGAGGAGTATGTTGAAGTGGTAGAGTGTGTGAGTGACAGAATAATGAAAATTAGAATGAAGATGAAGAATGACGTGATGGACTTCATACAAGTGTATGCACCACAGACTGGAAACAGAGAAGAAGATATTGAAGTATTCCTGGAGGATGTAGAAAGAGTAATCTCAGATGTAGAAGTGGTGATCATGGGAGATATGAATGCACAAGTCGGAAATGAGAGACAAGGAAAGGAAGAAGTCGTTGGACCATATGGATATGGGAAAAAGAACCGGGAAGGAGAGGAACTTGTAAACTTTTGTGAAAGGAATGGACTGATAGTGGGTAATTCATGGTTTCGGAAGAAAAACAGCAGGAAAATTACGAGATATGGGTGGGGTGATAGAAGAACAAAATCAGTAATTGACTACTTCCTGGTGGAAAGGACAAATCGCAGAAAGCTGATGGATGTGACAGCTTTACCAGGAGAAGCATTTGATGGGGACCATAGAACTGTGGTGGCAAAATTTAGATGGGGAAAATTGGAAAACCTAAAGGAGATCAGAGAAAGTAAAATAAAAGTATGGAAATTGAAAGACAAAGCTGTACAGGAAGATTTTCTGGAGAGATTGAAGCAACAAATCCCAGTTACTGAAGTGGAAAATGTAGAAGAGGAATGGTCCCACTTTAAAAAGGCATTTGCTGGTGCAGCAGAGAGTGCTTGTGGTAGGACGTCAACAAGAGTGAAAGAGAAGGAGACACCGTGGTGGAATGAGGAAGTGAGGAAAGCAGTGAAAGAAAAGAAGTCTGCATGGAAAGAATGGAACCGAGATCAAACAGAAGAAAGCAAAAGGAAGTATCACGACAGCAAACGGAGGTGTAAGAAAGTGGTAGGAGAAGAAAAGAAGAAAAGTTGGGAAGAATTTACACGAAGAATGGAAACAGATGTAAGTGGCAGTAAAAGGATGCTGTATGGGCTTCTAAGAAGTAAGAGGAAAGAAAGGGTTACTACAAAGCTGGTGAAAAAGGAAGATGGAGAGTTGTTAACACACCCGGAAGAGATAAAGGGACGATGGAAGGAGTACTTCGATAAGCTATTGAACGTGAGCAATTGTACTGGTGAGATCGAAGTGACACAGCCTGACGACTCTATAACAGAAGATGATATAACAATGCTGGAGGTAGAATTAGCAGTACAGAAGATGAAGATGGGAAAAGCAACAGGGGTGGATGAGATCAGTGTAGAAATGATAAAGGCTGCTGGACCTGTTGGTATGCAATGGCTGTATCGACTGTTAAAGTGTGTGTGGAAACGGAAATGTGTACCAGAAGACTGGGTGAAAGGGCTAATAATACCAGTGTTTAAGAAAGGGGACAAGAAAGTGTGTGATAACTATAGAGGGATCACCCTCATATCACAGATAGTAAAAATACTGGAAAGGATATTAGAAAGAAGAATGAGAAGAAAGGTGGAAGGAGAGTTGCAAGAGGAACAGTATGGCTTCAAGAGTGGAAGATCCACAGTGGACCCAATCTTTAGCTTGAGGCAGGTGATGGAAAAGAACTGGGAATATGGAGAGGATTTGATCATGACTTTCATAGATCTAGAAAAGGCATATGATAGTGTCCCCAGAGAGAAGGTATGGGAAACCATGGTTAAGAAGAGACTGGGAAGAGAAATGTTGGAAATGGTGCAAGCAATGTACAACAACTGTGTTAGCAGGGTTCTGACCCCTGTTGGAAAGACAGATTGGTTTAGGAACAAGACTGGACTAAGACAGGGGAGTGTGCTGTCACCTCTTCTATTCATAATGGTAATGGATGAAATTGTAAAGGAAACAAAGGAAGCATATGGACATAAAGAAATGAAGTTACTATTATTTGCAGACGATATTGTGGTCTGGGGAAGGTACACGGAAGAAGTGCAAAAACAACTAGATGCACTGAACGAAAATATTCAGAAGTATGGCCTGAAAATCAGTATAGAGAAAAGCAAGACCATGGTGATGACAAGAGGGGAAAGACAAGGAAAGGGCATTGTGAAAATTGGAAGTCAGAGTTTGGAAATTGTGGACACGTTCAAATACCTAGGAAGTGAATTGATGCAAACTGGTAGGTTGGACATGGAGATTGGCAGGAGGGTACAGCAGAGCAATGCATTCTATCAAAGTGTAAGAAAACTTGTTTGGGATAAGGAAGTACCAAGGAAAAGCAAGGGGGTAATGTATAAAATGTACTATGTACCCATATTAACGTATGCAGCTGAGACTTGGACCCTGACGAGCAGGCAAGAGAGTAGAATCCAAGCCAGTGAAATGAAATTCCTAAGAAGTATGATAGGTAAGACAAGGAAAGACAGAGTGAGGAATGAAGATGTTAGGAAGGAAGTTGGGATGGGAAAACTAAATGAGAGAATTGAGAAGAATAAACTAAGGTGGTTTGGACATGTAAAGAGGATGGAGGAAAATAGAATACCAAGACAGATGCTGGAGGCGAAGTGCAAGGGTAAGAGAGCAAGGGGAAGACCTAGAACAAGGTGGATTGATTCAGTGAAGAACAGCGTGAGAAAAAGAAATCTGGACTGGGACAAGATCGTGGAAGAAGAATGGTGGAAGGAAAGAGGAAAGTGGAGAAGTGCCATAAATACCCCAACCCGGCAGGAGCTGGATAAGGGGAAATGATGATGATGATGATGATGATGATTTTGTGATGTATATGTGCGTGTGAATTAAGCAAATGCTTAGATAGGGCCAGTTCGACGTGGAAAAATCGCCCAGGACTCTTGAGTGAAAATCAGTAGCTCATAGCGATTTTAGCAGGGTAGAGTTTTAATTTGAACATCTCTTTTTAAGAAGCCACGCAAAGATGTCTACAGCAAGGTCGATTGGTGGAATGATGTGCTACGCCTCTACCAGAATGTCGACGATGACGGAGTAGAGTTCCCGTGGGGGAATGCACTGAGATGGAGGTTGATTTTCTGCAAGCTGGACGGTGATGTACAAACCATTGATTTATTCAATATGTAGCTAGATTAGACGCGGGGAACGTGTAAATAATTTTATTCATGGTTTTTCTTGTGTATTTTAGATTTCGTGCGCCGACATTCTTTTCTTTTAAATGTACGTTGGCACGTGGCCAAAAATTTTGTGTGATTGTATATTTTTTCTTATGAGTCATTATTAGTATGCACGGCGCGTGCATTTGGATTTTATTCATGCGAATGCTGAGTTCGTCATCGTCGATAAATGGTGCTGTATTCAAATTCATTTTAAGTAGGAGAAGGGGGTAAAAGTTGTTAGATGTTTTACGAACAGGTTTTTATTCATACTAGGGTTGCCGAGCGCAACACGTAAGATGTCACTGTAGAACACCTTAGTTCTATTTATTGATTTAAGCCCACTACGGAGCGCTTATGACTAGTTCTTCGATGCTCTTTTCCGTTCCCAATATCTCTTGAGCCCTGCTGATAATTTCTCCTTTCTCTCCTGCGAAAGGGGCTTCCGACATTTAGAGACTCTAGGTGGTGGGGTCCAAGATTCTACCATAGCACAAAATTTAGAACGATCTTCTACATCAAGGTCAGCAATTCCAGCCGAATCCAAGTCCTTTAGTACTTCATTAAGCCACAGGCTTCCAGTCTTGTAGCTTTTAACCAAGGAGAAGATCTTCTTAGTAAGCCTGTTGCTGTTCATTCATTGTAGGTGCCCATAGAACTTTAGCCTCCTACGTCGCATACTGGTATTGGCTGATTCTAACTGATTCTAACCTTAGTTCTATATTTTTGAGTTTTTTAAATTTTTTTATATCCCTTTTCAGGATCTTCAGTCACGGACTAGAATGGGAACGCAAGTCGGTGGAAATATTTATGTCTTTTATTTCAGGTTTCTGTCAAACCCATACGTGTGATTCTGGTGTTTGTATTGTGTCAAGGTGTGTGTATTTGATTCTTCGTGATGAGGGGTAGAATGTGTCTACTGCCCTCAAATTTTGATGGTATTTTATGGAAAGGCAGAGCACTCTTGGAGGCTACTGTACCTTGTCCTGTGCTGATTCTTGGATTTCCTTGGGAAATGCTAAGATATTTTTATTTGACACACACACGTATATTTTGTGCTATTGGGAGCACGCTTCTTCGAGACTCGAGCCATTGCTACGGCAGGTCGAGGTATGTTTACACGTGGGTTGACAGATGTGCAGATTCCACCTTGCGCCCGTCTATGTCTGGTGATTCATCGTTTAGGCAGTCCAGCTGACCGACTGACCCCTGTAAGCTATCTGTAGCAAACCTGTTCTTGTAATGATCTTTGGATCATAATATTAAATTGGGAGTTCACCATGTCCGTTACGAATTACCGCATATCGTATGAAATGAAATATTTGTTTTATGATGTAAATGTTGACTTTGAGCCTAGTGATTTCTGTGACTCATTTCATTTGCTTATATGTTAGATTGTTGTTTGTTGTGACACCGTTGGTGTACTTCATATTATCATGTAAGAATGGCAAGCGGCCATGTGTGTATTTTTCTTGATTGGTCATGTGTTGATTTACTTGTGTTGATTTAAAAAGTCCTAATTTTAGGCGTTAGTGTGGATTGCTACGGAAATTCTTTGATTCCAATTTCATGCGGAAATTATTTTGTCTTATTCAGTGTAGGAAGTGTCGGATTGAGTTTAATTAGTGTTTAGTTGGTTCCTCGTGTCTGTCTAGCTCTAAGACAATGCAGATTCGTCCCCTGAAGGTTTACTGGATGGTAACGGATCTCGCATTAAATTGTACACATCGTACCGCATGCAGAGAAACCGCACACGCACATGTCATTGCAGTAATTTGTGACATTTGGTCCAGATGTTTACGATCTCTCCTGAGATCAGGCCTAGTTTGGCATTTTTATTAATTCTAGAGGGAGTCATTTGGGAGTCCTTGTGTTTTTTGTTGTTGTAAATAGTGTAAATTTGTTGATCTGGTTATTAAATTCATACGTTTTAATCCTGGTATTCACTTTTTCCTGCATGTTATTTTGTTATATGTTACCCTGCATGTTATAAGAAGCGCTTAACAACAACTTTACGAAATGGACTGTTACACCCCCCGAAATTGAGTCTCATATGCTTCTTTGCAAGGGTTCAGTACCTATAGTATTTTTAGTAAAGTAAAGTATTGATTTGGCGATTGACAATTGTGTTATACTTCTTGTAAACATGGTCAATACGGAACCTGGAACGAGTGCGGTTTATAGGTAAATCTTTCTCCCAATCGTAGACGGGCACCGTGATCACCTGGGCATGCCACTCAATTAGAAAGTCGTGCCAAGTTCACGTGGTTCATTTGATGTCCACTCGCACACTAGTATTACGGTATGTCAATTGATCAAGCCACTCGCAGAAAATACGCACTCAGTTTCCCTCAAAATTGCACTGTCGACATCTTGTCTGGCGTAGGTCCCATAATAAACTCGGTGAAGTAATATTTACACATTGTCTGAGCCTGTCAAGTCTTGCCTAATCTATGGTATACATTTTTACTATAAAATATGCCCAAATGTCTCATTAATTTTACAATATCCTTCTGCAAAATATAGCACAAAAAATTGAACTCTAGATATCATTCGAAAAGACTGAGATAATGGTAGCAAATCCGCTAGTAATCAATCATATAACTGTAAATAACAGGAAAGTAAAAATAAGTGAAGCAATTTAAATACTTAGGAGAAATTATAACTTACAACTTGGATGAGAAACCAGTATGGCGAGAGAAAAAGCCCCAAAATTAACAGGGTGTACTTACAAAAAAAATGTCTATCGATCAAAACAAAATTAAAACATTACAAGACGGTGGTTCAACCAGAGGTGACATATGGCAGCGAAACTCTTTTTAAAGTCACTCAGAAAAACAGAACCGACAAAATCCTATGAGTGGAGAGAAGAATAGCTAGAACATGCATATAAAAAACAGGTAGTTCCGTGACGAACTAAAGAGCCTATTTTTCTTAAAATTTAAGAATCGTACCAATGATTAATCTATATAGACCTTTCTAGAATAATGACGAAATTATGTTGGTAAAACTGAAATTTTTATTTGCAATAGTTCGAAATATACCTGAAATGGTGTAGCTCTAATAGAGCACTACAGTTGGCAGCTCTGGTGACTGAATATACTCAGTTCCATCTCTAAAGGTACAGAATGTACTTCCAAAATTTGGTTGAAATCCAATGGATAGCACGGACGTTACATGCAGTTTGACATTGGATCAATCAGTGTGCGTAAAATCATGTTGGCAACAATGCCATGTGCTGCTCAGAATTAATCTGAAATATTATGATCTATTATTGTGCCAATTTTGAATGAAATCCATTCATTGGTATAGAAGTTAATTGTATTTAAAAATTGGACCTATTAGCAGGTTTAGAATCATGTTGACAGCACTGAGGTATATTAGTTTCTCCAAATAAATCTAGAATGTCAGGTATTATACGTGTGCAAAGTTTAGAGCTGCATGCTTTTTGATATATTGATATTAGGATAAAAGATGGAGAGAGCATTTATTAACAGTTGGCAACCCTGCTGGCTTTTAAGAATACACATAGTCATTTGCTGTTATGGTACACAAAGCACAAATATACCAAGTTTGAGGAAGATTCCGTCAATCAATACTTTTTAAAACATATCTATATTGGGTACATGTTCCGGTCCAATTTGTGATCCTTCTTCAGCCCCGACTTAAATAATTACACAATCAATCGTGATAAATCAACCCACATCAACAACATGTCTTTAGATTACTCTGTACATAAAAACATATTTAAATACACTAAAACAACACACGTTAAAAATACTTTATGTTCGACCCTAACTATTATGCGTCAGAAAACAGTATCATAATGAGGCTCATTATAACATTATTTTTCATTATGAAACAGTTTCTCCCACCAATCAGAGCTCAAGAAACAGTTTTGTGACCAATTAGATAAGGATACCTTCACGCATGCGCTCAAAATCCAACATGTCTATATAAATTACCGAAAGTGCACTGTCCATATGTTCGCGTAAATAAACTTGTGAATATGAGACAAGAAATAGCACTGTACCTTAATATCCTCCAATACAATTTCTACACAGCGCGTTGTATTGAAACGACTTCGGTGACAGTTTTACTGAATACACAATCTGAAAACATATGGCATTGAAGCACACAGAGCGCATGCGTCGGTTGTCGAGAGAGCTTGGAAAACAGAGATATACTACTCACCGCAGCACCCGATCACAACATTCTAGTGAGTGAACAGATATTTATGAATATTTATGTTAAAACATATAATAAAGTTATAATTATCGTCGAACATAAACAGTCGTATGCAACTCGCCTATAATGGTAATTAAGACACTCGTATGGAAATTATAAAACTCGTGTCTTAATTTTAGCCATTATAGGCTCGTTGCATAATGTACTATAAAAACCCATTAAAAGCACTATTATGAAAGTGAACTAATTGTTTGTTGCGTCATTATATGACATTATTGTCGAAGTGGAACAATTGGCCACATGAAGATGTTGATAAAAAGTTCTTGTTTTTAATTTTAAATTGCACTGTAGAAATCATCTGTGACAAATGCATCATGTTAATTGTAGATGTTGACACTCTGTGCATCTCTTGGTTATGTGACGTGACCATAATGGGCTTGTCCTATATGAAATATGTGACGGAGGCTTCTTCTGATTGGAAACAGCTTGGAAAAAATAAGTATGTTCTCCTTGCGCTGAGTCACACTTTTCCCCCCTGATCAGAGATTTCAGTACAGCGTACCGGTGCGTTTCGTAACAAATCTAGCCCTGTATATGTATATACAGTATATCACTTTCTTGTAGACACGTTAACTACCGCAATTTTGCACCAATCAATTTGAATTTTATACATAATATATATAATAATAACCCCTGGCAGTACAGCCCATGAAGGGCCTAGGCCTACCAAGCAACCGCTGCCCAGCCATTTGGCCTGCAGATATTGGGGTGACACGTGATCAGCGCATTGGGTCCCCTCGGCCGTTAATCTTGGTTTAAGTGATCGAGGCGGTGCCTCACTGTCAGGCAGCTACTCAATTGTCCTCATGAGGCTGAGTGCACACCGTTCCAGCCCTCACGTCAGTTTCTATAATCCCTGACGGAGCCGGGAATCGAACCCGGGGCCTCCGGGTAAGTGGCAGGCAACATAATATATATATATATCATTTAATATCTCGGTCGAGTTTATTAATGTGCAAAATGGGATCAAGGGGTGAAAATGGGGGACCTTTTTTGAAAAAGTGAAATATCGCTATAACTCTATATGTGAAATATCGAATCCATTTGAAGTTAATACTATGTGTCGGATAAGGGCCAAAAATGTTTGTTTGAAAAGTTTTTTGATAGCACCAACCATTGACCAAAGGGGTGGGAAAAAGTCGTTTTTTAGAGAAAGTTAGTTATTGTTGTTTTAACGGGCGGAACTACGAGGTCATCTGCCCCTTTTATTTAAGAAACAAAAATCATATCTCTTAATAGGCACAATATCAAAACTGTTTAAAATGGTCAATACTCCTCTAATTATTACCTAAAATTTTTGTCTGAAAATTTTTTGCCTATTTTCATTTATGAAAAAGTAGGCTTATGAGATTACATTTTTGTCTGTGTGTCTGTCTGTGTGTGTGTGTGAGGATTTTTGTGTGTCCCACCCTAATAACTTCTAAACGGCTGGAGCGATTTCAATGAAACTCGGGAAATTCATAGCACTATTCCGGGCGACCCCGATCGTGCCCTTCAAATTTTGTTACGTTTAACCAATCCAACATGGCGGCTGTGCGAAATATTTCACCAGCATTCAGCATTCAATATCTCCGAAACTATTACCGATATCACCCTGGAATTTTGTACGGTGATAAAGGGAACTACTAGAAGTTCACCTATGTGACTTTTGAAAACCTGGTAACTACAAAACCAACATGGCGGCCAAGTAAAGTTGCGACTTTTAAATAGACGTTTCTCGCGATTTAACCAACCAAACGCAATGAAAATTGGTACAGTATATGTTCATACACATTGTAATGCACCGACATCTAACTTCGTTCAGTTGTTTACATAACCTTAAGATGGCGGCTGTGCAAAATATTTCACCGGCATTCTATATCTCTGAAACTATTACCGGTATCACCATCAAATTTTGTACGGAGATAAAGGGCACTACTGGAAGTTCATCTATGAGACTTTCAAATACCGGTTAACTACAAATCGAACATGGCGGCCAAGCGAGCAGCTGTGGCACCCCACGTTACACAACAAACAGTTGGTAATCGCCTGCGTGAAGCTGGCATACGATCCCGTGTCCCTGCAGAAGGTGTTCCATTGACCCCACAACAGTGACGTGTAAAGCTGGCCTGGTGTCGAGAACGATCGACGTGGGTCGACGAATAGCATAAGGTTGTCTTTAGTGGTGCATCGCGCTTCTGTCTTGCCCGCAGTGATCGCCGGATTCGTGTGCGCCGACGTACAGGGCAGAGGGGCCGCCCAGACCTTATTGCCGAGAGGCACACAGGGCCAACACCAAGCATTATGGTCTGGGGAGCTATTGGCTTTAATGTGAAATCACAATTAGTGCTTGTTGAGGGCACTATGACTGCTCGACAGTACGTTGATAGGGTACTCAATCCAGTGGTTGTCCCTATGACGGCAAACATTGCTAATGGGATGTTTCAGCAGGACAATGCCCGGGTTCACACTGCACGCATCTCCAGAGAAGCTCTCCACGACATCACAACTTTAGAATGGCCCGCCAGATCCCCGGACCTCAGTCCTATTGAGCATGTGTGGGACATGATGGGTCGACAACTGGCCAACCGTCCTCAGCCACCCACAACTGTGACAACTGACCCGTGCAGTGCAGCAAGCATGGGCCACAATTCCTCAGGAAGCGATCCAGGGCTTTATTGACTCAATGCCTCGATAATTCATCAATGTATTGCAGCTCGTGGTGGGCACATCCTGTATTGATTGTTGTCCAAACTGACGGTCAGAGGGACCTGAAAGTGTAATCATTGAATCACTACCGAACACTCGTCCTGCATGTTCAATTGCAGCAGGGGCGTACACAGAGTTTTATTTTGGGGGGGGTGCCCAACCGGGGGTTAGGGGACATGGAATATCCCCCAAAGAAAAGGGGATCCGGGGTTCCTCCCCGTGAAACTTTTGTATAATTTGATGCAATATGATGAGTTTTTAGGCTATCTGGCATCACTTTTTCAACCAATTTGTTGTGATGTTTTATATTTGGTTAATGTCAAACATAACTAAGACTATTTTATGTTACTTTTTATTAATACAATCATCTGGCTCACTTGATAGTGTTTACATGGAAAGAATTAACATTAGTCTACTGTTTTGACTTACAATTTACACTATAATATAAAGTCAAGGTTTCTTGAAGCATACCAAATCGCTTTATAACGTCATCGACAGTGATTTGTAGGTGTCTGTGAATAGATAACAATACTAGAACGTTGAGTCTGTTTACAGAGTAGAAAATTTCTTAAGTATGATTTCAACCAACTCAAACTCCGTTCGACAGTACCGGTAGCTACAGAGAGAGGCAAATTTGCCAAAAGTTTGATAAGGGTACAAAAGCTAGGGAAAAATCTTTTGTCACACGCTCCAAGGGCACTTGTTGCTGTTCTTGGTACGTTCTTAAGAGCGAAGACACTGGAGAGTACTAAGAGGTTATGTTCGTGCACATAAGATCAGAGTAAACTGATTGTTACACTGTTTACATCGCTCTACCGTCGCCTTGCTTTAAAAAATTTGCAATATATCGCTTCGTAACAATAGTACATGGTAAGTATATGTGTTTAATGTTTAATTCATAAACTAATATTATATGTGACAAACATTTCAGGAGGCCCCCGGGCACCCCCCTTATATACGCCCCTGAATTGCAGCAATGTAGCACCACTCCTTCTGGGTGTTGCAATTTCCATTTTCTTCAGTGTATTAATAAAGATAGCTTTGGAGCCATTTTTCAGTGTTGCGTTATTAACAATATGATATTGTATCTTTCAGTCAGTGAACACAAAATAATTCCAATTACTGGAATAAGTGAAAAAATAACCTGAAATAAATTACATGTGATTAAGATATATATGTATATAGTTATGGACTATTGAAGAATCTGACCAACTTGTTAGCACCATCAAAGCAACTTCAGGTATTTAATTTAAAAATAAAAAATCCCTCTCGGCACGCCGGAAGGCAGAGGAAGATTTCACCGGGCGAACTAGGGGATAGGCGAACATAGGCAAAGTATGGAGGTTTTCGTAGAAGGACCAGACCTAATTTTATACTTCTCATTATGAGGAAGTATTTTACAATTGGAGCTTAAAAACCTTAGCATTTCATCTTTTTATGCATATTTTTAACATTTTATTGTCTTGTGGGTTTCGGTAACCTTTTCGTCATTTGGGTCAATTTCTTTACTGGTGGTCACACTGTCCTAATGCAAGGTTTCGACACTGATGTGTAACTATCTAACTGTGTTACTTCTTCATGCAAAATTTTATCTCCCGCAGAGATGTTGGTTGGTTCGTCAGTTTAGGGACTGTGACAACGAGGTCATGTAGCCCCGTGTACTTTGGATGTGTATAGAATCTGTCTGATACCGGTGTTAATTGTGACGGTTGTATTAGTCTGTAATTCAGGTAAGGACTGCCGACGGTCAATTTCAAGTAGTAGTTCCTACCTTTGCTACCAAATGCTAATGTCAACGATACCTAGCTGTGAACTTGGCTACTAGATGCCACCGCAGCCAGCACCTAGTAACGAACGTTGGAACTTAAAGCATTAATCAAATCTAATGAACAAATTTTGCTTCACACAGTTGTAGTTAGTGGAAGGTTCTTTAACATACTATAAATCTATGACATGGGTCGCCCCTTTAGTTCCCGTCCGAAGGAAGGCATACTGAGGGATTTTTAACACTCTTAAAAAATCCGACGACTTCGGCATGCCACCAGCTACGCCACAGCAGCTGCTTCCCACAGAGACGGAAAACTGAATGTGATCTCTGCAGTGGTGTTGTCATGACAACCTCTGATGGCTCTCCCCTCATCAATTTAGTGGCGTTGTCATGGCAACCTCTGATGGCTCTTCCTTCATCAACTTGGCATTTCTTATAATTCTGAAATCATTTTGGTTCCTTAGTTTAAGGGCTGCGACATCGCGGTCATGTAGCCCCGGTCCGAAATCATTTTGCTCAGCCCTTGGTGTAATGGTAAGTCATATCAAACAAGAACTAAATAGCCTATTTCATATATCCTACTAATATTAATTGCCTCTGTTAACATGCAAATTGTCAGTTTGATTGCTGTAATAGATTGGTAGATATTGAGAACCGTCTAAATATTTTGGATGGTCACCATGTTGGATTTTTATATTATTGGCCTTAGAATTATGTACTATTACATAAAGATTATTGTGTAGGTGTTTTATTCAAACTTCAATCGCATGATTAGGACGCAAGAAATATAAGCGGGATTTTAAAATTTCGCTCAGCCGCCATCTTGTGGCTATAAAAATAATTTATATGAATTAGCTGCTAGTCGATTAAAATTTGTATAAGCATGTACCGTATCAAGTTTCACTGCGCTCGGATGGTTAAAACGCAAGAAACGTCCATTTGAATATTTAAATTTTGCGTCACCACCATGTTGAATTTGTGATCGCCAGGTTATTGAACGTCCCATAGATAAACTTATGCTTATAGCCTCTACACACTCACAAAATTTCAGTTTGATTGCTGTAGTAGATTAATAGATATTGAGAACCGTCTAAATATTTCGGTTGGTCGCTATGTTGGATTTTAATATATGTAGGCCATAGAGTTATGTACTATTAGATGATGATTATTGTGTACATTCATTATGCATATTTTGATTTCGATCGCATGATTAGAACACAAGAAATTAAAACTTAATTTTCGAAATTCGCACAGCCGCCATCTTGAGGTTACGTAAACAATCGAACTAAATTAGATACCCGTGCATTACAATGTGTATAAACATACCTACATGGCATCGTTCCATATCTTGAAAATCAACACAAACGACCAATGCCTTCATGGTGTTGCAATTTCCATTTTCTTCAGTGTATATTGTGTTTAAATGTAAATCTTATTCATTCCCTATTGCAGAGTCCGTTTTTTTTCTTTCAGTTTCGACATCGACCCAAGGAGTGCTACAATCCCTCTGGTTTTGGGGCAAAGCCATCTAAATTTTCAAAGCCAGTGCCATTGCCAGTAGTAGGCCTACTGGCATCATCTGCCCGGAATACAATATCTAAGAAAGCAAGAAGTTCACACAAGGCAACACTAGTCAAACCTAAGGAAACCATAATCACAGTGAATGAAAATGAGACCAAAAGTGAAATCAGCAATGTTTCTGAAACCCAAGACTTAAAATTAAAGAAACAAGAAACATCGGGCCAAGAAAAGCTGGTCTTCATAAGAAAGGTTAGTAGGCCTATCAAATAATTCTGTTTTTTGTAAGAAGGATAGAGATGTTGTATTACAATTTCCAAAAGGAATATGAATTTATTATATCCACCTTATCAATACACTTATATATACAGTATATGCTAACAACCTGCCCCGGCTTTGCCCGGGAACAGTTATGAATGCATTACGTGATAAGCACTTTTTTTCCAATGTCGATGAACTACTACCATATCCGTTTAATGTCTCGGAATGTTGGTTTAAAATCACTGACTGGACTATTAATTGGGTATATTATCATGGAGATTCATGTGCAACAAATTCTTGTCAGACGTAATTTAGGAATGGCGAGGTGCATGAAACACAAATCACCCTTCCGATTTAATGATCCGAACGCTATGAATCATCGTACAACAATCTTAACTGACTGTGTATTTTGCGGAACGAAAAGTTCCGAGGCGAAATGAAGAAAAGCCAAGTTGCACTTTCAGGGAAACTCCACTCTTCTCTGAAGTCTTCACTCAACACGACTCAACAGTTTACTGCTGGCTGTATCTGGGGTAATAGGCTCGCCCGCTAGCTAGGCTGTAACTGGGGCGATAGGCCTGCCCCTAGCTAGCTCGTAAACTGTTGGGTCAGTAATTGAATGGAGATTGTTGGAAGAAATGAAAAAGTAAAAACACTTATAGTGGGCGATCTATTGAAGATAGAGATAATGCTCTCGCGGTCTTTTTTGTTGAACTTTCCATGCTGAACAATTCTTACACTCATAGTATACTGATACCGGTTTGCCCAGCGTAAGCTTTAAAAGCTCATGGACGCCAGGTCCTTTTTTTTTTTCACTGGAATTGTTCCTGCTTGGCTTCCTTTGATCATAAATTATAAATTATTTTCTACAGAAACCTTCCTCGAGATATCTTTTACAGAATGGTGAAAACCGCATCAAATTCCGCATCCAAGAATATAGGAATTTGTTTTATACTAAGTAGAGATATACCGGGTTAGCACAAATGATTTAAGCAATTTCATGTACATGTATTATTGAAAGTATATAGCTTACAGCATTGACACATGTACCAATTAAAAGAGAAACTCATCAAGTTTTTTGAGTCTGCTTGCTACAAATGCTCAATGAGCCCTCTTCGTGTCACACGGCAAATATCGATATGGTAGTTAAATTCCGACCACACACACTGTTTCATATCCTGATCAATTTAGGCTACGGCCGCATGTATTCGATTCCTCCGTTTAACTGGCACGGGTGGTACATAAACTTCATCTTTGATAAACCGCCTTAAAAGGAAATCACACAGGGTCCGATCAGGTGATCGGGGAGGCCAGCACATAAGACACTGATCTATGATCGAGGTCCGTCTAATCTAACGTTCAGGAAGTTGTTCATTAAGATAGCGGCGCACTCATCATCATCATCATCATGCACAGTATCCAGCCCCAGGCCGGGTCTGTTTGGAACATAGGCCTCTCCACTTAGTTCTCTCCTCCCACCACCTCTCCGTCGTCGCTCTGGTCCAGTCCTCTCCTCTCTCTTTGACACACTCCTCCACTCCCTTCAGCCATCTATCACTTGGTCTTCCTCTTTGTCATTTCTTCTGCACCTGCATTTCGTGCATCCTCTTGGGAATCACTTCTCTCCCATCCTCTTCAAGTGTCCATATCATCTCAGTCTTGATGTCTCAATCCTACCCTGCAAATGCTCCTCTTTCACTATTTCCCTGATCTTGTCAATTTTCACCCTGTCTCTTGTTACTCCTATCCTACTTCGTAGGAATTTCACTTCACTTGCCTGTACTCTGCTTATGTCTCTTTTCTTCATTGTCCCCGTTTCTGACGCATAGGTTAGTATCGGGACATAGTGGCTTCTGTACAGCACTTTTTTGCTTTTTTGTGGGACATCTCTATTCCACATCTCTTATTTGGTATGCTCTCCGCGATCATCAATTACCTCAAACTTACATAAGCTGGGTAAAAATGCTGTACAACAACACCAGCAGCCATGAGAGATGATGACCTGCAGGACTGACTGACAGCTTCCCTATAACAGTTGGCGTTCATCAGGGTTCAGCTCTGTCTCCACTGCTCTTTGTAATTGTAATGGACACCATTACGCACGAAGTTCAGAAATGAGTGCACTGGACAATGTTATATGCTGATGATGTGATGCTTTCGGCACACACCAGGAAGGATCTTGGAACCCAAGTCCAAACATGGTATGATGTCTGGAAAGATTTGGTCTTCGTTTAAATATCCACAAGACTGAATACCTTGAAACTATTTCATCTCCTGGAATTATACCAATTAATGGTGGATACATTTCGATATTTGGGTTCTCTATTACAGAGTGACGGCTGTATAAATGAAGATGTGCGAGCAAGAATCAACGCAACGAGGATGCGATTCAGAGATGTAACAGTAGTGTTCTTTGTGATAAGAAGATGCCTATCCACCTAAAATCACAGATATACCGCTCAATGGTGAAGCCAGTTGCATTGTATGGTACGGAGTTTTGGCCAGCACCTAAAAGTGCTGAGCACTCGCTACATGTCATGGAAATGCTGATGCTTAGAAGATCGTTAGGCATTTCTCTGCTCGACCACATCAACACAACGATCCGACAATTAGCTGGTGTTGCTCCAATCGATGAGAAAATGCAGGAATGGAGACTTTGTTGGTATGGCCATGTCGTACGAGCACCGCATGGTTCAGTCATCAGCTCAGCCTATCATCTCGCTGTTGAAGGCCAGAGACACCGTGGGAGACCTAAGCTAAGATGGCTAGACAGTATAAACTCAGATCTAAGATCAAGAAGCCTAAACCCACAGGAAGTGCTTCATCGAAAGCAATGGCGTGCATTGACCCGAAAAGCGGACCCCGTTCCAATGGGAACACGCTAAGAAGAAGAAGAGGAAGACCTGTATTCCACACTAAGCTCCTGAAACTTCAGTTCGTGTGATCGTGTTCAGAAGTCGCTCACTTTCAGTGTTTGTGGAATTCAATTACAAATGTGGCTTATGAATCGATGCTAGGAAAATTAGGTGAAATTTTTGGATTTAACCTGAACGACAGTGATAAAGTGACAGACAGAAAGACAGTGCTTTGTAAGAAATGCGGAAAATCATTCAGTTATACTGAAAGCATAAGTAGTCTTCAGTATCATCTTAAGCATATTCATCCTTCAAGTGTATCTGGGTCTATTAATGACACTGCTAGTTCATCTTCTCAGTCAACGTTAGAGCACCTAATATAGAAGCCTGTGTCCTCTATTAAGGAAATTGAAATCTCCAATAAACTAGTGAAGTGAATTGTGCAGGATAGTAGGCCGGTCAACATTGTCTTTGATCGTGGTCTTGAGGTTTTGTTATTAACAAGAAATGAACATATGTCTGAATCAATACTATACAGATAAAATTAATTATTGAACTTGTTTACAGTACATGTTTTGGGGATTAATTATATTTTATCCCCTTCATCAGCTGTTGAAGAAACAAAAAACAAAGCGTAGCACAGTAATAATATACGTGTTTAAAACCTAATATAGTGCACCATAAAATTTAGGGTATAAGAATATAATAAAATGAAGAGAAACAGATGGTGACTGTGATCAGCTGCTCATGATAAATAGTAGTTCCTTGAAATGGTAAATATGTAACACCAATACTTCACCAATCCGTGTAGCTCTATAACCAATGGAAATGCCACGTCCAGTGGTTCGGATTCCACGTAAAAAGGAGGTCCCGTGGCTCATGATCTCTAGATTAACGGTCACGTTAAATTACAAGCTTCCTTCCTTCTATAACCAATGAAGAGCCTGTATTCTTATATCCAAATATAGCCCTTCAAAACAAAGAGGCTTTAAGAAACCCGACGTGATGGAAAGTGATCATAGGTTAGTTTAAATGTCTGAAAGAAAGCAATGGGAAAACAGATAAAATTAAACCAGTGACAAAGATGAAAAATATATAATAATCATTATGCAAATCTAATTTAAACGACATTGAAAGAATATAAATCGAATACATATGATAAACTTACATGTGGTTAGGACAACGTTACATTTATTAGAAAGTGATTTGTCTATTGTTTGAAATTTTATGGGCATAGCATAGTCCAAAGCTCATTTAGAAGATAGTAGGAAATGAAAGAACGTCGGTGCTAGTTCTGGAAAAGGACGTAGATATGAATGTTACTGTGAAAAGATACCCATTAATCAACAAAACGGAGCAAGACACGAAACCAACAAAGAAATTCGTAAAATTATTAATAAAAATAACAGTTTTCTAGACAATAATTCCAATAATCAGGACATCTATAAATTAAAAAAGAAGCTTATAAATAATAATATAATTGTAACTAAAGCAGACAAAGGAAACACTAGAGTAATCATTGACGGAGATGAGTACATCACTAAAACTATAGATTTCATTACCAATGACAATTTTAAAGAAATAAAGAAAGATCCCACAGCGTCCACACAAAGAAAACTTAAAAGCATTCTAAAAAACACAGTTTTTATTTTAGTTGATAAACAAGTGACTCAACTTGTCCACATGAACCCCAGTGTTCCTACATTAAGGGCCCTACCCAAAATACATAAAAATAACATTCCTATAAGACCTATTGTCAATTTCAGAAACAGCCCTTTATATAAAACTTCCCAGTTTTCTCTACAGTTTCTAAAATATTTTCATTTTGTAGCAAACAAATCATTCAAAAACACTTTACATTTTTGTGAGAACACATCAGTTTTGGAGCTAAAACAAGAGCATTCTTTACATAGTGCTGACATCAAAGATATGTACACCAATATCCCTATTGTTCCTACAATTAACATCATCAAGAGGAATTTAACAAACAATAGCAATCTTTCCAAAGTAGAAATAGATGAATTCATTTGCATTTTGAATTTTATTCTAAATAATAATTACTTTACTTTCAATAGTAAAATTTACAAACAAAATGATGGCTTAGCCATGGGTTCTCCATTATCAGGAATACTCGCTAATATTTACCTCGACCATTTAGAATCTAAAATAGAATGCAAAATAAAAGGAATTAAGTTTTGGGATAGATACGTAGATGATGTTTTCATCGTAATTGGCGATAATATTCAAAAGGTAGATGAAGTTTTAGACCAACTTAACAATATTGATAATAATATTAAATTTACTATGGAATCCGCCACAAATAATAAGATTAATTTCCTAGACACCAACGTCATTAAAAAAGATAACAGACTACATTACCAAATTTTCAGGAAACCCACGCAAACCCATTCTGCTATAAGACAAGATTCAAACCATCCTGTCTGTCATAAAAAAGCCACTTTCATTAGTCTTGTGAACAGAGCCATGAGTTTACCCCTTTCCAAACAAGATTTTGACAAAGAAATTGCAATTATTCATCAAATTGCCAGAATTAATGGTTATAACCGCCAATACATTAATAATATAATTAACAAACTGAAAAATAAACCTATCACGCAACTTCAACCTGAGCGTAAAGACAATCCTTCATATGCAGTTTTTACTTACTTTAATCATCATACTTACAACATCACCAACAAATTCAAAAAACTTAACATGGAAATAGCTTATAAAACAAACAATACTAATCAGAACATTTTCTTTAATTCTAATACTATCAACTTGAAGAATAAATTCAGCAAATCCGGTGTCTACAGGTTAAATTGTAATGAATGTAACGCAAATTATATAGGTCAAACCGGAAGAGCTTTCACCACAAGATATAATAATCACTTAAATGCCACTAAATACAGAAAATATTCAGCCATGGCCACACACATGGAAGATTCAGGTCATAAATTCACTAACATAGATAATGATTTACAGATATTACATTACACTAACAAAGGTACTAGGATGAACGTTCTCGAATCTATGGAAATCAACACAGCACACAAAATTCCAGACCCAGTGAATCTTAATGAAATCATTTTCGAATCAAATATCTTATTTGACACTCTCATAGATAACTTAACTGTTAAATCCAATATTAAACCACCTTAAATGTTTAAATAAATTTTTCTATGATAAATATTTTATACATCATTACATACTTTTATTAATCACTATTACTGCTAGTACAGTCCCCTAATAATTGTTTTTTCATTACATTTTCTAGTTTTAATTCTTCCACTTTGTACGTTTTCTTCTTCCCATAAGTTCATCTTTTCACAGTAACGCTCCATTCATATCTACGTCCTTTTCCAGAACTAGCACTGACGTTCTTTCATTTCCTACTACCTGCTATTTGAGCTTTGGACTATGCTACGCCCATAAAATTTCAAACAATAGACAAATCACTTTCTAATAAATGTAACGTTGTCCTAACCACATGTAAGTTTATCATATGTATTCGATTTATATTCTTTCAATGTCGTTTAAATTAGATTTGCTTAATGATTATTATATATTTTTCATCTTTGTCACTGGTTTAATTTTATCTGTTTTCCCATTGCTTTCTTTCAGACATTTAAACTAACCTATGATCACTTTCCATCACGTCGGGTTTCTTAAAGCCGCTTTGTTTTGAAGGGCTATATTTGGATATAAGCATACAGGCTCTTCATTGGTTATAGAGCTATACGGATTGGTGAAGTATTGGTGTTACATATTTACCATTTCAAGGAACTACTATTTGTCATGAGCAGCTGATCACCGTCACCATCTGTTTCTCTTCATTTTATTATATTCTTATACCCTAAATTTTATGGTGCACCATATTAGGTTTTAAACACGTATATTATTACTGTGCTACGCTTTGTTTTTTGTTTCTTCAACAGCAGGTGAAGGGGATAAAATATAATTAATCCCCAAAACATGTACTGTAAACAAGTTCAATAATTAATTTTATCTGTATAGTATTGTTTCAGGCATATGTTCATTTCTTGTTAATAACTATTCTAACATATCAATACGGAACCACCATGAGTCATTTAAATAATGTAGTCTTGAGGTTTTACATGAAGCTCTCAATTCTTACACTTCCCTCTAGAGACACCGTAACAAATAAAATTGAGAAGTTGTATGAGGTAGAAAAGTCAAAATTATTAGATAACCTGAAACATCTAGAATTTGTTAGTCTCATGGGGGATTATTGGTCTTCCAAATCTAACCGTACTTACTTAGGGGTTACAGCTTACTGGATTGATTCAAATTGAGAAACATTACAAGTTAAACATTTTACAGAAACCCACGGTGCCGCTAACTACACGGAAGAGTTTCAAGATGTAGTTCGTGAATGGGGGTTGGAAGATAAAGGTGTCGCTGTCTGCACTGACAACGCAAGAAATATCATGTTAGGGGTTGAAAGAGCAAAGTACGACAATTTTTGGTGTGCAGCCCACACTGTACAATTAAATTTAAATAAAGCAATCAAGGATGCTGGTATCGAAACATTACTTTCAAAGTGCAGGAAAATAGTGGGACATTTTAAACACTGCCCTTGTCTAGAAAACTAGCTTGCAATACAACTTAAAGAACAAGGTCTTGATGCATGTACATTAAAACAAGACATAGTTACCGTACTCGATGGATTAGCACGTATTTTATGTTTCAGAGTCTTATGAAAGCATAACCAGGTATTATAGACGTCCTAACGACCCGCTCTTCTAATATAAGACTTCCAACAACAATTGAATAGGAGATAATAGAATAATTGGTTACGCGTCTTAAGCCATGTTTAGAAATATCAGGACTCCTTGGTGGTAGCAAATATGTGAAAGGTAGTGTTGTACTGCCTGCAGTAACCCACTTGAAATTATCTTTACATTGCTCCGATGTCAATCCTGGGTACACATCTAGGTTTAAATGGACTCTTGTAGATGATTTAATAACTAGGGTAAAAAATTGGTGTAATCTGAAGACATACCGGAAGCTACTTCTCTCGATACTAGATTTAAATATCTTAGATGTATTGATAAAAGGATCGGGAATCCGTGTGGAAGAGAATATGTGAGAGAGACAAGTACAAGTTCCAGTACAACCATACAGCGAGAAGAGAGAACTGGATTTTGAAACCGAGGAAGACGTGCAGAATTGTGGTCATGCCGCTCCGGTTCGAGTCTGGTATCACTTGCAATGGAAACTGAAGTCTACAAGTCGTTGGTGGAACTGGAAGATGACTTCGCAGTCCCTCTACAATGGTGGAAATTACATGGTCCAACTTCCATATCTCGCACGCTGGAGCAATCGGAAGAGAGTCCAATCGCCACCATAGGGAAGATGAGGTAGAATGAGGAACAGGTTTTGGAAGATGTTAATATTTGAAAGAAAAATAGCACAGTAGCGCCACCTGGTGAAATAGACATGTACAGTAAAGAAGAGAACAAAAGACGAGTCAGTGCGTGTTCGCGTGACATTGTAACGTGTTTTTCGAGGGGTTTTTATGCAACTGGCATAAGTCAGTAGGAAGCCATTCTATATTTATTTACGTGGCAAATTGTTCAGCCAAGAGAATTTTTCATGTTAATTTATTATTATTATTAATTTATTATAATTATTATTAAGGTATTTTCGGAGCATTTTATAAAAATTATTAGCATTCAGATAGGTTTTCTATGTCTTAGAAAACGCTATCAAGCAAATTATTACGAACGACAATATCATAGAAAATTATGTGATTGCGGAATTTTACGGAGTTTTCGTCAGTTAGGATATTTTGAGAGACATGAGTCACTGGAAATTCATATACAGGATTAATCTTGTCGGGAAGCATGACGCAATCCTGCGTTGCAGCTTAACGAAAAGGCGGATGTATGGAACGGAATACGACTTCACCCTACCGCCGAGTGTAATGAGCCAGAGGAGGGGAATATAGCGGCGTGCTCAGCCAATCTGTGGAGACCACGCAAGCTAGAAGTCAGATGAAGAGTGGGGATGCGACGGGTGCATATATCGTTCAGCGCGCCGTGGAACGAGGAGAATCTGTGTAAAACTTGCCGAGTATGGTTCACGCGGGAGTCGCTCCGATGTTCCGTGCAGTGGGGGACTATCTGTATAGAACTTAACGAGTACGGTTGTACGCGGGAGTCGCTCCGATGTTCCGTGGAGTGGAGGACTAACTTTTGTAAAACTTAACCAGTGTGGATGTACGAGTGTTTGGGTCCGATGTACGGACCATAGAATTATCTAATCTACCAGAATCTCATCAAATATCGACAAAGATGTCGACGTCCAGGAGACTGTGGGAAGCTCACAGCATCATCCAGTACGAGGGAAAGGCTTCGGCCATTTCCAGTGGTAAGCGCGAATGACGCAGAAATACGCAATCTCTCGTTTCTCTTTGTTTTATATTTCATATTTCAGTAACTTCATAGCTTGGGAATAAGAGTAAAATCAATAATTTATCAGACTCCGTTTTCACGTAATTTTCTATCGGTAATATTAAAATCGCAACGCTCCAATTTAAATTTTAAACTTATTATTATTATTAATTTTGCTATTCTTGTTTTATATAATAAATTCATTTCTTTTACAATGCAATCTTTGCTTTCAGTAGGTAGCATTAGATATAGACCAATTCCTTCTCCTGATACAATTGTTTGTTGGGTTAATGATCAAATCATACCACGATCTGAGTGAATAGAGTCTTGAAGGTGTTCTGCCAGAGCTAGACGTTGTTAAATACAAATTTAGATTTCAACATTGCGTTGAGGTCTTGGCGCCCATTAAAACAACATAGCTTAGGCAAAAGTAAACAGTTACATTTATCTCCCAACAGTTAGGGGCAGTCAAACCGTTACAATTGTCGCTACCAACATGGGGCATTAATAACCGCTACACTTTTCGCTCAAAGTGTGGGCTAGGAAACCTGCTACATTTGTACGCTCAACGTGGAGCAAAGTAAATACCGTTTCACTTGTCATCCCAGCCTAAGGAAACCTGCTACAACATGTGACAAGCGTCTCAAAAGATGATTTGTATTTTGTATTGTATTTCTCACTTGATAAATAAAGATTTTCATTAAAACTAACAGGTTATGAGCCCAGGCCACGTGTAAATGGTATTATCTCGTGAGTGGAGCCGAAGCTGAGCGCCTGTGGAACACGTGCAGTATTTTTTTGTGAGTTAAGAATAACCTCAAAATGGCAACCGGCAGTGACCACAAAGTTCAAGTGGATCAACTTGAAGGACCTGAAGACTGGGCAAAATGGAAATGGCATGTGTTGATGGTTTTGCGGTCGTATGAGAAGGCACCGGGTGTGGATGAGTTGAGTGTGGAGATGGTGAGAGCAGCAGGAGAGGTGGGGATACAGTGGTTGTACCGAGTGATGAGGACAGCATGGAAGGAAAGGAAGACCCCAGAGGACTGGAAAAAAGGAATAATTGTCCCGATCTTCACGAAAGGTAGTAGAACAGATAGCAGAAACTATCGGGGAATAACACTGATGAGTCATTGTGCAAAGAACTTCGAGAAAGTTTTGGAAAAGACAATTAGGACAAGGATAGAAGGAGGCATGAGGGAAGAACAACATGGCTTCAGAGCAGGAAGGTCCACAGTGGATTTGATTTTTGCTGTAAGGCAGTTACAAGAACAGCACTATGAGTATGGAACAGATCTACTGATGGCCTTCCTGGACATTGAGAAAGCATATGACAGTGTATGCAGAAACAAAGTATGGAAGTCCCTGGAGGATAGAGGAGTAGAGAAATGGACTATAAAGAGGATAAAGGAGATGTACAAGGGAAGCGTGAGCTGTGTGAAAGTGGGAGGAGAGAGATCAGACTGGTTGGAACAGAGAAACGGCCTGAAAAAAGGAAGTGCACTGTCACCGTTACTTTTCATTGTGGTGATGGATGACATAATGACCCGAGTGGCACAAGTAATTGGGGAAGGAAAGATGAAAGCAATGGTGTTTGCAGATGATTTGATGATTTGGGGAAACAAGGAGGAGGAGGTACAGGAACAGTTGGACGTGTGGGAAGGAATAATACAAGGATATGGGATGAAATTTAGCATAAATAAGAGTGAGATAGTGATCACAACAAGGAAGAAGGAAAGAACCACAACGGGAATAACAATTGGTGGGGAACAGCTGAAGAAAGTGGAGAGTTTCAAGTATCTGGAAAGCCTGATACAAGATAATGGAAGAAACGATAGAGAAATAAATGAGCGGGGAAGGCAGGCAGAAGCATTTTGGAGGAGTGTGAGAAGCATGTTATGGAGCAAGAATGTCCCTCAGAACAGCAAAAAGATCATATATCGGACGTACTATGTCCCTATCCTGACGTATGCCTCGGAGACCTGGGTTATGAAAGGAAGGGAGAAGAGCAAAATACAGGCCAGTGAGATGAGGTTCTTGAGAAGCAGTATTGGAGCTGCAAAGATGGACAGAATAAGAAATGAGAGGACCAGAGAATTAATGAAGGAGGAACCATTACAGGATGGTATAGAGAAATCTTGACTTAGATGGTATGGACATGTAAAACTAATGGAGGAGAAGAGGATACCCAGGAGAGTACACGAGACGAAGTGGGAAGGAAAGAGACCGAGAGACAGGTGGCTGAAGGGGGTGGAAGAAAGCGTGAAGAAGAGAGGAGAAGACTGGACAAGGGTGGAGGCTGAGAGATGGTGGGAAGACAGAAGACGTTGGAGAGGCTTGTGTTCCAAACAGACCCGGCCAGTGGCTGGAAACTGTACAAGATGATGATGAATTGGAAAATATTGTTGATGGTTCGAAAAAGTGTCCGGTGTTGCCGGTAGATGCAACTGCACAACAAAAAGCGGCATATAAGCAGTGGTTGAAAGAAGACGCGAAAGCGGCCAGTTTGCTAGCAGGTGCGCTAGGAAAATCTGTTACCGAGCTCGTGTTGACGTGCACCAATGCCAGTTAAATTTGGACAAAATTGAGCGCACGGTTCGAACGAAGCAGTACGCAGCGACGGAACATGTTGATCGAGTCATTCTTCCGAGTGACACGTGAGGACAAGGAGGACATCAGCACCCATGTCGCGAAGTTACAGAAGCTTTATCAGGATCTGAACGACGAACTCCAAAAGCACAATGAAAACACATTATCTGAAAGGATTTTGAACGGTCGAATCTTACCCACGCTGGGAAAAGAGTATGATAATTTCAAGGATGTGTGGGACACGATTCCGACGGAAAATCAAACTGTGAACTTGTTGATTGAAAAATTGTGCACGATTGAACTGCGTGACCAAGGAAACGTGGAATCGACTGCGTTTGTGGTACGTAGTGCTCCCAAGAAGCATTCCCAGTATGGCAGTGGCAAAGGCAGCGCTGATGACAAGTCGAAGAAAAATGTTCAACGAGTAAAGCAGAAGTTTCCATGTTTCAAATGTAAGGAATTGGCCATTGGGCAAGTGAATGTCCAGTGAAGAAGAAAGAGGGTGACACTAGAAACAAAAATAAGGAGAACAATGCTTCGTTTCTGACACATGCTATGAGTGCGTTAGACGGCGACTTTGTTCGAGCCAACGAGGGGTATTGCGACAGTGGCGCCACAAATCACATCACCGCGAACAAACAGTATTTTACAACATACGTCAAGTTTGCTGCTCCAGAGAAGATTTTGCTAGGAAAACGAGGTGTGAGCATGCTAGCTCACGGCAAAGGAACTGTAAACATTGAAGTGCGGCTGAACAACGCTTGGTTGAGTGCTGAGATGACTGAAGTTTTGTATGTTCCCAATGCAATGGCTCATCTGTTTTCTGTGAAAGCTGCTGCAAGGAAAGGTTTTTGTGCAAGACTTGACGACCTAACTGTTAGAATTGATGACAAGGTTACTGGAAAGGCAATGATGGCTGGACGTGTGAGTCATGGTCTGTATGTACTTGACATGCGCATCGTGAAACCGGCGCAACCCATTCAAGTGAATTTAGCTACATCGTCGGACAAACTGCAGATCTACCATGAACGATTTGGTCATCAACCCAAAGCGCATGTCAAGAATGTACTGAAGCAGATGAACATCAATGTAGACATGTGTAAAGAGGATTTCTGCGATGGATGTGCACTGGAAAAAATGCATCGACTGTCATTCAAGACACGAATGAATCGACCAACAGCCACCGGTGAACAAATCCACGCCGATCTGAATGGACCAATGTCTACTGAATCTCTTGGAAAGGCACGCTACTACGTATGTTTCAAGGATGATTTCAGCAAGTTTCGACGAGTTTTCTTTTTAAAGCACAAAAGTGAAGTGTACACCATTCTGGAACAGTTCCTGAATGAAGCCAAAACAAATGGACACGTGAAGCTGTTCAGGTGTGATGGTGGAAAAGAATTTGATAACAAGAAGGTTTCTGAACTACTCGCAAGCAGAGGCATAGAACACAGCATTACTACGCCGTACACACCACAACAAAACGGAGTTGCGGAACGTGAAAATGACGATTGTGGAGTGCGCAAAATCTATGCTGAATCCCAGCAAGTTAACGAAACAACTTTGGGCTGAAGCCTGCAACACTGCGGTGTACCTCCTGAATCGCACTGGGAAGTCATCTATTGAAAACAAATCTCCCTATGAATTGTGGTATGGACGACCAGTGGGAAGTCTCAGTCATCTGAAGATCTTCGGAACAGAATGCTACGTGCATACCGACAAGAATTTTCGCTCAAAGTTCGACGACAAAGCTGTTTTTGGACATCTGGTTGGGTACGTGAATGACAGAGATGGATTTAGAGTCTGGATTCCAACTCAGGGAAAGGTTGTTCTAAGCCATGATGAGAAATTCAAACCTGAAGTTGTCTGCAATCTGCACGCCTACGCCGGAAAGGTTGAAGTCACGCTTGAAGAACGTGTGGAGAGGAATCAGTCTAATTCATTGTCTGATGTAGGCCTACAGAGGAGGTCAGAGTCAGATGAGAACTTAAGCGAAATTGAAGATTTTGCTTCGGCATCCAGTTCCGGAGGAAGCGAAGATGAGGATGAAGGAGAGACTTAAGAAAGAAGGAAAAGCAAACGTGAAAGTAAGAAGCCATCGTGGATGATCAGTGGAAATTACATGTACATGGCTCGACCATCTATCGTTGAAAAGAATCCTGACTCATACTCGGAAGCGCTGCAGTCTAGTGATAAAAATCAGTGGCTGTAAGCAATTAATGCAGAATTGGAGTCCTTAAAGGAAAATTATACCTGGAAATTGGTTGAGCGTCCAAATGGTGCATGGGTCCTGAAAAATCGGTGGGTTCTACGACAGAAGACAACGGACAGTGGAGAAGTTCGCTTCAAGGCACGATTGGTAGCCAAAGGCTATGTGCAACAGCAAGGAATCGATTATGAAGAAACAATCAGCCCTGTTGCACGGTATGATACCATTCGAGCTCTGTTGGCAGTAGCTGTTGAAAAGGAGATGAAACTTGGTCAATTTGATGTCAAGACGGCCTTCTTGAACGGCGAGCTTGAAGAAGATGTGTTCATGGAACAGCCAGAAGGTCATCAGGACGGTACTGGCCGAGTGTGTCATCTAAAAAGAAGCTTATATGGTTTAAAACAGGCTCCACGCTGCTGGAACAAGCGTTTCAAGAAATTCATGGAGAAAGCTGGATTCAAAAACAGCAAAGCTGATCCTTGTCTCTTTTACAGCAACAAGAATGAAAGTGGTTGGCTGTTGTAATCTTTGTGGATGATGGTCTGGTAATTGGCAATGAAGAAGGCATCGAGCAGTTCATAGAAAAACTTCAGCAGGAATTTCACACGACCAGAGGATCTCTCAACAATTTCCTGTTCATGAAGATACAACAAAACCATGATGGATCAATTGCAATCAGTCAAGAGGATTATACGAGGAAAATCCTAGAAAAATTTGGGATGGCCGAGTCAAATGGAGTGTCTACCCCAGTTGGACGCGAAGAAAGTGAAGACGGAGAAAAGGTTTCGGCCAGGGTTCCTTATCGTGAGACGGTGGGATCGTTGATATACCTGACTGCAGCTACACGTCCAGATACCGCATTCGCGGTCAACAAAGCTGCTCGAGCCATGGAGAATCCTACAGTTCAAGACTGGAGTCAAGTGAAACGGATATTTCGATATTTAAAGAGCACAGTGAACCATGGAATCGTCTTTAGGAAAGAGGACGTTTTGAAGGTCTACAGTGTTGATGACTACGCCGGTGACAAGTGGACGAGTCGTTCAACGATGGGTGTCATTTCGACCTACAATCATGGAGCTGTATCGTGGAGAAGTCAGTTACAGAAGTTTGTGTCAACATCGACAACTGAAGCTGAAATTGTGTCTACAAGTGTGGGAGCAAAGGAGTTGATTTGGCTGAAAAGACTGTTTTCTGAATTACTGGGAACTGCTGACAAACCTCCTACGCTTTACATCGACAATGCTGGTGCAGTTAAATTGGCTAAAAATCCGGAGTACCATCGAAAATCCAAGCATATTGAGGTACGTCATTTCTATGTGAGGGAAAGATTTTTGGACGGAGACCTTGAGCTGGAGCACATCGACGGGACCAGTCAATTAGCTGATCTTCTAACTAAACCTCTGGAGAGGGTCAGATTCGAGATGCTGCGTGAGAGGATTGGCGTGCAGAAGATGACATCTTAGAGGCTGAAAAGTGTTCAATAGTTCATCTTGTTTATTTTTTTCATTTGTATTTGATTTTTCTTTGGAGGAAGTGTTAATATTTGAAAGAAAAATAGCACAGTAGCGCCACCTGGTGAAATAGACATCTACAGTAAAGAAGAGAACAAAAGACGAGTCAGTGCAAAGTCTGTGCGTGTTCGCGTGACATGTGACAAGCGTCTCAAAAGATGATTTGTATTTTGTATTGTATTTCTCACTTGATAAATAAAGATTTACATTAAAACTAACAGAAGAAAATCACAAGGTCGTATGGATGGGAAGAACCCAAAACAAATAAATATTTTATTTATAAAAAGAGTAAAAACAATAAATAGGTTGGGGAAAAAATATGTTAATTTAGTACTGAAATCTAAAGGATTTTGAACTTCCCAAAGCAGAGTAGCATGAGGGAATGGGTGGCCCGTGGCCCATTTACAATAGTTGGCGATGTTTATAAAATATAGTCAAGCTCAAAATGTTTAAGAAAGAAATGGTTGTGCTAGAAAACAAAACTAAATCTCTCACAAGAAAAGTACTAATAAGAGATTTAGCTAGATTAGATACAGTCTTGATTACGAAGAAACAATAATCAACATGCATAGATTGAGAACGACCCTAGGTAGGAAGTTAGGTGAGCGAACCATGCCAGCGATAAACAATCTAAAGAGATCTGTGAAAAACTATAAGCTTAACAGAAGTAATGGATGAAAAAGCTTTGATACGGGCACAACAAGCAAAAGAAATAGTTAACAAAGTTCACGTGGCACATAAGTGAATGTTAAGGGAAAAACAGTGATAATGTTAATTAGCTTCAACAAAAAATGAGCATGTATTTTTTAACTTGATTAATTACAATGTGGTATAAGATACAAACAGGGCGGCCGTGACTAAATATGTAAAAACTATGCCACGCATATAGAAATAAGGCAATTCAATTTAATATGCAAAATAGAGCAGTGCTGCTGAAAATTCGGTCTCAGACCAAGGATACACTAGAATAGCTTAATTATATAAAAATTACAATTGTTGCGTACACCAGATTAGAAAAGCAATAAGACAAATTAATGTGCCCCATTTGACACGGTGAAACTTAAGAGTCAAGTTGATCCTAGCAACTTGGGAACAGAAGTAATTGCTGAAATTGAACTACTATTTGAAAAAGGCATAAACATACAAAAGGGCCTTTACGGCAAGAGAATAATAAGCTTGCAAGCTTTGTAAAACTACAATAGATTTGAAGCGTTTTAGCTTTGAGAAAGTTCGAACTTTTCATAAGTTGGACAAGGGGCATGGATTTCAATACCACTGGAAATACACAAAATGACCGTTAAGTGATAAATTCAAATAGGGGAGCACATCACTTGGATGTAACCTCAGAATTACAAAAAAAATACAAAACAGATTACTTAAGTTACACAGTTAATTGTTAGTGGGGTTTAAAGGAGGAGAAAAGGACATAGGTTTTTTTTCACTGTCAGTTCATGCATGTATTTGCGCACGACACTGTAACTTGCAAACCAGACTATTTATGGCACGATGTACTTTCAAGTTTGGGGGAAAAGTTTTTCTTTAAAACAAAATGTCACCGATTAATGCGTTGAATTATTTCCTGGTTGAAGATTTGCATAATTTCAGAATAGTTTCAGTTTTCAACATTGAAGAAATTGCTTGAGATTGAAAATCTAGGGCATGTTTGGAACAAAACAGAGTTAATTTCACTGCATGTCAATTACAGACTTCAAATTTGACGAATATACTGGAAGAACTTTTGAGTTGATTTGACCTAGTTGAAGGGAGTACAGGGTTAATCCCACGACTAACTCAATTACTAGCATTGTCAGGGAAAAGAAGAAAGCTAAATCACACTTAGGCCTAGCCGTTAACTATACTTCATTCACAAAAAGCTCTTCCACGGTGGACGAAATTAAGAAATAACATCATGGCAAATATTCCTGCCAGCAGGATAAATCTGAAAGTATGAAGTTTCTTGCAAGTGAGCTTAAATGAATTCCATGAGAGTTAGTTGAAGATTGTATTGATAACTTACCTTTCTTATTGGCTGGCGGTTGTGCGTGTCACTTACACGACCGTCACAAAATGTCTGGCCTGGATACTGACCCTTGTGCTTAGACCGAGCGAGTCTGCTTGCAGTTCCCAAGAGGAGTGATGGAGCTTAGTGAGCTCTCGACTATGCGAGCCAAGCGGAGGGTTGGGTAGGATAGGGGAGGTAGGGTGATGTAATACGTACAAACATAGGAAAAATAAATGCCCTTATACACAAGTTTCTTTCTTGACGCCAAGTCGAAAGAACGTAGGAGCGAGTAGGCTGCCATCTGTTTGGAATGAGTTGGATTAATAAGCATTCTTGAGTAGCTGTTGACAGCGAGTTCCCACGCTGACCGCCAGGAACGAGTGAGTAAAGCAAGGTGCCGCATGATAGCGCAGCAAAGCTTGATGTTTCCTTTAAACCGGGGGGAAAGGCGACTCGTAGTCTGTAACGTACTGATACAAGAAATAAACAAGGGCACAAGAGGTGAGCAAAATCACACAGAACTCTCTGTTGGATGTTTTCGCGGGATAAAAGAATAAGAAAGGCAAAAAATTTAAAGAAAACCCAATATGGGTGCGAAATGCATCTAAGCGTATATTCTAAGAATATACCACACTCATAGCGAAACAATTACTTTGCATTCCAGCTACTTCATTTCCTGGAAATATTGTTACTATGAGAAGGGCAGCCCTTAGTTCTGAGCATGTCAACTTACTGACATGTCTGAAGTCCTGGAGCAAAGAAGTGTGATTGTAAGTAACTGTGAACTTCAACTTCAAATTCTTGTGTCATTAAATAATCAATATTGAAATATAGTTTAAATGCTTAAATACTTTTGAATTATCTTTTTACTTGCACGCCTCCAATACCATTAAAATTTAAAATTATATCTTCCTCATAGCAGCTGGAATTGTAAACATTTTAAATTATATTATTCAAAGTTTTTTTTCCCCTCGAACTGATTCTGTGTGAAACCGACTAAAATTTGATTAATCGACCGATTAAAGGCATTCGGTTAACCGATCAACAGCTCTAGTAATAACCTTATATTAAAAATAAGCACTGCAATTACGGAAGAAATATTCCAGCAAAAAACCCTTCATATAGGCATCTGACAATTTTTACTATTACAGTTGCACAATAAGGTGTTAATAGACAGCTACAATGAACATTATATCATAATGGACTTTAAACTAAATGACCTCAGTATGCCTTCCTTCGGAGGGGAAGTAAAGCCGGCGGTCCCATGTCATAGATTTATGGCATGTTACAGAACCTTCCACTAATTACACCTGTGTGAAGCTAAATTGTATAGGTTAAGAATGTAAACAACGCTCTTAGGTTCCTACGTTCGTTGCCAAGAGCCGACTGCAGTGATGTCTGGTAGCTAAGTTCTGAACTAGTAGTCGTTGACGGTGGCGTTTGGCGGCAAAAGTAGGAACTACTTGAAAATTGATCGTCTGCAGTCCTTACATGAATTAAAACAGATACACACACTAATACAGTCATCACAATTAACACCGGTTATCAGACAAATTCTACAGGCACCCAAATAACACGGGGCTACATGACCGCGTTGTCGCAGCCCCTAAACCTAAAAACCAACCAAACTAAATGATTTGAACAGACAAAATAGTAAGTTTGTATAAAAATAAGTGTTGTGATATTTTAAACTTGTCTACTTTATTAATGCTTTAGAATTTAGCAGCACACATTATTTAACCGTTTCACTGCTAATATTGTGAGAGACGATCAAACCCCTCCATGCTGAATACATTTTTAAAAGTATGTTATTCAGATGAAGTTGCCGACGAGATATCTCGGGCGCAGCAAGGACGTGATGTTCTACCGCACCCGAGATATCTCGGGCGTAGCAGTGTAATGGTTAATGAAATATCTTCAGTAAACATAAAATGATTTTAATGATGGAAATTTAAAAAATTTGAGAAAATATTGATAGGGGGAGTGAAGATTCAAGGAAAAATAATTTCAACTCGGAGATTTGCCGATGACATAGTCATCTTGGCAGACATGCCTGAGAATTTGAATGAGTTTTTGAATGTTATGGACTCCGTCTTGAGGAAAGATTTCATGATGGAAATTAATAAATGTAAAACAAAAATATTGGAATGCAGCCGAAATAAATCCCTCTATGGACATCAAATTGGCAGGTGAAAAACTAAAGTAGGAGACTTCTGTTACTTAGGAAGCAAAATAACCAGTGATGGACGAAGCAAAGAGGACATAAAAAGTAGGTTAGCTCAGGCAAGGAAAGCATTTCTACAGAAAAGGAATCTGTTGACATCGAATATAGATTTAGGTATTAGGAAGTCATTTTTGAAGGCCTTTGTCTGGAGCGTGGCAGTCTATGGAAATGAAACTTGGACTATAGGTGCAGCAGAAAAGAGGAGAATTGAAGTGTTTGAAATGTGGTGTTACAGGAGAATGATGAAGATCAGATGGGTAGATAGGGTTACAAACAAAGAGGTATTAAGACTAGTGGGAGAGGAGAGATGTTTATGGTGACTTCTAATGAAGAGAAAGATAGGTTGGTAAGACACATACTAAGACACCCAGGAATAGTAAGCTTAGTTATGGAAGGAAGGGTCGAAGACAAGAACTGTAGGGGTAGACCAAGGTTAGAATATGTTAAACAGATTGCCTCGGATGTAGGGTGTGGTAGCTATGTAGAGATGAAACGATTAGCTCAGAACGGGGAGGCATGGAGAGCTCATACCTGCCAACCCTTCCGATTTATTCGGAAACTTTCCGAATTTTCACCTTGTCTTCCGATCTTCTTAATTATTATTATATCTTCCGAATTTTGGGCCCCAGTGATATATTGTAAGAGAAAATGGAACTGCAAATAATTTCCATTCTCGAGGAGATTCTCTCTCGTAAGTCGTAATTGCTTTTGTGATTTGCGTAACCTTGGTTTTTTGTGTAAGTTTGTGGGAGTTCCTCGCTTGGCAGTGAGCTCCATAGCTGCGATCTGGGAATGGTGAGTCAGCTGATCGGCCTACCTCATACTAATAGGTGGTATTTTACGGACCAACAGGTGTCAAGCCTACGCTGATTAGTCGAGGCTGGCCACGTGACTGTGCAGAATGGGATTGAAACCTTGTATGCTAAGCGTGGCGATTGTGACTTGCTCCGTTTGATGCCACGTGTTTATACTCTGCTAGCGTCACGTTTAGTGCATTTAATTGAGGTATTAATGTGTGCGTCGGTAGATAATTATTTCAACGAGTTGTGTTGATTGTTTCGTGTCGTGTGTTTTAAGTTTCTCTCGTCACATCATGGAGACAAAACCTCAGAAACGTTATCTCCAAGTGTTAAAAGAAAGCTATCAAACTGAATTTCCATTCATTTTACAATCTAGTAGAGGGAACCATTTTGCTCTTTGTTCTGTGTGTCGTTGCGATATAAATATGGTGGAAAAACTGACATTGTAACTCACAGCAACACACTAAAACACAAGGACAGTGCTAGTTGTTTACAGAAGAACAAAATGTTAGGTACGTTTTTTGTTCACGGGAATGAAGACAATGCTGCCATTCGAGCAGAATGTTTGTTCACGGCTTTCATCGTAGAACATAACCTCTCATTATCATATTCCGATCACGTGGGACAATTGTTTAGAAAAATATTCCCGGATTCGGAAATTGCGAAGAAATATGCCTGTGGCAGGAGAAAAATATCCGCCATTGTTTATGAAATGGCACTTGACGCCGATTCAAAAATTATTAATATTTTAAAATATGGGCCTTTTGCGATCTGCACTGATGGTAGCAATGATAGAGATAGTAAGCTGTATCCTGTCGTTGTGTCATTTTTCAACAAAGAATTGAAGATGATTGAAAATCGTTTGCTATCCATGGAAAATTTGGAAGTTGACTCGACTGGTGCTAACATTGGTAATTTGCTTCTGTGTCTTCTGGAAAGACATGCCATTCCAATGGCAAACTGTATAGTTTTTAGTGCAAACAATGCCCCTGTTATGATAGGGAGGAAAAATGGTGTTGCTGCGAAATTAAAGGAGCAGTGTAAAAACATAATTGTTGTGGGATGCCCATGCCATTTAATTCATCTGGCTGCTGAGAAAGGGGCTGATTCCCTTCCTGTGAAAATTGATGAGATAATGATTGATATTTTATTATTATTTAAACAATAGCTGCAAGAGGAAAGATCATCTGAAGTTATATCAAGCTCTTTACCAAACTGATGTTAGGAAAATACTTAAGCATGTGTGCACGTGTTGGTTGTCCTTGGGTAAATGCTTAGAAAGACTGATTTCACAGTGGAAGCCACTGCTGAGTTTTTTTAAGGATGAGGTGAACCAGTCCACTGGCACAAACACATCTCTCAAGTATTTCCTAATTCCCAAAGTAAAGGCACATGAAGATAAGCCTGCAGAAGTGGAATTTGGTGTTAGTGTGAACATCAGAGTACAAGATCAAGCACGTGTTATCATTGGCAAAAGGAAGTTGGAGAGCAGTTCTTCTCCGTCTGTAAGGAAAAAAGTGAGGGAACCAAGTCAAACTGTTGGTATTTCAAGACAGGAGAGACTATTTCTTTTTCTGTCATCTAAGTTAAATGAGGCATTTTGCTTGTTTCTGGCATTTTCCACCCCTACATTTGAAAAATATATCAAAGTTCTTCAATCGCAAGCACCACACATCCATGTCCTCACAGCTATACTGATTGATTTACTGACGGAAATTCTCTGTAGGTTTGTTAAGCCAGTGGCCATAAAGAAATATTGCACAATTTTAGAAGTGGTCTATCACACAACAGAGAATCAGAAAGCTGATGATGATTTGGTAATTGGTTCAACAACATCTAGTTGTGTAGAAAATCTGGCTCCTGAGGAGAAGAAGGTCTTTTATTTGCATGTCAGGAACTACTTCACTGCAGCCTCTGATTATATTATTCATAAATTTAATTTGGATAGTGAGTTTTATGTCAATGCTCAAGTGGCACAGATAAGGTCTTTGTCTACTGCTTCCTTTAGTGCCGTGAAGTATTATATCTCGTAAGTTTCCAATTATGTTGCCAAAAAAGACGGTGAAGATGAGCACCAAGCAATGGATGCATTGTTTTGTGCTCTCCAAATTGAGGATTTGCCATCTTCTATTGTAGAAGCCCCCCAGGGGCTCACATCTAGTGGGTTGTGGGTTGGCGACCACGGGGCCCCAGCTGAGTCCGGCATTGCTTCCACTTACTTGTGCCGGGCTCCTCTCTTTCTTCTTTCCTGTCGACCTTCCTTGGTCAACTCTTGTTCTCTTCCGACCCCGACGGTATTAGGTTATCCGAGGCCTAGGGAGTCTTTCACTTTCCCGCCTTAATTGGCCCTTGTCTCATCTTTCCTGATACCCTCCTTCTGTGAGGGGTCAGCCTTCTTGTTCTTTTCCTTTTACCTCCTGCCTCGTGCTCAAGGCCCTTAAGGAGGCAGGGTGTATGTAGCCCCACCACTTCTGGTGCACCGTCGATAATGCTACACCCTCAGGGGCTCACGGCTGGTGAGTTCGGGCGTTGGCGACCCCGAGGGATTCCTGAGCTGGGTCCGTTTTCCCCTTTTGTCCCTTCCCTTTGGGGCGGACCTTCTCCTCTCTCCCCTCTCCTCTTTTCCTTCTATTTCCTTTACTCTTTAAGATTCCCGCACTGATTTTGTTACTCGAATCACCGTGTATCTAAATTCCCTTTTAGCGATTTTTTAAGGCATTTTTGATCTATGTTGCATTTTGTAAGTTTTTTCGATCTATATTACATCTCGCGATTGTTTTCAACCTCAATTGCATTTTGTAAAGATTGACAATCTAAATTGCTTTTTAGTAAGTCTTTCAATGCAGGTTGCCGGGCCTTTTAGTGAGTATTTTGAATTTCAATTGCATTTTGTAAGTATTTTCAACCAAAACCGCATTTTGCACGAATTTTGAATCTAAATTGCATTTTGTTTGGTGGGCATTTTGCACATATTTTGATTCTCAATTGCATTTTGTGGGTATTTTGAATCTAAATTACATTTGTCAAGTATTTTCAATCTAAATTGCTTTTTGTAAGTATTGTCAATCCACATGAGTCGTTTGAATCTACCGTACATTTTGTAAGCATTTTCAATTTCAATTGCATTTTGTAAGTATTTTGAATTTCAATTGCACTTTGTGAATAATTTGGATTGGAACTGGGATATTTCACTCTGAATTGCATTGTGTATTTTCAATTTCTATTGCATTTTGTAAGTATTTTGAACCTCAATTGCATTTTGTACGTAATTTCGATCTCATTTGCATTTTGTAAGTATTTTGAATTTCAGTTGCATTTTGTAAGTAATTCGGCGCTACTTTGCATTTTGTACGTATTTTGAATCTAGCCTACGTTTTGTGGGTCTTTTTCAATCTATTCTTTTTGTGCAACTTTTCGTTCTAAATTCCCTTTTGTAAGACCATATTGTGAGTTGTTTCCATGTGAGTTCCTTTTTATACGTATTTTCCGTCTTCGATAATTTTGTTCTGGTTTCCATTTCATTATCATTTTCGCTATCACCCCGATCATTAGGGGCCGATAACCTCGATGTTAGGCCCCTTAAAACAACAATTATCATCATCATCATCATCTATTGTAGAAGGAAAAAGAGCAGCTTGTTCTTAGTCTGCAAAGTCTGCAATAGGGGATATACGAGGTGGAGATGGGTGTCTGAAATATGACAGACTAGCTGGAATAATGCTGTCAATATTAACAATCCCACACAGCAACGCTGAATGTGAGAGATTGTTTAGCCATGTGAAGGAGACAAGGACACAATTCTGATCATCTCTGAATGACGAAAAACCTCAACAAACTGTTAGTGGTTAAATCAAGCCTAAGTGGAAATTGCTACGAGCAGTAGTATGACAGGGCATTTTTGAAGAGAGCAAAGTCGGCTACAAGGTCTGCATTAAATAAGTAAGCAGTCTCAAGATTACCAAGATTACATCGCCTAATCATAATTAGGTAAGTTGTCCATGGTAATTAACTTTAGTCTGACAAAACGTGAATATGTGGTAGCGAATGCGATGTGTAATCCATCAGAATGATTATATGCATTTTCTTTAAACACTCAATTATGTTCTCTTACGTTTAAATATTGGCCATACATACTACTCGATGATTGATGGTTGTTTACATTTTTGTGAATTTTATACTGAATTCATACTTGGCCAATAAAGGCACGCAGGTCTTTTGTGTACCCTCTTTCGCCCACGCTACGGTATACTGCGCATGATGAAATCTATAATTTTAAAAATCTTCCTATTTTTGACTTCCGAAGGTTGGCAGGTATGAGAGCTGCATCAAACCAGTCAAAGGACTGAAGACTCAAACAACAACAATTTAAAAAATTGAGATGAAATCCTGAAATCCTGAAAAAGACTTTTTACATGAGATTGATAAATACAATTGGATGACCAGTTTCGATCGTCAAGCGATCAGATCCTTCACACTTCGGCTATTAATCTGTAACTACAAGTATGTGTTATGATCAGGGAATGGATTTGTATGTAGTAATAATTCATGAAATATGTACATATATATTTAGTTATTTTTATTGAAATATGGAATTATATATGGACTTAAAATTACAAAAAACTATCATTTCTATTTGATATCAAAGTTCAAAGAAGCTATAGAAAGTACAGTGAAACCCCTGAAATCCGAACTAATTGGGGCTGTAGCCTGTTCGGATTTCAATTTGTTCGGATTAGCCGAAAAATATCCATAACATAATAACCAGCCCTCATTACGGTATAGGACAGACAATGTGACTTATACTGAAGCTGCATCTGCTCTGGACATCGCATTGTGCTTCGTAGAACAACATGCAGCATTTACGCCAAATGTTGTCATGTTCATGCGACACTGGCGAGCAATTGCCTCCGCGGGAAGGTTTCCGTCACTTTGACAATTGAAGATAACTGATTTCAAGTGAAAGATTAAGTTATATTTTGTGTGTTTCTATTGTTATTTAATTGTTTTTGCAAAGTGATTAACCTAAGGAATTACAATAACCAACTTTTCCGTTTTTCAATCCTGGATGAGATAGGTATAGGCACATTTACACTTGTTAGATATGCTATCTGTACTTCTTCGTTTATTTTTCAACAAATTATGTAAAATATGTAAAATATAATTGTTTTATGACTATATAAATAAGTTTCTCTTTTTTGCATGTGTTTTTCAAACTTTAAATTGTCGAAAAATCTCGTTCGGATTTCCCGGGATTTCGGATTTCCGGGGTTCGGATTTGAGGGGTTTCACTGTAGATCTACATGAAGCATAGTGCTGTACAGTTCTTCTCATTTTAATATGATCTTTGAAAAGGCCTTTGATACGGTTCCACGTAGTGCTATGTGGATGGTTTTGAGGCGCTTTGGATGCCCCGAACATTTTGTTAGTTTGATCCAAGCTCTCCATGATGGCATGGTTGGTCAGGTATTATATCAGAATGATATCTCAGAAGAATTTCCAATTACAAATGGACTCAAGCAAGGATGTGTACTTGCACCTACACTTTTTGCCCTGTACCTGGCAGCTATGCTTTATGAGACATCGCCTGAAAACAACTCGGGTGTGAAAATTAAATATCGATATGATGGGGGGCTCTTCACCCAGGCCAGACTCCGTTCCAAAAGATTAACCTACTCCACTCGGGTCACAGAATTGCAATATGCAGATGACAATGCTTCTCCAGCCCACACACCAGAAGAGCTTCAGCAGTCTGCCAACTGTTTCAACAGAGCTTATGAACGTTTTGGCCTGACTGTCAACAGTCAGAAAACCAAAGTGCTAACTCAGCCTGCTCCTGGAACCATCCCCCCAGATTTTGATATCAACATATCTGGCTCAGCTCTGGAAAAGGTGGAACACTTCTCGTACCTTGGTAGTATTCTATCAGCAAACTGTACGTCTGAGAAGGATGTGGAAAACAGAATTCAGGCTGCCCATGTGGCTTTTGGACGTCTCTCACATCGTGTGTTTCTGAACAAAGATCTAAGTATCTCCACGAAAGTATTGGTGTACCAAGCTGTTGTTATTTCTACGCTACTCTACGGATGTGAAACCTGGACCCTATATTGCCGGGACATCAAGAAACTAGAACTCTTTCATCAACAAAAACTTAGATCAATCATGAACATCAAATGGGATGACTTTGTAACTAATATAGCAGTCCTTGAGAAAGCAATGATAAACAGTATTGAAGCCTCCATTGTTGGTCATCGGCTTAGATGGGCAGGCCATATCCATCGTATGAGTGACAGCAGACTACCTCGGCAAATCCTGTATAGTGAACTCAACACTGGCAAGTGGCCATGTGGTGCTCCTTTAAAACGATATAAAGACCAACTCAAGCAGACCCTGAGGAGAGTAGAGATAAACCCAAATACTTGGCATACTCTTGCACTGGATCACCCTCGCTGGCGTGCTGCCATCTCAGCTTCAGTTGCACAGTTTGAGCAGGAACGTCGTAGACAAGAAGAGGAAATTTCGCCAGAGGAAGAAGATACGTCAAATACTACCACGTCCTCCACCCTCCATCGGATGCAACATATGTGGTCGCATGTTCTGTGCGAGAATTGGCCTGATAAGCCATCAGCGCCATCTTCATCGTCTGGACTAAAGATTATGGAACTGCAGGCGAGAAGCGTAAACTCGGATACGAGTATCGGCCGACGACGAATATGATCTTTGAAGAACACGCAATATTTTAATCTCTGTTACCAAAACAATGGATCACAAAATGTTCTGGAAAGTGAATCTTCTCCTTGTCTCTAAGTACCGATTTATATTGACTAAAATTTCGTTCAACATCAGAAGAAGTAATGGGGGCATATTTAAACCAACGTCTGCTGAGGTTAAATCTAACGTTAACTTGACACTTAAATCTCCACACATACTTCAGCAACCTTTCCCGTTCTTTCATATCCAGGGTTCTTTGCAAATACAGTGTCCATCTTCATTTTTGCTACATCTGCAACTTTATCTGTACCATGATTTAGCTGTTCCACAGTTCTATTCACAATTTCGAAACTTTCAGAAAGTGAGAGATGCGAGTTTTGGAGACTTTTGAGTGTTTTTGTGATGCATGAAAAATTATGCTGAATGTAAATCAAGTCATTCCTCACACTTGCGTCGCAAACAACCGTTTGCGCAGCTTCAATTGAGGCTGCATCTTCAGAGTCCATAACATCCAGAACGTTCTTAATGGAGTCAATATATTCAGCATAGTATTCAACCGCTTGCAGCCACGTACCACACCTAGTTAGAACTGGCTTAGGTGGCAATGGAATTTCTGGGTACATTTCTTTCAAAAGATGAACTCTTTTGTGAGCTTTGAAAAAAACTTTTTTCACTGAGGAAATCAATAGATCTACTTTGGGGTAACTAGTTTAATTAGTGAATTAGGATAATTTAATAAGTAATATGTTATTTGAAATAATGATAAAATTAGTATAATTGAATGTATTAATAAAAAAATAAATATTAGAATTTATATTAAGGAATTAGGTAAAAATTAATAGAGGATACCCATAGATTCATTGAACAGCTTTGCTATAGTTTTGTTATTGCACTTTTCTAGAACATCACAGTGTAAAAGAATCCGTTTACAATAATCTTCACTTAATAAACCAATGATTACGTTGTCAATTAGCCTACCTTCTTTGTCGGTCGTCTCGTCAATGGAAACCCAAATCGGACCTTCTTTAATTTCTTGTCTTATCTTCTGAACAGTTTCATCGTATATGGCTGAAACATAGGATTTTTTGAACGTTGACTCATCCAGGATAGTTCGGTTAGTATATTTCTCGAGGAATTCCCCGAAGTTCTGATTATTCAGATTGAAGAGAGGGATGTCAGCAGAGATGAGAGCGCGGCAGAGATTGGTGTTGAACTCGGACGTTGCACTCGAGGTTGATCGTTGTGTCAGAAACCACTGTCTCAGCTTGGTATTTCGTAGTTTGTTAGTCTGATGTTTACTGGTTGAAATGTGTTGTTGAACCAGGAACCTTTGAGTAGATGCCACTGAACATTGACACAAATTACAAAATAATAACTTACTGTCAGTTGATAAACCATCTTCTTTAAATTCTGTTACGTAACTTTTTAATTTTAAACTGGTTGACTGTGCTACTTTAGGCATCTTGTAACAATGTTAATGTCTTCAATGAATGTCAATAGGCAACTGAAAACACTGCACTTGTCGACATAGCGGTACGTAGAAGAACATTACGATCCGTCTCACTGCTAATTCAAACTGTGAATCACTGGTAGGAACTACAGTAGATGGAGGCATTGCACCATCAAAGGGAATGTCCGACTTACGAAATAATTCGGAAACTACTGGCATATCGTCGACGAATGGGATTTCCTGAGTAACGAAATTATGGGACAGACATAGTCGATGTTATGGGTGATTCTGATGCTCAGCTGATCTCACCTCCTCCGGGTTCACTCATCTCTCTTTCACCACTCCGTTTATCAACTTACCTTTATCAACTCAGGCGTGGACAGGCGTGATGATGAGTTGCACCCCAGTTAAAATATTAAATGCTTCTCCATTATTGACAGGACTGCTAATTTAATAGAATTTAATGCTTTTTTGCCGAAATATGGACTGTATTGACCTTAATGACTAAGAATATGGAACATTATGTGCTAAACTCCAAAATATGGAAAAGTATGGAAAATAAATACTCAATTTTTCAACTCCACACACCATGATTTGTAAAGATAATACAAAATATAATTATGTTTAGCTTCTCAAAGAGATATGTATTTACATATAAATCCATTCCCTGGTCATGATATTTACAATACATACACTTATTTACTTGCAGTAGTAATTAATCTAGCACAAATAGTCAAGATAATATGTTATGTTTTGTTGAGATATCGGTACTGATAGTGGTGATTGATCTTCAAGTTTGCTTGCTTAGTGCCATTATGTGATTGTTATTAAATGGTCAGGTTATTGTGTCAGCAAAAGCATCCACACGTGCACAAAAACGGACCACACATCGCCCAAACTGTTAAGCGCACCATTTAATAACTATCAGTATCTCAACAAAAAGCACATATCTTGTCTAGTTTGCTAGTTTAATTGATACTGCAAATAAATAAGTGTATATATTGTAATTATCATTCCATACTTCTCCATATACAGTAGATTTAATAGCCTACGTGTAAATGATCTGATGACGATCACTTGACGATCGAAACTAGTCATCCAAGTGTATTTATTAACATCGTGTAGTATTTTTTCAGGATTGCGAACAAATTTCAATTTCTAAGACAAGCTTGAAAAAGGGCTTCCAACACGGTAATCCTTGGAGTGAAGTTAAATGAAACCTCAAAGCGGGCGTTGAGCAGTGGCTAGCATTCTCGGCTGTCACCAAAGAGGTCTGGGTTTGATTCCCGGCTCTACCAAGAAATTTAATTCTGGTGTGGGGGCTGGAACGGGTACACTCAGCCTCGTGAGGCAAAACTGATAAGAGGCGGATTTGATTCATACCTCAGTCCTCCTGGAAGTGATTTTCCATGGTTTCTAATTTCTACTCCAGGCAAATGCCGGGATGGTACCTAATCTAAGGCCACGGTCAGTTCCTACCCAAATTTTACCTGAATTACAAATACACACACTGGTCAACACATCGCAGTGACACATGTAATCAGACAAGTCTTAAACACACCCCAGTACAAGGGGATACGTGACTACGATGTTGTGAAGCCCCTAAAAGAATAAAAAACATCATTCATCATGGGACTGCCCCGTCTAACCATGTCGAGTGATTGCATTAAGAAACCAACTTGTGTCATAGTTTGTTGATTCTGTGAGAGCGTAGTTAAAAGTGCGAAATACATTGATTAATCGACAAAACAAATCGAAAAACCGATTAATCGATTATTCGGATAACAGATTAATGGTTATTTGTGGAAATTAATCGATTATTCGGTTTTGATTAATCGATATCTGAAATTCATCGATTAAAAGTAACAGCCCTATTGGAAACTCACCAGGTTAGCCAAGAAGTAGATATTAAGAAGATTAGGAGTGAAATAGAAGTAGAAAGGGAAAGGATGAACCAGCAGTTACAAGGAAGATGTGAAGAGATCTGTGAGACTGTAAGGAGTAATGAAAGGGAATGCACAGATAGGATGGAAGTCATTCAAGGTAAATTAAGGGAGATTGGTGAGATAAAGAGTGAACAAAGTGAGATAAAAGAATCTAACAGAAAACTAAATGAAGAAGTAAAAAGCATAAAGGGGGGGGGGAAGAAGTGGTGGAGGAGGAAGACGAGGAGGACAAGGTGGATGAAGAGGACACACAGGAGGGCAAGTTGGAGGAGAAGGACAGGCAGGACGACAAGGTGGAGAAAAATAAGTTGGAGGAGAATACGGAGGAAGAGGAGGAGGACAAGTTATAGGGAGAGGACGAGATGGAAGGCAAAGAGGAGGAGGAAGACAAGGAGAAGGAGGAGGAGGAGCAGGAAGAAGACAACGAGGAGGACAATGATGGACACTTTTCTTTCGCTTGTAGAACAAATCTAAAAAGAACAGAAAGAAGAACCTGAATTTGAGCTTGAACCTGAACTTGCAGTAAGTGGCGATGAGTTAGTTGCAGAGTTCTACAACAAATTAAATAGCATTAAAGATAACCCATCCCAGTGGTGGTAGGATTGCATCAGAGAAACAGATAAGAGATGTAAGAAGGAAACGAAATGAAACTAACTGAAGAAGAACACGAATAGGAAGAAGGATAAGAAGGAAAAGAAGCAGGTCAATGGGAAGAAGGTGAAGAAGGAGTGGACGCAGGTGAAGAAGGAATAGAAGCAGGTAGAGGGCTGAATTATGAGAACGAGAAGAAAAGAAGAAGGGGAAAGGATTGGAAGATGATGAAAGGCTGAAGGCAGTAGAAAGAGCTAAGAAAGAATGGGATAGAGAACTAGAGGAGAAAGAGTATGAAGAGAAGGAAAAGAAGCAGGTGAAAAGGAAGAAGGTGAAGAAGGAAAAGTTTGAAAATAGACAGTGGATACACTTAAGTTATTTTTTGTGTACGGTATTTATAAGTTATTTTTTTCTTGCAGTGTATTTGTGATGTTTCTTTTTCTTATAGGGTATTTATAATGATTATATATAGAGAGTGTGGAGAAAGAAGATGGAAACATCACATGGAATGAGAAGGAGATTCGAGATGAGATGGGACAGTATTTCGAAAAATTATATAATGATCAAAATTCAAATACCAAACAAGAGGAGACTAAAAGAGAAGAAAACATCCCAGATATGGAGTACCCTCTAACATGGATGGAAGTGGAAGATGCCCTAAAGAACATGAGAAAAGCTAGGGCAACAGGCATTGATGATGTAAGCGCTGACATGATCAAGGCAGCTGGAGACAAGGATTGCAGTGGTTGTTTAGAGTCCTAAACACTATTTGGAAAGAAGAAAAAATACCAACCGACTGGACTAAAGGTGTTATCGTCCCTCTATTTAAGAAAGGAGACAGACGGAAACCTAGCAACTACAGGGGAATTACTCTTCTATCTCATGGCCTGAAGATAATGGAACGAATCATAGAACACAGATTAAGAATTATCATTGAACCACAGCTTGAAGAAGAGCAGTACGGTTTCAGACGGAACAGGGCAACAACAGATCTGATATGTTCTGTAAGGATGATTATGGAGAAGCACTGGGGAAAAGGAAAAGACATCATCTTCATTTTTCTGGATATTGACAAGGCTTACGACAGTGTACGGAGAAACATAATCTGGGAATGTCTTCAAAATAGATCAATACCACGCGCTTTAATAAATAAAGTGAAGATGCTATATGAACACTGCCAGAGTTGTGTCCAAATAGGTGATGGCTATTCAGAGTGGTTCGACACTAAGCAGGGTGTACAGCAAGGCAGCGCTCTATCACCACTTTTATTCATTACTGCAGTGTGGTCCAACCCACGGGCCGCATGCGGCCCGCCTGCTCATTTTTGTTGGCCCTTGCCCTTCTTACTGCCCTTCACTCTTCGACAGTTATAATCCGTGGCGCTACTTTAATTTTCACTTTCATTCAGTAATGTTACGAAGGAACCAGGTGGGAAAGGAAAGATCCCGAAAAATACGTCAGTAATCAGAATTGTCTTTCCAAGAATACGTACGGCACGAGAAGCGGCCCCGCCTCCATGCGACAACTGGTTGGCTGCAGATAAGTTCACGATCGTTTGTGAGCTGCACCCGATTTCCCTATAAAAGGGAGCGCAGGGCTGTTCGAAGAGGTTGTTTTTGACGAGAGAGGTTGTTCGAGAGATATAGTACGACGAGAGTTTGTTGTCATCGATGTTGCGAGAGCGGTACCTAATATGGCAGGAGTTAATAAACGGCGTGTTGAAGATGAGAAACGACTATTTCAGTCAAAGTGGCAGGAAAGTTATTTTTTGTTGAACATATTCGAAAACCGCAGTGTGTTATCTGTTCTCAAGTCTTAGGTGTTTCGAAGGAGTATAACGTGAATAGACACTATACCAGCTTGCATAAATCAAAATACGATCAATACCAGGGAAGTGCCAGAAGTTGTGTGTTTAATGATTTGAAGCTGAAACTAACAAGACAGAAGAATATATTTCAGCATCCATCAAACACTGCTGGTTTAAAGGCATCTTATGAGGTATGTTTAGAGCTAGCTAAAAGTTAAAAGTCTTTCAGGGATGGTGAGCTCATTAAGAGATGTGCTGTAAAAATGGCACTTCATTTGGAGATAATAGGATAGCTAAGGGACTTTGTTTTATATGTAACGGGAATTTTCGCTCGCTCTCTCGCCTGCGCTGTGAGCCGGTCTCCTGCCAAGCACTTTGCCGTAATGCGCTTCTTGGCGCCACAAGTGTCCCTCCAATGCAGTCTGCTGAGAGCTTTAACACCGTGAGGTTCAGTTTAGTCAATTGTTGACGTGTTTAGTGCTCAGTGTGCTGTTCCAATGCGATTTTCATTACGTAACATTTAAATTCCTATACTCAATGACTCATTGCCAGCCGGGCGCCGAATTACGGTAAAGTGATTGGCGGGAAACAGGCTCGCAACGTGGGCGAGCGGGAGAGCGAAAATCCCCGTCACATATAAAACAAAGTCCCTGTATTTTGAAACAGTTTCCTTGTTTCATCAGACAGTTAGTAGAAGAATTAATGATATGGCTGGTGAAGTTTCAGGTTCTCTCAAGAGCAGTTTGGAAAAATGTGAATTTTACTCTCTATAGCTGACATCGGCCAGCTCCTTATCTTCGTCAGAATAATAAACGAAGAATTTGAAATTCATGAAGAACTGTTGGAATTAAGATCATTAGAAACCAACAAAAAAAGGTATTGACATTAACAACGCACTGGATGATATCGTTTCTAAATATGGAGGTTTTGTGAAGTGCTCTGGCATTGCAACAGATGGAGCTAAAGCAATGGTTCGTCCTAACATTGGTTTAGTGGGAATGTGTAAAGAAAAAGGATTGCATTCTTTGTTTTTCCACTGCGTTATCCACCAGGAGGCTCTCTGTGGAAAAATTATAAGGCTCAGTGAGACAATGAAAACTGTTGTAAATACTGTAATTTAATAAGGGGATGCAATAAAGCCTGTAGACACAGAGCATTTATTGCATTCCTGGACAAGTTGGAAGCTGAGTATGGTGACATTTCATTGAACTGTGAAGTGCGTTGGCTAAGTGCTGGAAATTGCTTGCAACAGTTTTTTGGGTTGCGGAATGAAATTCTTGCTTTTCTCAAATTGAAAACATTGGGCATGAGTATCAAGAAAAACTGGAAGAAATCCAGTTTTTAAATAATCTTGCTTTTCTGACAGAGTTAACATCCCATCCTAATGCTTTAAACCTGAAACTACAAGGCAAAAAAAAAAAAAAAAATCTCCCAGCTTCCGCAAAAAACTTATGCAATGTAAATTGCATTGAAGGCAAACAATATGGCACCTTCCCATCTTGTCAGCAGTTGAAAGAAGAGAAAAATGTGACATAAATTTTAGTATGTTTCATGAAATAATAATAGATATCAAGAAAGAGTTCCAGAACAGATTCCAGGATTTTGACTCCCTAAAACCAAAACTTGCACAGTTCAACAACCCCATGGATATTGAAGTGAGTGAGGTGCCCTGCGACCTTCAAATGGAAATTTGTGATCTTTAGGCAGACCCATTCTACCAGACTAAAAAGTGTGATGTCCCTGAACATTTCTGGAAACTAATTTCTAAAGAACGTTTTCCTGAACTGCCTAAATTCTCTCTGCAAGTGTTATCGCTGTTTGGCAATACGTATGCGTGCGAAAGTGCTTTATCTGCTCTCAAACAAATTAAATCAAAAACGAGAAATCGAATTGAAAGTTCTGCACTGGAATTGAGCCTGAGACTTTGCCTTACTGAACTTGCAGTGGACATTGATACACTTGTATCAGGAAAGCAGGGCCAATCATCATTGATTTCTCGACAGTGAAATGAAGTGGTATATTAAACTAGCAATATTAAAATCGTTTTAATATAATTTTTAATAAATGTTTTTGAGTAAAATAAGTAATACTTTTTCTTTCTGGAATGTCTCTGGCCCTCACATTCCTATACTAAAGTTTGATTGGCCCTCGGGTAACAAAAGGTTGGACCACCCTGCATTACTGTAATGGATGAAATAATGAAAAGAGTTAAGAGACTCAATAAGACCTCTGAATTTAAAGCTTTAGCGTTTGCAGATGATGTTGTAATATAGGGTGAAAATGAGGCTGAAGTACAACAGAAGCTGAATGATTGGAAATGCTATATTCAAGCAATTTGGTCTGAATATAAGCAAGTCCAAAACGGTTGTGATGCCCGTTAGTCGACAAAACATCTGTACTAACATCACTAACAATGGTACAAAATTAGAACAAGTACATCAGTTCTGTTACCTTGGCAGTGTAGTGTCCACAGATAACCAACCATCTGCAGAAATCACTAGTAGAGTTCAACATGGAGCAAAATTTTATCATCTCGTGAGAGAGCTTCTTTGGGATAAGCAAGTTCCTTTAAGATCAAAGCTAATACTCTACAAGAGCTTCTTTGTACCTGTTACTACATATAGCCTTGGAGGCTGGATTTAGACAGCTCCTTAACCCGGTCCATGAGTCAATCCTAATTGGCTACATGGATAATTCTTGCCAGGCGCGTGGTGGGCAACGGTACTGTAATATACCATGGAGCTACAGTACCGGCTAAGTTCTGGTGAGGACCCAGTCCTATGGAGTATAACATAGGCCCCGTGCACAGGGTTACATGCGAAGACCTCAACGGAATCTGCAGCGGAGAAGATGGACTTCAGAACGGTGGAGATTGCGGAAGAGGCAACCCAGTACTCAGGGAATAGTATGAGTACAGCATCAATCGGCAGCGTCTGTTTCCCAGGTTAGGGGCGGCTGCAAGGGCATCTGTTCTCCATGTTAGGGGCGGCCTGAATAATAGCTGGCAGTAGCTTCATAAAATGCCTTTGGGAGTGGCGACCCCATCGTAATAATAGCCAAAAATGGAAATGGCACTTCCAATGATTCGGAAAAGGTTAGGGCGTACCCTGCAGGCGATGCGCAGTTCCTTTGGTACTGGGGGAACTGTGAGAAATGGGCGACCAGTAACCGAAATGAAAGTGGGAATCATGAATGTCATGACCCTGACAGGCAAGGTGGAGGAGGTGGTAGACTTCATGGAGAGGGAGAAGGTTGGAATGATGGGGCTGAGTGAAGTGAAATGGAAAGGTAAAGGAAGGAAGAAATTGAGGAAAGGATATACATTATACTGGAGTGGTGGCCAAGAGGCAAAAAATGGCGTGGGACTGATAACCTCGAAACAACTGGAGGAGTATGTTGAAGTGGTAGAGTGTGTGAGTGACAGAATAATGAAAATTAGAATGAAGATGAAGAATGACGTGATGGACTTCATACAAGTGTATGCACCACAGACTGGAAACAGAGAAGAAGATATTGAAGTATTCCTGGAGGATGTAGAAAGAGTAATCTCAGATGTAGAAGTGGTGATCATTGGAGATATGAATGCACAAGTCGGAAATGAGAGACAAGGAAAGGAAGAAGTCGTTGGACCATATGGATATGGGAAAAAGAACCGGGAAGGAGAGGAACGTGTAAACTTTTGTGAAAGGAATGGACTGATAGTGGGTAATTCGTGGTTTCGGAAGAAAAACAGCAGGAAAATTACGAGATATGGGTGGGGTGATAGAAGAACAAAATCAGTAATTGACTACTTCCTGGTGGAAAGGACAAATCGCAGAAAGCTGATGGATGTGACAGCTTTACCAGGAGAAGCATTTGATGGGGACCATAGAGCTGTGGTGGCAAAATTTAGATGGGGAAAATTGGAAAACCTAAAGGAGATCAGAGAAAGTAAAATAAAAGTATGGAAATTGAAAGACTAAGCTGTACAGGAAGATTTTCAGGAGAGATTGAAGCAACAAATCCCAGTTACTGAAGTGGAAAACATAGAAGAGTAATGGTCCTACTTTAAAAAGGCATTTGTTGGTGCAGCAGAGAGTGCTTGTGGTAGGACGTCAAGAGTGAAAGAGAAGGAGACACCGTGGTGGAATGAGGAAGTGAGGAAAGCAGTGAAAGAAAAGAAGTCTGCATGGAAAGAATGGAACCGAGATCAAACAGAAGAAAGCAAAAGGAAGTATCACACAGCAAACGGAGGTGTAAGAAAGTGGTAGGAGAAGAAAAGAAGAAAAGTTGGGAAGAATTTACACGAAGAATGGAAACAGATGTAAGTGGCAGTAAAAGGATGCTATATGGGCTTCTAAGAAGTAAGAGGAAAGAAAGAGTTACTACAAAGCTGGTGAAAAAGGAAGATGGAGAGTTGTTAACACACCCAGAAGAGATAAAGGGACGATGGAAGGAGTATTTCGATAAGCTATTGAATGTGAGCAACTGTACTGGTGAGATGGAAGTGACACAACCTGACGACTCTATAACAGAAGATGATATAACAATGCTGGAGGTGGAATTAGCAGTACAGAAAATGAAGATGGGAAAAGCAACAGGGGTGGATGAAATCAGTGTAGAAATGATAAAGGCTGCTGGACCTGTTGGTATGCAATGGGTGTATCGACTGCTAAAGGGTGTGTGGAAACGGAAATGTGTACCAGAAGACTGGGAGAAAGGGCTAATAATACCAGTGTTTAAGAAGGGGGACAAGAAGGTGTGTGATAACTATAGAGGGATCACCCTCATATCACAGATAGTAAAAATACTGGAAAGGATATTAGAAAGAAGAGTGAGAATAAAGGTGGAAGGAGAGTTGCAAGAGGAACAGTATGATTTCAAGAGTGGAAGATCAACAGTGGACCCAATCTTTAGCTTGAGGCAGGTGATGGAAAAGAACTGGGAATATGGAGAGGATTTGATCATGACTTTCATAGATCTAGAAAAGGCATATGATAGTGTCCCCAGAGAGAAGGTATGGGAAACCATGGTTAAGAAGAGACTGGGAAGAGAAATGTTGGAAATGGTGCAAGCAATGTACAACAACTGTGTTAGCAGGGTACTGACCCCAGTTGGAAAGACAGATTGGTTTAGGAACAAGACTGGACTAAGACAGGGGAGTGTGCTGTCACCTCTTTTATTCATAATGGTAATGGATGAAATTGTAAAGGAAACAAAGGAAGCATATGGACATAAAGAAATGAAGTTACTATTATTTGCAGACGATATTGTGGTCTAGGGAAGGAACACCGAAGAAGTGCAAAAACAACTAGATGCACTGAACGAAAATATTCAGAAGTATGGCCTGAAAATCAGTATAGAGAAAAGCAAGACCATGGTGATGACAAGAGGGGAAAGACAAGGAAAGGTCACTGTGAAATTTGGAAGTCAGAGTTTGGAAATTGTGGACACGTTCAAATACCTAGGAAGTGAATTGATGCAAACTGGTAGGTTGGACATGGAGATTGGCAGGAGGGTACAGCAGAGCAATGCATTCTATCAAAGTGTAAGAAAACTTGTTTGGGATAAGGAAGTACCAAGGAAAAGCAAGAAGGTAATGTATAAAGTGTACTATGTACCCATATTAACTTATGCAGCTGAGACTTGGACCCTGACGAGCAGGCAAGAGAGTAGAATCCAAGCCAGTGAAATGAAATTCCTAAGAAGTATGATAGGTAAGACAAGGAAAGACAGAGTGAGGAATGAAGATGTTAGGAAGGAAGTTGGGATGGGAAAACTAAATGAGAGAATTGAGAAGAATAAACTAAGGTGGTTTGGACATGTAAAGAGGATGGAGGAAAATAGAATACCAAGACAGATGCTGGAGGCCAAGTGCAAGGGTAAGAGAGCAAGGGGAAGACCTAGAACAAGGTGGATCGATTCAGTGAAGAACAGCGTGAGAAAAAGAAATCTGGACTGGGACAAGATCGTGGAAGAAGAATTGTGGAAGGAAAGAGGAAAGTGGAGAAGTGCCATAAATACCCCGACCCGGCAGGAGCTGGATAAGGGGAAATGATGATGATGATGATGACTACATATAGCTTAGAAACCTGTACCCAATCCAAGAGAAATACCAGTAAACTACAGGCCCTGGAGATGAAGTTTTTAAGAACTATGATTCAGAAAACAAGGAGGGACAAAATAAAAAATGATGAGATACGCCATCTTGTTCAAGTAGAACAATCTCTTAATGAGATTTGTGTTGAAGCCAGGCTGAAATGGTTTGGTCATCTCAAGAGAATGGACACACAAAGAACAGCTAGAGTGTGGTTTGAGAAAGAACTAAAAGGCAAGAGACCAAGAGGTCGATCGAGGAAGAGATGGATCGACCAGGTTAGAAATGATCTTGCAGGGAGAGGTCTGGATGTGCAGCGGATCATGGAGGAGGAAAGATTCTTGGAAAGAACTAAATGGAGAGCGCTCATTCACCGCACCCGGGAAACTGGAGCCGGTTCATGATGATGATGATATATAGAGAGTAAGAATTCTAAAGCTGCACTACGTTACACTTAGAACTCGGGGTGCAATTGTAACATGGTTACAAGGGGTTGAACCTATGTTTTGTTTTCATCTATTTCATATCTTCTTCGTCGCGAATGGGTCTCTTAGGACCACGCGGAATCAACAATGGTTAGCCTTTCTTGCAGCCCAGTACTCCTTCATACGCAATGAATGGGTTTGCTTCCGTTGTGCAGACCAGATATGGTGGTATGGCAGTCTTTCTTCCTCCTCGAAACCCCGTGTGAGTGCAAGTGTTCTGATGACATTTCGGTCTAGGAGATTTGGCGATCCTAATTCTTGCAAGTCTTTTTCAGTCTGTTTGTACCAATTTGATCTAGTTGTTTTGTTTTTCAAGTATGTGTGAATTTTGTGAGTTAGTCTATTTGGGTCCATTCTTTCCAGGTGCCCCAAGAATTGGATTCGTTGCATACGCATTTTGTCTGTGATTTTGGAGATGGTTTTGTATATTTCAGCATTTGGCTTTGGAAGATGAACGCCATCTTTGATTCTCGGCCCTAAGATTTTCCTCATTATTTTACGTTCCTTCACTTTCACTTCATATATGTTTTCATTCATTTCATTTTATAGATTTTAAGAGGGTATTTATTGATTGTTTATATGTAAAGCCTGGTTTATGCCAAGGGAAGTGGTTTAGATATTTGGTTAGGACTATTTAGAGGTGAACTTGCAATTACGATTAGTTGGTGGAAAAAGACGTAATGGTAGTATTCCTAAGAAGATCCATAGATGTACTTGCAGTAGTATCTTATCAGCACTCTGACTTGCTAGCATAAAGAAACTATAGAGAAGATATCATAATGGATGCGCAACTTTATATACGGAATGTGCAAGATGGCGGCAGAAGCTACTAAGACGTGCAAGATGGCTGCTGCGGATTTAAAATTGATAGTAGTGGTGATTTGATGAACTAAGGAACGAGATGGTCAAGCAAATTGAGTCAAGAGAATTATGTCCATTTTGAATTTACATCTATAAGAGAGTATCCCCAAACAAGAGCCATTGTCCCAGGGAGTGATTATATGATATTTTATTTATGTCACATCCTATTACTATTACGTATTATTATATATTACAGTATATAATATCTTGCCTGTCATCTAATGATTCTGGTTTGTGGTTATATCACACCATGCCAAGAGAAAAGGAGAGATTTTAGATTATGTTTGGGGAAAAGCTAAGCAGAGCGGTATTAAATATTGTGATTTGGATGAATGGCCAACGAACCAGAGGACGTTAAGAGGATGATAGAGGTTAGAGAAGTTTCTGAATAAAGAGGCTATGTTTTCGCTAAGTGTGCTCTAACAGTCCACTACCCTAAGATAAAGATTTATGTGAATGGGACGTTACAATGTCAAACAACTTACTCCAATCAATGTTATCAAAATCTTTTTATATGTCCACAAATGTCATGAACGTATCTTTCCTCATTCTACCTTCCAAGAGCAGCCTAAGAGTACAGCTTCCCTTGTTCCTTCTGAAATCTAATTGGTCTTCACCTAACTCTGTTTCTATCTCCTCTTGTAAATTATCCTAGTCAGGATCTTTGAAGCACGAATGATCAAGCTGATTGTACGGTAATCTTCATATCTGTCAGCTCCTGCTTTCTTCGGCATCATCTTTTTAAAAACGGAGGGCATCTCACCTGTATATTAAATCCTACACACCAAATGAAATAATCTAATCACACCTTCAATCGCCTATGCAACGTTGCAACTCAGTCAGTACCTATATCATCTATACCTGGTGCTTTGTTGCTGCTTAAGTCTTATCATTTATCATAGATTCTTGCCATGGTGGGTGAGTGGTTATTGTGTCGGACTACCAACCCCTACCTTGCAGGTTCGCTCCTGGCCGTGGTAAGTGATTTTTGAAAGGCGTGAAAAATCTTGGCACGCATGTCATAAGTTGTTGGCATATTAAAGAACCCATTTGAATTCAGTAGGCCGTGTTCATAATGGGAAAATTAATCTTGAGATTTTCCACCAATACAAAGTTCCACCTTTCTCTACTAGAAAGCACTATATTGTCAAGGAGCTTAGATACAGTATCTAACCTCCTTGACTTTCGTAGCGCTCCAAGGAACGACAAAATTCGACATGCAAGCTGCCCTCTTGAGCATCACATAACAAAGCTTGCACCCGGCACCCAAGGCCATACGATAATATTATTAATATTAGTATTATTATTTATCATAGATGATTGAATACTATTTACATATGTACAGTATATATCTATAAATAAAGTAAGGTTTTGTCTGACCATTTTGAATTTTTGGCTCAAACTTTGTAATTATCTCGGATAAAGTGAATAAGAATATTATTGGTTTTACGTCCCTTTTAACAAGTGCAGCTTTTAGAGACGCCGGCGTGCCGGAATTTTGACCCAAAGGGGATCTTTAATGTGCCAGTAAATCTCCTGATGGGGCTCCATTGCATTTGCGCACCCTCAAATGCCAACTAGCTGCACCAGGATTTGATCCTGCAACGTTGGGCATGGATGAGTGTATGATGACCTTACCCTCAGTTTAATTTAGGTCTGTTGTTATGGGGTGGCTTCAAAACTACTGGAGAAGGCATCCCTTAAACAAAACAAGGCTACAAATTGTTCATGTACTACAAAAGGGTGAAGGAGTTAACAGGAAGTCTCAAAACCCTGGCAGTAAGGTAGTGGTGCAATCTGCATACTTCTCGTGACACAACAAGGCCAGGTGTGACACTCAGGGTTGAATGATATAGCAGGCTTGATCAAGCAGGAACTGGTCCACATTATTGCTCCTCAATTTAACACCACCCAGTAATTAATCATTCACCAATTAGTACGGTGCAATTAGTCCTAAAAACGGCCTAACCTCAACATCCAAAGTAAAAGCTCCCCTCCAAGCCCAAATTGTTCTATACAGTCCACATGTTGTTCGGTAAAAAGTCTCACCATTTTGAGCGTCGGGTTTGGGGGGGGTTGGAAAATTTGTAGTTTTTTATCAGTTTTTCTTAAATATTTCGAAAAATATGCGGTTTGGCGCAAAATGTGTCATATACAAAAGTAATATACATTACATTGCAAACAAGAAAGTGTCTCATGCATAATCTTGCTAAAGTGAACGGTTCCCGAGTTATGGAGGGTGCGAAAGTAGCCATTTTTCGTATTTTGTTCGATTTTTTGGAAAAATAAAATTATAACTACTATGTAAACAGAAATAACTAAACAATTTTATTAAAAAGTAATATTGTACAATCGTAATGTAGTCCAAAAGAGGCTGAGGCACCACCACAAAGGGTTAGAAGCACAAAAATACTGGGAACAAAAACTGGTTTAGTACAAGCGCGGCCGCCAGGTACATCTCTTCAGAGCAGCAAGTAGAGCTACGAGAGGCAAGACAGAAAGTAAATTGCAAGGACTTGCAAACTTTTATATCTTGGCTTGAGGTACATAATCCGTTTTCAAAATCACCCAAACTCTCTTCCTTATCAACAGGGGTTGTAGCAGATGTAAACGTGAACTGTGATAAAGCGTTTGAAGTTGGAACACTAGCTTTGACAGAGATTGGGAACAAAACATTCAATGAGAAACACTTGAAAAGAAAGTTAGCTGTTAAGTCTCTAGCCACTATAATCAAGTCTATGACAATTAACAACAACACTGTATGTGTGAACCCTAACACTCTATTACATCCTGGTGACTGCACAGTGGCCAGGGTTATTACGCACAAGACCGGGGGACCAGTCTAACAAAACTAGGTGCAGGTTAATTAAATTGGTATTCTGCCCGAAGGCAGGTTCGAGCCTCTGAAGAGGCTATCCTCAGCCGGAGATTACGTGCGGTAGGGTGGCCAGAGCATTTCCGCTCCTCCTTATGTTGGCCAACAGCGCGCAATACCTAGAATCGGCATACCATCCAAGTTCCAACCACGCCCAATGTTCCTTAACTGTTGAGTTCTCATAGGATCCGGTGTTTCAACATGGCCAGGCCATTGACTTAATCGAGTAAGTAGAATGTCATAAAAGATACTACACTGTATTTTTTGTTTTCTTTATTGTTTACGATTCCATATTGACTTACAATGAATTCTTCTTTACAAAGAATTTATGTTCTCCACCTAATCAATACTAATCTTTATTCATTTTAATCCCTTGTGTGCAGCCTACATGTTTTGAGTCCTATTCAAACCCTTCTCCAGCACTTTTTCTTGTACTTCAATACACAATCATCTCAATTTTTTAAATTGTTGTTGTTTGAGTCTTCAGTCTTTTGACTGGTTTGATGCAGCTCTCATACGTGCCAACCTTCGGAAGTCAAAAATAGGAAGATTTTTAAAATTATAGATTTCATCATGCGCGTTATACTGTAGCGTGGGCGAAAGAGGGTACACAAAAGACCCATTAGACAATTGGGTATTGACCGTCCGAAAAGCATTAAATTTCGACTCCAAAGATACAAATGTGACGTCTTACGAACGAAGATATGTCTAAAGTCAACTCTTAGGCAAGTTCGATAAAAACTCAATGTTCTCATGGTAGGGCAGTTATAAGAAGCGCAGTATAAATAGGAAATCTTGTAGATGTAGCGTAAATATTGCAATCATTGCAAATGACGAGCTGGACGTCTATCTTGGGAATTCACCGCCTGACTTGCTAGCTCACCCATTTTCACAGGTGGAAATAATATATCCAAGGACCGCTGAACTAGCGACAAAATACTTGATATTCTCCGCGACCACCTGCGCTGAGGGAGTATTTTCAATTGCTGGAAACATTGTGACTGCAAAGTGGAGTTGCCTCGCCCCAGAAAATGTGTACTTGCTAGTATTTTTTCACCAAAACAGACCGTCAATTGAAATATATTGTCACATTTATTTTTAAATAATGCATCTTGTTTGTGAACTGTTGAAGCCATTCTTTCAGTGTTGCCTATACAAAGTGTCAGTTGTAACTCTTCAGTCGGTCAACATGAATTTGTCCAATGACTGTGCGGGGTGCAATGTATGTATAATACAGGGTGTTTCTTTTGCTGGAGTGGGACGGCAACCGGCTGCCAGTCACATGCGCCTTCCGCCAGCCAACCGAGCTTGCACCGTGGATTGTGCGCAGGTGGAAACCGTAACAAAGTACATAAATTAATGGTAAATTCACCAGCAAATCATGACTAAAGAACTTACCTTTTCACAGAAGACGCTGAAAATGTTCTCCTTTAACTTACAGACAGGCGTTGTACCGTGTAAATAAGTTAGCGTCTACACGTTGTAATTCCCTTCTGTTGTGAGGGATATCTGCTGCCGTATATTGTTCTCCAGCTCCACTAGAGTACGGGTAATTGATCTATACACTTTGAATGTTAAATTAACCCACAATTGGACAACAAACGGGCTTAGGTCCGTGCTTCGATTAATTACAGTAAACACGCGGGGGAGGGGACAGGAGTAGCGACATAATGAAACGATGTCTGTCTGTCAGCTGAAGGAGAACATTTTTAGTATCTTATGTGTAAAGATAAGTTCTAACCTTTAACCTAACCTTTAACTGGTGACGTGAGGTCATCCAGATTCCCAAGAAATAAAAGAACATCTGTGCTTCTTTAATTAAATCTTGCATCTGTTGTTAATGCTACCTTCTTATCTGTGCGCTGACACTACACACCCTCGTTGATGAAAGTTTAGTGACTTAATGGCCTTTAATGACCCTGATTAGCTCGCCTCTTCCTCGCGCAATCCCGCGGCCCAAGGTCGGTTGTCTAGTGGAAGGCGTGCGCGCCGGCAGTGGCCGCCGGTCCCGCTCCAGCAAAAAAATCTCACTGTATGAGTAATAAGTAAATAAACTCTTTGAAAAAAGATACATATATTAGTTATGATCACAATGACCCCGGCGGGAGTAGGCAGGCAAAAGCGTAACAACTGTACGACCAAGGCTCCGCTGAGATATGTAACCATAAGCATAATAGAATTCAAGTGCATGCTATATTTTTTTTTAATTTATTATATTGTGTTAATCTTATTTGTATACATGATCATAATACTCATAAGTAATTCGCAAACCCTTATTAAACAAGCTAAACTTATACAGTGCACAAAAAAGGTTTTGCATATTGTGATTTAGTAACTTGTTTATTTTGCTATGTGTATGTTATCATATTATGCACAATATAGGATACATACAAAGAAAAACAACACACAATCTGCTTTGCAAAAGAGACAGTAACACACAACGAATAACAAAAGTGATAATGTGGGACTGAGCACACAAGTGTCCTTTTCATATTGGGACATATCAATACCGTGTATGGCCACCACGAACTCTAATCCATGCTTGCAGATGACGAGGCATACTGAGCACCAACGAATCCAACGTGATTATCCCACTCTTGGACAGCAGCTTCAATCAGTTGCTCTTTGTTTGTTGGAGGATTGGGACGGTGCGAAATTGCTCTCTTGATCTCCTTCCATGCATGTTCAATACAGTTCATGTCCGCAGAATAGGCAGGCCACTCCATTCTCTGTATGACATGCATCTGAAGGAACTGATTGACCACCCTAGCTCGATGGGCACGAGCATTATCGGCCACTAGTGTAAAGCCCTCACCCATTGTGGCAGCAAATCCTGCAACCACAGGTTCAAGGATGTTGTCTCTTTACACCAGACCAGTCCTGTTACCGTGGATAGGAATTAGAGGCATACGTCGACCGAACATGATCCCACCCCAACCTCCTTGCTGTTGGTGGCTTTCCTGGATGAAGGGCTCGTGAAATCCCTCACCCACTCGATGCATTCGAGTGTGGCGACATTATATTGATAGTGATTGTAATAGTGGTCATAACTAACACACGTAATGTTTCCAGCTGTTTTATTGATGTGTAACATCTTTCCACTCGGTTGCTGGATTTTTTTTTGTGGGAGTGATTTTGGAAAAGGGACGGAATCGTGTGAGAGGAAACAATGAGCGTGCGCGGTGGCGGAGATTGGTACCACGACGTACTGTCGGCCATGTGGCTATGTGGTATGTATATCGCATACGGTTTACTTCAAGGTTTGGAGGCCCCATTAAAGATATTCCTACAATAAATAATATTCAAGTTGTCATTCTTTGGTGTGAAAATATTCATTATATCATATTTGCTGTAAACAATCATGATTTTTTAAATCTTTATACTTTTGCTGTATTCTCATTTAATGTAAGCATTCGAGGTACAGTCGGCCAACATACAGCCCTGTGAGGAATGTATATCGCATGCGGTTTACTTCAAGGTTTGGAGGCCCCATTAAAGATATTACTCCCAATAAATCATCTTCAAGTTGTCGTTCTTTGGTGTGAAAATAGTCATTATAAATCTTCATACTTTTACTGTATTCTTATTTAATGTAAGCATTCGAGGTACTGTCGGCCAACATACAGCCCTATGTGGAATGTATATCGCATACGGTTTACTTCAAAGTTTGGAGGCCCCATTCAAGATATTCCTACAATAAAACATTGGTATCACGAAGTATCTTGCGCATGCGCACCGGTCAGGATTTGGCACTGGAGTTTTACAAATAGTTATTTCAATGACCAACAGAGTTCACTGTTAACAAGGGATTTGCGCTCCTGGCAGACACACAGTAGGATAACTTGTCAGATGTTACACATATGCGACTATTGTAAGGCTCGTATTTTTTTACTTATAATTCATATATTGCATACATTGAACTCGGCCCAGTCATTGGGCAAATTCAAGTTGACCGACTGAAGAGTTACAACCTACAGGTCTTTGTGGAAATTAGGCTAAACCCGAATAAAACAAAAATTTTCCTGTCCTAAATTGTAATCAGCCTTCCCAACAAAAATTGAACATGATTCAAAAGCTTTACTGAAAACTCCTCCTTTTCTTTTCGTGAAACCCTTCCCAATTTGTTTGATGTTTGTCCTTCCACTGACTGTTATTTGGTTATTGTTAACATAAACAAGGAAGGACACGTATCTTTACGCAAAATTTAACTTTTACAGATTTCTGTACATCATTCCGAAAATAAGCCTAGCTCAACTTAAGCGATGATTTCTCATTTAAACCATTTTCAAAACTTAATTTTCTTATCTCGTGTCTACTATTCAATTAATAGATTTTTTGGTCAATCGATTGTAAGAATGTTTGATTAATCGTTCCCAATTAATTTCAAATTAATCGATTAATTGAAAATCGATTACTACCATCTCTAGTTTCCATTACCTCCAGCTTGATCGATATTCGTCTGTCTACCCCTAAATTCAGTTCTGATCTCATTCCCTGCTTCTCAACTTTCTCCTCTATTTCTGCACTGATGGTTTCTAATCTACCATTTAGGTAGCCTTCTGGTTCTGTAATTCCTTACTCAGGTTATCTTTCTGTTCTGCTCCTTCATTTCCTCATGAATAGTTCTCCTAACTGATTCCACCTGTTTACTAACTTCAGTTTTGACTGATTCTGCCTGCTTCTGAACTAATTCAATCTGCTCAGTCTGGTTCTCAGTGAGCTCTATCATTCTACTCAGAAGCACCTGGAACAAGTTACGGTTCAATTCCCCCTCGTTACTCTTTTCACCCTTCTCCATATTCTCACTTTCACTTCATGTACTTTTGGGGCAGATGACCTCGTAGTTCTGCCCCTTAAAACAACAATAACTAACTAATAAATTGACCACTTCTGATCTTCATCTCCTGATCACACAGTGAAACGTTTTGCTAGCTCCTAACTGTTGGGTGAGAAATGTAACTGTTTACCTTTGCCTAAGCTATGTTGTTTTAATGGGCGCCAAGACCTCAACGCAATGTTGAAATCTAAATTTTTATTTAACAACGTCTAGCTCTGGCAGAACACCTTCAAGACTCTATTCACTCAGATCGTGGTATGATTTGATCATTAACCCAACAAACAATTGTATCAGGAGAAGGAATTGGTCTATATCTAATGCTACCTACTGAAAGCAAAGATTGCATTGTAAAAGAAATGAATTTATTATATAAAACAAGAATAGCAAAATTAATAATAATAAGTATAAAATTTAAATTGGAGCGTTGTGATTTGAATATTACCGATAGAAAATTACGTGAAAACGGAGTCTGATAAATTGATTTTACTCTTATTTCCAAGCTATGAAATTACTGAAATATGAAATGTAAAACAAAGAAAATGAGAGATTGCGTATTTCTGCGTCATTGGCGCTTACCACTGGAAATTGCCAAAGCATTTCCCTCGTTCTTGATGATGTTGTGAGCTTCCCACAGTCTCCTGGACGTCGTCATCTCCGTCGGAATTTGATGATATTCTGGTAGATTAGATAATTCTATGGTCCGTACCTCGGACCCAAACACTCGTACAACCAAGTTTTACAAAAGTTCGTCGCTAACTCCACTGAACATCGGAGCGACACGCACTTGCGACCGTACACCTCAAGTATTTCACAGATACTCACTAACTCCACTGAACATCGGAGCGACACGCACGCGCATCCATACTCCTCAAGTATTTCACAGATAGTCACTAACTCCACTGAACATCGGAGCGACACGCACGCGCATCCATACTCCTCAAGTATTTCACAGATAGTCCTTGTTTCACGGCGCGTCGAACGATATATCCACACGCCGGCTCCCCACTCTTCAGTCCCAACTAGCTTACGTCGTCTCCCCTGATTGGCTGACCCACCACGCGATCTTCTCCTCCTCCGGGTCATTACACTCGGCGGGAGGGTTCCGTTCCAACAATTCGTCTTTTCTAGACCTTGCGACCCAAGATTGCGTCATGCTTCTCGACAAGATTAAGCGTGTACTTGAAATCCCAGTGAGTCACGTCTCTCGATATACCCTAACTGACGAAAACTCCGTAAAATTCCGTAATCAGATAATTTTCTATGATATCGTCGTTCGTAATAATTTGCTGGATAGCGTTTTCTAAGACATAGAAAACCTATCTGAATGCTAATAATTTTTATAAAATGCTCCGAAAATACCTAAATAATAATTATAATAAATTAATAATAATAATAATAATAATAAATTAACATGAAAAATTCTCTTGGCTGAACAATTTGCCGCGTAAATAAATATAGAATGGCTTCCTACTGACTTATACCAGTTGCATAAAACCCCTCGAAAAACACGTTACATATTCGCCTCGGATCATCGGATGATTTACCGTGACGACGGTCCATTATCCGATTATCCCAGACACGTTAATAAACCCCATCCAAAATACATATTACATAAATGAAATCACCCTAAATTACAGATATATACACTCATATTTTTTCTTCACGCACTTTGCGTCAAAGTTTGTTGTCACAATGGATTGCACTTTGCAACCAGTCCAATGTTTTACATATGGAATAGTGTTCCACGGATATTTCCGCCTCTCAAATTTCTCTATGTTGGAGAAATAGACATAATTAATGTGTGAGCACTATGTATTTATGATGTCATATCACACGCATTGAAGGTGTTCTGATATATTTATATCACCCTAGAACTTCCTAATTTCACTGGAGGTCCCCTCCTTATGGTGACATTTAATTCCACTTATCACTGAGCACACGATCACACTATTGTGGCAGCGCCTCGTGACCATAATACTTAATCTCTCTTTGAAGTAGATTAAATTAATATTGACTTCTGAAAAAAAAACAGTAAATGTGCATTACATATAACACCAAATATTTCTGTGCCGTAATCGCCCTGTCTTGTTAAGTTCCCGTTAACCATATTCTACTTAATACTAGTTCTCAACACAGACCATTTCTCCTCACACAAATAATACCATTGTACATATTATCTTAAATTACACACTTACAAATCTTACATGGCGAGGCCGTAAACAGAAATCACGTGTGCTGATATGTATGAGTTTCATGAAGGACTGTCTCGCATTCTGATGGCCCATCTTTTATCTCGTGGACGCCTTAAGCTAACAAGCCCTATTCAAGCGCTCCCCCATCTCTTGGAGATAAATGGGAACCCATCAGCGCTGCCAAAATGGCCTTGGTGCATCGAGACAATTTAGTGCTCAACAGCATCCGACAATCCCGTCATATTTCCCTGTACCTTAAAAACTCTCATTTACTTACATACTACCCCCCTGTGTGACTTCTGATACGCCTGCCTGGAAGACCATCTCCTCCCACGCACCAAATACCACACTTACTCATTTGATAGGCTGGCTCGCCAGCTAAACACACTCACTTTATGACACATACTTTCGTAGACTATGTATATTATACGTTCCGTATAATCTGTTTCCCTCACTATTCTCCAGCACATATGCTGTTTTCCCAATACGTTTGGAAACTATAAATGGGCCCTCGTAGAGATAAAAGAACTTGGACATGACTTTCTCTAGCTTATTTGACTGTTTCGGCACTCTAAGTAAGACTCTGTCTCCCGGCTCGAATAGGTCAAATTTAGTTTCTTTTTGTTGGCGAATTCTCTTTTGTGCTGACTTAGATAAATTCTGTTTCGCCAACTGGACAGTGTAATCCATCCCCGGTTGCTTACCCTCATTTAATCCCAACACCCTCGCTAGTTCATTTTGTGGTCTTTTTCCGAAGTGAACTTCGTATGGCGTCAATTTCGTGCTCTCATGCTGGACAGAATTCAGCCAAGTCTCGACCTTGGGAAGATGTCCAACCCAGGCCGCATGCTTGTCATGCACTAGAGTCCGAAAAAGACGAGCCACTTCCCTTAATGGACGCTCTGCAGAATTACCCTGAGGGTACCTTACAGAGGAATGAACGTGTGTTATACCAGCTTCCTGCATACTGGTTCTCCATTTCTTTGCAGTAAACTGTGGTCCACTGTCAGATAGTATCCTGAGAGGAATGCCAAACTCAGGTACATACTTATTAATGATCAGACGGCTACACGCTAGTCCCGTGGCTTTCCTTAGCGGATATAGCTTGACATACTTACTAAAAGCGTCAATAACTATAAAAATGTACTCGTAGCCGTACTGTCCTTTAACGATCGGGCCAAATAAATCCACACACAGTAGTTCGCCGGGACTACTGGTGAGAACTGCAGATCTCTCCCCCACTAAATATTTAACTGGATATTTACTCCTTTGACAGGTGTCACACTTAGCTAAAATCCTCCTAACGTCCCTTCCCATTTTACTCCAAATGAAGTCACGACCAATTTCATAGAAGACCTTGGCAGCACCAAAGTGTCCTAATTCCCTATGAATGAACCAAATTAGCTCCTCCCGCAAAGTGGCAGGAACACATATTGCCCACCGATTATTCCTACATTTCCTTGCAAGAAGCCCATCCTGCATCTTGTACGTGAACCGTCCTACTTTCACATACTCTTCTTCACCTATTTCCAACCTAGCCAGTGGCTCCTTTAACTTAACGTCATCACGTTGCTCCACTAGCATATTTCTCAGTGTCTGTAACGATGCCCTGTTGCTACTGTCCACACATGCACATATTAAAATACCATCCTCTGCTTTAACCACAGGATAATCCCTACATAAATTAGTGTCCCTCGATAGCATGTCTGCAAGAATGTTATCTTTACCTTTAATATATTTTACTGTGAATTCGTATTCCTGCAGAGCAAGAATCCACCTACTAACTCTGTTAGAACTGAGTTTACAAGTCCTCATATACAGTAATGCATGGTGATCTGTGTGGATCTCAAATTTCCCCCCTACTAAATACATTCTAAATTTCCCTAAACTGAAAACAATACCTAAAAGCTCTACCTCAGTAATCGTGTATCTTTTCTCCGCTGCTGTCAGTCCTCTCGAGGCTAAAGATACAATGAACAGATTACCCTCATCATCTTTCTGACATAATACTCCAGCAATGCCTATATGTGAAGCATCTGTCATAACCACATATTCCTTATCTTTTAACGGATATTTCAGCACTACAGCTTTCTCAAAACCTTCCTTCAGCGCTCTAAAAGCCTGATCATGCTTAGACTCCCATCTCCACCGAGTCCCACTTTTAAGCAATTCCCTGAATGGTTCTACCAACCCTGAGTATTTAAGAACGAACCTCCTGAAAAAGTTGCAAATTCCCAGGTAAGTTTTTAACTGTTTAACATTCTGTGGCACCTCTGCGTTAAGTATCTTATTAACCCTACTTTCTTCTGGTGTTACACCTCTACTCGACACTCTATGACCTAAAAATGTCACTTCTGACTGACAGAATGACGACTTAGACAGCTTCAAAGTGAACCCTGCCTGATCTAACTTCTGAAAAACTATATTTAAATGACGTAGATGCTCCTCAAAACTGCGTGAACTAATTACCATATCATCTATGTAAATGGTTACAAACTCTCCTGTGTCATCCCCTAATGCGATGTTTAAAGCCCTAATTAAAGCTGCTGAACTACTCTTTAACCCATAAGGTGTTCTACAAAATTGATAAAGGTTATATTTATGACTAAAAGCTGTAAATGGTCTATCTTCGTACATAAGTGGCACTTGCCAAAAACTGGAACTCAAATCTACACAAGTGAAATACTTCTTCCCCTCAAATGTTTGCATTAATTCCTCTATTGACATAGATTTCAGCTGATCTGAACTAATTCTACTGTTAACCAAACGAGCGTCTAAACAAATACGAACAGTGCCGTCGGTCTTGGGTACCGTGATCAAAGAATTAACATATGGACTGTTAGAGTGCTCAATAATCCCATCTTCAAGCATCTGATTAATTTGTGCCTCAACTGCACTCTGATAAGCGAAAGGTACAGGATATCTATGTCCTGTGAATACTGACCTATCAATAACGTTCAATGAATGTGTATAGCAATTGGCCATACCAATGCGATCCTCAAAAACTCTCCTATTACACAATAACACATCATAGAGCCGAACACATTGTTCCACCTCTATATTACCCTGAAATGCAGCCTCACGTAACGAGTCCTCTAGACTTCCGTTCGTAATCACACTGCCCACAAAACATGGAGAACCCCGCTCTACGGCTGGCGATATCTCATTTAAAGTACAAATCACACCAACAATACTACTCCTCTGAATATGGTCATTGAACGCTACTTCTACTTCAGAATCTCCCCATTTAAATTTCAAACTCCCTACATCATAACATAAGTTACCAGACACTCTACTTAGCCACTCTGAACCCAAGATAACACTGAATACTAAATTTGGAATTACAAGGCAAATCTGCTTCTCTACATGATTATTAATTTTAATGTCTACTAAAACTTGCTTAGAAATTACTTTAGACCTCTTCCCAACAGCTGTGATAACAAAAGTGCTTTTAATTGGCATCTCCTCAAAATTTACTCCAGTTCCTTTCATTTTATCATAAAATGCACTACTTATGCAACTCTTCATACAACCACTATCAATTAAAACATCTGTGTACGCCTCGGACACGTTAAATTTAACTATGGGGCTCTTACTAACCACTTCCTGAATAATACCTTCATCATTTAGTTCATGTAATAATTCATGTCTTACATTTAGGTCATAGGGTTCCTGTATAATTGTATGGACAGGGCATGCTACAGACTGAGATTCTGACCTTACTTCGCAGCCTGGTTCGCGTTTAAAGAACCGCTACAGCTGGCCGTAGTACTAGTTACTACTGCACTGGTCTGGTTGTTCTGAGTTGTGTTGTCATTGTTTGGCTGTATATTACTACCACTAGGCTGTCCTCTTCCTTGACCCCTATTCTGGTTGTAATTATTGTCATTATAATTTCTCCCTTGATTTCCCCTGAAATCATTGTTTCTCCCTTGATTTCCCCTGTAATCATTGTTCCTCCCTTGATACTGATTACCATAGCCATTTCCTCTGTTCTGATTTAGCTGATTATTATTATTTCTATTTTGAGCATTGGCCCCTTCGCCACCGTTCCCTTGAACTTCCTGATGCCTGGCTTCATTAGGTCTATTATTATTATTACCCTGGTTCCTATTGAAATTGTCCTCATAACCCCCTCTCCCTAGTGCATCAAATGTGCTTAACAAATTTTCTACTTGTGATATAGTCTTTACATTCTGGATACAAGCAGCCTCCTTGATCCTATAGGGAAAGTGCCTAAGTAGCAACCTTACCACATCACTTTCCTCCTTCAAGCCATCCAGATATTTACACACTAATACCTGCCCTAAAAAGTATTCGGTCATGGTGGAGCTTCCTTTAGGGTTATATTTACCACACACTACTCCCTCACGATGCTGCGACTGAATAACCTCATTCCAGAACTTTTCACAGAATTTCATTTTAAAATCATTGATATCAGTAAACTTGTCTCTGTAGACAGCAAACCAATTCCTCGTTTCCCCCACAAACACTTGTTCTAAAATTTCAACTACCTGGCACCACTCAATACTACCATTTTCCAACCTCTCCCCGAATTTATTTTCTATAGTGTTCATGAACTCCATTGGGCACCCCTGTCGATTGCTGAACTTACCCAGTTCTACCTCCCTGTGTGTGCTATTCACAAAAACTGGTCTATTCTGACTATTTTCTTGCCTGATCCTAGCTTTTAATTTTAATTCTAATTCTGCGATTTTCTCCTCAGCCTTCCTCTCAATACTGTTTACTGTTAATTTAATGTTTCCTTCTGATTCTTCTACTTTATCATATAGCTTTGCTTGTTTCTCCTCAATCTTGCTAATGCTCTCTTTATTACTCTCTCTTAAATCATTTACTTCTGCAACTATTTGTGAGTGGACTTTCTCAATTCTACCCCCCAGCTGTTCCTTAACCTCTTTAGTAGCTACCTGAATTTTGTCAATTTCTCCCCCCAATTGCTTTTTGACCTGCTGTGTTTCCAGTTGCACTAGTTCTTTTAAATTTTCAGCCTGTGTACTGATTCTAATTTCCAACTCCTCCTGTACTTTTCCTAATTTTCTGTCTACATCTGCAATAATCTCTTTAGCCTTTTCTTCCATCACCCCCCTGATCTCACCTCTAATCAGTTCGAATTTGTCACTCATTTCCCTACTGTTTTGTTCTAATTTAGCATTTAAAGTTTCAGTACTCTCTCTATTTTCCTTACTGTTTTGTTCTAATTTAGCGTTATTCTGTTCTAACTTTGCATTTAAAGCTTCTGTACTTTCTTTATTTTCCCTACTGTTTTGTTCTAGTTTAGCGTTATTCTGTTCTAACTTTGCATTTAAAGCTTCTGTACTTTCTTTATTTTCCCTACTGTTTTGTTCTAATTTAGCGTTATTCTGTTCTAACTTTGCATTTAAGGCATCACTACTAACTTTGTTCTGATACATAAACTCGAGAAGTAAAGTTTTTAATTCTGGTTGGCCGCCTACACTCCCTGTTTCAGTATCGGGATTTACCTCCGCTACCCCGGTACTACCATCACTCGACATACTGCTCGTATCATCACTCTCCCGTTGATGACCACTACGTAACCTCATCTGTCTTTCTTTCTCATCCCCCATAATGATATACACTGATACAGACAAATAACCCCCAAAATACAGGCACAGAAATATATACCCTTCTCCTTCCACAAATGTTATTAGGTTTTCAGCCCCAAGTTGTCGGCGACAAGTGAAACGTTTTGCTAGCTCCTAACTGTTGGGTGAGAAATGTAACTGTTTACCTTTGCCTAAGCTATGTTGTTTTAATGGGCGCCAAGACCTCAACGCAATGTTGAAATCTAAATTTTTATTTAACAACGTCTAGCTCTGGCAGAACACCTTCAAGACTCTATTCACTCAGATCGTGGTATGATTTGATCATTAACCCAACAAACAATTGTATCAGGAGAAGGAATTGGTCTATATCTAATGCTACCTACTGAAAGCAAAGATTGCATTGTAAAAGAAATGAATTTATTATATAAAACAAGAATAGCAAAATTAATAATAATAAGTATAAAATTTAAATTGGAGCGTTGTGATTTGAATATTACCGATAGAAAATTACGTGAAAACGGAGTCTGATAAATTGATTTTACTCTTATTTCCAAGCTATGAAGTTACTGAAATATGAAATGTAAAACAAAGAAAATGAGAGATTGCGTATTTCTGCGTCATTGGCGCTTACCACTGGAAATTGCCAAAGCATTTCCCTCGTTCTTGATGATGTTGTGAGCTTCCCACAGTCTCCTGGACGTCGTCATCTCCGTCGGAATTTGATGATATTCTGGTAGATTAGATAATTCTATGGTCCGTACCTCGGACCCAAACACTCGTACAACCAAGTTTTACAAAAGTTCGTCGCTAACTCCACTGAACATCGGAGCGACACGCACTTGCGACCGTACACCTCAAGTATTTCACAGATACTCACTAACTCCACTGAACATCGGAGCGACACGCACGCGCATCCATACTCCTCAAGTATTTCACAGATAGTCACTAACTCCACTGAACATCGGAGCGACACGCACGCGCATTTTTTTTTTTTTCGGGGGGGCCCCGAAAGGTTTCCCGCTCCCCCCGCGTGGCACCCGACCTTACTACTGGTGCCTCCGACATGCAGTTAGTCTACGATAGTAGAAGAGAAAGCATAGGGGATTGGAAAGGAAGGATTGCCTTTTGAGGCTTTGCGCCTGTCCCATCGCGGTCGCGATCTACCAGGCATCATGGATTGTTGTTAACATTGATATATAGTGTCATATATGTGCACATATAAATATGTACACATATACAACGGTAAGATTGTAGGGCCAGGGACAACCGCATAGACAGAAAGGAAAGATTGTCTACACGTAAAACCTGGCGGCTTGGTTATTGCCACATGCAAGGATAATGTGGGTATGGAAATGAATAGGTTTTGTTAGTACGGGAGGTGTATCATGCAACAGTTGCAAAATCCGTTTCCTCGCCGAGATTAGTATTTGTGGGAATCAGTTGGCTTGGCACTGCTGGGACTAGCGCGTCCGCAATGGCGGACGAACTGCACTTCCGGGGTTAGGTTCGGAACACAGTCCGCCCGCCTAGAGCGTCCTAGTACCAAGTCTCCGTGATCCGGAGAGGGGAGCCACGCCTGCGAACAGGGGCTTCTTCTCTCGTGTCCTGGACATAGCTGATGGTTGTTATCAATCACTCCGCCGCTGCATACACTCGTCCTGAAACTATAAGCTAACGATTATTAATAGTCCTCCCCTTGGCTATCCTTTCGGCAAGCCAGGGGAAGGGTTTTTAAAACTATTTTTTTTTTTTTTAATACTAAACTTAAGCTGGAACATGGAACAAACTGAAACAGAGAGTCAGACGTGCACATGGACATAGACAGTTACTACACATAAATATATACACTTCATGTATGCAGCAAGGGGAGCGCGTGCGGCCGCCTTGGTTGGCCTGAGCCGTGACCAAGGACTTCCTTGGGAATGTGGAGTTGAGGTTATCCATGGGAGAATTCCATGGGATGTGTATTTTGGAGGTGACATTTGTATTGTATGTCCCTGGGGTTAGTGCCGCTTTGCGCTACTCATAGCACCTACCTTTACCTGACTTTACCTGAAGAGAATGTGTCGAGGGGTAGGGTATTTGCTATTTCGGCCCATTTCGTGTCGGCCGAGGGCTCTTACGAGTGGGTTTGCCGAATAGCGCCTGGAGCGTAGCGACCTTAGTGCAAGTTGTCGCACAAAGGCCTTGATGCTTGGCGTGTTTGTTATACGTTCTAGCTCCCGCGTGGGTGTATCCCGCGGGAGCTTTTGTGCTAACCGCAAGCATTTGTTTTGGATCATCTGCAGCTTTTTGAGGTTCGACTTAGCTGTGTAACCCCATACAGGGCTGGCGTACATAATAATGGGCCTTATGAGGGCTTTATACATGTTTACGCCCAGCGTCTTGTCGAGACGACTCTTCCTATTTAGGAATGGGTAAAGTTGCAGTAATCGCATGTTGGCTTTGCGCTGTAGTGTTTTGACATGGTGCAGCATGGTTAGTTTAGCATCTAGGGTTACTCCCAGATACTTAACTGTGCTCGTCCATGGTATGTCGCGCGCAAATAGTGTGAGTGGCCTGATGGATTCGGGTCGGCGTGTGATGCGGTTTTTCTTGGTGAAGAGAACCGCCTGGCTTTTGTCCACGTTGACTTTTATCCGCCAGTCTCTGAAATAGGGTTCCAGGGCCCATAGCGCTTCCTGCAGCCGTTTCCGAATGCTGGCTATGCGGTAGTGTTGGGCTGTCATTGCCGAGTCATCAGCATAGAGGTATAACGTAGTTAAAGCTCCTGCTGGTGTTGGCATGTCATTGATGTACAGGCTGAACAGCACGGGAGCTATAATACTCCCCTGCGGGACGCCTGCTCTGATCTGTCGCTTAGTGGACAGCACGTTCAGAATATCAACCTGGAATGTGCGGCCTTCTAGATATGATTGGATAAGTCGTATGTAGGCCGGGTGGAAATTACAGTCTATTAGCTTGGCTAGTAGGCCTGTGTGCCACACCTTGTCAAAAGCTTTCTGGATGTCTAAGAAGACAGCTCCGGTGTCGCGTTTTAGGTTGAACCCTACCGTGGCGTTTTCGACTAGCCTCATAAGCTGCTGCGTTGAGGAGTGGTGGTTGCGAAACCCGAACTGCTCGTTCCTGAGCAGTCCATGTTCCTTAACGTGTGCTACTATTCTCTTTAGCAGTATTTTCTCGAATACTTTGCTTAGTGAGTCTAGTAGGCTTATTGGGCGGTAGTTGTCGGGATTTGTCTTGTTTTTGCCCGGTTTGCCGAATACTAATATTTTTGCTTGCTTCCAGCACTCAGGATAGTACTGTAGCGTGAGCATTGCATTAAAGATGGAGGTTAGTATTTGCAGGGCCTTGTCAGACAGCCATTTCAGAACTATATTCTGTAGGTTGTCTGGGCCCGGGGCTTTACGATTGGGGAGGTGCCGGATGATCCACTTAATTTCGTGTATATTGGTTTTGCGGACTTCCGGCTTGGGTGCATTGGTTATGAAGTCATTTACCTTTGCATCCATCCTGAGCGTAAACTCCGGGTTAGAGGGTGTATCATTGGGAGTGAATGCTTCCTCTAGGGAGTTCGCTAGGGCCTCCAGTTTGTCTCGTGTCGAATAGGCCGGTCCTGTCGGTGTTTCTAGGGTCGGCACCTGATGGGTTTCGCGGGTGAAGTGTCTCGCGAGGGGCCACACTGATGGTGTATTTTCTGTGGGGTTGGTACCAAATTTTGATATGAGGTTACCCCAAGAGCTGCACCGATGTTCATGGAGAGCGTTCTGGATTTCAACATTAAGTTGATTTTTCCTGACTCTGTCGTGGTCCCTGTGGTATTTCGTCCAGTCCCGCCTTATGTTGTTCCTTTCCCTTATTAGTGCCCGGATGCGTGCTGGTATTTCCAGTTTTCGCTCTCGGGTGTTTACAAGGGGAACACTTGTGTCCAAGGCGACTTGGATGGCTGAAACTAGGGTTTCCACGGCAGTGTCTAGCTCCTGTTTTGAGTGTAGGGGCATGTCATCTTTGCCATCTAGTTCTTGGTCTAGTATGGCCTTGAATTGGTTCCAGTTAGCAGCTTTGTAGTTGCGTATGGGCCTGGTTCCAGTTTCGATGACTTCGGGGGGGGGGGGGGGGGGTCGCAAGTGTAATAATCGTTGGCTTGTGATTTGACGAAAGGTCATTGATCACACTGATTCTGTGACTGAGCGTTACCTGGTTCATCAGGCAAATGTCCAGAATGTCAGCAATGTCCGTCGAATTACGTTGCGGTACGAAGGTTGGCTCGTCTGGGGCAGCGACTATGTAGTCATTGGCTATCATGTGCGCATAGAGCCTCCTCCCCGATTGATTGGGGCGGAGACATCCCCAGTGGGCACTTTTGGCATTGAAATCCCCTCCAAGTATGGTATGAGCGCCAGTTTTGAATAGGGTTTCAATGTCCTGTGTATTTATCCGGTCGGCGATGTGATTGTACACTGAATAAATATTCAGGTATGTACCTTGCACAGGCAAGCGGATTCCGCAGGCCTCGAGTGAATGCAGTACTGGTTTGTCTAACTCCATATGAGCTATTTCTTTACGGACCAGTACTGCCACTCCTCCTTTCGACATGTCCGTGTGTTCGCGGCGATCGCGTCTTACTGTGTGAAAGCCTCTTATGGTGAATTTCTGCCTGGGCTGTAAGTGTGTTTCGGTGATAAGTGCCACGTGTATGTCATGGGTTTGGAGGAATAACGCGAGTTCTGTTTTCTTTTTGCGGACTCCATCAGCGTTCCAATTTAGAACGCGGATTCCGTCCGTGTGTGTGTAGTTGGGGGTATTATTTGGGTTCCCCTCGTTCCCTTCAGGTAGGTCAGGTGTATTATCCATGACGGGATGTGAAGGTGGTGTTAATAAATGTGGTGAAAATGCTCATCCACTGGTTCATAGGGGCCGTGATTAGCTGCATAATTAGCGCCAACACGGCCTGGCACAATGTTCCCATCGTCAACCCTGGAAAGAGTTGATTTAGGAAGGCATTGATTTTGTCCCAGATGGTGCTGGGATCCTGATCCAGTGGTGGGCTGGCCTGAGTGGCTGTGTTTGAGGGAGGGGTGGGGGCAATCGGGAGGAGAGTAGCTGGGGGCGATGCGACTTCCTGTGGCTGGCAAGGGATGGAGCTAGAAGCTTGTTGGGCTTCTCTCGTTTGCTCCGCAGCCGTGGTGGTCTTTATTTCGGTTTTATTGGGGCGTTTGGACCGGACCTTCTTCTTCCGTTGTTCCTTGGGAGGAGGCACTGAGATCGGGTCTGGGCTGGTGGAAGTGCCGGGCTGGGGATTGATCTCAGTGTTTGGGTGTAAGTCTCTGTTAAGGGATGGCTGTGTCCCCCCTTCAAATCTAGTTTCGGTCCTGCCTGATGGGCCTTTAGGCATTGATGATGCCTTGGTGCCTGAAGGGCCTCCACGTGCCTGGTGCATGCCACCTTGATGCGCACCAGTTTGCAGCGTGCTTCGCCTGTTGGCTTCGTATGCCCTGCGGGTGGGGCAGTCCTTATAGTTAGCCGCGTGTGGTCCCTTGCAGTTTCTGCACTTGGATTTTGCCTCATTGGAACCATATGGGCATTTAGCAGAGTGGTGTCCATCCGCGCAACGCCTGCAGCAAGGCCTATCGTGGCACCCCTTGGAGGTGTGACCCAGCCTCTGACAGTTGCTGCATTGCGGCGCATGCGTGGGAGTCCGGAATGGGGTGATGCTCACCTCCATGCGAGCCAGCATTTTTACATGTAATATGCTGTCCGCTTCCGGCCCTGCCGTGATTGTCACCAAGTACAGTGGGGAGTGTATGCGGGAGGTCTTCGTGCGCATCGTTTCGATATTTTCCACTGGGAAATTTATCTCTTTAAATGCGGCTGCGAGGTCGGCACACGTCTTCTGATTTGCCGGTGTGCGCAGCACATATCGCTTTACAGGCTTCGCTGAAACGATCTGTGAGTACGGCGCATTAACGGTTTCCAGGTACTCCACGCAATGGTGGTAGGCTTTCCAGCTATCGCATAGAAGCCAGACAGACGTGCCGGGGTCTCGCTTGGGGGTTTTGAAATGGTACTTGCTACGGTGCTCATGTGGTAGCATCGCTGAAAGTCCCAGATCGATTTTGGAAATGTCGGTAGTGTAGAGCGTAAGTGGCGGCGGCTTTTTAGGCTTTGGCCTGCTTGGTCTGTCAGGGAAAGTGGAAGTGGTCGAGCCGGACGAATCCCGCGAACCACTCCGCCTCTGCCCGTCTTCAGCATTAGCCGCTTGGGCTTGCCTCTTGGCATCAGCTTTCTCCCTCCTCGACAGGACCGGTGTGAAGCCCTCCTCCTGTTCCCCAAGCTCTGGAGTCTGTTTCCTGGGCTCAGGGGATCCAGGTTGCGTGGAGGGCTTTTTATTGGTTTTACCCTGCCCAGGTTTGGAAGTCCGCGCTGGTGCTGGCTTCTTAACCTTGGCTAGGGTGCCATTGCCAGCCTTCCCGCTCAACGATATCGCTGGCGGAGCTCCTTCCGGGCCTAGGCCTGTGGTTGGAGTCGCCGTGCCATTCGGAGACTGGGACTGCTGGGCTGCCGACTTTGAGGCCTTTGACTTGGCCCCCCCTTTAGTAATACCGGCTTTCTTGCGGCGTGGCTTGTCAGGCGGCACGTCCATTACTAACCGGCCTCCCGTAGGGTTGGGGTCAGTCGCATGGCTTTTCAAGTCGATCACCATTGACATAAGGGCTGGGATTACCTTCTCCTGGACCACTGACTTTCGCTTTCGCTGCCGGTCTTGTGGTCTCCAGGATGGGCGTCTCCATGCCTTCTGTCCCTGTTGGCACCAATGCCGCGCCTTGTGGTGTCGCTGGCGCGACGAGGCTGAAGTCGGGCTCTCCCATTGGCGGACTGCTGGGCAAGTCCAGGCAGCCGTCCGGGAAATCTCCGCAACTCAACAGCCTCGCTGGGGTGCCGTCTGTGAGCTGGGGCGCTGCGGGAGCAAGCTGGACAGGTGCCTCCTGTAGCGGGCTGCAGGGCGCGGCAAGCCGCTGCACCTGGGTCACGCTTACAGTGCTGCCTATCTTGCGCAGCTTTTCATGTGGGGTCCCAAGCACGGGGGACATGATGTGCTTGGGTGTGAGCGTATAGAAATTCCTTTGGCTCCCGTGCGGGCTGCCGGGTGTAGCGGGGCTAGTCACCGGGGTCACGCACAGGTTTGCCATGGGATTATCTCTATACCATTCGATCATGTTCACTAGGTCCTGATGGGTTCGGGGGGAGACAAGTGAGGGGATGATGGCTGGGGAAGGGGCGCTGGGAAATGCGCGGCGCGGGGTGGGGAATGAAAACATGAGGGATAGTATAAGTGAACAGCTTATGAAATAATAGGGGTCGCACCAGAGCCAAGAGGGGTTGCCAGACAAATTGCTCTTTCAGAGTCAGACAACAAGCTCTTTTGGATTTGGCCTGGTGCTAGCCTATATATGAGATGAGGGGATAAATCTAAAATCGAGCTAGTGAGCGCGGGATGATCCGACACGAACGGGTCCCTGACTCACGGCGTGCCCTAACCTAGCCCTAAGTGTGGATAGCCCACAACTGGTTGGGAAATGAAATGATGAGGTGATGTGATGAGATGCGGGCGGGCGGCCTTGACGGTCCTGGTTGGCTGCAGTTGCCTCGGACTCCTGGCGTCCTTAGCTGGTGAGCTCGTGCCGGCTGGGCGAAGACTGGTCTGGCGGGGCTCGCCGAAGCGCTCCCCGCGGCGAAGTCCTGAAGTACTCAGTCGGCTCTCTCCTGCAGTAACGTGACCTCTCTCGTTCAAGTCCAAGTCCGTCCGCACGCACGCGCATCCATACTCCTCAAGTATTTCACAGATAGTCCTTGTTTCACGGCGCGTCGAACGTTATATCCACACGCCGGCTCCCCACTCTTCAGTCCCAACTAGCTTACGTCGTCTCCCCTGATTGGCTGACCCACCACGCGATCTTCTCCTCCTCCGGGTCATTACACTCGGCGGGAGGGTTCCGTTCCAACAATTCGTCTTTTCTAGACCTTGCGACCCAAGATTGCGTCATGCTTCTCGACAAGATTAAGCGTGTACTTGAAATCCCAGTGAGTCACGTCTCTCGATATACCCTAACTGACGAAAACTCCGTAAAATTCCGTAATCAGATAATTTTCTATGATATCGTCGTTCGTAATAATTTGCTGGATAGCGTTTTCTAAGACATAGAAAACCTATCTGAATGCTAATAATTTTTATAAAATGCTCCGAAAATACCTAAATAATAATTATAATAAATTAATAATAATAATAATAATAAATTAACATGAAAAATTCTCTTGGCTGAACAATTTGCCGCGTAAATAAATATAGAATGGCTTCCTACTGACTTATACCAGTTGCATAAAACCCCTCGAAAAACACGTTACAACATATCGATGATCATCATCATCATCTTGCACAGTTTCCAGCCACTGGCCGGGTCTGTTTGGAACACAATCCTCTCCAACGTCTTCTGTCTTCCCACCATCTCTCAGCCTCCACCCTTGTCCAGTCTTCTCCTTTCTTCTTCACGCTTTCTTCCACCCCCTTCAGCCACCTGTCTCTCGGTCTTCCCCTCGGTCTCTTTCCTTCCCACTTCGTCTCATGTACTCTCCTGGGTATCCTCTTCTCCTCCATTCGTTTTACATGTCCATACCATCTAAGTCTAGATTTCTCTATACCATCCTGTAATGGTTCCTCCTTCATTAATTCTCTGGTCCTCTCATTTCTTATTCTGTCCATCTTTGTAGCTCCAATACTGCTTCTCAAGAACCTCATCTCACTGGCCTGTATTTTGCTCTTCTCCCTTCCTTTCCAGTAGCGGCTATTCAGGTGAAGAGAGTGAAGAGCCTCTTCACATGCCATCTCTTAAATAAAATAAACATTATTTTTTCTTATTTAAATAAAACTGTTGTCATTGTCTTGGGCTACTTTTTCACTTAGTGTACTGTTATTTCTACACTCCGTCGCTAGATGGTGCGCAAGCAAGGCTGCATGACGTCCTTGTAGCAGTTGTACTCCCTGTCGCTAGATTGTACTGCCGTAACTTGGAAGGAAGCAGGAGACGAAGTGTCTTGTTTATGTCAGCTACATCGTCTCGTTGCCATGGTAACCTGACGTCAGTTGTGACGTCATTACCTGCCGTTAGACAGACGAGTGAAGATGTTCCTGTGTCGGCAAGGCAATATCGTCTAGTTCAGTTGATGAAAGTTTACATTGCAACAGGCTTCTTTTTCTTTTATATTGAGGCTTTTATTTACTTTCCCAATGAATAGTATGCATTTATAACGTTATCTACCCTGTTGTTGAAGAAGATTGATGGCTTTTAGTGTATAATGTTTGCAGTGAAAGACACGTTACTAATTTTATTAGAAATTCCCTTCAGTAGGTGGAAAGATGAAGACAAAAAGGGATTTATTAATTAATTTATTAATTTGTGGGCGGCCAAAGAAATTAATAGAACTGTGCATTAAAGAAATAAAACCGGAAAGTCCTATAGCCTTCATCGCAAGGGATCTTGGTTCGAACAGTTCACATAGTTGTGCAGTAGTTATAGAACTGTTCTGTTGGCCTTGCTTACTATACAGTAACAGTAACAAATTTCCAAAACATTACGCGCGGGTTGGACAAACACAAAGACAGTGAGCAACATTTAAAGAACCAGTTACCACTTAGAACACGCACACAAGCACGATATCTGGCACTTAACGGGAAAATGCAAGACTAAGTGCACTTAAATGTAATGTGAATGTGACTTTAAATAGGCAGATCCTGGGACTTGTGATTAGAGTTGTTACAGGAACTCTCTTCTAGAGAGGAGGGCCGATAACCTAGATGTTAGGCCTCTTAAAGCAACAATTATCATCATCATCATCGTCTTCTAGAGGACATGACAAGACCTCTTTAAACCGTGTGCGCTTTAAGGAATTATTGAAGATACTGATATCTAAAAAGTCCTTAGAACCTCAAAATTATTAAAATAAAATTCAAAGTGTGTTCTCTGGAAATAACTGATGCAACATCAGAGTACATCAGAGATCATATTAAGGACCGACTTAATAATGTTAGAGCCTCCGTGGCTTAGGCGGCAGCACGCCGGCCTCTCACCGCTGGGTCCGTGGTTCAAATCCCGGTCACTCCATGTGAGATCTGTGCTGGACAAAACGGAGGCAGACAGGTTTTTCTCCGGGTACTCCGGTTTTCCCTGTCAAAAATTTAATTCCAGCAACACTCTCCAATATCATTTCATTTCATCTGTCATTCATTTCATCATTGCCCCAGAGGAGTGCGTCAGGCCTCGGCAGCCGGCACAGTTCATATCCTCGCTGCTAGATGGGGGGGGGGGGCTTCATTCATTCCATTTATGACCCGATCGGAGACTAGAAGCAGGCTGTGAATTTTCATTTTTTTCTTAATAATGTTCCGCTTTTTTCTATGCTAACGCATGGCTGTGATAAATTACAATTCTTAAATAAGTCTTATAGATTCCGACAAATTTGAGCTGTATAACAAATATAATCAACAATAGGCCTACCCCACATTTAATAAATGAACTGTCACTCTTTTATGCTCATGAATCCTACATCGTAAAAATAGTCGGGAGAAATACATCAAGAACTCCGTGAATAGAAGAGACTTACAAACTTTTGCTTAAGGACACCACGTACTCTTGCATGATGAAAATATCGATTTTTTGATTTTGGCGCCATAAAATTCTTCATTCTTTTCTGAATCCAAATATATATAGTTTGTGGTTTTTTTTATGTCTACAACTACCTTAAATTCGTTTTTTTTTTAAATTAGCGTCCCATGCTCTGAATAATTCATTTTTAACTTTGCCAGCTGTTTTCCGTTAATACTCATTTTCCATGTTTAGGTACCAATAACTAGGAAACCATTTAAGATAGAGGGCTAATTTTTTTACATTAACTTGCCTAATGGAGTACTTGAATATTAACCTATTTGCACTTCCAAAACATAGTAGGCATGGATTGGGAAGAGAAAAATTAATACATATTTTTGAATAAATTTAAAAAGAAAGAGTTCGGATTCTTTTTTCTTGCATTCTGTCCCAATAATAATGAAACAAAGTGGTTACCGGTACTCATCTGCCATAATCCATTCCAAGTGTGTGAACAGAATTTGAGAATATTTGATTGAAAAACAACTGAGAAATGTGTACCTGAAGCAAATTATACAACATTTTTTTGAAAATGTATCTGTCCAAATTTGTATTCATTTCACACATCCTATAAAAGCAAAGTAGCACTACATGGTCATAAACAGCTCAGAATATACCGCTTCTTATATGTGACAAGAATCATAGCTGTACCTTTAGCATAAATCCAGAAAATACTTAGTAAAGTGATGCCACAAAAATAGACTTTTTCATCGTGTAAGAGTACGTGGCGACCTTAATTGGGTACTGGCAATACCTTCTACAAGTGCATCAGTACAACGCAGTTTCTCTTGTTTGAAAAGATTCAATATTTTTGCATGTAACACAATATCTGACTCCAGAATTACATCATTGGCTATCTCCATAAATCGTGAATTGTAGTTGAAATTGATTGAAGACCTTCTATGAGGACATCATAGATAAGATTGCCTACCTTAGAGAACGGAGGATTCATTTAAGCTATACAAATAAGCGAGTTTGACTTTTTAGTGCGATAACTTATGTTTGGTTTGGTTTTAAGTGCTAGGCTTTTAGTAGATATTTTAGCATTAAAATAGGAAAAGGATGTCAATATTCACAAACGCAAACATCATGCACTGATGAAATTAGGAGTTTGGCTCTTCACCTGATATTTGATCTACGAGCCGCCACTGTTCCTTTCATAACCCAGGTCTCCGAGGCATACGTCAGGATAGGGACATAGTACGTCCGATATATGATCATTTTGCTGTTCTGAGGGACATCCTTGCTCCATAACATGCTTCTCACACTCCTCCGAAATGCTTCTGCCTGCCTCCCCCGCTCATTTATTTCTCTATCGTTTCTTCCATTATCTTGTATCAGGCTTCCCAGATACTTAAAACTCTCCACTTTCTTCAGCTGTTCCCCACCAATTGTTATTCCCGTTGTGGTTCTTTCCTTCTTCCTTGTTGTGATCACCATCTCACTCTTATTTATGCTAAATTTCATCCCATATCCTTGTATTATTCCTTCCCACACGTCCAACTGTTCCTGTACCTCCTCCTCCTTGTTTCCCCAAATCATCAAATCATCTGCAAACACCATTGCTTTCATCTTTCCGTCCCCAATTACTTGTGCCACTTTGGTCATTATGTCATCCATCACCACAATGAAAAGTAACGGTGACAGTGCACTTCCTTGTTTCAGGCCGTTTCTTTGTTCCAACCAGTCAGATCTATCTCCTCCCACTTTCACACAGCTCACGCTTCCCTTGTACATATCCTTTATCCTCTTTATAGTCCATTTCTCTACTCCTCTATCCTCCAGGGACTTCCATACTTTGTTTCTGCATACACTGTCATATGCTTTCTCAATGTCCAGGAAGGCCATCAGTAGATCTGTTCCATACTCATAGTGCTGTTCTTGTAACTGCCTTACAGCAAAAATCAAATCCACTGTGGACCTTCCTGCTCTGAAGCCATGTTGTTCTTCCCTCATCCCTCCTTCTATCCTTGTCCTAATTCTCTTTTCCAAAACTTTCTCGAAGATCTTTGCACAATGACTCATCAGTGTTATTCCCCGATAGTTTCTGCAATCTGTTCTACTACCTTTCTTGAAGATCGGGACAATGATTCCTTTTTTCCAGTCCTCTGGGGTCTTCCTTTCCTTCCATGCTGTCCTCATCACTCGGTACAGCCACTGTATCCCCACCTCTCCTGCTGCTCTCACCATCTCCACACTCAACTCATCCACACCCGGTGCCTTCCCTCCTTTCATCTTGTTCACTGCATCTTCCACTTCTTTCCATGTTAAGTCCTTTTCTGTTTGCAGTTCATCTTCCTCTTCCCCGATTTCTTCCTCCTCACCATCTTTTCCATTTGGGTTCAGAAGTTCTTCAAAATATTCTTTCCACATTTTCTTCAGTTCTTCCCTATTTTCTATCTCTTGTCCCCTTTTGTTCACCATTCTAACATAATCCGTAGGATCCTTCCGCCTCTTATTTTTTACCATCCCATACAGGACCTTTTTTGTAGCTTCACTATCCTCCTCCATCATCTTTGTCCACTCTTCCATCCACTTCCTTCTCTCCTCAGCCACCACTCTCTTCGCCTCCTTCTTTCTTTCCTGGTACTCTTCCCTTGTCTCTACCGTCCTATTTTGATACCACCTCCTAAAGGCTCTATTCTTTTCCCTTAATATATCTTTTGTCTTCTCATTCCACCATGGTGTTTCCTTCCACCTCTTCTTACTACTTGTCCTCCCACATACTGCTTCTGCTGCACCCACTAGTGTCTTCTTAAATCTAGCCCATTCCTCTTCCACCCCTCTTTCTTCATCTGTTGGAATTCCTTCCTTTACCATTTTGAGGTACTCGACCCTTCTATCCCCTTCTTTCAGTTTCCATATCCTTATACGTCTTTCCTGGTTCTCAGTCCCTTTCTTCTCCTTACTCCCTCTCAGGTTCATTACCAGTAATCGATGGTCGCTATCCAGGTTCTCCGATGGTATAACCTTGATGTCAGTGATGTTCTTATTTAGTTCTTTCTCATACAGTATATAGTCGACCACTGACTTCCTGGTCAAGTCATCACTGTACCATGTGATTGTGTGGCTCTCTCTTTTCTTAAACCAGGAGTTCCCAACTAGCAGGCTGTTCCTCTGGCAGAAGTCCAACAGTCTCTTTCCTTCCTCATTTCTTCCACCCCAACCCTCTGGTCCTAGAACACTCTCATAACCTTGTCTTTCTCTTCCTACATGGGCATTGAGGTCCCCCATAACAATCATATTTCTTCCTACCAGCTGCTTCTGCAATTCCTCTTCAAACTCCTCCTTCTCTTCAGAAGCGCAGCCTACTTGTGGAGCATACACTTGCACTATTTCTACGGTCTCTCCCCTCAGTGCTACTTTCACTTTCATCATCCTATCACTTATTCTCCTCACTTCTTCTTTTAAACCATCTCGTACTACTACTCCCACTCCATTCCTCTTTCCCTCTTCGTTCCCACTCCAGTACAGTCTATAGCCTTTTCTCAGTACTCTCCTTCCTTCCCCTTTCCACTTTGTTTCTGCCAATCCCAATAAATCCAACTTCCTTCTTTCCATCATATCCACAATCTCCTCCACCTTCCCCGTCAGCGTTCTTAGGTTTAAAGTTCCAAATCTTAGTCCGTGTGTACAGCCGTGTCGTCTATTAAATCCATCCTGTCCGAGGCTCGTTCCATTCTTGAAAGCATTTGGTTTTATCCACTACTGGCTTGCTGGGCCTATCGTAGCTTCACATATCGATGATAACAACTTAAAATTATCCCCAAAATCACAATCACTTGCTCTAGCTTCGCTTGCTCCTTCCCCACGTTGAGCGCCATTTGTAACGTTCCACTCACGTAAATCTTTATTTTGGGGTACCCAGTGGAGTGTTAGAGCACACTTAGTGAAAACATATCCTCTTTACTCTGAAACTTCTCTAACCTCTATCATGCTCTTAATGTTCGCTGGTTCGTTGGCCATTCATCCTAATCACAATATATAATACTGTTCTGCTTCTCTTTTCACCAAACATAATCTAAAATCTCTCCTTTTCTCGTGTCATGGTGTGATATAACCACCAACCAGAATCATTAGATGAGAGGCAAGATACTATATCTTCTTCTTTATATGCCGTCCCCGCGTCGAAGTTTGGCGATCATCATTGCAATCCTTTGCCTCGAGGTTGCCGTTCGAAACAGAGATGCTGAGTCAAGTTCAAACCATTCCCGCAAATGATTGAGCCAGGAGATCCTCCTCCTCCTCCCTGGTCTGCGCAGTCCTTCAATCTTGCCTTCCATGATTAGCTGCTGGAGTCGGTACTTGTTATTTCGAATCACGTGGCTTTTGTCGCTTGATGTTGTAGAGCATCTCCATCTCCTTGCCCATCCGATCCAGCACCTTGGTGTTTCTCACCCTGTCGGTCCACGATATACGAAGCATGCGACGATACAGCCACATTTCAAATGCTTCCAACTTCTTCTCCAAGGTTTTGGTTAACGTCCACCCCTCGTGTCCATACATTAGTATGGGAATTATGTAACACTTGAGGGCAAGTAGTCTCGTTCTCAGACTAAGATCTCGGTGACACAGCATTTTCTTCATTTTGATAAAGACACCCTTGGCTTGCTCAATGCGAGCTTTGATTTCATGGCTGCAGTCCCATTTGTCATTCAGGTTGCATCCTAGATATTTATACGAATGAAATCGTTCGATGGCTTTATCAGTAACTGATAATGTGACATCAATTACTTCTTTGCTGACAACCATGAATTTTGTTTTGCGAATGTTCATCCTTAAACCATAATCATTGCTAACTGCGTTCACGCGATTCAGCAATGCTTGGAGATCTTCAATGCTTCCGACGATCAGGACTGTGTCATCTGCATATCGGAAATTATTGATGACTGTGCCGTTAATGACAATGCCTTGATGAAACCCATCCAAGCCTTCCGACATGATTGCCTCCGGATATAAGTTGAAGAGCATTGGAGACAGCACACAGCCTTGTCGAACACCACGTCGAATTTTTACTTCATCGGACAACATCTTATCCACCCGAATGTTCGCTCGTTGATTTCAGTAGAGATTGGCAATGATTCGTACATCACTTTTGTCAATTCCAACTCGTTGAAGGAGTTCTAGTATTTTAGTGTGCTGTATTCGGTCGAATGCCTTCTCATAATCAATGAAGCACAAAAATACATCCTTGTTCATATCCTGGCAGCGCTGCACAAGGACTTGTATAGAGAACAAGGCATCCCTGGTGCCAAATCCACCCCGGAATCCGAATTATGTGTCCGACATAAATTCTTCGCACTTTCTGAAGATTCTTCCATGTATTATTTTCAGAAACAGCTTGAGGACGTGACTCATCAAGCTAATCGTTCGATGTTCTTCGCAGTGTCTTGCATTAGGCTTCTTTGGTAGTGGAATGAAAGTAGACTTGAGCCAGTCTTCAGGGATCAGGCCTGTCTGGTAGATCTTATTGAAGAGGGATGTGAGAACATTTATGTTTTCATTGCCCTGAACCTTTAGTATCTCAGCATGAACATCGTCTGGTCCAGGAGCTTTGCCAGACTTCATCTCACAAATAACCTTCAACAACTCTTCTCTTAGGATACTTGGTCCAATATCCGTCTCATCAATGCCGTGATCTGCAACTCGGTCATCATCGAAGAGCTTGTGCACATACCGTTCCCATAGCTTGATCTTGTCGCATGTCGTGGCAACCAAGTTATTTTCATCATCCATTAACACCCCGATGCTTCGACTAGGCTGTCTCCCAATCAGTTCTTTGATCTTTTTGTGCAGGTGGAATGTGTCGTGTTTATTCTGAAGCTCTTCGATTTCGCGGCACTTGCTCACCAACCATTTCTCCTTGGCTTTTCGGATCTCAGTTCGAATCAACCTCTGTAGAGCATCGTATCTCTGTTGATCTTTTCCTTTGCATTCTCGTCTTTTATCCATTAGCTCAAGAACGTCCTTTGTCATCCAGGTTTTGTGTTGCTTCTTTTTATCAACCTTCAGATGTTTTTGTCCCACTGAAGTAAGCACCGTCTTTACCTGATTCCATTGAACATTAACGTCAGCACAGTCCTCTATGTTACAGAGTTCTGAAATCAGTTCTTGTTGGACAGACTCTCGAATAGCATCCTGCTTTAGCACAGTCACGTCAATCTTGGCTTTAACAGGTAATTCCTGCATCGAACATAACCTGACATTCAACTTTCCAACCAGAGGATTATGGTCCGATGAGACGTCTGCTCCAGGGTAGGTTTTAACTGTCGGAATACTATTCTTGAACCGTCTATTCACCAAAATATAATCAATTTGATTACGGACAATATGTTGAGCATCATCCTGTGGCGACTTCCAGGTATAGAGCCTCCGTGGTGGTAATTTGAAGAAGGTGTTCATGACAGCAAATTCCTCCTCTTGACAGAATTATACCAATCGATCACCTCTTTCGTTTCGAAGTCCCAGACCGAGCGGTCCTACAAATCTATCTACTCTCCCTTGACCTATTTTAGCGTTGAAGCCTCCCATTATGATGTTGACCTCGTGAGCCTTAGTCAAATTCAAGATAGATTTTATTTCCTCTTAAAACGCTTCCACGACGTCATCATCAGCATCTGACGTAGGTGCATAAACCTGAATGATATTCACATCTACAGGCTTTGACTTAAGTTGGAGCATCATGATCCGGTCCGAAAATGGTGTGAAATTTTTTGATGGAACTCCCAACTGATTTGGATACGACTACGGAATGCTTATTTCCATTCTCTCCATTTCACGCTTGACATTGTGGAACTTGCTTGCCTCATACATGCTTCGAACATTCCAAGTTGCAATCTTAATGGCTGACCCGGAGATTCTTAGCACCCTCTGACCACTTAAGGCCTGCCGGAGACTGAGGGCCGATATATTAATTGTCTCAGCCATGATGATTGTACTAGGAAACAATACGTGGTAGTTTTCCGTTGCTTTCCACGCGCTGTAGCTTCGCCGTTTTTGGTGGTTACTCCACCTACACCTCTGCTGTATTCGGTGGTAGCAGTTTAACACATACTGTATATCGTTTAACACCCATCATCGTACTGGAACGCAGCTGCCCATCCCAGGGTACTGTAATATATAATTTATTTGAAGAACTGTTTAACATCACCAGATTTGCTCCACGGCAAACCATCGCTCATATCGTCGGCAGCTGCAAGCTGAGAGCCTACTCGGGTAGCTGGGCTGATTTCTTGATCCCATCAGAGGCAGCACTAAAGTGGATCGAAGGACTGGACATTTCTATTTGAAATTGTTTCTTGTTATTGTATCATATTTAATTGTATATATGTTACTTATGCCATACGCTAATAATAATAATATTTGAAGAAAAGAAAACTTACTCATGTGATTATATACAACCTCTGACCGAAAAGTTCGGTGAATGGGTCTATATTACGAACGGATTGTTGGCTTACCTGAAACAACAGTTACTGTCCTTCGGAGTAATCCCCATGGATGGTTGTGTACTTTTGAGAATGTATGTACAAGTCCTGGAAACTCTTTAGGGATAGTCTTAAGTTGGGTCGTCAAATTACGTTGGATGTCCGAAATGTCTGAAAACCTCTGGCCCTTCAGGGCTTTTCGGTGACCCTTGACCTGGACCCCACCACTCCATACTGGAATGGAATTGCTCAGAAAGCCACCGTCACGGGCAACGAGACCTGTTGTCTGAGGTACAACCCCGAAGTCAAGCGTCAAAGTTAAGATTGCAACTTGGAATGTTCGAAGCATGTATGAGGCAAGCAAGTTCCACAATGTCAAGCGTGAAATGGAGAGAATGGAAATAAGCATTCCGTAGTCGTACCCAAAACAGTTGGGAGTTCCATCAAAAAATTTCACACCATTTTCGGACCGGATCATGATGCTCCAACTTTCGTGCAAAATAAAAGTAAAAAATGCAAATAAACATTCACCCTTCTCACTGCCATCCGCCGAACAGGTGTGCATGGTTGGTTGCATAAATTCATCCTTCTCACTGCCTCCTCCGAAGAGGTGTGCATGGTAGGTTGCATAAATTCATCCTTTTAAACACGCACTGTGTCAAACAGGTCTTACACGTTGTGTTGTGTGTCGCCAATGTTGCCAGGTCGACTTCATTCACTAAACGCAACGTGACGAGGCTTTTGAACACCATCCCAAAGGACGCCTTCTTGCAAAGTTTCCAGGACATGTATCACCGATCTCAGCATTGCATAGTTACGGGAGGGGACTATTTCGAAGGACAGTAGGGTCACTGTCGTGCATTGTTCATCTATGTTGATAGTACAGGACTATTCTCTGAACTTTATTGACACAGGTCGTATAATAATACGTAATAGTAATAGGACCCAGAATTAACGAACTGACAAATAAAATATAATTTTCAATAAAGCAGCATATAATCACTTCCTGGGTCACTGGCTCTTATTTGGGGATACTCTCTTATAGATGTAACTTCACAATGGACATAATTCTCTTGATTCAATTTGCTTCTTATATCAATTCTGGCAACCCAATTCCAATCTCTTCATACACATTAAGTTAATTTTCTCCGACTATAGCAACAGTCCCCAAATCTAAAATCCATCACGACGGCATCTTCTTTATCATTTTCTATTTCATTGTCCACTCTTCTCCTCGAATAAACAATTAGAGTAGGTCTCTCTGCTTTCTTGACCATCTCGTTCTTTAATTCATCAAATCACCACTACTATACCGGGTGAGTTAGCCGTGGTCGTTATGGCGTGCTGTAGGCAGTCGCTCACATCCGGGAGGCGAGGAGGTTCGAATCCCCCCGCCGGCAACCTTGAAGATGGTCTTCTGCGGTTTTGCCATCTTCCTTCCAGGCAAATGCCGGGGTTGGTCCCTAACAATAGGCCACAGCCGCTACCTTCCAATTCCTCGTCCTTACAATCACACTTTCCTCACCAGACAACGCGCCACACGTGACAGTACTTGTAGCTCATCCCATGGGTGTCCGCATAGAAGCAGCTACAAACTCTGGCGAGCCGAACATGTCCTTGGACACTCCCGGCGCTAAAAGCCAACACTACTATAAACTCCAAAGCCGCAGCAGCCATCTTGCACGTCTTAGTAGCTTCTAATCTATAATGAATTATAAGATTCGCCTTGTCAAACACTAGAAGGTAGTTAACCAATTAAATTATACGTACATGTGTCATTATTACATTGATAACTTCTTCAGCATGAGAAAATCTTAGAAAACTATATCAACAAGGAACCGAAAAGAAAACGGATACCGGTATCCTTACAGAAATTCATTAATTTGAATGGACACAAAAAGGAATAATAAAAACAATATTATAAATCAATTAACCTTGAATTAAACATATTGTATGAAGGAAACATAGGCTATATAGGATGTTGTTGAATGTCACGGGTTGATGCTTCCAGCCAGGCACAAAGAATAATATACGGTAGGTTACGAATTATATCATTCTTTGTACCTGGCTGGAAGCATTAACCCGTGACATTCAACAACATCCTATATACGTTTTAATTCAAGGTTAATTGATTTATAATAAACAGAATAATCCAGTAAAACAGCATGACCACTAAGTTCTGCCAACTTTTGAATTCCTAGTCTTAAAGCAGAAATATACAGTAGTTTGTTTCCTCCAGTTCTGAAGTATTTCAGCTATTCTTTTTACAGAATTCAACCTGCTAATGTATGTTCTTAATTTTATACAAATCCTGAGGAGATGTGTAGGCAAGGCCTACTCTTCGTGTCGAAAAAGAAAAGAAATATATTTATGCACATGTCTAGGATAGTTATTGTATAAATACTTCTTGGTTCGTCCCTTCTATGTCTATGACAATAATTTTATGTCTTTATTATTCGTCTTCAACGACTTTCCCCAACGCTAAGAATTTTCCGTGTTTAAATACTGGTATGTTTGTTCTCCATCCATCATTTATGTCTCTCTCAATCTCCATTCGTATCTGATATCAACCAACATAAATACAACCATCATGGCCAACATTACATACTTCTCGCTTTCAAAACACAAGAAAATCCAAAATGGCCATCATTTCCACTGCCTACTGCGGCAAGATGGCGTCACAGTGAAAGTGTAGTGAAATAGCAGCTAGTGTAAATATTTGATAAAAGTGGTAAACTATTATAACAGAGGTTTAAAATCTATGAAGTTACTTTCCTTAGGTCAATTGAAATATGGAATATTGATTGTATTTAGAAACTCTTATTGATAATTTAATAAACTTAAACTAAGTTGTGGGAACGTATATCCAAAGATTCGGTGACTTCTTCAATCACTGTTTGAACCAAGTAGAGCAGTGGTGCTTTTACGAGATTTCACCCGATTGGAAGATATACGTATTTCACATTCTTCTTTATTGGTAGGTAATTAGATTAATTCATCTAGGTAGTAATAATTAAAATAAATTTAGTGTAATTTGGTGTAAACATCAAGGCTAACTTAGATCTCTATTATGTCGACAGTAAACAGTGTTAGTGTCTCGTCAGGTAGTGTAACCGTTACGGATTTATGCTCGTTGTGCAAAATAAAAGTAAAAAATGCAAATAAAATCATCACAAGATCTCAGGTAAAATTGAGTGAGGAGAAAAGTGAAACCGACTGTCGTAATGTAGGCCTACCGGTACCGTCATGCGAATGTCATAACCTGAGAAACGAACTGTCCTCGAAAGACGAAATTATAAAGCTGCTAAAGGAAGATATTACTAAGTTAATGGAAGAGTTGAATAAATTAAAAGAAAATAGAGAAGAAAGCAAGGAAACTTGGTCGACAGTGGTTGCTGGTAAGGTAAGATTGAATATGCCTAGGCCCAAAAATGAAGTACATGTAACTGAAATTCCTGTCTCAAATTCATTTGGAGCGCTCGTCGAAGAAAATGATGACTTTCTTCAAGAAGAAAAGAAGAATGTGATAAAGAGTAAATCCAGGAAGATGCGGATAGTCACAGGCGAGATGTAGCAGCAAGCGTATTGGAGAGAAGCGGAGATGTGGAGGTCACTTCGACAGTAAAACCACGAGCACCAATTGCAGCGGTCACGAACGGGATGGTAGGAGAGTGTGCGTCCCTTACTTCAAAGGACTATGCAGTAATCATCGCTGGAGCAAACGACGTCTATAGAAACGAGAGTAAAAAGGTAATCAAAGATTTAAAGGGTACATTGCCATGCATGCATAACACAAATATCATTATTGTAAACATTCCGCAGAGATACGACTTAATTCACAAATCATGTGTAAATGTAGAAATAGAGGCTACAAATGGAAAAATTCATAACATTTGTAAGAGTTTTCCAAATGTCCAAATTATAGATGCAAGTAAATTAGACAGGAAGTTCCACACTCGGCATGGCCTACATTTAAATAGGTTAGGAAAAGAGTATCTTAGTGATGAAATCTGCAAAATTGTAAATTCAAATGGTAAAAATAGTTCAACAGTAATATCTTTAGAGTGGAAGCAGGGAAAATTGTAAAAGAAACCAAACATGAGGTTTGGCATTCAGATCTTTTGATGTCAAATGTAACTGAGTCCAACAATGGTATTTTGGATTTGTCTAGCAACAATAATAATGACAATGATGATGATAATAATAATGTAAATAAATCACCAACACAAGCTTGCAAAAGTAATAAATTTAAAATTTACCACCAGAATGAATTAAGTCATATCTCTGCGGAATGTTTACAATAATGACATTTGTGTTATGCATGGATGGCAATGTACCCTTTAAATCTTTGATTACCTTTTTACTCTCGTTTCTATAATCAAATTGATTACATAGGCCTAAATCTAATGTTTAAAAATGAACTTAAAGACATCTCAGCACTATGTATTTCAGAACATTGGCTGAAAGAGGAACAACTGGAATTAATTCAATTCCCAGGGTTTATCCTAGCTAGGGAAATACTCTAGATCTAATATTAGCCATGGTGGTACTTGTATCTTCTTAAGTGATAATTTAGATCATGAACAGTTAACAGCTTATGATTATCTAATTATGGAACAGGATTTTGAATTCTCTGCCATAAAAATACAGCAGTTTAAGTTAATAATTGTATGCGTATACCGTTCTCCGTCAGGAAAGTTTCCTTTATTTATAGATAAATTAGAATTGTTACTCAATAGCATGAGCAAAGTAAATTTCGATATAATAATTTGTGGGGATGTAAATGTGGATTTCTTAAAATGTGATAAAAATTGTGAATTATTAACACAGTTACTACTTTCCTATGGACTGAAACCTACAGTAAATACGGTACTCCAACAAGAATAACAAAATTTAGTAAAACCACTCCTGATCAAATTTTTATAAATACAGATAAATATCACCATTCAATAGAAGTATATTGTCCGGGTTTTAGAGACCACCATGGACAAATACTGAGTTTTGAAGTACCCGAAATAATGATAATGATAATAATGATAATGGAGTAAAATCAAAGTGCAGGTTATTCACTGAAACAAATGGTACATATTTCAATGACTTATTAAACAAGGAAACATGGTCAGAAATTTATAAACTAGAAAATGTAAATGATAAATTTAATGCATTTACCAGTACCCTAAAATACTATTTTGAAACAGCATTCCCCTTTAGACAAGGAACTGTTCAAAATAACAAAACTAGCAATTGGTTGACAACAGGGATTATAAATTCATGTCAAAGAAAGAAATTTCTACACAAATTATATAAACAATACCACACAACACCTGAATGCAATTTATAAAAAAAAAAAACACTAGCATATTAAATAAGGTAATAAGACTAGCAAAGAAAATGCATAATGATAATTTTATTTCCCAATCATCTAATAAAAACAGGGCTATGTGGTCCATGATAAAGAAAGAAACTGGGGAAATCTGCTAAAATACAAAGGAACATTACACTGACCAGAAATAATTAAGTGATTAATAATACAGAGGAAATAGCAAACACTTTTAATGACTATTTTCTGGAAATTCCACAAAAATGATTAAATAAATCACAGGTAAATACACTAAAATTGATATATGTAGTGATTCTTTATTTATAAATCATGTCACAGGTGAAGAGGTAAGAATAGTTATAAAAGTGCTAAAAAATAAATTCTGTGCTGGCATTGATGGCATCCCTGATGCAATTTTAAAGAAATGTGCAGAAAATATAATAAATCCACTTACACACTTAATAAACAGTTCAATTCTCTCAGGAACTTACCCGGATATTTTAAAGTTATCAAAAGTAATTCCAGTGCACAAAAACGGTTCAAAAGATGAATTAGATAACTATCGTCCTATTACCTTACCAACTGCTATTGCAAAAATTGTGGGGAAAAATGATGTATAAGAGACTGATAAGTTTTATAGAAAAAAATAAAATATTATCAAACTCACAACATGGATTCAGAACGGAAAAATCTACACAGACAGCAGTTTATGAATGTAGTAATAGTATACTGAAATTAATTGACAATAAGGAACATGTAACTGGCCTATTCTTGGATTTATGGAAAGCATTTGATGTTGTTGACCATAAAATCCTCCTTACAAAACTAAATCAATATGGTATTGGAGGTCTAGCTAATAAATGGATAGAGTCTTACTTAACAAGGCGTAAACTAATAGTAAGCTTGAGACACAAGGATGATGGAACCAAATTACTTAATGAAACATTGTCCAATGAGGGAATTATTAAATATGGAGTACCCCAGTGATCGGTCTTGGGCCCACTACTCTTTATTCTATATATCAATGATATAACACAGAACGTTCATTCACATAAGGAAATTTTGTTTGCGGACGATACAACACTCGTAATAAAAGGTGAAACTAAACAGGTCATACAGCAGTCTGCTGACTCCGTTACAGGAGAGTTAACCAAATGGTCACAATATAATCGCCTCATAATAAACTATAAAAAAAAACCAGTATGTCTAAATTTCTAAATTTTTCCGATGTAGGGTGTCGGAGCTATGTAGAGATGAAACGATTAGCTCAGGACAGGGAGGCATGGAGAGCTGCATCAAACCAGTCAAAAGACTGAAGACTCAAACAACAACAGAATAGGAATCCTGCGAAGCCCAATATAACATTAAATGGTCATCAAATAGAAAATAAATCAGAAACAAAGTTTTTAGGACTATGGATACAACATGACTTGAAATGGAATACACATATACAATAACTGAATACTAAACTGAACTCGATGTGCTTTGCGTTACGTATTTTGAAAACCTGCACTAGCATGCACACATTTAGAAATACTTATTTTGCTTATTTCCATTCATACTTAAGATATGGGGTCATATTTTGGGGTATGTCGCCAGATGTACTAAGCACGTTTAGGATACAAAAGAGGGCGATTAGAATTATGGCAAATGTAAACACTAGAGAATCATGTAGACCTCTGTTTAAAGATTTAAACATTCTCCCACTGCCCTGCATATATATCATTGAAGGTATTATGTTTTTTAAAAAGAATTTAATGAATATGGATGTTTTTCTTAAAACAAACAATGATGTTCATAGGCATAACACAAGACAAAATCAAAACATTCATATTTCACACACACACACACATAAGCATATATCAAAAAGGAACTTTTCATGCAGGAGTTAAATATACAATAAACTACACCAGTATATAAAACTTGCCCCAAAAATAAAAACCTTTGATAGAATGTTGAAAGCTTATCTGCAGTGCCATTGTTTTTACTCAGTAGCTGAATATTTTAGGGTATAGGAGCGATGAAATCTATATTACATTTCACTTTCCTATTTTAATTGTAATACCTAGCTGTAAGTTGTTGTATTTATAGAATTAAGTTTTCATATTATGAAAATAGAGTAAGGTGTAAATAGTTGTCCAATAAGATTGTATCTCTTAAAATCTGTTATTATAATAAGTTATAGTTATAGTATTAGTAATATATACCTATAATACCTATAATATATACCTATCGCGATCAGGACGTCTAAACGGGGTATTACGTATTTTCCCAACAACTCATCGCAATTGCACAAGTTCACCTCTTAATAGTCCTAACCAAATATCTGAACCACTTCCCTTGGCATAAAACAGGCTTTACATCTAGCAATCAATAAATACCCTCTTAAAATATAAATAATGAAATGAATGAAAACATATGAAATAGATGTAAACAAATGACACTAGTGATCGGAAGTACATAGGTTCAACCCTTTGTAACCAATATGTTACATCATTTTGAAAGTGACTGGAATAAAGTATAGGGATAGGAGAGTGATCTACAATCTGTACAAATACCAGACAGCAGTTATTCGATCCAAAAAACATGAGAGTGAAGCTGGTATTCAGAAAGGTGTAAGGCAAGGTTGCAACTTATAACTCATACGGTACTTTTCAATCTGTGCATTGAACAAGCAATGTAGGAAATTAGAGAAAAAATTAAAGTAGGGGTAAAGATTCAACGAGAAATAATCTGAACGTCGAGATTTGCTGGTGACATTTTCATCTTAGCCGATTCACCAGAGGAATTGAATGAATTTTTAAATGGTATGGACTCTGCCTTGAGGAAAGATTTCATGATGAAAATCAATAAATATAAAGCAGCAAGTAGTTCTGTGAAGAACTATACAGCCTATTTTCATATATGCTACTCATGTTAATTGCCTCTATCAACATATAAACTTTCAGTTTGATAGTTGTAATAGATTCGTAGATATTGAGAACCATCTAAATATTTCAGGTAGTCGCAATGTTGGATATTTATTTATGTTCTATTACATGACGATTATTGTGTATGTGTGGTATTCAAACTTCAATCGCATGATTAGGACACAAGAAGTAAAAACAAAATTTTAAAATTTCGCACAGCTGCCATCTTGTGATTATCAAAACAATTGAAACAAATGAGATGCCAGTGGATTAACATTTGTATAAGCATATACCATACAAAGTTTCACTGCACTCGGATGGTTAAATCACGAGAAACGTCCATTCAAATATTTATACTTCACGTCGTCGCCTTGTGCTCACCAGGTTATTGAAAGTCCTATAGGTGAACTTATGTTCATAGCCTCTATGAACACAGAAAAAAATGTCAGTTTGATTGCTGTAAATGATTCGTAGATACTGAGAACCGTATAAATATTTCGGATGGTCGCCATTTTGGATTGTTGTATACCGTATATAGGCCATAGTTATGTACCAATAAAGGAAAATTATTGTGTAGCTTCATTATTCAAACTTTCACTTCAATCGCATGATTACGACACAAGAAATAAAAACTTAATTTTAAAAATTTGCACAGCCGCCATCTTGTCTTGATATTATGTAAACAATTGTGCTAAATTAGATGCCAGTGCATTACTATATTATAAACATCTACTGTACCATATTTCACTGCGCTCAGGTGGTTAAATCGCGAGAAAAGTCTATTAAAATGTTTCACTTCCGTTTGGCCGCCATGTTCCTTTTATACTTTACAGGTTTATGAAAGTTACATTGACACACTTGTAGTATCGGTAGTGCCCTTTATCACCGTACAACATTTCAGGGTGATATCAGTAATAGGTTCGGAGATATAGAATGCCGGTGAAATATTTCGCACAGCCGCCATCTTGAGGTTATGTAAACAATTGAACTAAATTAGAATCCAGTGCATTACAATGTGTATAAACATTTGCTGTACCAAGTTTCATTTCGTTTGGATGGTTAAATCGCGAGAAAAGACTATTTAAAAGTCTCTACTTCGCTTGGCCGCCATGTTGGTTTTGTAGTTACCAGGGTTTTGAAAGTCACATAGGTGAACTTCTAGTAGCGCCCTTTATCACCGTACAAAATTTCAGGGTGATATGGATAATAGTTTCGGAGATATTAAATGCTGGTGAAATATTTCGCACAGCCGCCATGTTGGATTGGTAAGACGTAATAAAATTAAGGTCGGGGTCGGCCGAAATGCTGCTATGACCTTACCGAGTTTCATTGAAATCGCTCCAACCGTTTAATAGTTATTAGGGTGAGGGGGGGGGGCGGCACACACCACACACATACACACACGGACAAAAGGTGATCTCATGAGCCTATTTTTCTTTCTTCATAAAATGAAAATAGGCTAAAAATAATGGAATGCAACCGAAAGAAATCAGAAACCATTATTGACCTCAAATTGGCATGTGAAAGTCTAAAGGAAGTATGAGACTTTTGCTACTTACGAAGCAAAATAAGCAGAGATGGATGAACCAAAGTGGATATAATAGAATGTTGGCTCAAGGAAAGCATTTCTACAGAAAAGAAACCTTTTGGTATCAATTATAGATATACGAGGGCCATCCGGAGTGTAGTACCCGTTAGCGACTCGGGTAGCCGCTGGGCAAGGTCAGGCCGCGTCAGTGGCTTGTCTGCCTGCTCTGTGCGAGGTTGCGTGACGCTAACATTGCCTGTGTTGTGCCTGTGATCGTTAATAATGTTTCTTTAAACATATTGAGAACCCCGCCAGTTGTGAAGTGAGGGCCGTGATTTAATTTCTTAATGCACGAAACGCTCGACCTTGTGATATTCATCGCCAATTAAAGGAGGTGTATGGAGACAATGTGATGGACGAGTCCAAGGCTAGTAAACTACAGAGGTTGCCTCAATATGGAGCTCTTAGGCGAGAGGATCGCGGAGGGAAGGGAAAGGACGTGACGTCATACGTTTCCTCGTAGCGCGCGAGGTGCGAGATATGCAAGGAAAGTCAACTTATATTGTATGGATTGCAGTGGTTTAAACACGTGTTTTAAGCCCTTTTGTTTATAATCATGCCAGGCCACAGATGTGCTGTGGCAGTTTGTCACAGTTATTATAAAGTTGGAAATGACTTGTCGTTTTTCACGATGCCTAAAGACGCATGCCTTAGCAATCAGTGGATTGCTGCATGTGAGCGAAAAGATCATTGCAACCCTCAAACAAGTACAGTAGGATATGTTCCCTGCACTTTACGAGTGAAGACTTCGAATTAGACTACAGGGCCGAATTGCTTAATATAAAGCCAAGATTTCCAAGGAATCTAAAACCAAATGGTAAGTGAGCCTAGCTGGCCTACTCTTAAGTTTTGATGACTTGCTAGGATGATTTTAAAGCTGTTAATATTTTTGACATATTTCGTACATGGTATCAGGGGCGTGTATACAAATTTTAGAGGGGGGGGGGGGGAGGGGCTGACTATCGTGGAAAATTGTGAGTACTTAATGAATTTTCTATTATAGCCTATGGAGTATGAATGGTAAATATCTAAATGGGCTACTTGTCAATTTATAAAGCAGAAAGGTAAACACTCATTTCCTTTTACAAATTGATAAATATTTCTTAAAAGTAGACTAGGCTACTGTGAAATACATTGTATGTTGTACCCAAGTTGGCTTTTTTCGGGGAGGATCTGGAGCCCCCTCAGTCCCCTCCCCCCCCCCCCTTATATACACCCAGGCATGGTATTTTGTTTTTGGACAAGATGGAAAATTTCATGAGTAATTCTCTTTGTATTGGTAAAAATTATTTGCAAATATTACAGAAAGCAGTCATCCTTTCAATAAAATCCCTTCGACTTCTGTTCCAAGATATGGCCCGTAGGCATAATACAAAGTACATTCTCACACATAGGCTAAATCAAGATGTACTGGAAAACCTCTTTTCACAATTGCGAACCCGTGGTGGCTCCCCTTGACTGTATTTACAGACTGAGGATGATTATTTTAGGAAAAAATCCAGGAGTTGTTCAAAAGCAAACCAACACTGCTGATCCAGATTCAGATGAATATGTAGTTGCTAAAGCACTAAACAAAGCTTGCATAGTGTCTGAATCAAGTAACGTGCTTCCAGAACCAACCTTAGGGAGCAATGTTCAACCTGCGGCCTTCATTGCCAATATCATGGAACAAAGTGAGGAAGATGGCAAGGCTTATGTTGCAGGTTATGTAGCCCACAAGTTCCAAGGTAAATTTCCACAACTTGGGAACTTAACCTATGGAATGCAAACTTAACACGATTATGCATTACCAACCTGAATTAAACACTTGTCATACGGTGGTATGACCGATCCCTCAGAAACTTGGCTAAACCAGTTCCGGCACATTTCAGCAAAATTCGTCACATTTCACGGAAAATACGGATTTCAACGAGGCAAGAACGTTCTAAGAAGAACGACAGATTTTGTCGAGAGAAGTTTCTGATGTACCGTCTGGTGGGGTTGAGGCAGCTGTGATAACAATTTCCTTCATCAGATTGCAACATTCCAATTCTATCTTGCATAATAAGTGGTTATTGGAAGTCACTAAAACCCACGATACTGCTACCGAGTCTAGGCGAATTTCCAAGAAATTCAAGAAGATCACAACATAAAATGTAAGTAGGCTACATTCAGTTATTTTATCACCCATTTACCAATAATTTCTTTGCGTACTCAACAGCTGATGTTGACAGTTTCGTTACGTTCCCCACATGGCGCGTTTGGTATCTTGTGACGTCATCCGCCTTGTGAGCGCTGATTGGTGAGTGAAAATTGAGGCAACCTCTGTAGTTTATAAGCCTTGGGACGAGTCGTCTGTTCGGCGCTGGTGTCGCAACTTCAACCTGGGGAGGTGGAATACACACGACGAGGAGCGTTCAGGGAGACCATCTGTCATTACAGATCAACTGCTGAGCTCAGTAGACGATTGCGTGAGGAACGATCGGCGCGTCACAATTGTTCATGAAATTTTTAAAGACCATCTGCATTATTCAAGGTGGTTGCCTCGCATGCTTACAGATGAGCACAAAACCAAGCGTATGGCTGCAGCACTGACGTTTCTGGGACGTTATTCGGATGAAGGGGACTCTTTCCTGACTCGCATCATTACAGGGGACGAAACATGGGTTTGTTATACATCACCTGAGAGTAAACGACAGTCAATAGAGTGACATCACGCTCATTCACCAACCAACCAAACAAAAAATCAAGACAGTTCTGTCCACCAGGAACCTCATGGCAACCATTTTCTGGGATCGACGAGGTGTACTGCTCATTGATTTTATGGCCCGTGGAGACACAATTAATGCTAATGCGTATTGTGAAACATTAAAGAAATTACGGCGGGCAATACAAAATCGACGGTGAGGTCTATTGTCTACAGGCGTCATTCTCCTTCATGACAATACCAGGCCTCATGCAGCTGCGATAACACAACAACTTTTGCAGCAATTCAAGTGGGAAACCTTCGACCATCCACCGTAAAGCCCGGACTTGGCCCCTTCGGATTTTCATCTCTTTACGAAGCTTAAATACTTTCTGGCGGGAAAATGATTTGACAGCGATGAAGAACTTAAACGAGGCGTGACTACGTACGGCATCTCAATAAGCTGGCGGCGGAGGACTATGACGCTGGAATACAAAAACTCGTCAGTTATGACAAATGCCTCAATTTGCTTGGTGATTATGTGGAGAAGTAGTGTAAAGTATGCTCTTTCCAATAAAAATGTGTATATTTGTTAATATTTACTCCTGTGTCTTTATTGCACAAACGAGTACCACTTTCCGGATGGTCCTCGTAGGTATTGGAAAGTCATGTTCGAAAGCCTTTGTCTGGAGGGTGGCACTCTATGGAAGTGAAACCTGGACTGTTGCCCCATCAGTAAAGAGAAGAATAGAAGCATTTGAAATGTGATATTAATGGAGAATGATGAAGATCAGATGGGTAGATAAGAGTAACAAATGAAGAGGTATTAAGACGAGTGGGAGAGGAGACATGTTTCTGTCGACTGCTAATGAATAGGAGAGATCGGTTGGTAGGACACATTCTTTGACACCCAGGAATAGCAAACTTAGTTATGGAAGGAAGGGTCGATGACAAGATCTGTGGGGGTAGACCAAGGCTATAATATTTTAAAACAGATTGCCTCAGATGTAGGATGTGGTGGCTATGTATAGATGAAGAGATTGGCTCATGACAGGGAGGCATGGATGGAGCACTGCATCAAACCAGTCAAAAGTCTGTATACTCACACGCACGCAAAATAATTTACGGGAGTGCTTATTCATCGCAGACCTTTTTTTTTTTTCCTTTTTCTAAACACGTTTCTTTTGGTAAGAGTGCCGTAAATTAAACCTCTCTAGAGCTTGGTTTCTGCCCTTTTATTACTAACATAAAACAAATGACATATAGAGATATCCATTTATTCACTAACCAAGGGGTAAGTTAATGTGGAATTGGTGGAGTGTTGTTAATTATTCGATATCCCGGAAGACTTCAAATCGCTCACGCATTGTATTTCGCTCTACTGCCATAAGAATGCGTCACCTTCCGGAAGTAAATTCTGAGCATGTTCTATTACATGGAGTAACTTATATTCTGCATCTTCTTTGGATTAGCGCCTGTTGATATTCTTTGGTTAAGTTTGTTTTCTCATTCTTGTGGGCACGGGTGCAGAAAAGTGTGATTAGTGATTACTGTGGTGTGTATTGAAAATCGAATGCAATAATGGGGATACAATGTGTTGCGTATGGTTGCAAAAATATACAGAAGCCTGGGGAATGTTCGGTCAGCTTTCATAGGTGAAAGAAATATGCTCATTCTAATGACGTTAACCTCTTAATTTATTCCTATTGTGTCGTTCCCCACTCAATTGACTTATATTACAGATTCGGGAGCCTTTTTTTTTCTTCATATCAAAAGGAAAATGCTTACTGCTCACTGAGAATGATAAAACAATTCAATTTGAGGCCATGTAGCAAAAATTGTTTGGCTCTTGGAGAATTAGTGTAAAATATTCGCTGCTTGTTTTAGCGGCAACTTGAAAAGTTTAGGATGTATGCTCGATGTGACGTATTTAATTATTTTAGTGATTTGACGTGAAAGAACTGTCGGTAACCCAACCCTAACCTACTGTAGCCGTGGATTATTAAAAAAAAGACACACGAACAAGCATTTATAAAATTTGTCACTCAGAATCTGCAATACAATGGAAACTATAAGCTAATAGTTGCAGGCAGTGCATCATATTTTTGCTATAATTTCTCCAAGATCCATATAGCCTAAATATAATAGAAACCTGGGAAAAGCAGTTCAATCTTTCTAAAATCATTAGTCTGTGTTTTCCTTTGTATGCAAAGAGGGCTCCCGAACCTAATTACAACATGGACTGCTTGTTAACGCTCTCGAAGCACGTATCAAAATTGGCTGTTTGGGAATGGAATTCATACTGAACAGCTCGGTTGGAAACCCTGCAAGGCTTCCTCCTTCATGTCCTTCCTCATTCATATTTCCGTTATTATGGAGCATTGAATCAGGATTTTCTGTTTGTTTCACAGTGGGCTTTACCCATGTCTATATCGGCACTCACTTTTGTTTATCAAACAAAATCTCCAGGTTCCTACAACCTTCTATCTAGCTCTCTAATAGTTCACACAAGGGCACTGGCAGGCTATTCACCAGGAAATACAACCTGCAGAACAGTTGTATTTTATAGGACAAGTCACCATAAAAAATTTACTAACTTACAGGAATCAGTAGGCTACCGTAATGTGACTGAGGTGAAAGTTCAATATATTGCTGTTAGGGGTTGTTATATTTTCAGTAGTGCATGATTGCGTTTGGCGCAAGGTTCAGATTGCAGTAATATTTTAACAAGTCAGTGGAACACCTTCGCCTCTACAGTGTTCAAGTCATTTTGTAGCAACATAATGCCATCTCAGGGAGACATACCATTCACAACATTGGAAGGAAAATGACAGGAAGCTTGTAGTGTTTCATGACTGTTAATCTTGTAATCATGAGCCGCGAGGCCTTCATTTTTATTTGGAAATCAAACCTCAGGACTTGATATTTCACTTCGTAAATCACATGTAAATTGACCAGGAATCGATCCCAGCCTGCTTTGGAGAGGGCAAGGAGCTTGGCCACGGCACAACCATCCCTCCTTCCCACACAACATTGGGGATTAATACCAAGACAGAGAGTGCAGGGCAGTGAAGGGTGTCGACAGCTACTGGGACATACTGTATGTTGCAATGTGACACCAATGGCATGCACAGCTTTGCATGTTCACCCCTCTCAATGAGTGCAGCGTTGGCATATAACTTACCATCATGATAACTATCTCACATCCAGTGAGGCATGAAATGGTCTGCCACAGGAGATATAGCCTACCTAATTGTCCATGACATTGGCTTGTGTCCGACAGTAGGTCCCACCCACATTGGTCCAATGCGCAAGGAGCCACATCCTTCGTGACCTCGTAGTTCCGCCCCTTGAAACCTCAATAACTAACTACTTCATATCTATTGGCAAGATGGACATTTCTCTTTGATTATGGTTGTTTTAAGGGGCAGAACTGAGAGGTCATCTGCCCCTTAGGACATTTCTGTCTGGTGATTTATTTCCCCACCCTGTTAGTTTTAAAATATAGGCCTATTGACGTGGTGATGATGGCATTTACTTATTACAAGTATTGACCCTAGGCGGACCAAACAACCTCCAAAAAGGATAAAAAATTATGTTAATGTTTGGTATGTCAATAGGAATCTTATTCACATTCATAACCAATATGGTTAAGTTTATGGTATGTTCATGGCTTTAAGTGACTGAGCATATAAGTCGTCTGCCCCTAAGGTTTTAGAGATATACAGTAATATCGAGTTTTATAAAAGGCTTGTGGTGCATGAAAATTCAGGTGTTTTAGCCTCCAATGGCCCAAATTCCTAAAAGCAAAAAAATAAAATAAAATATTCAATCCAGGAATTTTTGAAAATAATGTTGCTGTTTGAAGATATAATAGACCTTCTGTACGACATACATGGTGTCCACAGGCAGGAAAAGTCAGGAATTTTGTTTTTGGTCAGGAAAAGTCAGGAAAAGGTATGAAAAAATAGCGTAAGTCAGGAAAAAAGGCGAAAAGTATTAGAAAGTCAGGAATTTTATACTAACCATATTAACTCCTTCAAGTTCTACTTCAGGAACTGTGACATCTGTAGAATCTTTCTGTTATAAAGATGAAGTCACAAATGCCGAAATAAAGTGGGCCCTTAATGTCGTTTAAAATAAATGCTCTTAATTCTTGTGAAAATATTTCAGAAACCTTCAGGGAAAAGTTTCCTCATAGTGCAATTGCAACAAAATTCAAATTGGGGAAGACGAAATGTTCATATGTCATCAATTATGTATTAGCTCCATACTTTCATAATTTACTGCAAGATGAAATTCTTTCATGTGATAATGTTATCTGTTTTGATGAGGCATTGAACAAAGTTGTTCAGTGAGTTCAGATGGACCTATTTGTGCGTTAATTGACATCAACAGCAATAAAGTTAACACCAGATATTTCAACTGCATCTTTATGGGACATGCAACAGCTCAAGACATTTTAGAGGCTTTCAACCAGGGAATCTCTCCTCTTGCTAGAAAGAGTATTTTACAGGTGTCTATGGATGGATCGAATGTAAATTTGGGTTTCATAAAAAAGTTCAGTGACCAAATAATAGAAGTTAATGCAGATGGCAAACAACTCGTTAACCTTGGTGTTTGCGGCCTTCACGTTGTCAGTGGAGTCCTACAAACAGGAATGCATTCTGTAAAGTGGGACCTTCAATTATTTTTGAGAGACATGTATTATGTATTGAACGACTGTCCTGCACGCCGAGCAGAGTAAGTTACTTTGATTTATGTATTATTGCATTATAATTTATTTTGTATTTTAAAGTAATAAAGAGGCGAGCGTTCGGCAGCTATGGGGATGGTGGAGGCTGCTAATAAAAAATAATAATTTTTCAAACCTTTTTTCCGATATTACGATGACTTTACGAGTCAGGAATTTTGTTGAAAAATGTCAGGAAAAGTCAGGAAAATTTACATTAAAAATTCTGTGGACACCATGGACATATCACACGTTTAAGTCTTGTGAAAAAATCTAGGGTATCCCTTGACCCCCTTAAGCGCATTGATGAATTTTACAGTTTTTGTTGGTTCCGTGATAACCTTATAGCCATTTGCAAACTTTCACAGAAATGTAATAAATGGAGTGGCATTACTTCTTGCAGAAATAGGTGGTAAGTTGGATTTAACTTTTTGAGACACTGCTGTTATGGTTATTGGCTTGCATTCATTCATTAGTTTATTAAATGAAATTAGTTTTCTGGGAATATCTCGGAAACTCTTGGTTTTAGGGCCTTAAAATGTAGTTTTCGGGGACCCTTTACGGCTGTTTATGGGCCCCGAGTTTTTTTTTTTTTTTTTCAGACACCAAGGGGCTGAAAATAAGCTTTGTCTCGTCGTTGTAGGCCGTAGTATAATAATAATAATATATAACAATATAGGGATAGGGATATAATAGACCTTCCCACACCAGCACGTGTAAACCGCGTGAAAAAATTCTTGAGTATCCCTTGGCCCCCTTAAGCGCATTATATGTATTGATGAATTTTACAGCTTAATTTGGTTCCGTTATAACCTTATAGCCGTTTGTAAACTATCTCAGTAATGTAATAAATGGAATTGTATTGCGTCTTACAGCAATAGATGGACCTGTGAGTTTCTGTTGCCATGGTTACCGGATTGCTTTCTTTCATTATTGGGGGCGTGGTGGCTCAGCGGTCTAGCTGTATGCCTCTCACCAAGGCGGTCCGGGTTCGATTCCCGGTCAATGCATGTGAGATTTTCGAAGTGAAATGCCATGTCCTGTGGTTCGGATTCCACGTAAAAAGGAGGTCCCGTGGCTCATGATCTCACGATTAACGGTCACGTTAAACTACAAGCTTCCTTCCTTCCTTCCTTCTTTCATTATTGTATTAAATGAAATTGATTTTCTGGAAATATCTCAAAAACTGTTGGTTTTAGGGCCTTAAAATGTGGTTTCGCTTCTCACATTGAGGGACTGTAAATGAGCTTTGTCTCGCCCTTCTACGCCTATTTCAGCAAGTATTTTAAGGGGGTAGGCCCCCTTTTATGAGAGGTACAGAGAAGAGTTGCATCAATGATTAGTGTCGTGCCTCTGAAGGATATCTGTACCAAATTTTACGTTGATCCACCCAGCCTTTCTCGAGTTATAAGGGAACAACCACTTTGTCCACAGACAGACAAAAATTTTATTTCTGTGCGCATTCGTCATAACAGTCTGAAACGCGTAAATAACTCAAATTTCCGTAGAAATTCAGAAAAACAGACAAACTTTCATTCTTATATATAGAGAGATTAAGCTTTGTCTTGTCCTTCTACGCCTATTTTAGCATGTATTTTAAGGGAATAGGCCCTCCTTTATGAGTGGGTTGGCGACCATGGGGCCCCAGCTGAGTCCGGCATTGGTTCCACTTGTGCCGGGCTCCTGTCCGTCTTCTTTCCTGTCAACCTCGCTTGGTCAACTCTTGTTCTCTTCCGACCCCGGCGGTATTGGGGTATCCGAGGCCTAGAGAGTCTCTTCCTTTCCCGCCTTAATTGGCCCTTGTCTCATCTATTCTGATACCCTCCTTCTGCGAGGGGTTAGCCTTCTTTTTGGTAGATTTCATTAGAAAGCTAACTATTGCAATGGGTACCATGTTTCAACTTCCGGAAAATTTCGACATATCTTCACGTTTCACATCCCCCAGACCCCAAAACCACCGTCAGTTCAAAAGTTTATATATAATTTATGTATGTATATATATATATATATGTATATCAGTTTCTTGTGGACACGATAACTGCCGTAATTTTGCACCAATCACTTTGATTTTTTTACCGAATATGTATACCTATAAAATCTCAGTCGAGTTCGTTACTGGGCTAAATCGGTCGAAGGGGGTGAAAATGGGGGGCTTTTTTCGAAAAAGTGAAATATTGCTATAACTCTCTTAATATGTGAAATATCGATTCCGTTCAAAGTTCATACTATGTGTCGGATAGAGCCCAAAAATGTATGTTTGAAGAGTTTTTTGATAGCACCAACCATTGACCAAAGGGGTGGGAAAAAGTGGGTTTTTCGGGAAACATTAATCATATCTCTTTTAATAGGCACAATATCAAAACCGTACAAAATGGACAATATTCCCCTAATAATTACCCAAAACTTTTGTCTGAAAGAATTTTTGATATGACCCACCATTACGCCAAGGGATGAGAAAAATGATTTCGGAATTGTAAGAAAATGCCAAGAGCTATCAGAGGTTGCCATGGCAACGCTACTAAATTGATGAGGGATGAGCCATCAGACGTTGCCATGACAACGCACTTGCACGAGATCAGATTCAGATTTCCATCTGACTAAGTGTGAAGAGTCTTCGGTGACGTAACTGGTAGCATGCTGAACTTCTATGGCCAAGGTCGCGGGTTCAAAGCCGACCGAAGTCGTCGGATTTTCTAAGAGCGCTGAATATTCCTCAGTATGCTTTCCTTTGGAGGGGAAGTTCCAACGTTCATTGCTAGTTGCTGGTTATGGTGGCATCTAGTAGCCAAGTTCACAGCTAGGTGTCGTTGACAGTAGTATCTGGTAGCAGCATTAGGAACTACTGCTTGAAATTGACCATCTGCAGTTCTTACCTGAATTACAGACTAATACAGCCATCACAATTCACACCGTTTATCAGACAGATTCTACACTCACCCAAAGTACACGGGGTTACATGACCGCGTTGTCGCAGCCCTTAAACTGAGGAACCAACCAAAATCTCTGCGGGAGATATAATTTTGCATGAAGAAGCAACAGACCGTTACATAGTTACACATCAGTGTCGAAACCTTGCTTAAGGACAGTGTGACCACAAGTATAAAAATGGACCCCAAATGACAAGAAGGTTACCGTCCCCATAAGACAATAAAATGTTTAAAATATGCATAAAATGACTAAAAACAAAGTTAATTAAGCTCCAATTATAAAATCCTTTCTTGCAATAAATGAGGTCTGATCCTTCTACGAAAACCTGCATATTCTGCCTATTTTCGCCTATCCCCAAGTTTATCCGGTGAAATCTACCTCCGCCTTCCGGCGTGCCGAGAGGACTTTTTCTTTTCGTGTTATCTCCTGCCTTGTGCTCAAGTCCCTCAAGGCAGGGTGTGTGTAGCCCCACCATTTCTGGTGCACCCTAGATATTGCTACACCTTCAGGGGCTCACGACTGGCGAGTTCGGGAATTGGCGACCCCGAGGGATTCCTGAGCTGGGTCTGGTTTTCCCCCTTTTATCCATTACCTCTGGGGAGGACCCTCTCCTCTTTCACTTTCCTATCTGCCTTTTATGGCTCTCCTTCCTTCCAAGTCCCTCAATCCGCATTCTTCGAGGGTTGAGGGCATTTCTTTTCCACCTGTCATTTATTTGCCTTATTGTCCTTTTGTTTTCCATTTCTTCTTGTAGTATATAAGTTAGTAGTCTTAGTTATAGTTTACATTTCATTATCATCTTCACGATCACCCAAACCAGTAGGGGTCGATATCCTCCTTTATGAAAGAAAGGACCGGGTACGATTCCCGGTCTAGGCATGTGAGATTTTCTGAGTGAATTGCCATGTCCTGTGGTTCGGATTCCACATAAAAAGGAGGTACCGTGCTCCAGATCGCGAGATTAATGGTCACGTTAAACTACAATCTTCCTTCCTTCCTCCTTTATTAGAGGTACGGAGAAGAGTTATTTCAATAATTGGTGTCGGGCTTCTGATGGATATCTGTACCAAATTTTACGTTGATCCACCAAAAAAAAAAGATAGGGATATAAAACACCTTCCGTACCACACCCGCACGTGAAAATCGCGTGAAGGAATTCTAGTGTACCCTATGACCCCCTTAAGCGGATTATACGTATTAATGCATTTTACAGCTTAATTTGGTTCCGTAATAACCTTAAAGCAATTTGCAAACTTCACAATAATGTAATAAATGGAATTGCATTGCGTCTTACAGAAATAGATGGACCTCTGAGATTCTGTTGCCATAGTTACCGGCATGCATTCTTTCATTAATTTATTAAATGACATTAGTTTTCTGGGAATATCTCAAAAACTGATGGTTTCAGAGCCTAAAATGTGGTTTTCGGGGGCCAGGGCCCCCGAGTTTTGTTTCTCACATTGAGGGGCTGAAAATAAGCTTTTTCTCGTCCTTCTACGCCTATTTCAGCATCCATTTTAAGGGGGTAGGCCCCCTATTATGAGAGGTGCGGAGAAGAGTTACATCAATGATTGGTGTCCTGCCTCTGATGGATATCTGTGTCAAATCTTACGATGATCCTCCCAGCTGTTCTCGAGTTATAAGGACACAAAATTGTCCACAAACAGACAGACAAAAATTTTATTTTTGCGCGAATCCGTCATAAAAATAGTCTGAAACGCGCAAATAACGCAAATTTCCGTGGAAATTCAGAAAAAACAGACAAACTTTCATTTTTATATATATAGAGAGATGGTATTACTACTGCCAGTTACAAGAATTTCTTTGTTGTTATAAATAATCTTGTCTCAAACCATCAGTCTAAAAGTGGTCACACTACTGACAAGGCAGTGCAAGGTGCAAAGGCGGAGCTTGGCAAGAAATTTTTATCAATCAATATCCTTCGGAATCACAGGTAGATTTTGCTGAGAGCTATGTATGTCAATTTCAAAATGAAATTGTCAGCTCATTAGAATGATCCACAGTTGTTTGGTGTGGTGAAGGGAAAGGTGAAAGCTATGCCATTGTGGCTGACAATGTCGCACATGATAGATATTCAGTTGACAGATATCTACGTGCTGTTATATAGGATCATCTGAGCAAGAATCCCCAAATGAAGAATTTGTACATTTTTTCAGATGGACTTGCAGGACAATTTAAATGCAAGTATAATTTTGCAAACATAACAATTATGAAGAACGATTTCAACTTAAACAGCCTTAGTTGGACATTCTTTGTTACTTCTCACGGTATGCTAAAGGGGCTGTTGTGAAATGTAATGTGTGGAATTTAATAGGATCCAGGAAAATTATTTTTAGGAATGCAGAGACTTTCGCAGCTGCTTGCAGTAACGTCTCTGTGAATGCCATCCATATTAACACTGATGATATCATTTGCAATCAGGACAAATTGGACAAGGCCTGGGAACATCTGGAGACTAGTAAAGGAACACAGAAGATCCACTATGTTACAGCCAAATCAGCCTACACAATTGGTTATAAAGTTTTTTCACAATGCACCAACGAAGTGGAAGAGTTTCTGCGTTCTCAGGTCGTACAGTGCCGTAAAGAACCAGTTTGCCGAACGATGAAAATGAAGTTGCCGTTGGTGATTGGGTTGCTGTTGTGTATGATGATTAGAGACGAGAATTATAGGCACTAAAAACAGTTAAAATAGGCAGGCATATAGGCTCTTAAAATAGCCAAAATAGGCATGTAAATAGGCACTAGCGTGTAAAATAGGCATGAAAAAATTTCTTTTAATTTAATAACATATTTAAATACTATAAAAAGAATTAACAATAAGCAACTTATAATTTAATAACATACTTATCTTATATAAGAAAGTGAAAGTCTGTATGCATGTATGTATGTGGGTGGGTGGGTGGATTTGTTCCGTATACCAATCTACACCGTTTCACCAATCCCAACCAAATTTTGCATACACATAGTTTAGGACCCAGCAGTAACGGCTGGTTACATGAATTTTCGATAGTCTTTCTCATTCTTTTGATTTTGGCCTTTTTGCTCTCAAGCAAAGGCTAATAAAAGCAGAAAATAAACCGATCAAGTAATAGCAAGGCCGGCCATCTATCTCCATAGCAACAATAGCTCGAGATGGGACCACTAAGTTTACATCTATCCTGGTAAGAAGCCATGCTACACCCACTGCCAGCTAGATCGCATCCCTCCTGGCTGCTTTAAACTGTCCGTCCATTCAACACAAAATAAGTTACAGCATCAACGCACTGATCATCGCTGCATTTTCACTCCCAGCTGGATCGCATCCCTCCTGGCTGCTTTAAACTGCCTGTCCATTCAACACAAGATAGGTTACAGCACCAACGCACTGTGATCGCCGCAGCATTTTCACTGCCAGCTGGATCGCATCCCTCCTGGCTGCTTTAAACTGCCTGCCCATTCAACACAAGATAGGTTACAGCACCAACGCACTGTGATCGCCGCGGCATTTTCACTGCCAGCTGGATCGCATCCCTCCTGGCTGCTTTTAATTGCCTGCCCAATCAACACTCAGGCGCATACAGGATATACTGTATATTAATTCACAGTTAGGTTGCAGCGCCAACCTAACGTGGCTTTTGAAGGGGACGATACCTGAAACGAAGAGTGTTTAACTTTGGAGGCTTAATATCGAGATTGAAAAAACGCGAAAACATGGCACTAAGTTAGTTCTTTTGTAATTCAATCAGCATAAAGTTTATGATATTAATTCACACAGATACTAACGGGTAAATTTTCAATAAAAAGAAAAGCGAAATACAAAACGAAGGGATGTTAAGTTTGGAGGCTTAATATCGAGATCCCAGGCGCTATTTCTGGTGAATTCCGAGAATTCCCGTTCTTGTTCATGGGGTAAACACATATTGAGAAATGAGAATATAATTCTGTCGAGCACACCAGCTGCAATATAATGCACTTTAAAATACAGTCAAAAGGCATCAAATAGGCAATTATACTCCAAATAGGCACAAACCCTTGAAATAGGCATTTATAGGCACAATAAAACCAACGAAATCTAGCCTAAAAGAACCTAAAACGGATGTATATCTCGAAAGCCTACGTTTCTAACCACAGGAATAAAATAGGCAAATTCCCGTCTCTAATGATGATACATGGGTTCCAGGAACAATTGAAGACAAATTTCATAATGGAAAGGTTTTGGTGAAATTTATGAAAGTGATTGGACCCAATTGCCTTAATTGGCCAGAGACTGTGGATCAACTATGAAAGCATATTAGCCAGTGTAGGAATTCCACCAAAATTAGTTTCAAGTGGTCGTGGTGGAATTTACTCTCTGAATGTAAAAGAATTTGAGAGATTACCGATTTTTTCCTCGAGATACAGTGCTAAAAGCGGAAGTTACGCTATTGATGTGCACTGCTTTAAAGTTATAATTATTATTATTAATTATATTTAATAATATTTTAATTTTAATTACTTCATAATATTAATAGTTAATTTTTGTAGTTAATAAAATAGTTTTAGGCCCAAGTTAAAAACTTTTACTTAGTTACAGTTTACATAACACTTAATTTTTAGGACTGAAGTTAGCACAGTATTATTCCTAGTCTTGTAAGGTAAAGTAGACAAGTAGAAAAATTATTATTATTTATAATAAGGTATTTATTGCAGCCAATGGCCATGAGGCAATATAAAAATAATAAAAACCCAAAATATTCAAGATGACATTCAACTCTCACTGACAACAAAAGCTATTAAGTGACTCAACCCTCCGTCCGCATGTCATGGCATGATACCTTTCACAGACACTTCCACACAATTTGCAAATGCATTCCATACTAGGCTCATGATACCCTTCCATTTTGAATAACTTGAAATGGAATCCATGTATTGCGAAACGAGTGATTGTATGTCTCAGGTTGTAACATGGACCCTTCCACTCATCGGATGTCATTGCGGCTGTTAAATAAAAGTCACTCCATATTTGCATCCTCTTCGTTTTGAGCTCTTTTCGAAGATCCTCGTACTGGGCGGTAGATGGGAGCAATAGTTGACACCTTAAATCTTCAATGTAGAAGGTCTCTCGTGACATTTCATAGCACAGTCGCGATGGGGTATACCTTGAGATACACAGGACTTTTTTCATGAAAGTTGCCTTGACTCTTTCTATGCACTTCATGTTGTTTTTCTTGAGATTCTCCCATATAATGTTTAGACCGTAGCTTATTATTGGGCAGATTTTTACTTTGAATAATGTCATAGCTGTCTCTAATGATAGTTTATTAAGATGTCCTATTTCATGCATTGCTTTTATGGCATGTATTGTTCTGTCCTTTATATGTTCGGTGAAAGTATCCCCATGTGTCTGAAAAATTAGTCCTAAGTACTTAAATTGATTTACAATACGTAACGCCTTGTGCTCTAGATATAGGGAGTCTCCTGCTGCTGTTCTACCTCCTTTGCAAAAGATCATGGATACGGTTTTGTTTAAGTTTATATCGAGTTCATTTTTTCCGGCCCAAATTGCCAACAGGTCTAGGGACGACTGTAGACTTTGACGTGAAGTTGAGGCTAGAACTAAGTCATCTGCGTATATGTACATGCTAACTCCATCTAGCTTCAGGGATTTCACTATGTCTGCTGTAGCAACATTAAACAGTGTTGGACTTACGGGATTGCCCTGCAATACCCCAATGCATTGTTCTATGGGCTCTGAGAGGGTGACACTGTCGTCAATTATCAACAAACTACCTCACTCCTCTTCTTGCCTAGTACGCCTCAATATAGCGCTGCCTTGGGTTTTTGTGAGTATCTACCCTCATAACCTAACGGTGGTGCTTTTTGAGGATCCAACCAGCCTTCGGGCTGACTACCTAACAGAAACATTGTTGAGTATATTACGTATGAACGCAGTGATATAGTGATCTATTCCAATCATCATTCCTAGTTTATCCTTAAGAGTGTCAAAAGCCTTGCTGTAGTCAACAAACACAGTTAAAATTATTTCTCTCCATACAATTGCCAAGAAAGCTCTATCCACTATATTGCAGTGTGTCCTTGTATATATAATTGCACCAAAAAGTAAGTATAACCACAAATTTGTTTTTAGCCTACTTTTCACATTTTGCAAAAATGAGGAAAAAGTAGACTTATGAGATCGATCCGGGGAAATGTCTGTCTGTCTGTCTGTCTGTCTGTCTGTCTGTCCTTCTGTCTGTCTGTCTGGCTGTGTGTGTGTCCCCCCCTATCAACTCCTAAACGGCTGCAGCAATCACCAAATTTAGTATGAGTAAAGATGTGCACCGGAATAGCTCACGTCCATATTTGAAAATGTTGTCAGTGCTACCAACTGCTGAAAAAACGCACTAGAAATTTGAGCTCCATGTTGGATATCTTGCAAGGTATGCATGGGAGCTATTCCAAAATTGGCACACATGTAGATAATACTATTTCAGTTTAATTTCCAGGAGGCCAACCATGACAGTGTTGCCAAAATAATTTTATGCCTTCTGATAGGTCCAATGTTTAAATGCATATAACTTCTTCACTATCGATTGGATTTCAACCAAATTTTGTATGTAATATCTGTACATAAACGGATATGACTGAGCGTATTCTTAAGAGCCACCAGGGCTGCCAACTGTTAATAATTGCTCTCTCTATTTTTTTTATCCAAATACCAATATATCAGAAAGTATGCAAGCCAACAGCTTTAAACTATGCACACGTATATTCTGACATTTAAGATTAATTTGGAGTAACTTATATACGTCAGTTCTACCAACATGATTATAAGCCTGCTGATAGTGCCAATTTTTAAATACATGTAACTTCTATACTATCAGTTGGATTTCAACCAAATTTCGTATGTGCTATGTGTACCATAACAGATATGACTATAAGTATTCCTATGAGCAATCAGGGCTGCCAACTGTTAATAAATGCTGTCTATATTCTTTTTACCCTAATATCAATATATCAGAAAGTATGCAAGCCAACAGCTCTATACTTTGCACACGTATAGCACCTGACATTCTAGATTAATTTGGAGTAATTAATACAAGGCAGTGCTGCCAACATGATTCTATGCCTGCTGATATGTCCAATTTTAAAATACATGTAACTTCTATACTAACAAATGGATTTCATCCAAAATTGGCACAACAAGATATCATAATAATTCAGATTATTTCTGACCAGCACACGCATGGTATTGTTGGCAACATGCTTTTACGCGTGCTGATAGATCCAGTGTCTAACTGCATGTAACGTCCCTTGGACTTCAACCAAATTTTGTATTCTGTACCTTAAGAGGTGGAACTAAGAATATATTCAGTCACCAGGGCTGCCAACTGTAGTGCTCTATTAGGCTACATTATACCAGGTATATTTTGAACTAATTAGATATTTCGATATTACCAACTTAATTTCGTCATTATTCTAGATAGGTTCATATACTGTAGAATAATCATTGGCATGAAAAGTAGGCTGTATAGTTCTTCACTGAACTTCTTGTTTAATTTTGCATTTGCATTTTGAAATTGGCCACACCACTGACGATGGATGTACCGAAATCTAGATTTTGCCTATAAGGAGCTTTTAGGGGAGTAGCCTAGTATAGTTCGCAATTCTTTACATTGAAAAATTCCCCTAAAAAATGGTGGCATCCACGATGCTATAGACGACACTAAAGGTTTAAACGATGCATGCGAAGGCCACTACGAAAGTTTTGAGATACACCAAAAGTATTTTTATTTAAATTAGGCTATTCCGATTGTTGTACTTTCTCAAAGTACTCACCACCACACTGTATACACTTTTGCATTCGCTGAAACCACTTCTGGAAGCACTCCTGCCACACGTTTTCTTCGATGGCTGCAAGCTCATCTTCGAAGGTCGTAACAGCTTCTTCAGGGGTTGAAAATCTCTTTCCATGCATGCAATTTTTTACCATTGGGAAGAGAAAAAATCACATGTAGCCAGGTCAGGACTGTAAGGTGGATGAGTCATTACTTTGACCTCCGTAGAATCCAGGAACTGAATTGTCATGTTGGCCGTGTGTGCAGACGCGTTGTCATGATGGAGAAGGATCCCTCGCAGTCCCGTGTGTGGCCGCCGTTCTTGAAGTTTGGCAAAAAAATTTGGCAGGCAAACCGTGGTGTACCAATTAGCGGTAACTGTTTGTTCCTCCAGAGGAATGGTTGCCACATGACCACGCTTCGAGAAGAATGAAGCCACCATTTTCTTGCCAACACTTCGGGGGCGCTTCACTTTTGTCGGTGTCTTGTCATCAGGAAAGATCCACACTGCTGATTGCCGCTTGGTCTCTGGATCAAATTGATAAATCCAGGTTTCGTCACCCGTGACGATGTCAGAAACCCGTCTTGAGTCCCCTCCTTTGAATCTAGTCAGCATTTCCTCACACCATTCAACACGGGCGTGTTTTTGTTCTTCTGTCAAATTGTGAGGCACCCATCGGGATGAGACCTTCCTCACACGAAGGTATTCATGCAGGATTTTCAAAACTGCTGGTGAACCAATCTGCAATGCTGCCTCAATTTCTTTAAATGTTAGACGATTATTTTCGCGAAGCATTTTCTCCACGGTTGTGATTTTTTCCTCAGTCACCGCCGTTGCCGGACGCCCGCTTCTCTCCTCATCTTTCAAAAATTTTTCGGCCCCTTTTAAATTCCTGAAACCACCGGAAAACTGTGGCACGGGAAGGAGCTATCTCTCCAAAAGCCTGTTGCAAACGCTCAAAACATTGAGACTGGTTTAACCCACTTTTAAAATCGTAGAAAATCATTGCACGAAAATGCTCTCTTTCCAGCTCCATTGCAGCAACTGACTACTTGCGCGCTGCGGCTTGTTCGACCTTGAACTGAGGGACTTCCCGGAGCGGGAGAGTCAGTTCCTGCTACCAGGTTACTCACAAAGGATGGGGCTTCCGCACCCTGCATTCCATTCAAGTGGGTCAACCTCCACTTTCTCACATCTCAAATCTCAAAATTTTCGTAGTGACCCTCGTACATGTTAAATTGTGTGGGATAATAAGGCTTTACATACAAACCTTCTTCTTGCTTGTAGTACATGCAGTAATTTTTGTCTAGACAGTCGTCTAACCTAGTAGCATCTTATGGTTTTGTCTTGCCATTAGCTTTAGAAGAATGCAGTGCAATTTTCAATTAAATTGAACTACTAAAAGTAATGACCAAGCTTCGCACTTGAACACATGTGACTGCATCTACATGTAACGACGCACCATTTGAAACCTCTTACAGCAGAGTAACGTGGTGGCAATTCGAGGCATAACATCAAACTAACATCAATGTCTGTACATCATCCACGACGTCATCAACTAGACTATGAAATTCCTCTAGTCATGCAGGAATCATGACAACTACTCGAATCACTATTGGGCTGAATATAGGGTTTGGTACAATAACAGTTACAGTGATAGAATGTAGGAAATATATTGCAGGGTATTGTTTTTTCGAAATAAGATGCTCGTTGGATCATTTTCAAAGGGCTCTATTCGTGTCAATGCTTCAATAGACAATTCTGTGCAAAAATATGTGGAAATGCAGAGACTCGAACCCCAGTAGGTTTGGTCTTGTTCCACTGTCTTGAACTCTGCCACAGCTCCACCATGGAATTTTGGAATGTTGACATTCATAACGGATCGGTGTTAATAGAATGTAATGGTTAAAATTTTAAATACTTAAAAACAACCAATTGATTGATATGTATTAACGAGGTGGAAACTTGGTTTTAGTTGGATTTCATTAGAAAGCTAACTATTGCAATGGGTACCCTGTTTCGACTTCCGGAAAATTTCGACATATCTTCGCGTTTCACATCCCCCAGACCCCAAAACCACCGTCAGTCCAAAAGTTTATGTATAATTTATGTATATATATAAAAATGTATATCAGTTTCTTGTGGACATGATAACTGCCGTAATTTTGCTCCAATCACTTTTAATTTTTTACATAATATGTATCCCTTTAAAATCTCGGTCGAGTTCGTTAATAGGCAAAATCGGTCGAAGGGGGGTGAAAATGGGGCTTTTTTTTTTAAACTGAAATATCGCTCTAACTCTCTTAATACGTGAAATATCGAATCCATTCAAAGTTCATACTATGTGTCGTATAAGTACCAAAAATTTATGTTTAAAAAGTTTTTGATGCATCAACCATTGACCAAAGGGGTGGAAAAAGGTGGGTTCTTCGGAAACATTAAGCATATCTGTCTTAATAGGCACAATATCAAAACCGTACAAAATGGACAATACTTCCCTAATAATTACCTAAAACTTTGTCTGAAAGAATTTTTGATATGACCCACCATTATGCCAAGGGATGAGAAAAATGATTTCGGAATTATAAGAAAATGCCAAGAGCCATCAGAGGTTACCATGACAACGCTTATAAATTGATGAGGGATGAGCTATCAGAGGTTACCATGACAACGCTATTGCTCGAGATCACATTTAGTTTTCCATCTGACTCCCTGGGAAGCGGCTTCGGTGACGTAACTGGTAGCATGCTGAACTTCTATGCCCAAGGTCGCGGGTTCAAAGCCAGCCGAAGTCGTCGGATTTTCTAAGAGCGCTAAAAATCCCACAATTTATTTTTTTTCTTCGGAGGGGAAGTTCCAACGCTCATTGAAAGTTGCTGGTTGCTGTGGTATCTAGTTGCCAAGTTCACAGCTAGGTGTCGTTGACGGTAGTATTTGGTACCAAAATTAGGAACTACTACTTGAATTGACCGTCTGCAGTCCTTACCTGAATTACAGACAAATACAGTCATCACTAGGGCTTGGATCGATATGCTCAATAAAATCTCCAGATATGCTCGAACACCATGTGTTTTATGCTTGATAGATATGCTCAAATAACCCATTATATGCTCTAAAAACCCATTATATGCTCGATAGATATGCTCGAAACCCCCATTATTTGCGGTTAAATATGCAGAATATGCTCGAAAAACACCGTTAAAAACTATGGAAAGGAAAGTGAAACGAAAAAACCAATAACATATCTTTAAATAAGAGCTTTATTTTCTAATTGTGTGTATGATACACTGCAATAAACTTGCATTCAAGTTTTACAAGTATATATAAGAGAAGTGCTCTTATAAAAGATACAGTTTAAAAGTTCATTTACAAAATGTTCAGAATTAGGCGAGTCAATGAAGTAGATCTGCATTGGTCTGTACAACAAGAAATTTTCTATGTTTTCAGTTTTGAATGATTTTCTTAAATCAGTCAATAAAAGTTTCAATGACGAGAACGACCTCACAAAAGGTTAAACGCCTGCGCTTCTATTATTCGCACCAGATAGGCTTTTCAATAATTATTTCTGTTTTCGAACCTTAAGGATCGTCAGGGCCCGAATTCGGGGGAGAATTCGAAGAAAAACAAACTATTTAGACGAAAACCACAAGAATATGCATTTATATGCTTCTATTCTGAAAACCGCGGTTTTATGCATTTATCATCATTATCATTTCCCCTTATCCAGCTCCTCGATAAATTTCAATTCTGTTGGTCCCAGAGAGGTGAAAATACCACCGAAAGGCTTCTTTCAATGTGTACTATTCAGGAAAAAAATATGCAAATATGATCGAATCCGAGCCCTAGTCATCACAATTAACACCGTTTATCAGACAGATTCTACACACACCAAAAGTCCACGGGGTTACATGGCCGCGTTGTCGCAGCCCCTAAACTGAGGAACTAACTAACATCTCTGCGGGAGATAAAATTTTGCGTGAGGAAGTAACATACTGGTAGATAGTTATACATCAGTTCCAAACCTTGCACAAGGACAGTGTGACCACAAGGATAAAAATGGACCCCAAATGATAAGAAGGTTACCGTCCCCATAAGATAATAAATTGTTAAAAATATGCATAGAAAGACAAAAAAGAAAGTTAATTAAGATCCAATTGTAAAATACTTTCTCGCAATAAATGAGGTCTGATCCTTCTGCGAAAACCTGCATATTTTGCCTATTATAGCCTCTCCCCTAGTTTGCCCGGTGAAATCTACCTCCGCCTTCCGGCGTGCCGAGAGGAATTTTTAAAATTTTAACCATTCCACCATGGAACTTACACATGATGGTATTCTTACAAATGTGGTACGGTGTATGTAGTGGCTCCATTGCTGGGTTGTTGCATTTCCGCTGGTGTGAACTGCATACAACCGAAGGTACCCGACCTCGCTGAAACATTCAAATGTTTGTTTCTTTGACTGTACATAATGGATCTCTGTGGTCTTGGGGTATAAATTAAGACTCCAGTTCCAAAGGTCCCAAGTTCAATTCCTAGCTCTGTCAAGAAATTTAATTCTGGTATGAAGGTTAGAACAGGGTACATTCAGCCTCATAACGCAAAACTCAGAATGACGATCCAACTCCCAAACACCATGGTTAATCCCAAACAGCTGATGTTAGATCATTGCTCCATGGGAGCGATGTCACTAGCAGTCCATGTTACCATGATGAAACTCATAATTAGTGGTCTTTTCATTTTAGGTTTCCCCATAATAGGCCAGATCTTTTGGCACTATGGATTGCTGCAGTTGGTAGAGACAAAAATTGGAGGCCAACAAAGTACAGCAGAATTTGTAGTGATCATTTTAGGGAAGACTGCTACCAGATCAGACCTAGGGCCGAAGTGAAACTGCTGAGGGAAGATGCTGCCCCCTCTCGATTTAATATCCCCGACCATTTAAATACAAGAAAAAAGCCTCAAAAATTGATACACTGGCCATTAACAGAGCCACTCATTACTATTACAGAGGATGTAAGTTAAAGTAGCCTACCTTAGCTTGTAACTGATGTTTTTATAATTTTTAAGTTTACATTATTTGTATATTTTCACTGCTACTGTGGTCTGAGTGTAGCTTTGCTGCTTTCTACCCAGATGGCCATGTTCAATTCTAACACTGTTTTACTTCGTAGGATGATCAGGATGATAACATTGCTGTACTGTACGTTGCTATCTGTTACAAAAGTTGACATAAATACAGGAGAATTTGTCACATTGACAGGAGGGTGTCAACTACTCATTAATTGTGGCCCCAGGAGGGAGCCTTTGTATTTCTCATTGTTCTATGTTTTTATTTCATTTACTTCCTCCATTAGAATGCCGCCATAAGACAAGAATAAACATCAGGACATGATCACGAGAGAGAGACATACAGTATATTATAATATAAATTACTCAAATATGGATATTTAAAAAAATCATGTGTGTATCAACATTCTAGGATGTAGCATTTTGATCTTTGGTGGTAATTGATGTTCTGTTAAAATATCCTAGGCTCAGTTGACCTAAAAAAATAACTATGGACACACCAGAAAATAATTTTAAGAATTTTACTCTGAAAGACAGTTTTTGAAGTGTGCTGGTTTATATGTATTCCCTGTTTAAAGTTTGTAAGTAACCTGAAGGATTGATTGGATATGGTTTTATTTTTTAATTCTTTTTAGGTGAAGGATGTGGTTGCATCTCCTCTTCGCCCCATATTACCCAAAGGAGCCGTACAAGTAACTGACGTAAGTTTGCAGGATAGTGCTACGCTTCAGAACAATGTGCAAGTGAAGAGGGAATTCTCTGATCCACCTACAACAGTTCAATACCTTTCCACTGTACGTCAATTGGGGCAGTCTTCAGAAGTTCAGGGATATAAACGGAAGTGTGAAACTCTTGAAACAGAAAATAAATGCCTTAGAGAAAGGCTTGACGCACTTGAGACAATAATTGGAAGTAAAGATTCAGCTCTTCAAAACACAAGGACTCTCGTTGAAGCATTAAGAAAGGAAAATAATCACAAAGAAGAAATGCTTCAGAAACTAGCAGAAATGCTTAGTAATGTGTTCTCAGACTCGGAATTACAAGTACTGTACTGTAAAGATATGGATCAGCTGACTAAAATACAGCAGATAGGTTATATGAATGGGTGAAAACCTGAAAGGTTCATTTACCAGTAACATGTTGGTTTTTCTGAGGTTTATTATGGAGCCGCAACAAGCTGTATTCAGTTGTATACCTGTCACTTTGATAAGTTGTGATTTTTAATTGTGTGTGTAACCATTGTCCAAAAGTTAAGCATTAGTTGCTTATAAGCAGGGCAACAGGAAATAGGCCGCAAATTGCATGACATACGCACCTACCAACCTTGCGTGTTCGCTCTTTATAGGAAAGGAGTATTCTCTGTTTTGACTTAGCGACATAACCGCAAGGTAAACATAGCCAGTGTCTGCGCCCCATATTCCCTCAGTCGTGTTTGCCCTGTTATTGTTCGGAGTGTAGCCTCGTGGTGAGCATGACAACATAATGACACAACGACTCTATTTGGACCCCGTTTTGCAGGGTAGAATACTCGGCTGCCTGGAAGCAGGCCAGGCACAGACCGAAGTCGCCGTATCCTTGAATGTGCCACAAAGTGTCTTTTCCAGGCTTTGGAGACAATACAATCAAAAGTACTCGAAAGAGAAACAAAATGAGTATTGTCCGTTGAGCCATTATAATTAACACTAAAAGTGATAAAAATGTCCAGCATAACTCAACACTTTGCTAGCGTTTCGCCCCAGCATGCCAATTGGGCTCTTCAGTTGGTAAAGGCACACCTATCAAGACGCGTAGCAGGTACACACTGAGAAGGCCATGCAAGATGCCTCGCCACATATGTGGCCACGTCACGAGCATGCCAGTGCACCACCGGAGTCAAAAACTTCACTTCCAAAAACAATAAACCTTGCTTTGGCATTGAATGCAATCAAAAGTTCTCGAAAGAGAAACAAAATGAGTATTGTCCGTTGAGCCATTATAATTAACACTAAAAGTGATAAAAATAAAATTTTGTTTCTCTTTCGAGAACTTTTGATTGTATTCAATGCCAAAGCAAGGTTTATTGTTTTTGGAAGTGGAGTTTTTGACTCCGGTGGTGCACTGGCATGCTCGTCACGTGGCCACATATGTGGCGAGGCGCCTTGCATGGCCTTCTCAGTGTGTACCTACTACGCGTCTTGGTAGGTGTGCCTTTACCATCAGAAGAGCCCAATTGGCATGCTGGGGCGAAACGCTAGCAAAGTGTTGAGTTATGCTGGACATTTTTATCACTTTTAGTGTTAATATGGAGACAATTTCGACCGAAACGGTCGGCGAACAAGTCTTCCCCAGCTAAAGGGGGAAAGGAGACTTTCCGACCGGGGCTGGTCCTTCTTCCAGCCCACCTGATATGAAAAGGATAGGGGTGAAGAGGGGGACGATGCGTTGCCGTCTCTCTCGCCCTTCTGCTCATGGGTTTGCACCCGTATCTGCTGGTTCTTTCGCTCCCACGACCATCAATGGAGCTAAGCCGGCAGAAGCCAAGCCTGTTAGTTTGGAGGAACTCCCCTATAAGAGGAAAATGTCACCGGCGGAGAAGAGAAAAATGGTGCAGCGCCGTGTCTCTAACTTTCCTGCTAACTCATCCGCTGGCCATCCCGCTCCCACTACCATCAGTGGAGCGGTGTCAGCAGGAGCAGCCATGTTTGGCAAGGATCTGGCGTCTGTGGGGAAGGGACCACCTACTTCCCCAAATAGACATCAGCGCTGGGCACGTAAGAAGAATGTACAGGACGTATCAGGTACGGACAAGGGGCAGATGACCTCGTAGTTCTGCCCCTTAAAACAATAACTAACCACTAGGGACGGACACCCAGTCTTTTGACCGGGAGAAAGTCCCTCGACACCGCTCTTGCTCTTCCCCAAGGGCGAGACAGGTAATGTCCACGGCGACCGCGCGCCACCTAGGAGAGCGTCCCCTCCATTTTCTTCGTCTTCGGACGGTGATGTGGAGATTGAGGTGTGCTCTCCTCCCCCATCATCTCCACCTAGAGATGGGGAAGGTGGCAAACTGTCAAGTGTAAGTAGAAGACCCTTTTCTACTTAAGTCCACGCTATGGTACTATTACAATGGAACTATAATAGCTATTCTGGTCATCTCGCTGAGTTACGCCAATTAATATCTTCGTTTTCGGCAACCATTGACTGTCTTTAGGAATCCAGGTTTCGTCCTGTACATGAGACAACAATGCGTCACTTCAGTGAGAGTGGTTTAGGGCCAGCAATCTAAATTTTTCAGTGTACATTGACTCAACGACTTGTACGTTTTTGAATGATAATTTTTTGTTTTTCCGTAATTTTTGTTTATTTTTGTAATTATTTTTTTGTTTTTTTTTGTTTTATTAATTTTAGGTCTTTTCAAATTTAGGTGTCCGCCTCTAAATTTTAAATTCAATTACAAATTTGTATTATTTAAACTGTGTAATGAGGGGCAGATGACCTCGTAGTTCTGCCCCTTAAAACAACAATAACTAACTAAACTCTTCTCTAAAGAACGGGAGGACGGAGCTGTAGCCGCCGGTGGCGTCTGGACTCGCGTCCACTCTAGCCTCTTTAGTAAAGAGGTGCCGCTGCGTACTCCACTAGAAGCAGTTGCAGTTCGTACTTCGTTGCCATTAATGGCAACAGTATGTAACGTGTACATCCCGCCTGATTCTCAACTGGATTACAACCAGCTGGTGGATCTAGTCTCTCACCTCCCCCTCCTTTTCTCCTTATAGGAGATTTTAATGCCCATAATACCATCTGGGGCCCGCTACCACTAGTGGGAGAGATTTTGAGCGGCTGGAATTGTGTTTGTTGAACACCGGGGAACCTACGCACTTCTCTATTGCACATGGCACTTATTCAAGTGGAGAGAACCAGGCAGCCGATATAATCACAGGAACGTCGTGGAACGGGACCAGTATGGTGGTGGTGGCGGCGTCGTGGTGTGGGGCGGCATCATGGTGAATGGCCGTACGTACCTGCATATCTTCATGGGTGGTCCAAGGAACACTGTGAACGCTCGGAGATACAGGAATGAGGCACTGAGACCATATGTTCGACTCTTCAGAGGTGCGGCTGGTCCTGACTTCCTCTTAATGGACGATAAGACTGCACCGTGCTGCTCTGGTCGATGAATTTCTGGCTGGGGAAGACATTCATCGCATGGACTGGCCAGCGAGGTCTGCGGATCTGAATCCTATAAAACATGCCTGGGATGCATTGGGGAGGCGAATTGCATCACGTCAGCCTCCTCCAGAACCTTCGCAATGCCCTTTCGGAGGAATGGGATAGACTGCCACAAGAGCTCTTGGACCATCTGATAGAGAGCATGCCACGTCGCTGCGAAGTATGTGTGGCCATTAGGGGTAACCATACACCCTATTAACAGCATATTTTGTTGCGGAAGACATTGCCAAGTTTTGTTAGTTGTTGTCTAAGGTGTACCTTAGCTATCAGAACCTTTCTGACACTTGTTTTTTTTAGACAAGTTGTGTGACATATGGTGTGTGATTCAGCTTCCGTTTGTTCAGCAATCCGTCTGATGTTCCTATCAGGAGGTATGGCCTCATTTAGTGATTATGCTTAACGTTTGGACACGAGTGTATAAGGAAGGCCCTGCCCATAGCAGAGCGGCAACGCCGTACTCGAGGCCATGTGTGATGAGCGGTAAGCATGGTGATGAATGGTGCTGAACGTGCGACTCCGCACTAAATTGCATAATATTTTTTTAACACTCGAATGTTTTAGAATAGTGTTTAAAGTAGACCCAAGAGGGGAAGGCTAATGATCTGGTTAACGTAAGTGCAGCTCCTAACTCAACACCGTTATTCTATAATATTAAATAGTAGTACTCTCTCGAATCTTATCACACTGGGCTGCTCTTCTGCATTGTTCCAAAGCTTCTTGCATTATGATTTGTAAACTTCAGGTGCTAATATTTAAATGTATTGTTTATTGTAACTTCGTCCTGTAACAACAATCGTCGTTGATACCAGTGGGGTCTGACAATCAGTGGTGTAACTACGGGAGGTGATCATGGGGATCAATCCCCCCCCAGAGACAAATAATAAAAATATTAAATTTGTAAAAGTTTTTCATTTTGAATAAATCCAATCTTTGGATTGATGACTAATGATTGGAAGATGTAAGGTAATGCTTACAAATTTGAAAGCATTTCTTTTCACTCGTTTGGAATATTTAGCGCTACTATTTTGTCCGCGCCGTGTCGCCAAAACTTTGAAACAACTAAAGCCAACTGGACAATGCAGTGCGCGTGTACCCCTACCCAAGGTCATTGACTCACTGATGAACACTTAAATACACTGTATAACAAAAAAAACAAAAAAAAGACTCACCAGGAAGGAATCGTCCGATGGCGATAAAAATCGGTGGATGTGAGGAACAGACATAGAAAAACAAACTATGAACAAGCTTTAAGACAGTCCATAGCAGCACGTGCCGTGTGCGGCCGGGCATTATCCTGTTGGAAAGTAAGGCCTGGATGTCCCTGAAGGAACGGTAACACAACCGGCCGTAGAATGTCATCAACATACCGCTGTGCTGTCATTTGTGCCAGGAATGACTACCAGAGGGGTCCGGCTATCAAAGGAGATCGCACCCCAGACCATCACCCTCTGTTGTGGGGCTAAGTGGCGTGCAATAGTCGAGGCAGGATCCCCACGCTGGCCTGGACGTCTCCAAACACGTCTGCGGTTGTCGTCGGGGCACCGTTGGAAACTGGACTAGTCACTAAAGACTATACGTACCCAGTCAGCGCAGTTCCACATTGCTCGAGCGTGGTACCACTTTAGTCTGACTTGACGGTGAACAGGCGTGTGTGGTAAACAGCCATCCTGACGCTGATGCCTGCCGTTGCTGACCCTCACTTGCCAGCATCGTCTGATTGCTGCATCAACTCTACCCAAATGTCCAGCGACAGCTCGATTCAACCAACCAGCTTCTTTCAGTCCGATTGCACGACCTCTTTCAAACTCTGGCATCTGCTCGTAATGAGCACGAATCATTCGACGTGGCATTCTTACAGCCGATATTCAGATATCACAGTCAAATGCAACAGCTCCTTTGAGCATACGCTTCAGAATTGTGCCTTATATACACCTGATGCATGCACGGGAGCTCCCGCTATTCATTCATTGGACATGAAGCTTTAATCAGTTGCATGTTCGGTCTGTATGTCTTTGCATACATAATTTCCCTACAACCGGACAACGCCTTCCCGGTGCGTCGTTTTTTTGTTGTTGTTATACAGTGTACTTATTAATGATTGGTACAACTAAGTTCGATCCTAAGTGGAAAGAAATTTTAAATTATCATGAACTTTACTTCATAATTTGATTAATAATTATGTCAAATAAACATAAGTACTCTCTCTTTGTCATTCATGCTGTATGAGTGCATTGAATATCATCGCACTTCTATTTTAAAGGGATTTACTAAAAACTTTTTATTGTTTTTTATCCACTATAAGTATAGAAAACAGGAACAATACTAAGAAAACTAAGCTCAGACAGCAAAAAAACTCACCATATTGCACCTATATATGTATTTTTTTAAAATCCATTCCCCCCAAATCCCCCAGAGTGTTATTGCCGGCATGGTCCCCAAACTATTTACTATGTGGCCCTTAGTTAAAAACAGGTTGGGCACCTCTGCTCAACCTTATTATACATTTTTTTTCATCATTTAGGAATATATTATTGGCTACACATTTGAACTACGGAAAATAATTTTTTCATGAGACGGAAAGGATTATGTGGTCCACATCGAGTCCTGAATTGCTGGCAGTGTGGGTGCAGAGCAAGCCATCAAATGCACCCAATTCTTCACACCCAAATCTTCACAACTTTAACAGATCGTTTTAAAAATGCCATTAATTATTCATTAGGGCTTTTTTTTTCATTCACCTGTAAAATTTAGGTTTTTGACTTGTGGTACTTCACCACACTACAGAATTCTGAACTATTAAGTATGGTATGAATGGTAGTCATTTTATATAACTAAAGAACAAAGTCTGTTCTGATCCTCTGAAACAATGTTTGTTTTGATAGTTTAGGAATTCCAGCTTTTCTATTGTACAGGAGCTGAAGTATTTGACTGTTCATGTGTTGTTTCTTCTAGTTTCCCTAGAGATTCAAATTATGTGTCACAAATAAATTTATTTATTCTTCTTCTTCGTATAATTATGAGCTTGTCTTCTTTTTTATTACCTTGGTGTATTTTGATGTTATGAAGTTGTCTGTGAATAAAATATTTTCTTTTCTAAAACCATATTATTGTTTCATGCTTAATGTATAGGATTAGTCACCTAGGTTGTCCCCCTCGAATATCTTCTGATCCTTTGATGAAGATGTCCATTTTCTGTTTTTGCCCTGTTGGATGGTGGTAATAAGGGCTCTTAAAATAAATAGGTTGGTTTTCCTGTGTCAACATTAATCATCAAGGTAGCAACATCTACTTTGATTTTTTAAATACAACTAAACTAATTTCAGCTGCTAATATACTCAGCAGTGTTATTATTTTTAAAATTAGATGCTACAGTTGGGGAAATTACACATAAATTTACAATTTTTAGATGTGGTTGTAGTTGTGTGGCTTTCTTTCCTGGCAACTTGTATCATCTTCTGGGTAGTTTGCCTCTTAGGCCCATTTCACACCCAAGATGCAGGGTGCAGGATGCATGCATCTTTCATCTTGATGAAAGCACTTTCACACCCAAGATGCATGTGCCACTTGCACCTTCTTTTAATATCCATTATCTCTGTTGAGTTTAGTACGCGAGTTTGAGAAATGAATAATCAATTATCCGACTCTTCAGACGACGAAATTACAATTCTGGCTTGTGCAGTCACAAGGAGACGAAGACAAAGAAGGAATCGTTTGTGGCAGAACCAATACTGGGATAATGCTGGAAAGCATAGCCCTGTTATTGTGTCTCAGAAATTACTGAAACATCCGGTAAAGTTTCAGGCGTATTATAAATAGGAGATTTCGACTTTTTACAAGTTGTTGGATCTCATGGAACCGTCACTGAGTCGTAGGGATACAAATTATCGGTTGTGTGTATCTGCGAACAACTCCATAGAGGGCATGGAGGCCGGGAGTAGTGGAAGGTAGAGGCTTCCACTTTTTGTGACATCGGCACTAGATGGGATGGAGTTGTCTGCTCCACGCCCGGCCGTCTTTGCTCCCAGGAATTACCCTGGTACTCATTTCTGGTGTAGGCTGAGTGATCCCCAGGGTTATTTGCATTTCCGAAAGTGGTAGATTTGTTTCTAAAATCTATTACCTGGGTGGGGTAAGTACGGTAACTATATTTTCCCATGAATAGTATAACTCATTTTTGAAACGTGTGAATATAGCTCAAAACTGACAACATTACTTGGGAATATTTCCTACAGCATTGTTTCTTAGTAAAAGTATCACTATATAAAATCGATTGAAAAGATAATTCGTATGAGGAGCTATGATAATAATCATTATTTAAGGGCACTAAATTCTGTAGCTTACTTCTTGTTATTAACAGAAGCCGAGTATTTGGTTTTTCTAAAAATTAATACCATTAATTCGTCACGGAAAGATGCCAACTAGCAGTAGGTGTCTAATCACCGATATTGAAACTAGCGTATATATTTTAGCACATAACGTTTCATTGTACTGGTGTTGGTGAAGACATAGCCCTCTTACCTGTTGATTCGAATTTTTGTGCCAGGGCCTTCCATGATTTCCCTTGGTCATCCCTATTTCAGTACTCCTTACTACTTGTAGTATCGTAGGCTATATATCAGGATAGTCTTCGACTGCTTAAACAATGGTCACGTTGAAGTTCTCCGTGTCGGATAACATAGTTGAAGGGTGGGTGGAAGTTTCGTACTTGGAACACAACGTCTAATTTAAGTCTGAAATTAATGAAACTCAAAAGAAGTGGCGCGAGTCAAGCACACGTGCAACGGTATGAATCACATACAGTGATGTCGAGAGTCGGGTGAGTCAGATTTCCAAGGGAGGGGCGAGTATGCAAGACTGCACAACAAAGATGCACGCTGAAATCTCCAGCCGGCTGGTTCTCGTGATGCAAGTGCGTCTTGCATCCAGGATGCTAGACGCACTTGCATCTTCGGTGTGAATCCTCTCGTTCAATTACAAAGTCTGGTGTTTAAGATGCATGCATCTTGCATCCAGGATGCATGCATCTTGCGTCTTGCATCTTCGGTGTGAAAGGGCCCTTAAACATACAGTATACCGGTATTAATTTGTGAAATATTGCAACCTTAATATGCCTTCAAAACAGCACTCGTCAAGTATTTAAAATTACACAGTGATATTTGTTTAATGTAGGACTATGAGTTGTATGGTCAGTTTAGAATTCACACAAAGTAAATGTCTGGTGCCATATTTTAACCCTAATTCACTAAAGTATGTAAAGACATGTTTCAGTCAAGTTACAGTATTTTATTTTACCTACGACACTGTTGTGTTAGCTGAGGATGAAACATCAGTTTTGGGGCTTTAAATGGCCATATTGAGATTCCTAAATATTCTAAAAATATAGGTGAAATTACGTTGAGGTTGCTGATGATCACCTCGCGATTGACAGTGCTCCATCATAATTCTTAAATCTTTTCCAAACCAGTCAGTCACTAGCAGTAGTACCCGGCTTCGCTCGGTGGAATTATTTATTTTATAGATAATGACTTCTACTATTGAACTGAAACATCAAACTAACAGAAAAACATTTTAAAATTAACAGTAGAGGAAGACTTTTGTGGGAGTGATTTGTATAATGGACGTAACATCTAGGTCATATTCCCCTAATGATAATAATTAACGTGGAAATGGCTATTTTTTTATATAATTGATTAGAAAGAGGAGTAAGTGAAATAAAAGACACTTCCTATATCTCATTGGCTGTTAGAAAAGTAGACAGCAATAGTGTCATCTTTTGCCGCATAGTGCTGTAGGAAAATAATCGAAGTACTTCGGAAAACTACGGCTGTCCTGAGATCCTGAGGGAGCGTTCGTGTCGTTTTTTGCCACATAGCACTGTAGGAAAATGATCGGAGTACATGAAAGAAAAATGGAAAGCACCAAGGCCTATTGCAGCTGATAACTTCATTGTACTAAGCCAACACCTTCGCTCAGAGGCCTAATATTTTCATGACAATGATAACTGTTTCAAGGGACCTAAGAAATCCTTTTGCACTAATTACTCCCCATGACTGCAATTTGTAATCAGCGCAAGATTTTTACGAATTTGCAATTCCACACCAGAATTAATTGGAACTTCATTGTTCCCAATTAGGGAAAGTTCATGCAGGGAAATCTTATTAACTTTTGCAGGGTGCTTCATAATGAAAATTCCGGTTTTCTTAAAATTTGCGGGAAAATGCTTGTGTGTGTTTGTGAGTACTTTGAACAAACATTTTCAAAAATTAAGTTTGTAAAGTCAAAATTACATTCCCAGATCAGTAATGGAACACCTACATGCCATTCTGAGGGTGACTGTCAAAATCTATCTCCAGACATTTCCACATTGTCACTTCAAGGTAAGTTTATCCAAAGTTACGTAGACATAATTTGCTAAAATTTAAAAAAATTAAACAATGATACAGGCGCAAAGACATGCAAGAGGACAGTTGAAATAGCGTGGTCTATAGATGGCCGACATGACAGCAAGAAGATGATACAAAAAGTGTACATGTTAGTAAGAAACCAATAGATTTTGAATTCAGCACTAAAAACAGGTGTTCAAAATCACCCAAATTTATCAAAAGCTCAAAAATATTGGCCTGTATAATATTCATTATACATCCCCCTCACGTCCCGGTTTATCTTCTCCCAAATGTCACGAGTACAATGTATGTTTGGTCATTGGCTCCATGTATAGTAACTTACTTGGATGTGCAAAAATAATAATATATCAGATAATATGTGTTGTGGTGTCTAAATATTGGACAATTTGATTACAGATCACTTCATCATCATCAACTAGAGCAATTTCCAACCGCAGGTTGGGTCTGCTTGGAGCACAAGCCTCTCCGTCGTTTTCTGTCCATCCACCACTTCGCTTCTGTCACTGTAGTCCCAATTAACTTCTTTTCTCTCGACACTTTTCTTCACCCCCTTTATCCACCTATCCCTTGGTCTTCCTCTAGGTCTCTTTCTCTTCCACTCCATTTCCAATATTTCCCATTGTATTCTCTCTTCTCCCATTCTTTTCACGTGTCCATACCACTGTAGCCTTGATTTTTCAATCCTATCCTGTAGGGGTTCTTCCTTTAATATTTCTCTGACTCCATTCTGGTTACACCTATACGACTCCTCTGAAACTTCATTTCCACTGCTTGTATTCTGCTTTTATCTCTCTCATCACCCAAGTTTCTGATCCATATGTTAGGATCGGCACAAAGTATGTCTTGTACATGATCCCTTTACATTTCTGTGGCACATCCTTGCTCCATATCAGGCTTTTAACACTCTTGAAGAATCCATCAGCACACCTTCCTCTTTCATCTAATTCCAAGGGATTTCCCCCTTTTTCTTCAATGACACTGCCCAGATACTTAAGCTCTGCACTCTCTTCAACTGCTCTCCGCCTAACTTTATCCCAGAGTATACTCTGTCCTTCTCACGTGTTGGTATCACCACTTCACTCTTTTGCATCGAAAACTTCATTCCATAGGATGACACTACTTCCTCCCATGCATTTAGTTGCTCCTGTACATCCCTTTCCTTGTTTCCCCAGATCATCAAGTCATCTGCAAACACCATTGCCTTCATTTTTTCCTCCCCAATATGCTGTGCTACCTTTTGCATCACTTCATCCATCACCATTACAAAGAGCAAGGGTGAGAGGGCATATTTATCCTTCATTTCCGAGGCTTGCTTGTGTTTTGAAAGCAGTTGATTTATCCACTACTGGCTTGCTAGGCCTATCATAGCTTCACCAGAGCCCTGTTAGCCGTCATTTCAGGGTTCCTGCAGGGCCTTCACAGCTACCGTAGCGGTCCAGGGGCCCACAAAGTCCCCCTGTACATCACCCCTACAGGCAATTCCCTACTTCATGCCGTTGCCCTTCTCTCACCGCGTGGAGGAGGGGTTGGACTTCTTGAATTAATTGAGGAAGCAATTGCCAGAGAGTTTGGATACAACTTTGTTCCAAGTTTTATTCCAGTCACAATATTTTACTTCACACCTAAGACACTGTTATGATAGCTAAGGATGAAAAATCAGCTTTGGGGCTTAATTAAATGGCTAAATTGAGATTTCAAACTATTGGGTTGGAAATAAATGATCAATATCTGCAAATGAAAACTTACTACCAACCATCTTATTTTGCAAGAATTTCTTTTCCTCTCAAAAGGTTCTACCTAATCAAAGAAATTCTTGTAAAATAATTGTAAGTCAATACGGATCTAGCAAAAAACATGGTAAAATTAATGTCATTATATACCAACCATGTTGAAATTCCACAAGGCACCAAACATTTTCTTTTCTCTCGACACTGTCTTTTAAAGCACAAGAAGCCAACTCTGCTACTTTTCATGTAGCCCGCTCTTGCATCCCGACCAAGTCAAATTTTTCTCCACAACTGCAATGGGGAGCTGCAGAAAGTCCATAGGTTGGAGGTTAGAATCCAGGTGCTGACTGTTTTTTTCCCCAGGTTTCCCCTTTTCCCCCAGGAAAATGCTGTGATAGTACTTTATTTCAATTCCAGGGGGACCTATCTCACTCCCGACCCTTATGATTACACACACTGCTACAGTCACCGTAGAAATACAGCTTATCAAATTGTACACTCATCCAAGAACATGGGGCTGAGGACCAAGATGTCCCAGGCCCCTAAAATTAATTATTATCATCTGTATTATTAATTCTTTTGTTTTTCCATCACTTATTTATATGTTTTAAGCAATTGCATTGAGGTAAATTCCATTATAATTTCTAGATGACGGTAACGGATTGATCAAGGAAGAATTGAAAGATGTACCAACGGATACTCCCGACTAAATGGTTTATACTCAGAGACAGTATAAAGGTCGGGAGGCTGTGCTCTAGAAAGTAAACTGTGTAAGGACTCTTAAAACAAGTTGACAGATAACAACCATGATCATTCCTTTGGATCCACATTGACTAATTACAATGACAATATTACAAAGTTTCCACCTCATCAATACACTTTTTATTTACAAATTATAGTACACATTTCGGGCCCTAACTATGCTCTTCTGCAGCTAAAATTAGAATAGGGCAACTAGTAGGTAAAGATGAGCCCAAAACATTTGTAAAAAATAGTGTATTGACGAGGCGGAAACTTTCAATATACTATTCATTTTGTATAAGAAAACACAAAATGAGTACATTCTTAACATGGAAACATTTAATAAGGAGGTTTGTATGTCTACTGCTTATTATTCCCATTTTCAACGGGATCGGGATTGAGATGCGATGAAAGTCTTATGTGGCAGATGGTTTTTACGGCCAATTGCCGTTCCTGATGCTGAGTTAATGAGAGATAAAATAAATGAAGATGAGTGAAACTGGGCAAGGATGTGCAAGGAAGCGGTCGTGGCCTGTCGGAAGGTACTGTCTCAGTATTTGCCTTAGAGTTGAAAATGGGAAACGTGGAAAACCATTTCAAGGACGGTTGACAGTGGGGCTTGAACCCACATCTACCGAATCCGCAGAGAGCTTGGCCCAATCGCCTAATGCTGCGCATTAGCGAGCGTACCTACTGCTGTAGGTGATCAAGAGGTTTATGTTAGTTACAAAATACCTTGATGAAACTGGATTGCAAACCTTTCTTGTTCCTCAAGATAACTTTGTAGACTCCCATAAAGTGAGGTCATATCTTAGGAGACCAATAGTTCAAAGCATGTTGTCATTATAGAAAGTAAAAGGGGCGATTCTCTACAAACCGTTAACGTCACTAGCGGGTTCAAACCCGGCCGAAGTCGTCGGATTTTTTAAGAGCATTAAAAATCCCTCAGTAATCCTTCCTTCAGAGGGGAAGTAAAGCAGGAGGGCCCATGTCATAGTTTTATGGCTTGTAAAAGAACCTTCCACTAACCACAATTGTGCGAAGCTAAATTCGTAGGTTAGATTTGATTTAACGTTCACCGCAAGGTGCCAGTTGCTATGCCATCTAGTAACCAAGTTCACAGCTAGGTGTCGTTGATGGTAACATTTGGTAGCAAAAGTAGGATCTATTCGAAATTGATAGTCTGCAGCCCTTACCTGAATTACAGATTACACACATTAATACAGTCATCACAATTAACAGCTGTTATCAAACAGATTCTACACACACACAAAGTACACGGGGCTACATGACCATGTTGTTGCATGAGAAATTTTACAAACCTACAGTCTCTTATTACAAGGAAAAATACCGCCTTAAAGATATACAAGTGATGGGTTTACTAGTGTGGGCATGGGAACAATACCTTCTTTTCTTGCAACAAGTAGAAAATTTCTAATAACATCATAAACACCATTATAGCAGTAGCATCTCATAAGGGATCAATTAGCATTTTGAGACCACTTATATTCTAAAAATATTCGTAGAGTTTAGCAGTTAACTTTTAATATACCAGTATTATTCTGGTTACGGTACTGTTATTTACTATGAATTTTAAGGATTATCATGTTATCAGTATAGTATGTAATACTCCTTTGTTAACAAATACAGTATGTTAATTGCATTTATATTCCTAATATGTAATTTATAGTATTTTATTAGGGAAGAAGCTGGAGTGTACCCAACTTTGAAAGAAAAAGTGACAAGGGCCCGTTTGAGATGGTTTGGCCATGTCAAGCGAATGGACGAGGGAAGGATAGCAAAACAAAGACTACACACAGATGTGGTTGGTAGAAGGCCAGTAGGAAGACCAAGGAAGAGATGGCTAGATCAGGTGAAGGAGGACATAGGGACAAGGGGAGTTAGCTGGGATAGAATCCTGAAAGAAGAATGGTACATGGACAGACGCAAGTGGAGGGCGCTCGTAAACTACACCCGGGCAACTGGAGTAGAAGACAGATGATGATGATGAGTATCAGCAGCCAAGGTTTTGAGAGCTATGACCAATGTAAAACCCCTCCAAGTTTGGCATCTAGTAGGCGACTATGTGTAGTGCATTTCAGGCCCACTGCTTGTTCCCGCATGTCTCATGCTACATACTGTAGCTCTGAAATCATAGTTCATGGCTGGGTAGAATCTGTAAGACAGAAGCTAATGGTTGGGTTGCATATGAATGTATTTTTAATTCAATGTTGTCTTACAAATAATATTTTTCTAGTATCAGTGGGGGAAAATCATTATTATAGGTGAGACTCTGGTAGATGTCTGTATTCAATGCTGCTTTCTAAGTTTTGACGAGCTGTTGCAGAAGTGTCGTCATCTCAATTAGCAAGGTCTAAAACAAAACAAATAAAGAAATTATCAAACTAAAAGTCAGTAGTTTTTATCAAATGACAAGGTGTGATTAAAACAAAAAAAGAAAGTATTAATTCTGCAAATCGCTTTAACCCTGATGAGGTTGCGTTGTGGTCTTTTAGACTGTATTCATAATATGGTTCAAGTCACCATTGCTGTTCGCTGTATGCCCCCACCACGATACTTTTATCTAATTATAGTGGAGAGTTCCGGCAACATTTTCCTGCAGTCCAATGTTGCGTGATGAGTTGAATTATTCACCAATTATACCAGACCTGGTCTTTTCCATCACATGTGACCTGTTGACTTCCATTTTATGATTGATTCCGAAGAATTAGGAAGCTCTTGGAGAGAGTAGAGAAAGAAGAACACAACAGAAATGAAGTACTCCCCTTCAATACTGTCTGACCAGAACTTATGAAGCCTGCCACTTTCAAAGCCTACTGTATAACAACAGTATTCCATAACTTATTGATGACTAGTAAAATAACTAAGTAAACAATTCTCAGAATGTGCCAGAACATAAAAATTAAGTGTATAACACTGGTGCAACTTGAGATACCCTACAGTAAAAAGTTCTTTTTCATAACAGATTAAAAAGAGAGAGAATAGGATAATAATGTGTAGGGACCAGATTTTTTGAAAATGCATATTTTGAGTTTTTTTGTTGGATTTTTTGCATACTTGGAACATAATAGCATATTTCAGCATATACAGTTGAAATTAGGTATAATTTAAAGCATCTGAACAAAGTAGGTTTCGCCTGCATGTTGGACATCCTTCCTAAGCAACTTTCTGACCAAAATATTAATAACTAATATTGTACGCAAACTTCCTTCCTATTTCAAGAAGGGAATGGGGTGGGACATTCCTTTCACCATCTGGGCATTATCCCTTGTAAGCAACTTTCTGAGAAAAATAACGAGACGAGTCAGATGACAGTACTCATACTTCACGCAATGCTACCTGGCTATTTGAAGAAGGGAATGGAGTGGGAAATTCCTTTCACCATCTCGACAGCCAGTAGCCTGGGGTTAGTTTTGTGAGGAGTTTCTTCAGTTAACCCAGATATCCCTGACGTCCTTCCAGAAGGACAGACGAATAGCTCAAACTCGGTGTTCTCTAGTGGTAAAGAAAAGTAGTTATCTGCGCGCATGCATGTATTTACAGTCCTGCCAATAACTTGTCATCAGTTTGTGACGGAATGCACTGCAGTACAGATTGTTTGTTAGCAACAATAGCGTTAAAGGTGAACCGATGTTTCTGTGATGGACAAATTCGCTGACATCATTGTAGAAAGGTAAGTATTATGATCACAGTTATGCCTGGATGATTAAAAAATATTGTCACATCAATTCTTAGGATGCTGTTCAACATATGTGATGATATTTTTGTTCGCTGTACCAATATTAGTTGAAGTTATTATCACCGAAAAATGGGGATCCTTCCAGAAGGACGTCAGGGAAATACGATGTGTTTTTTTGTTTTAGCAATGTTCTTACTCTGAAAGAACTCCTAGCGATTATTGAAAGGAATGACACCCCTGAACTTGAGTCATTTGACGTAATAGCAATTCCTCCTACTGGAAACATCACAGAGGAGGACACAGGGGTGGAAGATTATCATACAATTGATCATCTTCCAGGTTCCACACTGCAATCCGAAGCATTCCTCAGTATTTCAAATGATCCCTCGCTAATCGTGATTATACCTGAACCTCAGTCTTTACCACAAACTAGTAAGTGTACTGTCTTCATAATACATCCTTGTAATTTTGTATATACAGAAAATATTAAATATTTGCATAGTAGGTATCACGTTATTCCATAAAGGATATAAATCACGTTCATTTCTTGTTTTTAGTTTGCCAAGCTGCTTGAATCAAGAAAATCGGGGTAGATGTAAGAAATTTAGGAGAATTCGCCAACGCCCCAAACCTGCGGACTGTAAAGGAATCAATAATGAACTAAAAGCCGCGTGTGTTGAATGGTTACCCATTCATACTTGCCAGGACCAAATGAAAACACCACTCGAATATTTCAAATTATTCCTTGATGAAGAAGGTGTCCAAACAATAATATGTTTTACCAATCAGTATGCTTCAAAGAAGAACAAAGTTCGTGATGTGTCAAAAGCTGAAATGTGGTCTTTCATCGGCATACTACTAATTTTGACAAGGTCATCCCCTTGAGTAAGGTATCTCAATTTTCCCGCCAGCAGAGAACAATAATCTCCGTACCTCAGCCAAGCTTGTTTTCCCCTTATAACAACGGAATGGGTAGGATTGATCGAACTTGTGAAAATGTGTTACTTTACAGAGTATCAATCAGAGGGAAAAAGTGGTATTTTCCCATAATAGCACATACTATAGAATTCGCAGAGCAAAATGTTTGGCAGCTGTATCGCTAGGATGGTGGGAAACTTGACCACTTGCACTTTAGGAGTGTAACTAGATCTATCTAGGCATCCAATAAAAGAGTGAGCTCTGCCCAAGGACGTCCAAAACACGGAAACAAGGAAAACGGATGTCTGTTACGATGGAATACATCATTACGTCTCAGATCTTCCCACATATACCTACACAAACAAGAAGAAAAAACAACTTCATTGCAAACACTGCTAGAAAAAATGCACTACAAGGTGCATAAAATGTGACTGTGCTTTGCATGTTTCTTGCTTTGTAGTGTTTCATACAAAGGTGTAACCATTCAACTGTTGTTTCATAAATAGTTCTAATGTAAAATTCAATTGTATTGTATTTTATGTATTAAAATGAATATTATGAATTAATTCACATGGATTTCCAATGAATTAATTTTGATAGTTGTTATCCCTGACGTCCTTCTGGAAGGATGTCTGATTTCCGGTAAACTAGGCATGGTACGTAATTAAAACCCACTTTTTTCTGGCCTCCTCACAACTTCAAAAGAAGATCTTCAGGGAACAAACATAAATTTTAACGAAAAAATAATAATTCAGGGTTATCTGGGTTAATTTGTTACTTTATTCTTAGAGTGCAAATCCTTAACCCAAAATGAGAGAAGAGCTGCAGAAAATATTTATTAAAACAGTGGGTGTCTGGTAATAGTGATTATTCAACTGATGGCTTGGGACCGGACATTTATACAGTGAAAACGATTAAAATAGAAGTAATTATTGTCTCCTGAAAACATTGAAAAACTTGCAATTATCTATTGTGATGCTTCTTTCTGCAGTGAATGATACATGATTGTATAAAGTGAGTAAATAAGATTGGAGTATTGTTAAGTGCATATTTTTCAATTTTAATGCATATTTTCTACATTCTTAGTTCATAATTGCATGCATATTTTAATAGTTTTCAGTACATAAAAGCCTCCTGATTTACGAAATATTAAACTATTCAAAATTCCTTTTAAATTAGCTTACCATTTCCCTGCATATGTCTGTTCTTTACTACTGCTGTCATCTTCATCCTCATCTCCTACTTCCTCACTTTCATCGGCTTCCTCATGCCTAGAAAATTGAAACCTTTTTAGCTTTAAATCCTCTAATTAACATTACATCTATACATTTCTTACATAAATCACTTAAGTACAAAGTCTCAGGGTTCAAACCCCACCATTATTTTGCAGTCCTTGAAATACTTTTTCATGGGTTCCCATTTTTAACAACAGGCCACCCAGTTTCATTCATGACGTTATCATCAGAGAGGGCATTTGACCATAAAAACTATGTCACATAGGAACACATCTCACCTCATCCTGTCTACATGGAAATGGGAATAATAAGGGATAGACATTATACTGTGTGTAGTGTTTTGAGTCTTCAGTTGCTAGCCTGGTTTGATGCAGTTCTTCATGTCCCCTGACCCAAGCTAATCATTTGATCTCTACATAGCTACCACACTTTACATCTGAGACAACCTATTTAACATGTTCTAACCTTGTCATGAATGTGATGCTTGTCTCCTACCCAGGCAGACCAGGTTCATTTCCTGGTTATTGCATGTGGGATTTTCAGGGTGAAATGTCATGTAACTTAAGTTGGTTCGGATCCACATAAAAAGGCAGGAGTGTAAAACATGGGGAGGGGGTGGAGCTCTGCCCCCATCAAGTTTTAGGTGCAAGACAAAATTCTTAAGAACCTTTAAAAAATAAAATAACCCGAAATTATTCTATAAATGATTTAATGCTCCATTAGGCAGAAAATCAAATAGTCGTAATTTCTTTACCGAACAAACGGTCTGCTTTTCCCCCCATACTCAGTTTCCCGCCGAGTCAATTTGAGCATTGTACCCTTACCACGATGATCCGAAAAGGTGCATTTTCAAACTAATATTTGTGAGCCCCAGTTTGAAACTAGACAAGCTAGATGACTAGAAATAATCTACTCCATTATGGTTCTTATTGGCTTAGCAATTTAATTGAAAAACACTTGAGTAGTCCACCTTTTCAATACATATATATACACAAAGGCGGACTATTCAAGTGTTATTCAATTAAAAAAGCTAGATGACATGCGTCTTGCTCAAGAGTTTGTACACAAAGATCGACGGCAGCTAGTGTAAGGGTCTTTTGCTAGATGTTGACTAATGTTTTATATTTTCTATTCATATTCTGATTGTATTTTCATTAGAAATAATGAATATAAATAATTATTGTTTAAAATCAATGTAGCGTTAGGCCTACATTATCTTGAAGCATTAAACTGGGAGAGAAAGTTTGCCCTGGTAAGTAGGTAACCACAGTTAATAAATTTTCCCATCCCATGTTGGCGAGGAGTTTTACACCCCTGTTAAAAGGTTTCATGGCTTGTGAGGTGAGCACCAGAGTAAGGGTCACTTAAAACTACGTACAAACTTACTCTTGCTCTAACGATCTTATCTCCCCTTTTATAATGTTTCTCTCCTGACCGTCGATTCAAGCGAGAAGTTCTCTCGCAACCTCCCTGATGAGGTCCCGGTTTTCTTCCATTTGCTTCATCATTTTCTGCCTGTCTTCTTTCCTTCTATTCCTATTTGTAAGCATGTTTTATTTATTTCTCCCTGGATCCTCATGTATCTTTCCTCGGCCTTCTTCCCTTCTATTCTACTGCTATCTTCTAACTTTCCTAGCCTCTCGACAATTAAAATGTTACTTTCGCGCATGTCTACTTTAATGGTTTCAACTTCACTCCACCTCTCTGCAGACTGCATCTCTACCTTCTCCACGCTCTTAGTTAAATCCTTCATGCCCTTATTTAACATCGCTATTTGCCCTTGCGTTATTTTGACTTCCTCCTCGAACACGCCTAATTTGTTCTGTAAGTCCTTCTGAGCTATCCTCAACCTTTCCGCATTTAGGTTACAGGATTCTTAGATCTGACTAAGCTTTGAAAGGTTTTTTTCCTCGCTAAACGCAATCGATTGCCTAATAAGGCTTACATACATTTTCTCTAACTGTGCGCTGGTGTCAGCTGTAACCTTAGCTAGCTGTACCATATTGCATGGCTTCATTTCAAGTCCCAGGGCACCTGTCCCATTCCTGACCCTAACCATTATAGTTACACACACTATTACAGTCACAACATGATATCAGACAAATTGAACACACATCCAAGTACACAGGGTTGATGACCAAGATGTCCCAAGCCCTAAATCGAATTAACAACGATAAGATTGTTTAGTATCAAATGTCTCACCTGATATTCAGTTTAGCTTGCTCCTTATTTCCCGTGCTGAAAAAGAGTAAGAATATCTCATTAAGAAACTAAAGAGTATTCACTAAGTGCAGGTGAGATATTTCAGGCAGAAGGAAATGATGAGAAGTGTGGAATGGGAAAAGTTAGACAAAGTTTGAGTCATGAAATGTTCAGTTAGTCCTTAATAGGTTAGTGGTATTAACCACCTACTTAATGAAACATTTATATTGTCAAAGATGCCGATGGTTGAAGCTAAATTGTATAGGTTAAGAATGTAAACAACGCTCTTAGGTTTCTACGTTCGTTGCCAAGAGCCGACTGTGGTGGCGTCTAGTAGCTAAGTTCTGAACTTGGCCTAGTAGTCGTTGATGGTGGCGCTTAGCGGCAAAAGTAGGAACTATTTGAAAAATTCTAAGTTGCAGTACTTAAATTTAAAAAACAGATAACACACACTAATACAGTCATCACGATTAACACCGGTTATCAGACAGATTCTACACACACCCAAAGTACACGGGGCTACATGACCGCGTTGTCGCAGCCCCTAAACTTAAGAACCAAACAATCTGTCAGCCATATATCAGCAGATTTTATTTTGGAAGTGTAAGTACCTCTGTAAGCCAAGAATTAAAAATAAATATGTTTGTAATAATAAATAAGCTTATAGTAATTAAAATTATACTTGAAACCATATATGGCGTACAGAGACTGCACAATATAGCATCAAAGGCAGGCCTCCAGATATCGAACGAGAAAACCCAGTACGGTACATGGAAAATCGACATGAAAATAGCAAAAAAAAAAAAATCCCTTAGAGATGGAAAAAGCGGCTTCGGTGTTGTAGTTGGTAGCATACTGAGCTTCTATGCACAAGATCGCAGGTTTAAACCTGGCCGAGGTCGTCGGATTTTTTAAGAGCGATAAAAATCCCTCAGTATGCCTTCCTTCGGAGGGGAAGTAAAGCCGGAGGGCCCATGTCATAGATTTATGGCATGTAAAAGAACCTTCAATAACTATAATTGTGTGAAGCTAAATTTGTAGGTTTGATCTGATAAAGCTCCAACGTTCGCCGTCTGGTGGCATCTAGTAGCCAAGTTCACAGCTAGGTGACGTGGACGGTAGCAAAAGTAGGAACTATTTGAAATTATCGTCTGCAGTTCTCACCTGAATTACAGATAACACACACTAATTCAGCCATCACAATTAACACCGGTTATCAGACAGATTCTACACACACCCAAAGTACACGGGGCGACATGACCGCGTAGTACCAGCCCCTAAACTGAGGAACCAATCAGCGATGGAAAACGGCACAATTTCACAGATATCCACATTCAAATACCTTGAAGAAATCATACTACCATCGGGAGTAGACAGTAGGGCCAACGTAGAAAACTGACCCCGATATCTCGCGAACCAATGGTTGGATTTGAACGTGCGAGGTATCATAGGACTCGGGGTGACGCCCCCCCCTTTTGAATTTATTTTTTATTTTGCAAATTTTGACAAACGACTTAACTACACGAGGGACCCATTTTATTTATATGGGAGTGTACCTGGCTTTGGGACACGTGACTATGGGTAAGACTAACGTGGAATTACTACAACAAAAGAGTCATATCGCGTAATGCAAAATTACGACACTACAAGACAGTTGTTTTGCCGAAAGCTTTAAACGCCTCAGAAACCACATATCTCAGTGGTCACTCGAAAATTATAGAAATTGAAAAACAAGAACGGAAAATTCTTCGGAAAATTTATGGTCCGACGAGAGAAAATGAGAACAGCGAACATCTATTACCTAACTGACAAGTTCACTGATGCCGTACGCAAGAGCCGACTGAAATTCTATGGCCATATCTATAGAATGGACAGCGACAGACTAAACAAAAGATTATTTAAAGTAATCAGCTGAAAGGAGGTCAAAATAAACTGGCTGGAAGAAACTAAGGCGGACCTCCAAGAAATTAATATCACAAACAACATCATAGAAAATCGTGGAGCCTTTAGTACAATAGTACGCAAGCACAAATTCATGGAGAAACTAAGAACACAGTGCATTCATGAAGAGAATTAGGGAGGAGGATGAAAAATGAAAATCCACAGCCTGCTTCCAGTCAATCGACCGGGTCAGGGAATGGAATGAATGAAGCCCCCATCTAGTGGCGAGGATATGAACTGTGCCGGCTGCCGAAGCCTGTCGCACTCCCCTGGGGCAATGACAAATGAAATTGTGACAGGGAAAACCGGAGTACCCGGAGAAAAACCTGTCTGCCTCCGCTTTGTCCAGCACAAATTTCACATGGAGTGACTGGGATTTGAACCGCGGACACATCGGTGAGAGGCCGGCGTGCTGCCGCCTAAGCCACGGAGGCTGCAGGGAGGAGGATAAGAAGGCGAAAATAATCAAGCCAAACAACAAGTTCAAACACGCTCTTTGAATGGACATAACGAAGAAGAAAGAAAGAAGAATTAAAATTAGTATAATTTTAAAATCTTAATTTTAGATTATAAAATAAGATAAAAATTAAAAGTATAAAAATAAATATGAAAGTGTTAAAGAAAATACAAGTTTAAATTTATAATAATTAAAATTGGGCTAAAATAATTAAATTTAAATAAATACAAGTAAAATATATTTAATAATGTTCTGCCTTATAAAGGGTTAAGGCGAGTTGGCCCAACCTATCATAGCAATGTTACATTCAGTAAAATTGGTAAGAGGTTATATTCCTACAGAAAGAGAAAGAAGATCAGGCATACGCCAAACCATTTTGAGAACTGTGATGAAAATGAGATCTTGGTTCAGTCCAAATTGAATTACATCTAATAACCATTTTAATAATTGGCTAAGTGAAGTCAGCTTGAATACGTTTAACTGAATTAAATGGTATGTAATGAGACACCAATAATAATAAAGCCAACTGTATAATATGTTTCCGAACTTCTACTTTCATCCACCAGGGAAGCTACTACGCTCACTCAAAATTTATTAATGACCTACTGCACTATTTGCTCCAAAGTTTATTAACCCTCTGTTAATCGCTCTGGGTCTGATAACCTCATGGATTCGTTAAGTTTTAATATCTTTCTAACAACAAAATATGTAAAAAAAAAAAAAAAAAAAATGGAATGCAGCCGAAATAAGTCAGAAACCCCTAATGACGTCACATTGGCCTGCTACTTAGGAAGAAAAATAACCAGTAATGGACGAAGCAGAGAGGATTTAAAAGGTAGGTTGGCTCAGGCAAGGAAAGCATTTCAACGAAAAAGAAATCTGTTAACATTGAAGATAGATTTAGGCATTAGACAGTAATTTTTGAAAGCCTTTGTCTGGAGCGTGGTGTAGCCTACTATGGAAGTGGAACTTAAATGTTGGCGCAGCAGAAAAGAGGAGAATTGAAGCGTTTGAAATGTGGTGTTACAGGAGAATGATGAAGATCAGATGGGTAGATACTGTAGAGTAACAAATGAAGAATTATTAAGACGCGTGGGCGAGGGGAAATGTTTCTGGCAACAGCTAATTAAAGTTCATAGGACACATAGGCCTACTAAGACACCCAGGAATAGCAAACTTAGTTACGGAGGGAAAGATATGCGTTCCACCGGACGTCATTGGAGTCCTTGGAGTGCAGTGTTTGGCGACCGCGGGAGTTGATCTCGCGATATTTCAGTGCGCATATCCACGGAGATATAATCGGTGTTTTTCGTACACAATATTGTTTGCATCCTGTTTACGAAGTTACGGCGAATTTAACAAGCATTCGATATCGCTTGTAAACTATCAAAATCCGAATATCATGAACTCGAACATTAACTATGGGTACGATTTCAGTTGATAGTGCAATGGATTTTCGTAAGCTAGCACTTCGGTGTTAAGACAGTTTTTTGTGCCGCATATATTGTGTGAATTGATTGTAATGATGTTGTAGAAAAATTATTGAGATATTAAAATATCTTGGTTTTGCAAAGTCGGCCAATTTTGTTAGGTTAATTCACCGGTATTTGGGTTTATAACTGCATTAGGCCTATGCACATTTGTACTGCTTCCCGCAATCATCAAACACATTTCATGTATTCGAAAGAAACGACATTTGGATGTCAGTAGTCATATTGTGTGCGCTTTTAGTCCGTTTTTAGTTAACTTTCGCTAGTATGAATGATGACCTTATGTCCAACGTTTTGAGACTTCCATATCCCACTTAGGATATACCGTAATGCCAGCAGTTTCCCTCTCGTACCTATGCAGCAGGTGTGCAGTACTCTCAGGCGTTATTGGCGGTTGGAAACAGCCTCTACACCACAAGGTGGTCTGATGGAATTTATGAGACAACCAGATACATTCTCGTTCCAGATTAGTTATTGGAGTTTTAAGGGGCGGAACAGCTCCAGATTAAGGTTTCCCTCGTTTGTCTTAAAAGGAGCAGGGGTGGAATTCTTGTATTTTATTGTTAGTTATTTGCTACTTGAAATGCTAGGTGTATATCTGACTGAGAAAACATGGCAACTTCATTACTGTGACGTAATGGGTAGACTCGTTACATAGTGGCTAGCATTCTTGGCTGACACCCCAGAGGCCCAGATTCGATTCCCGGCCCTGCCAAGCATTTTAATTCAGGTTTGAGGCCTGGAACGGGGTACACTCAGCTTCGTGAGGCAATACTGAGAAGAGGAGGATTCGATTCCTATCCCAGTCATCCTGGAATTGGTTTTCCGTGGGAACTAACTTGAGGTCATGGGTGCTTCCTACCCAAATCCTACCTCAATTACAAATACACACACTAGGTCAGACATCACAATGGCTCAGGTTATCAGACACATTCTGCACACACCCAAGTACACGGAGCTACATGACCACGATGTCGTTAAGTTCCTGAAGAATCAATAACAAGAACAACAACAAAAGCAAACTATAGTGTGAGTGTTGGCAATGGCGATGATTGAAAATCACCGAATATACTTTATTACCTTGTGGAAGCCATGGCTTCTGCAGACTTCTTGTCTTTCTCCTCACTCTCGGAAGTGTTATTTTCTTCACTTGAGGTTGTTCGTCTGCAATTAAATCACATACTTTAGATTAAAAAAAAAAGGCAACTATGCGGGGTGTTCAAATGAAAAGGTACGAAACAATACTGTGGGTACAATTTATTCGTTATTCCAAAGTAATCACCACAGGCCTGTGTACAGGTGTCCCATTGCTTCACTAGCCGCAGGATTCCCTGTTCCCAGAAGTCTTGTGGTTGTGACAGGAGCCAATTCTGTACGGTGTCCTTTAGTTTGTCGTCCGATTGGAAACATTTTCCCTTGGGATGGACCATTAACAGTGACGTTTATTGTGCGACACTCCGTAGCCTACGCAAGTCCATCAAGAGAAAACGGCCTGGACTGCTCACGAAGGGAATGATTCTGCTCCATGATAACGCTCGCCCACATGTCTCTACCGTCACACCCGGTGTATTGGCCACGTTCAAGTGGGAGCAACTTGAGCATCCACCCTACATCCCGCACTTGTCACCCTGCGACTTCCATCTGTTTGGTCCGTTAAAAACACATCTCAAGGGAAAACATTTCCAATCGGACGACGAACTAAAGGACACCGTACAGGATTGGTTCCTGTCACAACCACAAGACTTCTGGGAACAGGGAATCCTGCGGCTAGTGAAGCAATGGGACACCTGTGCACAGGTCTGTGGTGATTATTTTTGAATAACGAATAAATTGTACCCACAGTATCGTTTCGTACCTTTTCATTTGAATACCCGTCGTACATTAATAAAAGTGTGGCGTACCTTCTTCTCTAAACTCAATGTACAGTTTATAATATTGCCGTTATCAGCGGGGTTTGGAATTAGATGCGATGAATTTCTATGTGACGCCAACCTCATGAGAGGAATAAAATGAGAGATGAAATGCATGATGATTTGAATTGGCAGGAAGCGGCCATGTTGTCTGGAGTTGAAAATGGAGAACCATTTGAAAGATGGCTGACGGTGGGGTTGAACCCACTCGTCGAACGAGTCCGCAGATGGCTTGACCTAGTGGCCTAAAGTCTGTTCGCCGAGTCGAGATAGTGATGGTAAACACAGTTGTATATGTGATTGCAGGGCTGCCCGCAAGGGGTGCATAGAGCTGTGTCTGTTGAACGTACACCAAATTCAGTGCTGTGTATAGCCTACATGTGAAGCGGGCTGACTTGTCAGTTACATGCTACAGCGCGGTTTATTTATTGTTCGTTTATGTATTTATTTATTTATTTATTTAATTAATTCTTAACTGCTTATGACAGGCAACAGTATACAGTGCAGCACAGCACTAAGTGCAGCAAGTCTTGTCTTTTCTAGGGCTACGACATGACTAATAATCTCGGAGATTCTTGGCTACCCCTGTCCAGGCAGTCAAGTGACCACGTGCAAGTATTTACGTGCACTATCTCCACTCGGCAAACAGACTTTAGAGTCACTGTTGGTTCTTCTATAAACTATAACGTTCTCGCCTTCTGATCTCAAATATTAAAGGGACAGGAATTCCGCCTGATCAATACAAAACTTTTCAGTCAAGGGGCTATATTATACCCATTTGGTTGGTACATGTTTCGAAGCCTTCCATGGCCCCTTCATCAGCCATACACATAAACATATTGTCAGTACAATCTTGGAATAACATTGAAAAGGTTAAAACTAACATGAGAAAACTTGATGAAAATGAGACATAAAAAACCATGAGGACAATTGTGGTACAAATACATTGAGTAAAACTTATCCTAAGAAATCCTAACGAATATTACAAACAAATGAAAAAACACATTAAAAATAGTATATGTTAAAATGCAAACTTAAAGTGCAATTTATATGACTCTTGTAATAATCTTTAAGTTTTGACTCTTTCTATGGGTCGAATTCCCTAGATTTTCGGACACGGAATCCTGCTATTATATTTTATCAAAACTCTAAGATTATTACAAAAGTCATATAAATTGCACTTAAAGTTTGCATTTTAACATATACTATTTTTAATGTGTTTTTCCATTTGTTTGCAATATTCGTAAGATTTTCTTAGGACAAGTTTTACTCAATGTATTTGTACCTCAACTGTCCTCATGGTTTTTTATGTCTCATTTTCATCAAGTTTTCTCATGTTAGTTTTAACCTTTTTAATGTTATTCCAAGATTGTACTGACAATATGTTTATGTGTATGGCTGATGAAGGGGCCATGGAAGGCTTCGAAACATGTACCAACCAAATGGGTATAATATAGCCCCTTGACTGAAAAGTTTTGTATTGATCAGGCGGAATTTCTGTCCCTTTAATATTTGACTTTTAATCAATACGGAACCATGATTGATTGTACGAATATTCCGATCTCAAGGATACAGAAACGAATCTTGGCGCAGTCACTTGGCATTTGAGGGTACAAGGGAGCCGTGACAGTAGATTTACTGGCACGTTAAAGATACCCTTAGGGGAAAAATTCCGGCAACCCGGCGTCTCTAAAAGCCGGAGTAGTTAAAAGGGGCATAAAACAAATAACATTATTATTATATTGCTCTTCTATAAAACTGAATATCTTTGAATATGTCAATACATTGCAATTTTACATCAGGTTATGTATCCCCAAAGAGTGGTACGTAGGCTGGCAACCACGGGACCCCAGCTGAGTCCAGCTACTAGTGCCGCGATTCTCTCTTTCATCCTTCCTGTTGATCTGCATTGGTCAACTCTTGTTCTCTTCCTACCCCCCAATGATATTAGATTGTCTGAGGCCTAGGGTGGCTTTCATTTTCCTATCTTAATTAGCCCTTGACTTTATCTTTTCTGACTCTCTTAATATTCTTCTTTTTCCTTTTAAAATGGTATCTCCTGCGTCCTGTAGAAGACCTGTTACTATATCTTGATGAATGCAATATCTTTGAATTTGTCTGTTGGCACAGGCTAGAAAAAAATGTGGTTTTTCGTCGATAATTAATTAAAATGCTCTGCCAATCATTACAAATAATATTATTATACTCACATTTTCCTATAATAGTAAATGTTTTTGCTTTACACCGATGTCTCAGTCTCATTTATGGCTGTGATTATATGGAAGCTACTGAGGTAGTGTTGAATACAAAAGAAGAAAGAGCTAAGTCAATTTTAAAAAGTATGTGAATGAGAGGTTCCTTCCTGGTCCTAAACAATACCTACGTTGGTTTTGGAAACAATGAGTTAGATCCAAGTATACGGGGAAAACACGAACAGTGGATTGGAAAAGAATGGGTCAAAAGTTTATCTTCCTAACCAGATAATCTTCATTTTTCACTCCAGATATAAGTTCAAACGGTTTTAAAATTATATTCCTCGTACGAAAGAAAACAAATATGTTTTATTTGTTTAAAAAATAAATTTGGTAAACAGAGTAAAACTCTTAAGCAATTTACTGAACATTATGAAATTGTGACTTAGCCCCTTCTTGCCCTGTGCCCTTCAAATTATATTCAAATTAGTACATGTTTTGGTTCAACACTGGGTCCTTATTCAGCAAATTTCAATTAAACCTTAAGAAATTAATTTAATAAAACTAATGAGAAATGAAATTAAGTAAAACTAGCGGACGCGTGTGAGAACAATAAAATTGCATAATGGGTTGCGTGCGCCCCATGTGTACAGACTACCCGCGTGGCTTTAGTGCTGTGCGGGCTGTAGGTGACCGAGTTCTCGCAGGGGCTATCGTCTTGTGTATTTGTTTAAAAGCTCTTTATAAACAATTACATATATTTCCGTTGACTTTTCAAGAAATGCAAGATTTTTCCTGTACTATTGAGACGATTTGGAAGAATTTGGTACAAACTACACCTTCTAACTCCTGATGGTTTAGGAGCTTGAGTTTTGTGAAACGTACACCTTACCTTGGCGTATCTATCTTATATATAAAAGTGAAAGTCTGTATGTATATATGTGGGTGAGTGGGTTGGTTCCGTACACAAATCTACACCATTCCACCAAAATCAACCAAATTTTGCATACACATAGTTTAGGACCCAGAAGGAACGGCTGCCTACATGAATTTTCGATAGTCTTTCTCATTCTTCTGATTTCGGCCATTTTGCACTCGAGCAAAGGCTAATAAATTCATAACATATACTCATGAAGGAATGGCAAGGCAGATAATTTCCATGGCAAAATAGCTCAAGTCGAGACACTGCCGACTGGATGCCAGTTGCGCTCTGCACTACCGGTATAGAAAATGATGAGCTTTACTTGAAATCCCGTTAGTTACTCAACTGCTCACACAGCACTGTCAACCGAGTATAGCATAACATAGACTTGACACTATCTATTAGATATTTGTCAAATACCACTCACTCACTCACACATTCATCACGATATCTCAGAAACCACCCAACGGATTGGAATGAAATTTGGTATGCAGCTTCCTCAAGGGCCGCAAACGCCCACTAAGAAAGGATTTTTGGATATTCATGTTCTAGAGGGATGTTAAGGGGGTAGACCTGCATTTCATTGAATAGGAATATCTCCCGATTGGTTTCATTGGGGGATGTGATACTCAGCATATAAACTCATCATTACAAAAAAGAAGACACATGTCCGAGGGTTTTGCGATGTGGTGTATATTATAAGGAGAAAGGGGTGAAAAGTGGGGGTTGAAAGATTTCTAACGGAGCCTGTATCTCTTAAACGACATAGACGAGGAGTTTGAAACTCAGCGGAAAAAAATCAGCACAAAAAATAAGTAAATAGATGTTTGACCGTTTTTTCATAAATCCAATTTAAGGAGCCCGTGGGGAGGGGGAAATTCTGGGGGGAAAAACAGGAAAGAAAGTGTCCTAACCGATTGACTCACTCGCTCTTCAAACTCAGGGGGAAAAACTGCTTAAAAATAAGTAAATGTGTGTTCGACAGGTTTTTTTTGATAAATCAAATTTAAGTGGTTCATCGGGAGGGGTGAAATTCTAAAGAAGAAAAAATTGAAGGAAAATGTCCTCACTCACTCACTCATCATCGCCCAGCCAAAAATATTGAAGTTGGAAACATGGCATTTTCGGGATATTATTATTATTATTATTATTATTAAGAATAATCAATATTACATCCAGCAATACAAGAAAATATATACACACATAGCTTTTTAAGTATTAGGACATACGTCCGTACATTGTTCAAGAAATCGCGTGTGCTATATACACATTGTCCTTTGCACTACAACATTGTATAAGTCACTTGTTCTCTTGATCACTTGAGTCCCGTTATATTAAATATGTACAATCTTCATCATATCGTAACTCTAGTCTATTTCTGATTATTATCTAAGTAAACGTATTGGTCTAAAAATGTACATTCTGAGATCTATGTGATGAATATCAAATTCAGCCGAGTTAGGGAAGAATACATGTAAGCTATACCACGTAAGGCAAGGCCTTGTGGGTGGCATATTAGGTCTACTTACCTAATTATAACGTTAAGTGTTCATGTTAAAAAATATATTACATATACTGTATATATTAAAATAAGCGTTGTGAAACAGCTAGGTAGCAATGGTAATGCTAATTTATAGATTAAGCTACTTTAATATATCTTTAATGACATTTTTATTTTCTCGAACAAATATCTTTGCGTTACGTATAAACTTTGTAGATTTATGTAACTGATCTTTTATGGGATTAGGAAGGATATTGTAAAATTTAGGAATAAAGTATTGAAAATTACGCTTTGCAATAGATAGATTTGGTTTGAAGAGGACAGACATATTTCCTGTTCTACCTCTTGTTTGGTAGGTGTGGCTCATGTTTATGACTGAATTTTTATTTTTATAGATATATTTATAGACTTCCGTCACGAAAAGTTGTCCTATATTCATGACGTTTGCTTCCGCATACAATTCATTCTTAGGATATAACCTTTCCTTTTTATACATGATACGCAACACCAAGGTTTGCAGTACTTGAGCTTTTTCTACAATAGTTTGATAAGCTCCTCCCCAAGCAATTATTCCATACGTGAGAGTAGACTGAATAAGTGCAAAATCTCTCAGTAGTTTAATATTGAAAATGTGTTTCAGACAATGAAATACATAAACTGTCCTCCTTATTTTCTTTGTGATGAAATTAATGTGCGATCTCCACTTCATGTCTTCATCAAAATAAATTCCTAGGTATTTTATATTTTGTGTGCGGTTGATTTTTATGCAGTTGCAGCTTGTATTACAGTTTTCCCGATGTACTGTAAGCTCGTTGAAGCAATTTTGATTGTTTTTTAATGTGAAAATAATAAATTTTGATTTATTTACATTCAGAAACAATTCATTATTATCCAGCCATAATTTAATCCCTTTTAAAGCTTCGGTTGCTTCTTGCCTGACTATTTCCCATGTATTCCCTTCAACAAATATAGCGGTGTCATCTGCATAAGTGATGATTGAACTATTTTTTGATTATTTATTGATTTTTCTATGTCATTAATGTATATAATAAAAAATAGTGTTCCTAAGACTGTTCCTTGTGGTATGCCCCTTTTTACTTGCATCGGTGCACTCAATGTGTCATTTATTTTTACATATTGGAATCTGTCAGTAAGGTAACTTCCGATGAGATTAAGAGCTGTGCCTCGAATACCATATTTTTCCACTTTTTGGAGGAGAATATCATGTGATACAGTGTCGAAAGCTTTAGTAAGATCTAAAAACATCCCTAGTGATGGTTTGGAACAATTTAATTTTTCTTGTATTTGTTTAGTTAGTGTTGCAATTGCATCCACAGTACTTCGACTTTTTATAAATCCATATTGCCTTGCTGATAGAATGTCATGTTTCAGTAAAAACTGGAAAATATTGTTCTTGATACATTTTTCAAATATTTTTGCTATTATTGTAATCAGAGATATCGGTCTATAATTTTCCATATCTATAGTATTGCCTGATTTTAAGATTGGTTTAACTATTGTTGACTTCAGTTGCTTTGGAAAATATCCTTCTGTAAAAGATTGATTTATGAGATTTAAAAGCGGTTTCTCTAATGATACTATATTTTGTTTTATAACCTTTGCTGAAATATTGTCTATTCCCATAGCTTTACTGTCACTTATGTCACCTAGGATTTTTTCAAATCAGTGGAATTTACCGGGGCCATGAAGCATGAGCTCTTATTGCTAGTTATATTAAGTGTGGGGTTTCCACTTTTCTTTATACATTTGGACATCTCGGTTGTCTTATTTATGAAATATTCATTAAATTTATTCGCAATTTGCGTGTCACTTTTGTAAATTTCATTCTGATACCTTATTTCACTAATTTGCTCTTTTTGATTAATTCTCTGAGCTACCTCATTAACTATACCCCAAATCTTTTTGGGATTTCCTGAACTAGCATTTACTAAATGTCTGTAGTAATCTATTTTTGCCCATTTTATTAGCTCATTTAATTTGTTTCTGTATTTTTTATATTTCTCTCTTAATTCTTCATTATTTTTATTTTCCATATAATCGCGGTATAATTTATCTCTAGTATTTATGGACTATGCCAATGCAAGGGTTATCCACTCCTTTCTTTTGACTCGCTTTGAGTTTAACTGTTTAGTAGATTCATGGATGCAGCTTTGAATTGTTTCAATAAATATATGTTCGTTGTATGTCAAAACCATACACTAAGGGAGGATTTTTGAATATTCAGGTTCTAAAGGGGTCTTAAGGGGCCTAACCTGCATTTCATTGAATAACAATATCTCACGATTGGTTTCATTTGTGGATGTGATACTCGGCATATAAACTAATCATTAAAAATAAGCAGACATGTGTCTAAGGGTTTTTCGATGTGGTGTATTATTATGAGGTGAATGGGGTGAAAAGTGGGGGTTGAAGGATTCCTAACGAAGTGTGTAGGCCTATCTCTTAAACGACATAGGCGAGACATTTGAAACTCAGTGAAAAAAATCAGCTTAAAAATAAGTAAATTGGTGTTCCACCGTTTTTTATTATAAATTAATTTAATGGGCCAATGGGGTGGGGTGAAATTCTGGGAAGGGGGGGAGAGAAAGTGTCCTAACTGACTGACTAACTCACCCACTCATCAAACTCAGGGGAAAAAGGCAGCTTAAAAAATAAGTTAATAGGTGTTCAAGCATTTTTTCATCAATCCAATTTAAGGGGCCCATGAGGAGGGGTGAAATTCTGTAAAAATAATTGAAATAAATGTCCTGTCTGACTCACTCATCACGCCCAGCGAAAACTATTAAGGTTAGAAACATGAAATTTTGGGAATATGTTCGCTGTATGTCGAAAACGTCAACTAAGGAATGATTTTTGTTTATTCGGGTTTTAAAGAGGTGTTAAGGGGGGTGAAATTGCATTGCATTGAATAACGATATCTCACGAGTTGTTTCTTTGGGGATGTGATATTCGGTATATAAACTAATCATTAAAATAATCCGACATATGTCTAAGGGTTTATCGATGTGGTGTATATTATGAGGTGAAAGGGGTGATAATTGGGGGTTGAGGGATTCTTAACGGAGCGTGTATCTCTTAAACGACATAGGCGAGATGTTTGAAGTTCGGCGAAAAAAAAAGGCTTAAAATATAAATAAATAGGTGTTCGACCGTTTTTTCATAAATTCTGAGAAAAAAAAACAGGAAAGAAAGTGTCCTAACTCACTCACTCATCAAACTCAGGGGGTAAGAACAGCTCAAAAATAAGTAAATAGGTGTTCGGCCGGTTTTTTTTCATAAATCCAATTTAAGGGGTTCATGAGAGGGGTGAAATTCTGAAAAATAATTGAAAGAAAATGTCCTGACTTACTCACTCACTCATCGCCGCCCAGCCAAAATTATTGAAGTTAGAAACATGACATTTTGGGGCTATGTTCGTTGTATGTCGAAAACGTCCACTAAGGAAGGAATTTTGGATATTCAGGTTCTAAAGGGGTGTTAAGGGGGTTACACTTGCATTTCATTGAATAACAATATCTCACGAGTTGTTTCATTTGGGGATGTGATATTCGGCATATAAACTAATCATTCAAAATAAGCAAACATATGTCTAAGGGTTTATCGATATAGTGTATATTATTAGGTGAAAGTGCAGAAAATTGGGGGTTGAGGGATTCTTAACGGAGCATGTAATGTATCTCTTATTCAACATAGGCGATAAGTTTGAAATTCAGCGGAAAAGGCAGCTTAAAAAATAAGTAAATAGGTGTTCGATCATTTCTTCATACATCCAATTTAAGGGGCCCATGGGGAGGGGTGAAATTCGGGGGGAAAAAACAGGAAAGAAAGTGTCATTACTGATTGACTCACTTATTCACTCATCAAACTCAGGGGGAAAAAGAGCTTTAAATAAGTAAATAGGTGTTCGACCGTTTTTTTTTTCATAAATTCAATTTAAGGGGTTCACGGGGAGGGGTGAAATTCTCAAAAATAAATGAAATAAAATGTCCTGACTGACTGACTCACTCATCATCACCCAGCCAAAATTATTGAAGTTAGAAACATGAAATTTTGGGGATATGTTCGTTGTATGTCGAAAACGTCCACTAAGGAAAGAGTTTTGGATATTCAGGTTCTAAAGAGGTGTTAAGGGGGGTAAACGTGCATTTCATTGAATAACAATATCTCACGAGTGGTTTCATTTGGGGAAGTGATACTTGGCATATATACTAATCATTAAAAATAAGCTGACACATGTCTAATGTTTTTTCGATGTGGTGTATATTATGAGGTGAACGGGATGAAAAGTGGGGGTTGAAAGATTCCTAACGGAGCGTGTATCTCTTAAACGACATAGGCGAGGAGTTTGATTTTCTCTGAGTTTCAATCAGCTTAAAAATAAATAAATTAATGAATTGTGTATGTCTACCCCTTATTATTTCCCGTTTTCCAACGGGGTCGGGGATGAGATGCGATGGAAGTCTTTGTGGCGATGGTTTTTACGGCCGGATGCCCTTCCTGGCGCCAACCTCATGAGAGGAGTTAATGAGAGATGAAATGAATGATGGTGAATGAAACTGGGCAAGGATGTGGAAGGAAGCGGCCGTGGCCTGTCAGAAGGTACCGTCCCAGCATTTGCCTGGTGTTGAAAATGGGGAAACCACGGAAAACCATTTTAAGGACAGCCGACGGTGGGGCTCGAACCCACGCGCCTACCGAGTCAGCAGAGAGCTTGGCCCAATGACCTAATGCTGCGCTTTAGCCAGCGTAGTCACTACTGTCGGTAAATAAATAAATAAATAAATAAATAAATGAATAAATAATTAAAATAAGTAGGTGTCCGACCGTTTTTTCATAAATCCAATTTAAGGGGCCTATGGGGAGTGGTGACATTCTGGAAGAAAAACGTCCACTAAGGAAGGATTTTTGGATGTTCACTCTCATCGACCAACCAAAACTATTAAAGTTAGAAGAAGGGGATATGTTTGTTGTGTGTCGAAAAAGTCTACTAAGGAGGGATTTTTGGATATTCAGGTTCTAAAGGGGTGTTAACGGGGTTAAACCTGCATTTCATTGAATAACAATATGACACGACTATGACGCGGGCGAAGCGAGGCTAAAAATGATATGGTGTGTGTCTGTTTATTACTCAATCACGCAAGAACCACTGGTCCGATTTACATGAATTTTACATGGAAGTAGCTGATTTACCTGGTTAACATATAGGCTACTTTTGATTTCAATACTTTGCACTATTTAAAGATGACGACTATTTTAGTGACGTCACTACACCCTTTGATTTCAAACTTTCATATTTCCATTTCAAATAAAAAGTGAACGCTAAGAAATAGCAAACTTTTGATGGCATATACGAGGTTTAAAATTACATTTTCTATCCGAAAAGTATCTCCAACGGTTAGCGAGTAAAACCTAAATTTGTGCTATAAAACACGGTCAACGCCGAACGGTGTAGTTGGACAAAATGTTCCATCCTTAATCTCCCTCTGCGCAGCACCTCGCCTATCCCCTGTTTTAACTGTCACCTTCACATTTTAATTTATTTATGACGCGTAGCGAAGCACGGGCACTTCTGCTAGTCTTATATAAAAGTGAAAGTCTGTATGTATGTGGGTGGGTGGGTCTGTTCCGTATACAAATCTACACCGTTCCACCAATCTCAACCAAATTTTGCATACACATAGTTTAGGACCCAGAAGGAACCGCTGGCTACATGAATTTTCGATAGTCTTTCTCATTCTTCTGATTTCGGCCCTTTTGCACTCAAGCACAGGCTAATCAAATCATAAAATATACTCATGAAGGAATGGCAAGGAAGACTATTTCCATGGCAACATAGCTCAAGTCGAGACACGGCAGACTGGATGCGAGTTGCGCTCTGCACTACCGGTATAGAAAATGAGGATCTTTACTTCAAATCCCGTTAGTTATTCAACTGCTCACACAGCACTGTCAACCGAGTTTAGCATAACAAAGACTTGACACTATCTATCTACTATATATTTGTCAAATACCACTCACTCACTCACTCATTCATTCATCACGAAATCTCAGAAACCACCGAACGGATTGGAATGAGCCTTCCTCAAAGGCCGCAAATGCCCACTAAGAGAGGATTTTTGGATATTCAGGTTCTAAAGGGGTGTTAAGGGGGTAGACCTGCATTTCATTGAATAGCAATATCTCCCGATTGGTTTCATTGGGGGAAGTGATACTCGGCATATAAACTCATCATTAAAAATAAGAAGACACGTGTCTGAGGGTTTTTCGATGTGGTGTATATTATGAGGTGAAAGGGGTGAGAAGTGGGGATTGAAAGATTCCTAACGGATCGTGTATCTCTTAAACGACATAGGCGAGGAGTTTGAAACTCAGCGGAAAAAAATCAGCATAACAAGGAAGTAAATATGTGTTTGGCATTTTTTTTCATAAATCCAATTTAAGGGGCCCATGGGAAGGGGTGAAATTCTGGGGGGGGGGGGAAACAGGAAAGAAAGTGTCCTAACTGATTGACTGACTCAATCATCAAACTCAGGGGGAAAAACTGCTTTAAAGTAAGTAAATAGCTGTTCGACAGTTTTTTCATAAATCAAATTTAAGGGGTTCATGGGGAGGGGTGAAATTCTGAAAAAAAAAATGAAAGAAAATGTCCTGACTCACTCAGTCACTCACTCATCATCGCCCAGCCAAAATTATTGAAGTTAGAAACATGACAGTTTGGGGATATGTTCATTGTTTGTCAAAACAGTCTACTAAGGGAGGATTTTCAGATATTCAGGTTCTAAAGGGGTCTTAAGGGGGTTAAACCTGCATATCATTGAATAACAATATCTCACGAGTGGTTTCATTTGTGGATGTGATACTCGGCATATAAACTAATCATTAAAAATAAGCAGACATGTTTCTAAGGTTTTTTCGGTTTGGTGTATTATTATGAGATAAAGGGGGTGAAAAGTGGGGGTTGAAGGATTCCTAACGGAGCTTGTAGGCCTATCTCTTAAACGACTTAGGCGAGAAATTTGAAACTCAGCGGGAAAAAATCAGCTTAAAAAGTAAGTAAATCGGTGTTCGACGGTTTTTTCATAAATTAATTTAAGGGTCCAATGGGGTGGGGTGAAATTCTGGGGGGAAAAAGGAGAGAAAATGTCCTAACTGCATGACTAACTCACTCACTCATCAAACGCAGGGGAAAAAGACAGCTTAAAAAATGAGGGAATAGATGTTCAAGCGTTTTTTTATCAATCCAATTTAAGGGGCCCATGGGGAGGGGTGAAATTCTGGTAAAAATAATTGAAAGAAAATGTCCTGTCTGACTCACTCACTCATCACGCCCAGCGAAAACTATTCAAGTTGGAAACATGAAATTTTGGGAATATGTTCGCTGTATGTCGAAAACGTCAACTAAGGAATGATTTTTGTTAATTCGGGTTTTAAATAGGTGTTAAGGGGGTAAACGTGCATTTCATTGAATAACGATATCTCATGAGTTGTTTCTTTGGGGATGTGATATTCGGTATATAAACTAATCATTAAAAATAATCAGACATATGTCTAAGGGTTTATCGATGTGGTGTATATTATGAGGTGAAAGGGATGAAAATTGGGGGTTGAGGGATTCTTAACGGAGCGTGAATCTCTGAAACGACATAGGCGAGAAGTTTGAAATTCGGCGAAAAAACCAGCTTAAAATACAAGTCATCATCATCATCATCATCGGCTTTAACTCGAGTCCGAGTATAAATCTTCTTCCTTCAGTCCAGTTTGTGGATGTGTTTACGGTGACTAAAGAGTCCAATCCTGGCATGGAACAAGCGTCCACACAAGTCACATAGTAATGCTGGAGGAGGACGTGGTTGGGCTGCTCGAAGTTTCCTAGCTTGACGCTTGGCCTCTTCATGTGTGCGTCGATACCTTTCAAACGTCTTTACAGTATCTGAGATGGTACGGCTCCAAGTTGAGCGGTCTTCAGCCAGCATGTCCCAGGTTTGTGAATCAAGACCTGTCAATTTCAGGGTCTGCTTAAATTGGTCCTTGTAGCGCCTCTTAGGACCACCATGAGGTCTGGTACCATAGCATAACTCACCATATAGCATTTGACGAGGTAATCTCACATCATCCATCCGATGGACATGACCAATCCATCTAAATTGGTGACCTATTGTGGATGATTCTATGCTGTTGATTTGAGCATTTTCCAGAACAGCAATATTGGTAATGCGGTCTTCCCATTTAATCCTCAGGATTGATCAAAGTTTTTGTAGGTGGAAACGCTCAAGCTTCCTAAGATCACGTCGGTAAAGGGTCCATGTTTCACAGCCATACAACAATGTAGAAATGACTACTGCTTTGTACACCATAAGCTTTGAACTAATGGACAGATCTTTATTCATGAAGACCCGGTGCGCTAATCGTCCATATGCTGCATGGGCTGCGCCAATTCTCTTATCCACATCCTGCTCACAGGTACAGCTCACAGAAATGGTACTGCCCAGGTACGAGAAGTGATCTACCTGTTCTAATGGCAAATTTGAGATGGAGATATTGAACTGAGGAAGAGGTGGGCTTGGTGAAGGTTGTGCCAAGACTTTAGTCTTATTGACATTTATAGTAAGACCAAAGCGATCTCATGCACTTTTGTAACAATTAACTGACTCTTGCAGCTCTTCTGGTGTAAGAGTTGGTGACGCAGCATCATCTGCATACAACATGTTAGTAACCTTAGTAACCTGAGTTTTCCTCGAGGAGCGGAGACGAGTTAGGTTGAAATGCCCTCCATCAAAACGATACTTGACCTCCACACCTGGGATGTTTGTGGGTGAATCATAAATCATTGCAGCCAAGTACAGCGCAAAAAGCGTTGGAGCCAGTACACATCCTTGTTTCAGTCCATGGGTAATGAGAAAAACATCGGACATCTTATTCTGATGGCAAACCTGACCTGTCATGCCATCATGGAGAGCCTTGATTAGATCTACAAAACGCTGAGGGCAACCAAACCGCTTCAGCACCGCCCACATGGCTGGTCTTGGAACCGAATCAAATGCCTTTTCCAAGTCGTAAAAGACTAAGAAGAGTGGATTCTGTTGTTCTCTACATTTTTCTTGTAGCTGTCTCACACAGAAAATCAAGTCAATTGTGCTTCTGGAAGCTCTAAATCCCCATTGTGACTCTGGGAGGATCTTCTCAGAGATAACCTTGAGGCGGTTAAGTAGAATTCTTGCATGAATCTTCCCCACAATTGATAGCAGTGATATACCACGGTAGTTGCCACAAACACTGTGATCACCCTTTTTAAAGATAGTGACTATAGTGGCATTCTTTAGGTCTCCAGGTACCTTTCTTGATTCCCATATTCTGAGGATAAGGATGAAAATTCTTGTTTTGAGGGAATGACCTCCGGTTTGAATTAGTTCCAGAGGGATGTTATCTGGGCCAGGTGCTTTTCTGGATTTCAATTAGGTGAGAGCTGCACTGAATTCGTGATAAGTAGGAGGTACTTCCAACCACAGTTGTTCAGGTTGTTGCGGCACATCACAGAGGAAGTCTTCAGCAGCTTCTGATGGACGATTTAGGAGATTGGAGAAGTGCTCCTTCCAGCGTCTTGACTATCAGTAAAGGTAGTAGAATTATCAGCGCTTTTCAGTGTACCTGATGATGAGCGAGATGGTCCATATATTTCCTTGAGTACGGCATAGAAGTTCCTCAAGTCTCGAGCATCCGATAGTCTCTGCAGTTCCTGAGCCTTCTGTTGCCACCAAGTATTTTTAATCTGCTTATCTGCGTCTGGCATTTACCCTTGAGTTCCAGTAGTTTATCTCTCTTTGTGTTGGAAGTTGGGTCTTGAAGATGGGCAAGATAGCCATTCCTTTTGGCATTGATGAGAGACAGAATTTCCTTATTGTTGTCATCAAACCAGTCTTGTCTTTTCCGCACTATAAAACCAATTGTTTCCTCAGCTGACTGTGTGATAATCTTCTGTAATGTGGCCCATTCTTGCTGAATATCATTTGTTACTGGGTTTTCTGATAACTGGGTGACAATCCTGTTTCCAAAATGTTTGTACATGGATTCATCCTGAAGTTTGGATGTATTAAACTTCTTTCCTGGCAAATTTTTGATGTTCCTAGGTGGTTTAGGTCTGATGGATATCCTGAGCTTACATGTAAGAAGTTTAAGATCTGTCCAACAATCGTCTATATTCCTTGCTGTTCTGGTAATAAGAGTGTCCTTCTTATCACATTGCCGGGTAATGATATAATCAAGAATGTGCCAATGTTTGGAACGAGGATGCTTCCACGTGGTTTTGAAGCGGTCAGGTAGCCGGAACTGCGTGTTGGTAATGAAAAGTTCGTGTTCTGCACAAAGACCAAGAAGCAACAGTCCATTGGGATTACATTTTCCAAGTCCCTGTTTGTCCATCACATTATTCCATAGCCTGTGATCTTTCCCAACTCTGGCATTGAAGTTACCGAGGAGCAAGTAAATAGGCGTTCGACCGTTTTTTCATAAATCCAATTTAAGGGGCCCTTGGAGAGGGGTGAAATTCCGGAAAAAAAAAAACAGGAAAGAAAGTGTCCTAACTGATTGACTCACTTTCTCACTAATCAAACTCAGGGGGAAAACAGCTTTAAATACTTAAATAGGTGTTCGACCGTTTGTTTCATAAATCCAATTTAAGGGGTTCATGGGGAGGGGTGAAATTCTCAAAAATAAATGAAAGAAAATGTCCTGACTGACTCACTCACTCATCATCGCCCAGCCAAATTTATTGAAGTCAGAAACATGAAATTTTGGGGATATGTTCGTTGTATGTCGAAAACGTCCACTAAGGAAAGAGTTTTGGATATTCAGGTTCTAAAGAGGTGTTAAGGGGGTAAACGTGCATTTCATTGAATAACAATATCTCACGAGTTGTTTCATTTGGGGATGTGATACTTGGCATATATACTAATCATTAAAAATAAGCTGACACATGTCTAATGGTTTTTCGATGTAGTGTATATTATGAGGTGAAAGGGATGAAAAGTGGGGGTTGAAAATTCCTAACGAAGCGTGTATTTCTTAAACGACATAGGCGAGGAGTTTGAAACTCGGAGGAAATCAATCAGCTTAAAAATAAATAAATAAAATAAATAGGTGTTCGACCGTTTTTTTTTCATAAATCCAATTTAAGGGGCCTATGGGGAGGGCTGAAATTCTGGAAGAAAAAAGTCCACTATGAAGGATTTTTGGATGTTCACTCTCATCGACCAACCAAAACTATTAAAGTTAGAAGAATGATATTTTGGGGATATGTTTGTTGTGTGTCGAAAAAGTCTACTAAGGAGGGATTTTTGGATATTCAGGTTCTAAAGGGGTGTTAACGGGGTTAAACCTGCATTTCATTGAATAACAATATGACACGACTATGACGCGAGCGAAGCGAGGCTAAAAATGATATGGTGTGTGTCTGTGTATTACTCAATCACGCAAGTACCACTGAAGTACTGAACCAAAATTTGTATACTTACCCTTTGGAACCCTGCGAGTAACATTTACATGAATTTTACATGGAAGTAGCTGATTTACCTGATTAACATATAGGTTACTTTTGATTTCAATACTTTGCACTATGTAAAGATGGCGACCATTTTAGTGACGTCACTACACCCTTTGGTTTCAAACTTTCATATCTCCATTTCAAATAACAATAGAACGCTAAGAAATAGCAAACTTTTGATGGCATATACGAGGTTTAAAATTACATTTTCTATCCGAAAGGTATCTCCAACGGTTAGCGAGTAAAACCTAAATTTGTGCTATAAAACACGGTCAACGCCGAGTGGTGTAGTTGGACGAAATATTCCATCCTTAATCTCCCTCTGCGCAGCACCTCGCCTATCCCCTGTTTTAACTGTCACCTTCACATTTTAATTTATTTATGACACGTAGCGAAGCACGGGTACTTCAGCTAGTACTATAATAAAATAAAGCTGAAGAGTTTGTGTGTTTGCTTGTGTGTTTTTGTGTTTAAACGCGCTAATCTCTGGAACTACCTGTCGGATTCGAAAAATTCTTTTTTATATGATAGCCAGATTCAAGAGGAATAGTTTAGGCTATGTTAAATTTTGGACAGACCACTCCATTCCCTGCATTTAGGCCCATTGGCACAAAATACACCGTTTCACGGATCTGAACCAAAATGTGTATACTTACCCTTTGGAACCCTGCGAGTAACACAGTCTGCATGAAATGTATGACAGACCAGTCCATTCTCTGCATTTGGGCCCTTTGGCACAAATCTACACCTCACCGATTAGAACCAAAATTTGTATACTTACCCTTTGGAACCCTGCGAGTAACACTGTCTGCATGAAATTTCGGACAAACCACTCCATTCCCTGCATTTAGGCCCTTTGGCACAAATCTACACCGTTTCACCGATCTGAACCAAAATGTGTATACTTACCCTTTGGAACCCTGCGAGTAACACTTTACATGAAATTTCAGACTGACCACTCCATTCCCTGCATTTAGGCCCTTTGGCACAAATCTACACCGTTTCACCGATCTGAACCAAAATTTGTATACTTACCCTTTGGAACACTGCGAGTAACAACACTGTCTACTTTAAATTTATGACAGACCACTCCATTCCCTGCATTTAGGCCCTTTGGCACAAATCTACACCGTTTCACCGATCTGATCCAAATTTCACATCCTTACTCTTTGGAACCCGACGAGCAACACTGTCTGCTTGAAATTTCGGACAGACCACTCCATTCACTGCATTTAGGCCCATTGGCACAAATCAACACCGTTTCACCGATCTGAACCACATTTTGTACACTTACCCTTTGGGACCCTGCGGGTGACATTGTCCACTTTAAATTTCGGACAGACTACTCCATTTCCTGCATTCAGGCCCTTTAACACAAATCTACACCGTTCCTTCTAATTGCACCAAATTATACATACACTTTGAAACCCTGCAGGTAACACTGTCCACTTTATATTTTGGACAACGATCTCCATTCCCTACATTTAGAATAACAAACAAACTGAAATTGAAAACCATGTGTTAAGGCCCTAGAATCATTCATGTCCGTAGTAGTGTAACTGTAAGAGTATTTTAAGAATTTTATTGTTGACTGGCAATTCGGGCTGCATCACGTCGCCCCTAACAGTGTGCTGGTGCAGAATTGCGAAAATAGTTAAATCTTGCGCTGTTTATAAATTGCAGTCGCGGGGAGTAATTCGTGCAAAAAGATTTATTTTGCCCCTTAAATAGTTATCATCATGAATATATTATGCATCTGTATAAGTGCAGTGGTGTTGGTGCAATACATTGAGGTTATCAGCTGCAATAAACGTTGGTGCTTTCAAATTTACCTTAATTTGTTCCGAAACTTATCGTTGAGCGCTATGTGGCCATACATTATACTATTACTACCTCAGGAGCTCGGGACAGCCGAAGTTTTCCAAACTGTTCTGATTATTTTCCTACGGCGCTATGCGACAAAAGACCACACTATTGGTCTCTACATTTCTAACAGATAATGAGATATAGGCCATATGCAGTGTCTTTTATTTCACTTACTCCTCTTTCTAATCATTTTTAGAAATTTGTTTGTAAATTGCATGTGTCAGTGCTGTAGTTATTAAATGGCATCTGTAAAACACTCCCTTTTACAATAGATTAATATTTGTGCCAATAATAGTATAAAATACCGGTGTATCAACAATTTCACGTGAGGTTTCTTCTATGTCAGATGTTACACATCATATGCGACTACTGTAAGGCTCGTAATTTTTTTAATTCTCATTTTTATTATTGTCTTCTGTTTATGGGCGATGCTGGGGCTGTGATTATTAATAAGCGAGTGTATACATTATCCTCTCCTATGAGCTAAATAGCATTTAATTAGTATATGTGGAGAGAGCTCGTCCACATCACTTGTAAAAAAATTCAAGTAAAAAAAAAGGTAACTCTAGCATGTTTCGAACCCCAGCCGAGCGCGTGAGAGATTAACACTCTAGCACAGAGTCAAACATGTCCATAACATCTCAGTGTTATTAACCGACTTAGATACGTGTTAGCAAATAATGTCTTGACATAAACGATTTCTTCACTGCAGTACTTCTTCACAATAAATCATTTCATACAAAGTTTATATTATTTCGATCAGTAGGCTATATCGCATGCAACATACTCAAAATACTGTAATATAGGACAGGCACAAGAGGTCAGCTGCTATCTTGTCATGTGACAGAGACGGCTCAGCTCGTTTAAGTCATTGATGAAGTGTAATATTAGAATATAAAATTATATAATTAACCTTTAGGATAGCTTAAACCATCCTCGGCTTGATAAACGGAATTGGTGGGTCCTAGGTTATACATTATAATGCTTGCATAATTCATACGGCCACCATCTTTAAATGGTTCAACTGACGACCTAGTAGTTTGGTCACAGGTCGCGTACCATATGAAGGTATGGTTTTACCAAATTCGGTAAAGATCTGATGATTAGTTTGGTCGTAATTTAATTTTAAGTTTTGACCATTTGAATGGCTGCCATTAAGTTTTGGTAAACTTGGCGGCAATATAGAACATGAAACTGAGGTGCCCTTTGCTAGTGCTACCACTACTACCTCTGTACCAAATTTCGTTCAATTCGGTTTCGTCGTGTTTCAATTGATAGGGGGAACACAGACATACACACACAGTCACACACAGACAGACACACAATTTTTGGCCCTGTGTAGATCTCATAAGTCTACTTTAATTGTTGCAAAAATCGAAAGAAGGCTAAAAACTGAATGTAATGTATAGGAACAATTCATCTAAATGCAAGGAATACGGTATAACTCACCTTGCTTTGGGAGCCGCTGTAGAACTCGGTTCTCTGGGCTTCTCCTCGCTCTCAGCGGAGTCGATCTCCTCACTCGCTGTGTCATGTCTGTAGCCAAAAACAATAGATTCAGGTCTGTCTAATTGCACTGTAGAATTTTCGAATGCAGGGCTAATGTGGTTGCAAACCCCTCTGAAAAGCTCCCGAAATCTTATTAAAGTCAGCCTTTCACACTCCAGCTTGCTGGCCGCTGGGCTGTCCGCTAACCAGTTGCTGGATTGTGTATTGTTTTGCTGACAGAACAGCGTCCAGCCTGTCTCAGCGCATGACACAAACGTAATACCGTACTATTCGGTAAAATTTCGAACAACTATTAATTGAACGAGTAAACTGTACAGCATTTACAACTGTCTGAAACCTTAACGTTCATAGAGATCATTCGCTCAGCCTCACGGTAGAGACATTATAGTGCCGGTATCTCTAGTATTAACTTACGAAGAGAATAATTCTAACTAGAACAGGTATTTTGAAATACAGCCATTTATTTATTTATTTATTTATTTTATCACAAGAGGAATTAGAATATAATTATTCTTCACGGCTTGATATATCGGTCGTTCGCCAGTCGGAGGTAAACTTAAAAACAATAAACTTCTTCTTTTTCGCTGCTCTGAAGGCATAATATAGCCTTGTAGGCCTTAGCACTAATAACACCAATAGCACAAGGAACGCACTAATTTAAATATAGTCTATAGTATGTCACGAGCCATTAAAAAATACACAAAAACGAAAAAGAAAAAACTTTATTGTTTTTAAGTTTACCTCCGAATGCCGAACGACCGATATATCAAGCCGTGAAGAATAATTATATTCTAATTCCTCTTTTGATAAAAAAAAATAAAAATGGCTGTATTTCAAGAGACCTGTTCTAGTTAGAATTATTCTCTTCGTAAGTTAATACTAGAGATACCGGTACTATAATGTCTCTACAGTGAGGCTGAGCGAATGATCTCTATGAACGTTAAGGTTTCAGACAGTTGTAAATGCTGTACAGTTTACTCGTTCAATTAATAGTTGTTCGAGATTTTACCGAATAGTACGGTAGTACGTTTGTATCATGCGCCGAGACAGTCTTGTGAGTTCGGGTAACGGTGAAGAGTGAATCGAGGGGCCGTGATGTCATAGCGGAGCGCTATGGCCTTCCTCTCGGTGGTCACGGTCCAGCACAATTGTGCTGGATGAGAAATACGTCCAGCAAGCTTCCCCTACCACTTGCTGTCTGCCCTGATGGCATGTTTGTGTCGTGGCGGCCAGCGGAACATCCAGCCGCATACGTAAGTGTGTGACAATAGGTGGGTAGTGGAATAGCAATAATGGATAAAGAGACTTTTGGGAGAATTCATACAAGCGTACAAAGAAAACTCGTGCCTTTCAAATCCCAGTTACCAAAATTATTCAAATAGACAAATAAGACATTTGCCTCGTGAGAGGCAAGCAGCTTGACCACTGAAGCACCATTCCCAGGGTTGCCAGACGTCCAGGATTTTACAGGACAGTCCCGATTCGTGTTAAATGTCCCACGTCCCGGACAATTCTTAACCGGGACGGTTATTGCCCCACATTTCCGAGCTTCTATGTCCAAGATCGCGGAGTCAAACCCGGCCGAAGTCGTCGGATTTTTTAAGAGCGTTAGAAATCCCTCAGAATGCCTCCCTTCGGAGGGGAAGTAAAGCCGACGGGCCCATGTCATAGATTTGTGGCTTGTAAAAGAATCTTCCACTAACTACACTTGTGTGAAGCTAAAATTTGTAGGTTGGACTTGATAACGGTCTATTAATTCCAACTTTCACCGCCAGGTGATGGTTGTGATGATATCAAGTAGCCTTGTTTGCAGCTAGGTGTCTTGGAAGGTAGCATTATTGGTAGCACTAGTGGGTACTACTTGAAAATTGATCGTCTGCAGTCCTTACCTGAATCACAAGCTTGTCACGGTGGGTAAGTGGATAACGTGTCGGTCTACTAACCCCAAGCTTGCAGGTTCGCTCCTGGCCGTGGTAAGTGATTTTTTTTTGAAAGGCGGAAAAAATTACGACTCGCATGTCATACGATTTATTTATTTATTTATTTATCGTATGGCATACATGAAAATTATTTACAAATTGACATCAAGTTTAGAAACGTAATGAAGTGCCTGTGGTGTCCCTAGGAAGAAGTCGCTGAATTCACCACTGTATGATGTTTGTGGGCATTCTTGAACTAGGTGACGAACAGTCTGTCTTTCAGCACCGCACTCACAACATGATGAAGATTTTTTCCTCCACTTGTACAGGAGATCGCCGCATACACCGTGATTGGTCCGGATTCTATTTAATTTTGACCAGTTCTTTCTAGGCTGAGTGAACCCTGGCACCTTCTTAGTTATGCATGGCATTACTGAACTCTCTGGAGGGGCAAACGAATTCCAATCAGAAGACCATCTCTCAGTCAGGTTGAATTTGTTAGTTGCAAGATTCACCGCTGTGCAGATAGGTGGGTGTCTTGAACGTAATCGTTTCACATGTAGATCACCAATGTCTCCATGGATTGATAGTTGTTTGTAGGTCTGGATCTTTCTATATTCTCTTATCAAAATACGATGTTGGCATGTCAAATAACCCATTTGAATTCAGTAGGCTGTGTTCATAATTGCAAAATTAATCTCGGGAGTTTCTGCCAACACAAAGTTCCTTATTTCTCTACTAGAAAGCGCTATAGTGTTCAAGGAGCTTAGATATCTAACCTCATTGACTTTCATAGTGCTTCAAGGAACAACGAAATTTGACATGCAAGCTACCCTCTGGGTGTCAAATAACAAAGCTTGCACACGGTACCCGAGGTCATACGATATTATTATTATTATTATTATTATTATTATTATTACCTGATAACACACACTAATACTGCCATAACAATATCAACACCGGTTATTCGACAAATTCTACACACACACCCAAAGTACACGGGGCTACATGACTGCGTTGTCGCAGCCCCTAAACTAAGATTTAGCCTGAATGTGTATATCCTTGTTCCATACTAGTCCCCGTACCTGTTAGTAGAAAGCACTCCCGAGTTGTATTCTTCTGCTAATTTCCAAATCTAGTCTTCCATCTTCAGTCAGTTCACTTCCCAAGTATTTGAAGTGTTTCACCACTTCCAATTCCTTATCTACGACTTTGATTACTCCTTTTTCTTCTTTCTTACCTCTACTCATCACCCCTGTAAACTAAGGAACCTACCAACCAAACTACATATCATGATCAATACCATTAAAAGGAAACAGATTAAACCAAAAACAAGTATTTTATTTTGTGTTCAATTCTTGTGGATGAAAGTAGCCCTGTTCGTACCAACATATGCTATTCTTGCACCGCCAAAGGATTAGCCTATTTAATAATATTCTTAATACACTGTCTATAGCAACACCTTTAGATAACTAGACATATATTTGTCTTACTTCTTCAATTCCTGATGTTGAATCCCGCGCTGGGCCAGTCTAACCCCACTTTGTTGTTGTTAATGGGGATATATTTGGTCATCAGCCCCGTGTAGTTGGGCGTGGATTGAACTTGTCTGATAACCGGTGTTCCGGTGTTTGGTCGTGACTGTAGTATTGTGTGTATGTGTAATGATTGGTCGGGGATGGGATAGGTGCCTTAGGATTTGAAATAAGGTACAATCCCGCCATTTGCCTGGAGAGAGTGTGGAAAGACCGGGGAAAACCACACTCAGGATAGCCACTGTCAGCGCCGGGATTCGAATCTTTGATTTTCAGACATGCTGCAGTTCCTCGCCGCGGTCATGGTCCACGATTTAATTCGAATGACTACCCCGCGGTTTAATCCCAGTTTAAGGTATTGTTAAGACTTAAGGTCAAAAAATTAGGTTATGTTAATATGCATCACCCAAGATAACTCGGCTGCCATCTACGGGTGTGATCTATTGATATTGTTACGTGCCACCCCCTAGTGGCACTTTTGTTAACTGGATTACGGTGGGGGTACAAAGCACAACACCAATTACTGCTTAAAGAAATAATTAACTTTATTGGGGCCAGAAAATTACACTAATCAGCAAATACAAGCAGTTAGGAGCCTTCTCCAGTTTCCTCAAGTCTCTTCCTTATGCGCTCTTGGCCCCTTTCACTTGCAACAGACCACAGAAGTTAATCCTGCCGCTAATGAGCCTAGTGGCCTTGACAGAACTACATGCAACTTCTTTCTAATGTGCGCCTACTACAGTACTTACGGGCACTTGCTGCGCGCTGTTCACCAGCTGGGAGAAACAATGTCACTGGATTTCGACACCACAATATCTGACACTCAGTGAAAGCACACTTACTTAGAACACGGCAGTCCCCTGTATGTTCCTCACTTCGCCGCTACACTAGGGGTTTCGCAAGTCACCACACTTCTGTCGCTCAGAATAAACGCTCACACTAGCTCGTAAAACACGACAACCACAACTGCTTCACGGGTCACTCTTATATAGCAGGCCGGTGACTCAATAAATGGTTCTAGATCCATCCAGGGTCCACGGCTTCTCGAGGTTTCCATCGCTGGTCCAGTCACGAATCTTCTGGACTATCCCTTTGTCTTAGTAGCCCTGTTGCATAAGGCACACGCAATACAGGAGGCATGCCACAGCCCAGCCCCTGGGGCAGTTGTGACTCAAGCGGCGAGCGATGACACAAACTCACAGCCGTAACAATATTGATAAACAATATTTGCTTAGAAACTGTTATAGTAGATCATTTAGAGGATCTTGATGTTTAATCTGAATTTCAATGATGTTAGGGTATATCATTCAGAAGATCTTGATGTTTAATCTAAATGTCAATGATGTTAGGGTAGAGTAGATCATACAGAAGATATTGATATTTAATCTAAATGTCAATGATGTTAGGGTAGAGTAGATCTCTCAGAACATCATGATGTTTAATCTAAATGTCAATGATTTAGGGTAGAGTAGATCATTCAGAACATCATGATGTTTAATCTAAATACCAATGATGTTAGGGTAGAGTAGATCATACAGAAGATATTGATGTTTAATCTAAATGACAATGATGTTAGGGTAGAGTAGATCATACAGAAGATATTGATGTTTAATCTAAATGCCAATGATGTTAAGGTAGAGTAGATCATGCAGAAGATATTGATGTTTAATCTAAATGGCAATGATGTTAGGGTAGAGTAGATCATACAGAAGATATTGATGTTTAATCTAAATGTCAATTATGTTAGGCTAGAGTAGATCATACAGAAGATATTGATGTTTAATCTAAATGCCAATGATGTTAGGGTAGAATAGATCATGTTTAATCTAAATGTCAATGATGTTAGGCTACAGTAGATCATTCAGAAGATATTGATGATTAATCTAAATGCCAATGATGTTAGGCTAGAGTAGATCATTCAGAAGATCATGATGTTTAATCTAAATGTCAATGATATTAGGGTGAGTAGATCATTCAGAAGATCATGATGTTTAATCTAAATATCAATGATGTCAGGCTAGAATAGATCATACAGAAGATATTGATGTTTAATCCAAATGTCAATGATGTTCGGCTAGAGTAGATCATTCAGAAGATCATGATGTTTAATCTAAATGTCAATTATGTTAGGGTAGAGTAGATCATTCAGAAGATCATGATGTTTAATCTAATTGCCAATGATGTTAGGGTAGAGTAGATCATTCAGAAGATATTGATGTTTAATCTAAATGCCAATGATGTTAGGGTAGAATAGATCATGTTTAATCTAAATGTCAATAATGTTAGGCTACAGTAGATCATTCAGAAGATATTGATGTTTAATCTAAATGCCAATGATGTTAGGCTAGAGTAGATCATTCAGAAGATCATGATGTTTAATCTAAATGTCAATGATATTAGGGTGAGTAGATCATTCAGAAGATCATGATGTTTAATCTAAATATCAATGATGTCAGGCTAGAATAGATCATACAGAAGATATTGATGTTTAATCCAAATGTCAATGATGTTCGGCTAGAGTAGATCATTGCGAAGATCATGATGTTTAATCTAAATGTCAATTATGTTAGGGTAGAGTAGATCATTCAGAAGATCATGATGTTTAATCTAAATGTCAATGATGTTAGGCTAGAGTAGATCATTCCGAAGATCATGATGTTTAATCTAAATGTCAATAATGTCAGGGTAGAGTAGACCATTCAGAAGATATTGATGTTTAATCTAAATGCCAATAATGTTAGGGTAGAGTAGACCATACTGAAGATATTGATGTTTAATCTAAATGTCAATGATGTTAGGGTAGAGTATATCATACAGAAGATATTGATGTTTAATCTAAATGTCAATGATGTTAGGGTAGAGTAGATCATACAGAAGATATTGATGTTTAATCTAAATGCCAATGATGTTAGGGAAGAGTAGATCTTGTAGAAGATATTGATGTTTAATCTAAATGTCAATGATGTTAGGCTACAGTAGATCATGCAGAAGATATTGATGTTTAATCTAAATGTCAATGATGTTAGGGTAGAGTAGATCATACTGAATATATTGATGTTTAATCTAAACGTCAATGATGTTAGGCTAGAGCAGATCATTCAGAAGATATTGATGTTTAATCTAAATGTCAATGATGTTAGGCTTGAGTAGATCATTTAGAAGATATTGATGTTTAATCTAAATGCCAATAATGTTAGGGTAGAGTAGACCATACTGAAGATATTGATGTTTAATCTAAATGTCAATGACGTTAGGGTAGAGTATATCATACAGAAGATATTGATGTTTAATCTAAATGCCAATGATGTTAGGGTAGAGTAGATCATACAGAAGATATTGATGTTTAATCTAAATGCCAATGATGTTAGGGAAGAGTAGATCTTGTAGAAGATATTGATGTTTAATCTAAATGTCAATGATATTAGGCTACAGTAGATCATGCAGAAGATATTGATGTTTAATCTAAATGTCAATGATGTTAGGGTAGAGTAGATCATACTGAATATATTGATGTTTAATCTAAACGTCAATGATGTTAGGCTAGAGCAGATCATTCAGAAGATATTGATGTTTAATCTAAATGTTAATGATGTTAAGCTTGAGTAGATCATTTAGAAGATATTGATGTTTAATCTAAATGTCAATGATGTTAGGCTAGAGTAGATCATTCAGAGGATATTGATGTTTAATCTAAATGATAATGATATTAGGCTAGAATAGATCATACAGAAGATCATGATGTTTAATCTAAATGCCAATGATGTTAGGCTAGAGTACATCATTCAGAACATCATGATGTATAATCTAAATGCCAATGATATTAGGCTAGAGTAGATCATACAGAAGAGATTGATGTTTAATCTGAATGCCAATGATGTTAGAGTAGAGTAGACCATTCGGAACATCATGATGTTTAATCTAAATGCCAATGATATTAGGCTAGAGTAGATCATACAGAAGATATTGATGTTTAATCTAAATGTCAATAATGTTAGGCTAGAGTGCATCATACAGAAGATATTGATGTTTAATCTAAATGCCAATGATGTTAAAGTAGGGTAGACCATTCAGAACATCATGATGTTTAATCTAAATGCCAATGATTTTAGGCTAGAGTAGATCATACAGAAGATATTGATGTTTAATCTAATTGCCAATGATGTTAGGGTAGAGTAGATCATTCAGAAGATATTGATGTTTAATCTAAATGCCAATGATGTTAGGGTAGAGTAGATCATACAGAAGATATTGATGTTTAATGTAAATGCCAATGATGTTAGGGTAGACTAGATCATTCAAAAGATATTGATGTTTAATCTAAATGCCAATGATATTAGGGTAGAGTAGATAATTCAGAAGATATTGATGTTTAATCTAAATGCCAATGATGTTAGGTTAGAGTAGATCATACAGAAGATATTGATGTTTAATCTAAATTACAATGATATTAGGGTAGAGTAGATCATTTAGAATATATTGATGTTTAATCTAAATGCCAATGATGTTAGAGTAGATCATTCAGAAGATATTGACGTTTAATCCAAATGCCAATGATGTTAGTGTAGATGACATAAAGATGACCAAGACTCACCTGCTGACATGAGAAGTCATTGCCCCAGCACTGCTTCCTTTCTTCTCCTCACTGTCGGTCTCATCCTCCTCACTAACACTCCCCCGTCTGAGAAAACAAGCACAAACAGATTGATTTTGAGAAATGTATTTTCTCGTACGGCTGGTATAATAACTTGTAGGCTACTGATAATACAGTACTGTCAAAGATATACATGGGAATGCAAGGAGAAGTCACATGAATATACAATGCTTTGGTATCAGACTGTATTTAATGAGGGAGTTTAAATTACACTCTTTAGAGTATTTTGTATCAACCTACTTTACTCGACAATCAAATATTCTTGTGAGATCACTCTGGGGGCGAAATGTGTATCCAATCTTATCTCTTGAACGGCTGCACTAAACTTCACAAGAATGCATCAATCCCTATCTCAGAATATCTGAATTTTGCCACCATCTTCGTGAAAACAAAATAGCACCCACCCGGCTATGCGGGAAGATAGACGCCAAAGTTACTATTTTATCGGCTAATTTACCCTAATATGGTGGCTGTGTAATTTTCGATTATCATAATCAATGAAAACACGTCACATTGAGCAATGTTCACCAATATTGGCTATCAGGAACCATCATATAGCAAACATAAGAAGTCCAAGTTTCAGTGTAATTATATTGATAAGTATGTGCATCCGCCATCGTGTATCTTCTTCTTCCTCTTCTGATTTTACGGCATCATTGGACCACTTCAGTCAATCATTTTTTGGTCCTCTTCTTAAGTAAGTTTTCCTTCAGAGTTGCCCAGTAGCTTTTCATTCGCTCTGATCTTCTCAGGCGATTCTCATTTGTAAATACCCTTTTTACTGTATGACGTTTGTCTAGTTTTGGTTAAAATCTTATTTTTATGTCTTTTAGAATTTTTAATTTTTTTGTTTTGCAAGTCATCCAAGGTTATTTTTAATTCTTTCATGTCTTCTCTAATTTCCTTAATCCATCCTACTTGTTGTTTCATCAGACGACTTCGGCCGGGTTTGAACCCGCTATCTTGGGCACAGCAGTTCAGCATGCTACCAACTACGCCACTGAAGCCGCTACTTTCAGGTAACTAATTTAGAATAACCCTATATATTGCACATAATTCGCGGGAGTCCATCTGTATCAAGTGTTCTGAGATTTGGTGAAGTGACCATCGGTCCCTACTGATCCCAGTTCCTGAAATTCTAGATCCTACCACGTATCTTAATGTGCTGGAAGACAGTGGATGACTTACACGTCGCGTTGGGAAGAATCTTATGTTTCTAATAGGCTAATGACTGTGGAGGCTGTCTCATGAAGAAATAGTTAATTGTTGACTACTGTTACTGTATCAGAATTTAGACTCACTCACTTGGCCATCGCTTCTTCATCGCCAGCGGCCGCCTCTGGTAGCATCACCAGACATGCGCCAATGATACATCCCAGAATCTGTAACATATCAAGCGAGTTGTTTGGAATTTAGCTTGTTAACAGTGCTAAAAAATACAGAAGATATGGTGATAATCAGGGAATGGATTTTTATGCAAATACATAGGCTATCTACGGTATTTAGGAAGCGAAACTTAATTATATTTTGTATTATATTTACGAATCATGGCATGTGGAGTTGAGAAATAGAGTAGGCTATTTACTTTCCATATTTTTTCATATTTGGAAGTTTAGCACATATTTTCCATATTTTTAGTCATTAAAATCAATTTAGTCCATATTTCGGCTAGAACGTATTAAATTCTAGTAAATTAGCAGTCTTGTCAATAATGGAGAAACAAGTTAACGATCTATATTGAATAAACATTTAAATCGTGGCACAGGCAATGTTGCAGATGTAGCAAAAATGAATATGGACACTATACTTTCTGAAACATGAAATATCTAGCGCCTCACTCCCTCTTACTCTTCTATCCTTTCTTAGCACTTTTCATAGGCTACTTCGCACAACAACAACAACAACAAAACGGATCACAAGATCTACAGTATTTGCTTCTGCCTAATTACTGCTACTACCAGTTATAATAATAATAATAATAATAATAATAATAATAATAATAATAATAATAATAAGGCCCTATCAAAAGGCAATGGCATGGGGAACGGGTAAAGACCATACCAATTGCTGTCTCAAGTACGGGCGTGATGCCAACTACCTTGGATCTGGATACGCAACTGTACAAACTAATGCAGAAGGCAGTATTTCTTTCAACAACTCGAATTCTTCGGAAGTTCATGAATAGCGACTTTCTAGCTTAGATGTGGCTGTTCCAGTAACTATACTTTGGTTCCCTGAATCCCGTATAGTTATATTGTGTTGTACCAGCAATGTGTTATATGTACTGTATAAAACAATAATAACAATAATAATAACACAAGATTTACTATTCTTAGAGCACATCAAAGTTCAACAACTTTTTGTAAAAAAAAAAAACCAACATGTATTTGTATTACTCCAAGATGTTGAAAGTTGACTACTCTCCATGCTTATAAAAAGATAACTGATGCATGTGCAGTTATTGGAATTGAACAAATTTTAATTTATTAATTGGCTCTTTAGCTGTGGCACCTGTGTTGCTTCTAGTTCTATAATGGTTTTCATATTTAAAAGCTTGTAACTTAAAACTCAGCAATCGTTCTAGGTTTGTGTCGTGTCTTGTGTGGGGTTTCGCCTAGGACACCGAGCTGGTTAATCAGCGGGCTCTTGGTGTCCCCGCCCGGACCCCCACAGGAGTAGCGAACTGCGTGCTACCTCCCTTAATATAGAGTACAACTGCAACTCTTTACTGCGAGAACTAAAAGCTCAATCAGCCTCAAACTCCCTTTGAAGGCTTCCAAAAAGATGGTATATTGGCTTTCACGGCCAGTGAATTAAAACTCAGCATTTCTTCTAGGTTTGTGCCGTGTCTTGTGTGGGGTTTCGCCTAGGACACCAAGCTGGCTCATCAGCGGGCTCTTGGTGTCCCCGGCCGGACCCCCACAGGAGTAGCGAACTGCGCGCTACCTCCCTTTATATAGAGTGCAACTGCTACTCTTTACTGTGAAAACTAAAAGCTCAAACAGCCTTAACCTCCCTATGAAGGCTTCCATCTTTCATAGTTTTTTTTTCATACTCCCTCCAGGCAAATGCCGGGATAGTACCTTACAATAAGTCCCGCGGCACCTATCCCATCCCTGTATTTAATACAGCAACACACACTACTACGGTCTTCACAGAAATACAGGTCATCAGGAAAGTTCAACATACACCCAACTACACGGGACTAATGACCAATATGTTCCAAGCCCCTTAATTGAATTAACAACAAGTCTATTTAAATTTACACCATTCCGTCTAGTGTACAGTAAGCAAATGAGCTTTTCATTGTGAAAGAAGTAAGACTTCAGCTATTGCTGTCATCCATTCGTATTATGAGCCATAAGAGAGCAGACATATGGGGTGAATTTTACTGTGTGTCCAATATCGAGTGGAAATACGGTTCATACGAACACTATTAATTTTCCCCCGCATTAGTCTGTAGTAACATCGAGGGGAAATAATAGTGTTCAGAATCGTTTGCGGGATTTGCTTGCATTGCATTAGTACTATACGGGATGCAAGCAGAGAAATATCGACCTTCCTGACAATACAAGTTAGTTGGGCTGCATTAAACAATATTATTAGGGGCAGCTGATTCACCTGGTATAGAGCGATCCCCCATGAAACGTGTGTGCACTGACGTGGCATCGAACGGGCGGTTGAGGGCGCGGTTGAGTTTGACGTTGTTTTCGTAATTGACTTTGGTTCCTTAATGTCCGCGGCGCTCTTCTTCGAAGCAATATGACCTATTACAAACATTATCCACATAATGACTATTATGTTTAACTGAAATATATCATTTTTCGGCCTTAGGTACGTCAAATACGCTACTAAATAGTGTTAGGGAGAGGCGGCGCAGGATGCAAGGTGAAATAGTTGCCACAGTGTAAACACTAAGCTCCATACTAATTACATTGGCAGTGCCACTTCCTGTGTATTCAAATGTAACAAAAGTTCAATTGCGCGCCTGATTATTCACGCCCATCTTCTGTCCTTTCGTCAGTAATCACTATAATTTCCTTTTTGTCATCCCTGAGTGAACAACTCATTCACGTGAACCAACATGTGAATGATGCATATTCTTTCAGGAATCACAATAATTATCAATTTTATTGAACCGGCGCTCATTCCTCCACTTTACTTGTATACCTTCTGGTATACTACATTCTAAAATAATAACAATAACCCCTGGCACTATAGGCCATGAGGGCTTAGGCCTACCAAGAGACCGCTGTCCAGCCATTTGGCCTGCAGATATTGGGATGACGCGTGGTATGGAACTTGGTAGAAAAACGCGCCATATTAATCAGAATGGCGGACAGAGTAGTGAGGAAGGAGAAGGTAAAGGGGGCGGGAAAATGAGACTCCTCGAAGAATGAGGATGTCAAAATAAGGAGAAAGGGCGAGTGGGAATGGATGGATATAAGGAAACAGAAACAAAAGGGAAAGTGTATCTATACGGTATCCAGCGTCATACAGACCTTGGCGGAAAAAAAGATGGAAACTCCTCCAGTGACGACCAAACAGTAGTTTCTGGCTGCTCTCTGGTGACGAACAGGGGAATTTCTCTAGTTTTTGTAAGCTCAATGACACACATTCTTTGGCCATATTGTTTTAATTCTATTGAAAAAGGAGGCAAGGTTCCTTTCGAAACGTTTAGAATTTTAAGTTTTATTTCCACACGGCAATATCCCAAAAGCATGAAAATTTTAATAGTAGGCCTATTCCGGGCCGTGAAAGCCTTAATATACATATTCAATAATAATAATAATAATAATAATAATAATAATAATAATAATAATAATAATGTTATGTGGTTTGAATGGCAGTTTAAGCTGCTTTGGCTTGAGAGGCGCCGGGGTGCCGAATTATTTTTTTCAGAACAGGATTTTTACCAAGTCGATGAATCTATTGGCACGAGGATGTTGCGTTTTAACACCCTTAAAAGTCATCGAATTTTGCCGGGATCGAACCCGCAATCTTAGATTTTTAAGGCTAAAGCTAAGTCATTTAGCCAGCCCGATTTAGTAAATATTGTTGGAACATATGGATACGATGAATGTAAATTTAGTTGAACTCATAACTTGATTTTAATGTAAACTAGTTGAATATATTCTGTATTGTGTGACTTTGTCCTCCCAGAAGAGATTCGCTTATTCACTGAAGAGAGTTCTAAATATACCAATCTATCCCTAGGATCATGTTGCCATATTCTAGACATTCTTTCGTACCTAGTAGCTTAGTGGGGCGCGTTAAGTCGCGATCTACGACTGCAATGACAGGTTTGGAGGTCTACTGTTTGAATCACGACTTTGACAGCGACCATCCTGAGTATGGTGGATTTTTCCACACTTCACCAAACAAATGTCGGGATGGTACCCAATTTCAGGTTTCGCAGCAACTTCCCTAATTCTAGACGCTTTTTTTTTTTTTTTTTTTTTTTTTTTTTTAGCGTATGGCTTTTAGTGCCGGGAGTGTCCGAGGACATGTTCGGCTCGCCAGGTTTGTAGCTGCTTCGAGACGGACACCCAATGGGTGAGCTACAAGTACCGTTGGGATGGGAAGGAGGGAAGTTGGAATGTAAGGACGAGGAGTTGGAAGGTAGCGGCTGTGGCCTATAGTTAGGGACCAACCCCGGCATTTGCCTGGAAGGAAGATGGGAAACCACAGAAGACCATCTTCAAGGTTGCCGGCGGGGGGATTCGAACCTCCTCGCCTCCCGGATGTAAGCGACTGCCAGCAGTCATGCCGTAACCACCACGGCTAACTCACCCGGTTTCTAGACGCTAATAGACACTGTTACACAAACGCTACAACAATCACTACAGAAAGTCGGCTTGTCCTATATATTCAATACACACCCAAGTATACGTGGTGGATGACCAAGATGTTCCAAATCCCTTGAAGCAACAACAATAAACATTTCTTCATTCTTAAAATGTTGTCGTACTGAACGCCTGAAAAGTATACAAGCAGGAAGTCACATCTGTGGTAATTGTTACATATTTTAACAAGTAGTTCCGTAAAGAACTATTCAGCCTATTTTCATATACCCTTTTATGCTAATTGCCTCTACCAACGTACACAATTTCAGTTTGATTGCTGTAATAGATTCGTAGATATTGAGAACCGTCTAATTATTTCGGATGGTCGCCATGTTAGATTTTTATATATGTAGGTCTTAGAGTTATGTACTATTACATGAAGATTATTGTGTAGTATTCAAACTTCAATCGCATGATTAGGACACAAGAAACAAAAACGAGGTTTTAAATGTTCCCACAGCTGCCATCTTGTGGTTATGAAAACAATTAAAATAAATTAGATGTCAGTGGATTACATTTGTATAAGCATTTACTGTACCAAGTTTCACTGGACTCGGATGGTTAAATCGCGAGAAAAGTACATTTAAATATTAAATTCACGTCGTTGCCAAGTTGGAGTTGTGCCCGCCAGGTTATTGAAAGTCCCATAAGTGAAATGTTCATAGCCTCTATGAACATTTAAAAAAAAATCAATTTTATTGCTGTAATTGATTCGTAGATATTGACCGTCTAAATATTTCGGATAGTCGCCATGTTGGATTGTTATATGTATAAGCCATAGAGTTATGTACCATTCAATTAAAATTATTGCGTAGGTTCATTATTCATACTTTCACTTAGATCGCATGATTACGACACAAGAAATAAAAACTTGATTTTAAAATTTATCACAGCCGCCTCACTACTTGAGGTTATGTAAACAATTGAACTAAATTAGATGCCAGTGCATTACAATGTGTATAAACATTTCCTGTACCATATTTAACTGCGCTCAGTTGTTTAAACGGCGATAAAAGTCTATTAGAATGTTTCAACTTCGCTTGGCGCCATGTTCGTTTAGTACATTACAGGTTTTTGAAAGTTACATAGACCAACTTATAGTAGTGTCCTTTATCACCGAACAATATTGCATGGTGATATCTGTAATAGTTTCGGAGATATGGAATGTCGGTGAAATATTTCACGCAGTAGCCATCTTGAGATTATGTAAGTAATTGAACTTAGTTAGATGCAAGTGAATTACACTATGTATAAACATATGCCGTACCGAGTTTCTTTGCGTTTGGATGGTTAAATCGCGAGAAAAGTCTATTTAAAAGTTTCAACTTCGCTTAGGCGCCATGTACGTTTTGTAGTAAACAGGTTTTTGAAAGTCTCATAGGTAAACTTTTAGTTGTGCCCTTCATCACCGTACTAAATTTCACGGTGATATCGGTAATAGGTTCGGAGATATAGAATGCCGGTGAAATATTTCGCACAGCCGCCATGTTGGATTGGTGAGACGTAATAACATTTGAAGTGCTAGGTTGGAGTCGGCCAAAATGGTGCTATAACCTTACCGAGTTTTATTGAAATCGCTCCAGCCGTTTAGAAGTTATTAAAGGGGGACACATACATGGACAAAAGGTGATCTCATAAGCCTATTTTTAGCCTATTTTCATTTTATGGAGAAAAAAAAGATAGGCTTATGAGATCACCTTTTGTCCGTATGTGTGTATGTATGTGTGTCTGTGTGTGTGTCCCTTTAACAACTTCTAAATGGCTGGAGCGATTTCAATGAAACTCGGTAAGTTCATAGCACCATATCGGTCGACCCTGACCGTGCCCTTCAAATTTTATTATTTCCCACCAATCCAACATGGCTGCTGTGCGAAATATTTCACCAGAATTCAATATCTCCGAAACTATTATCGATATCTCCCAGAATTCATATACGCGGATAAAGGGCACTACTAGAACTTCACTTATGAGACTTTCAAAAACCTGGTAACTACAAAACCTACGTGGTGGCCAAGCGAAGTTGAGACTTTTAAATAGACTTTTCTCGCGATTTAACCATCCAAACGCGGTGAAACTTTGTACAGTAAATGATTATACATATTGTAATGCACTGGAATCTAATTTAGTTCAATTGTTTACATATCCTCAAGATAGCGGCTGTGCTAAATTTTAAAATCAAGTTTTTATTTCTTGTGTCGTGATCATGCAATCGAAGTGGAAGTTTGAATAATGAACCTACGCAATAATTTTAATTTAATGGTACATAACTCCATGGCTTATACATATAACAATCCTACATGCCGACCATCCGAAATATTTAGACGGTTCTCAATATCTACGAATCAATTACAGCAATAAAACTCATTTTTAAAATGTGCATAGAGGCTATGAACATAAGTTCATGGGACTTTCAATAATCTGGCGGGCACAATTCCAAGTTGGCAACGACGCGAATTATAAATATTTAAATTTACTTTTCTCACGATTTAACCATCCGAGTCCAGTGAAACTTGGTACGGTAAATGCTTATACAAATGTTATTCCACTGGCATCTAATGTATTTTAATTGTTTTCATAACCACAAAATGACAGCTTTGGGAACTTTTAAAATCTCGTTTTTGTGTCTTGTGTCCTAATCATGCGATTGAAGTTTGAATACTACACAATAATCTTCATGTAATAGTACATAACTCTAAGACCTACATATATAAAAATCCAACATGGCGACCATCCGAAATAATTAGACGGTTCTCAATATCTACGAACCTATTACAGCAATCGAACTGAAATTTTGTAGGTTGATAGAGGCAATTAACATAAGTAGGTTATATGAAAATAGGCTTTAATTCTTCACGGAGCTACTTGTTTCATAAATGAAAATTGGCTAAAAATACGTATGCTCTAGGACAGACTATCTCAACATGGTGCTCGTAAGCATCGCGGTGCTCTTTAAATGACATTTGGTGCTATTGTCGTACGAGCCAAAGAGTGCTCGGGAGCACAAAATCCCCTCCCTGAGATCCATTCTTTAATTGATTTTCTGTTGCAGAAACCAAATTTTTTGACAGTCAGTCAGACGTTTTATCTTTTTGTGAAGTACCGTAGTATTTTTAAGCTAGGTGTAGGCCTACGGTAAAAATAATTGGACATCCCTGTTTTATGAATAAGGCGGAATATGGTGATTCGACTCGACAGTCCATAAGCAAATGTTTCTTATCTGCATGAGTTACGCAATCAGTTGCAGCATGCCTGGTGAGCGGTGAATCCCTCGCCGTTTCAGTACTTGTGATGGAGATACGAAAAGGAAAGAGAGGAGCACGTGTGTTGCATTATTTATATTATTATGCTACTATATTCGTTTTAAGTTTGTTAACTAAATACTTGAACAATACTGTTCAGTTTCTTAATCTGATCCTACCGCCGAAACTACTGAATCAATTCTTATGAAAACTTATCAACATTTACACTTTTATAGGATACAATAGTTAGGCTACTGAAAAGGCAATGACATTCACTGTTACCAACATTACAATTAATCAATTCTTGAAAACAAAATATTAAGCAAAAGGTACATTTATAAGCTACAGAGGTATGCAAATTATTAGACTCGAAAGCAGTTTTGCAACATTTACTTTGTACGCTTTGTGACTTAATACAGTAGAAATGTTTTGCAATGTGCTGAATGTATTTCAAATGTTTAATCAACAGGCTTAATAACATTTTTTAAAGAATATGACAATATACTATTTTTTTACAGTTTCCACTAAAAGAGGAGCCTTGTTAATGTACAATGCCAAACGTTTTGTTTTGATTACTTTATTCCAGTTTAGACCAGAGAGATTGGAAGTCTTTTATTACCGATTGTCCACTGTTAAACTGTTCAAGGATTTGTGGACAATGGATTGAAACCACCTGATTTAGAGGGTACATTCTAAAGTCAATGGAAAGAAGAAAAAACGGACCCAGCACAGGTGTCCCTCAGAATCTACAATTTCGAAAATTTCCAGATGCAATTCCTTATGGGGAAAGTCCACAGGGGAGAAAACATTACTAAATAGAATGATTTTGAATAAAACATTGTGGCTGATTTAAATCCTTTATTTGAGTCTAATAACTTGCACACCTCTGTAACTATCAAAGTTGAAGGTTTAAAACTGAATACGAGTGTAGAAGATTTCATGGCTTTCAATCCATCCTGTTTATGAATTACACTTATGCACAAATATATATACAATGTTTATATTACATAGGCCAGCCCTGTGGTGTTGGGGTAGCGTGCCTGCCTCTTACCCGGGGGTCCCGGGTTCGATTCCCGGCTCCGTCTGCCGCCGGCGCGGATCTAGAGTTTGGCTTTGGGTGGGGGAGTCAGAGAATCGAATTTGTTAAGAAAAATGGTATCACTAAAAACGCAATCACAAAATAAACAAACGTACAAAACCAGACCAATTTTTTTGCAAGCTACACGGATAGAAATTTGATGCGTTTAGCGCACCAAAAATATTCGTACAAATTGCAAAGGCGTGTTTTGCGACTTTTACATCGAGCTTCAAGAAAAGTATCAAGGTACGTTACAGTTTCGGCAAGTCGAGTTGGTACCGACAAAGGGAGAAAGTCACAGCTTAAATTGCCAACCAAGCTTGCAGTTTGGACGTCGGCAAAATTTTTTGGTGCGAAAAAAGCCCCAAATTCTTATCCGTGCATTGCTGCACTTTCACCGTGACATCACTATAAAAATCGATTCGGTAATCACAAGGTTTGCTAAACAAAATAGACAAGTTGATTTTGTTATATAAATAATCGTTTTTATATAACAGGTATGAAGTTGTAAATATGTACAGTTGTAACAGAAAAATTGTAATCAAGATATTTTCAGTATTGAATAAATTGAAGAAAAAAAACAAGTAGTTCCGTGAAGAACTATACAGCCTATTTTCATATATCCTGCTCATGTTAATTGTCTCTATCAACATACAAAATTTCAGTTTAATTGCTGTAACAGATTCGTAGATATTGAGAACCATCTAAATATTTCAGATGGTCGCCAGGTTGGATTTTTATTTTTGTAATATTACATTAAGATTATTGTGTACGTGTGGTATTCAAACTTCAATCGCATGATTAGAACACAAGAAGTAAAAACAAGATTTTAAAAGTACGCACAACAGCCATCTTGTGATTACACAAACAATTGAAATAAATTAGATGCCAGTGGATCAACATTTGTATAAGCATTTAACGTGCAACGTTTCACGGCACTCGGATAGTTAATTCGCGAGAAACGTCCATTTAAATATTTATACTGCGCGTCGCCGCCATGTTGGATTTGTGCTCACCAGGTTACTGAATGTCCTATAGGTGAACATATGTTCATAGTCTCTATGAACATAAAAAATCAGTTTGGTTGCTGTAAAAGATTCATAGATATTGAGAACCGTCTAAATATTTCGGAAGCTCGCCATTTAGGATTGTTATATGTATAGGCCATAGAGTTATGTACCATTCAAGGACAATTATTGCCTAGGTTCATTATTCAAACTTTCACTTCGATCGCATGATTACGACACGAGAAATATAAACTTAATTTTAAAATTTCGCACAGCCGCCATCTTGAGGTTATGTAAACAATTGAATTAAATTAGATGGCAGTGCATTACAATCTGCAAAATCATTTACTGTACCACATTTCACTGCGCTCAGAGAGTTAAATCACGATAAAAGTCTATTAAAATATTTCAAATTCGCTTGGTCGCCATGTTCGTTTTGTACATTACAGGTTTATGAAATACACATAGGTAAATTTGTATCAGTACTCTTTATCACCGTACAAAATTGCATGGTGATATCTGTAATAGTTTCGGAGATATAGAATGTCAGTGAAATATTTCGCACAGCCGCCATTTTGAGGTTATGTAAACAATTGAACTACATTAGACTCCAGTGCATTACAATGTGTATAAACATTTGCTGGACCAAGTTTCATTACGTTTGGATGGTTAAATCGCGAGAAAAGTCTATTTAAAATTCTCAACTTCGCTTGACCGCCATGTTGGTTTTGTAGTCACCAGGTTTTTGAAAGTCTCATAGGTGAACTTCCAGTAGTGCCCTTTATCACCGTACACAATTTCAGGGCGATATCGGTAATCGTTTCGGAGATATTGAATGCTAGTGAAATATTTCGCACAGCCGCCATGTTGGATTGGTGAGACGTAACAAAATTTGAAGTGCACGGTCGAGGTCGCCGGGAATAGTGCTATGAACTTACCGAGTTTCATTGAAATCGCACCAGCCGTTTAGATTTTATTAGGGGGACACACACACACACCTCACACACACACACATACACACACAGACGCGCGCACACACACACGGACAAAAGGTGATCTCATAAGCCTATTTTTTCAAAATTGAAAATAGGCTAAAAATGTTTTTCAGTTAAAATTCGTTAAGTTTTATTTGTCTGGTTATTGTGTTTTCGTTTTTTGAGTTTGCAAAAAAATTTGGTCTTCGTTTGGGTCACGGGGGTCATGAACCCCTCCCCCCCCCCCTTGAATCCGCGCCTGCCGTCCGGAATTTTCGAAACTGACGTGAGGGCTGGAACGAGGTGTACTCAGCCTCGTGAGGACAATGAGTAGCTGTCTGACAGTGAGGCAGCGCCCCGATGCGCTGACCACGCGTCACCCCAATATCTGCAGGCCAAATGGCTGGGCAGTGGTCGCTTGGTAGGCCTAGGCCCTCATGGGCTGTAGTGCCAGGGGATATTATTATTATTATATTACATAAGTTTGTAAGAACTTGTGTATTGAGTCAATCTTATTTACAGATGTTTTTGCTCACTTAAATAGTTGTTGCGTTATTATTAATGTAAAGTATGTTAACCTGTGTTCTATTTAAATTATTGTGACTAACTTCAGGAATGATATTAAACATATTTAGCTATATCATCAACACCGCAGTGATATCGGATCAGTATAGGAGCTTCACATCCAGATGGCATGTTTCGAATAGCATAGTCAGTTTTGTTACGAGAGCTAGAATGGCGTCCACTCAGCCGTTTGACAAGAGTTTAATAATGCCCAGATCGTACCTTATAGGCCACGGCCACCTCCTTTCCAATTCCAAACCCAATTGTAAGTGTAAACAGTAATTAAAACACTTCAATAGCACAATCAATCAGACAGATAACACGTATACTTAGAAAGACAACACTGATAATCACGATATCGCAAGCCTCTAAAGAAACAACTAGATGCATTAGTAAATAATCTCCATTACTGTTGGAACTCACCAGGAGCTTCTTGGTTGTCATGATGCGTTTGACGGCACTCCTACTGATTGGCTGACTGGCGTGTCCTGTCCTGCGACCGGCTTTAATACGGCACGTCCTCCAATTGTCAAACACGTGATCGTCACCCCATCTCGCTCCATCAGCCAGGCTTTTGTTCATTCGAACCCGGGATCCATATTTTGTACAGGATTTTTTAACATACCTTAAGTTAGGATGCTTAGGCATTTATTTAGAGTATGCTCTTAAAATGTTGGAAATATACGCTGCCATTATAAAAAGAATAGGCAATATAAAAAGAGATGATGAATTGAGTCGTCCAGTTGCAAAACTCGTTTAATCCTCTTGTGAATAAGGATCATGTCGTAAAATTAATTATTCAATTATTTTATTTTATTTTATTTTATTTTATTTTATGTTATTTTATTTTATTTTATTTTATTATTTTATTTTGTTTTGTTTAATTTTATTTTATTTTGTTTTATTTTAATTTTGTTTATTTTGTTTTGTTTTAGCTTATTTCGTTTGATTTTGTTTTAAATTGTTTTGTTTAAGTTTTTGTGTTTTTGTTTTGTTTTATTTTAGTTCTTTATTTTTAATTTTATTTTATTTTATTTTATTTTGATTTTGTTTATTTTGTTTTATTTTATTTTGTTTTATTTTGATTTACCAGAAAACAAACACAAAACCAAAAACAAAAGACACGAAGCAAAAAGCAAAATTCAAAAGCAAAAGCAGAAAACAAGGAACACAAAGCAAAAAGCAAAATTCCAAAAACAAAAGCAGAAATCAAACACAAATCCAAAACCAAGAAAGAAAAGCAAAAAGTAAAATTCAAAAGCAAAAGCACAAAGCAAACACAAAACCAAAAACACAAAGTAAAAATAAAAAAAGTATAAAACAACAAACACAAACGATACGTGAGGCAAAGACAGAGAAACATTTCTCATGAAAATGATTCTTATTCACAAGTGGATTAAACGGGTTTTACAACTGGACTACTCAATTGCTGTACCACATATTATTAGAACTGTACTGTCTTAATCATACATAACAACACGGCTTCGGTGGCGAATTCGATAGCATGCTGAACTGCTACGCCCAAGATTGCGGGTTCAAATCCGTTAACATCCTTCAGTATGCCTTCTTTCAGAGGGTAAGTAAAGGCGGGCCCATGACACAGATTTATGGCATGAAAAAGAACCTACCATACAATTGGTAGTGTGCAGCTAAATTTGTATGTTATCTGGTTAGAAACTCTCTATCCACGTTCACAGTTCTCAGTGACAGTGGCATCTCTGGTGGCCAAAGTAGGAACTACTTGAAATTGAACTTGCTGGGAACCCACGGGCGTTCAATTAAAATACCCCGCTATGGCCACTGGCTGCAATTCAAATATAATAACAACTCGTTCTCAAGTGCCATAGTCATCCATCTACCAAAGAGAAAGTTATACTACAAATCCAAATGGTGTCTGTCTGTTACTCTTTCATGCAAAAACTACTCACCCGATTAAGCTGAAATTTTGCATGAAATTGTTATACCAGGAACGAACATAAGATTATTGACGTTTCGCAATAATAATATTATGGCTCTCTTGGCACTCGGCATAAGGAAAATATCGAAGTTGTCGTAGAAGGACCGTACACAGTTCATGTTTCGCCCCTCAGTACGTGAAACAATGCCACAATTTAAGATCTTAGAAGCAACCGTTTCTGAGATATTTCTCGAACAATCCCCACTCTTGGTGGCTTCGGTGGCGTAGTTGGTAGCATGCTGTGCTTCTATGCCCAAGGTCTCGGGTTCAAACCCGGCCTAAGTCGTTGGACTGTTTAAGACATTAAAAATACCTCAGTATGCCTTCCTTCGGAGGGGAAGTAAAGCCATGTGATAGATTTATGGCATGAAGAAAAACCTTCCACTAACTACACGTGTGTGAAGCCAAAATTTGTAGGTTATAATTGATAACGCTATATTAGTTCCAACGTTCGCCGACAGGTGCTGACTGTGTTGGCATCTAGTAGCCAAGTCCGCAAGCTAGGTGTCGTGGACGGTAGCATTTGGTAGCAAAAGTAGGAACTACCCTACTTGAAATTATCGTCTGCAGTCCTTACTTGAGTTAAAACAGATAACACTCACTAATACATTCATCACAATTAACACCGGTTATCAGGCATATTCTACACACATCCAAATTACACGGTACTACATGACCGCATTGTCGCAGCCCCTAAACTAAGGAACCAACCAATCCCCGCTCTTAGAACCTGATCAAGGAAGTCGTAACCATGACAACGTCAGCACAAAAGTCCTATTCAGTTTTCCATCTAGCTCTGTACGAGGCTGTGTTCAGCTCCATTAGTCACATAAAATACAATATGTATGCTATACAACATATATGTAATCGAGGGAACCCGAGGATAGGGAGCAACAGCAAAATATCAATTTTCAATTAATTTACTGCAATAAATGTCACATCAAGGTTCTATTGATCTGAAATTAGCACCAAAAAAATAAAAAATGCTTTACGTGTATCCTTGCCATGGGGGATGAGACGGTTAATGAGCATTTCGTTACTGCAACCAGTATTCTTAAAGAAACCTACAACTAAAATACTCACGACTTCAAACACCAAGTCAGCGTGTTGATTCCTAATTAGTGCATGTGAGATTTTCGAAAGTGAACTGTCACGCCCTGTAGTTCGAATTCCACTAAAAAAAGAGGTCCAGTGGCTTATTATTATATGTGAATTGCAGCCAATGGCCATAGCAGTGTATTTTAATTGAACGTCCGTGGATTCCCAGCAAGTTCAATTTCAAGTAGTTCCTACTTTGGCTACCAGATGACCCTGTCACTGACACCTAGCGGCTCACGTTGGAACTTTATAGAGTGCTTCTAACCATCCAAATATAACCTACAAATTTGGCTACACACTACAAATTGTAGTGGTAGGTTCTTTTACATATCATAAATCTGTGACATGGGCCCGCCGGCTTTACTTCCCCTCCGAAAGAAGGCTTATGAACGTGAGATTAACGGTCAAGTAAAGCTACAAGCTTCCTTTCTTGCCTTCAAACACCAGCCAGGCTAGTAGAGATTCATTTCTAATCCCACTTAGCCCATGTTGATGGAATTATATCAACAATAAGAAAGTGAGATAGATTAAAATCACTCCGACCGGCCTTAAAACAAGGCTGACCACTTGGATTGGAAAACAAAACATAATACAGTACAATTGAAATTAATGATTTGCAGTCGGTCAACAGGATTCTGTTCACGTAACACCCTTGGTATCTCTGATCTAAGCCGAAACAATTAAGTAGATTGACATATCATAAATTTATTAAAACAGCTCACTTATCCTCGGTCAGGTCTCGACAGCTTTCTCCGTTAGGAAAAGCGTTGGCCTGATGATATCTAGAGCTCTGCGCGGATAAACAAAACGTTATCCGCATCCGCCCCGCATCCGCACGACTGTTATCCGCATCCGCCCCGCATCCGCATGACTTTTATCCAAATCCGCTGATATTTTAATATTATGTTTAATTTATTAGATAAAGCATTAAGTGTTAAAACAACACATTTAGACATTTGAGGAGAAAGTCGTTCCTGACAATTTGCTTCATTGCAAGGGACATCAGGTTGGTTGACACTTCTGGTTTCTTGACCTCCGCTTTAGACAAAACAAATTGGCTATACATTTTGTGGCTACTATCGTACTTGTGCCTCAGTAATTTTGATGTGCCTGATTTGTGTCCTGAGTATGAATAGACTTTTTTACAGGTAAAACATCCTACTATATCGTTCACCTTTTCGTTTCCATTCAAAACGTAACCAAATGGCTGCCATATCGTTGACTTGAGCTTTGTTTCACGCGCTATTGAATATTCACCTTGTTTTATTTTAATAGATAGATAATCCATGTTGGTGAAATGATGTTCATACTCACGGTCGCGTTAACATTCACTAAGTGAACTTCTCTTTACGCTTGGAGAAACAGATTGTCATTTGGCCGGAAATTCCAAATAAGTCATCATCCTTCTGCTTCTTGACCCACCCTTGTTCCCATAGTTGATGTCACAACTATTTCCGTTGCAATATCACAGCCAACGTGCTTCAGTGCCAAGTTGGAAATAAATCTACAGATAAACCTGGAACCAGATCTTCCAGGGTAGCTTAGACGGCGAAGTAGCTGACTTGAGGAATGTTAATGATGTCACCACGATGAGCTAACAAGCTTATTGACAGCATTATATCTCGTATGTATAGTAATAATGACAACGCGAATTGAAGATGATGATGGGATGTCAAGACCATCTACTACAAACATACGGTACTTAATAAAATGTAGTTGAAAGCATATGAGTAAAATAATCTTCTCGAGTTTATAAGTGCAATACGTGCCTGAATACTTCGTACGCAATAGGCTATAGAAGTATTCCTCTTTTAAGCATGAAGCTGTAGATTGGCATATCAAATCTGTAATATTATCGTAAATTTGTATACTAAAAACTATCCGCAAATTTACTCGAAACATTATCCGCTATCCGCACAACCAAGCAAACTATATCCGCGTGGCGAAAATATTTGCGGATATCCGCATCCACGCAGGGCTTTAATGATATCCCAACTATTAAATTTGTTAGCACAGCATAATACATTTACCAAATGGGCCAAAAGATGGACTTGACGCGGCTCGTAAGAGCATGTTTACACACAGGGAATTACTTCGTGTAGATGAGTTAGCCGAAATGCCTTCTCCAGGTGATTGTGCGGGCATGGTGCTCCCTCCAAGGGCGCTACTTTAAGACGACACTTACGTTACGCTTCGTTACGCGGCTTCCAAACACGTTACGCTTTCGGTAGATTTCATGTATCATATTGTTTCGAATTTCAGAAAATTTCGACCTATCTTCGCGTTTCACTTCCTCCAGACCCCAAAACCATAGTCAGTTCAACTTTTTTTTTTTGTGGAGACGATAACTACCGCCATTTTCCACCAATCACTTTCAAATTTATGCATAAAAATATTACCATATAAAATCTCGGTCTAGTATGTTAATGGACAAAATAGGACCAAGGGGGTGGAATGGGGGCCTTTTAGATAAAGTAATATACTGTATCACTATAACTTTCTTAATATGTGAAAAATCGAATCCATTCAAATTTCATATTATTCATTGAATAAGGGCCAAACACTTTTCTTATTAAAGTTTTTTGATGGCATCAACCATTTACCAAAGAGGTGGAAAAAATGGAGCTTTTGAGAAAAAAAAAGGATACATTCGTTTAATAGGCACAATATCAAAACCGTTTAAAATGGTCAACATTACCTATAACTTTTGTCTGAAAGATTTTTTGATATGACGCACCCTTACGTCAAGGGCTTAGCAACATGTTTTTGGAATTATAAGATGGCGTAAACTAAACATGTGCAACTTTTGTAGGTATAAAACAATTAATTGGACAAACGTTTGGTGCTTTTCAGTCGGTCAACACGATTGTACCCAAATGAGATGGGTTATTCGCTAATCCTAAAAAAACTAAAAAACAAACAAACATGAGATTAATAAATACACTAGGAAGACTAGTTTTGATCGTCAAGCGATCATCATCAGATTCATTACACTTAGACTGTAAAATATAAGTCTGAAAGTATGGGGGAAAATATTTACAACTAGCTGAAGTACCTGTGCTTCGCTACTGGTCATAAATAAACTGAAATGAGACGGTGACAGTTAAAACAGGGGATAGGCGAGGTGCTGCGCGGAGGGAGAGTTAGGATGGAACATTTTGTCCAACTACACCGCTTGGCATTGACCTTGTTTAATAGCACACAATTAGGTTTTACTCGCTAACAGTTGAAGATACACGAAAAGTGATAAGGACGATTTTGATAGAAATTTAAATTTTAAACCTAGTAGCCTATATGCCATCAAAAGTTTGCAATTTCTTAGCGTTCTCTTTTTATTTGAAATTGAACTATGAATGTTTGTTGGTGTAGTGACGTCACTTAAATGGTCTCCATCTTTAAATAGTGCAAAGTATTGAAATCAAAAGTAGCCTATATATTAACCAGGTAAATCAGCTACTTCCATGTAAAATTTCATGTAAATCGGACCAGTGGTTCTTTGGTGCTCGAGTAATACACAGAGACATACCATATCACTTTTATATTAGTATGGATGTGGTTTTTTGATGTAGGGAATAACCCATCTTATTTGATTACAATTGTGTCGACCGACTGAAAAGCACCAAACTTTTTTTTCATATTTTACGCCCTCATTGGAGCACTTTAATCAATACGAATACAATTAAGTCTAACAACGGTATTTGGAGATTAGCAATTCAGCTTCAGCTTCTTCTGCACCCAAAATGTCTTCATTCTATCTGACCTGTCTGGCCATTGTTCATCTGTGATGGTGTAGTTTTTCCGTTCAAATGTTGTTAATGTGAATCGTAATTATGTATTCCTTAAAATATTCTTCTCTTCTCTACTTTTAATTTGGAGCATCGTTAAATTTAATTCAGCTAAATCATGCTGTATCCCTTTCAACCAGTTGTTCTTTGTTTTACTCTTCCAGAAGTAACTAAACAGCTGTTTTATTAGTCTGGTTTCTGTTAAGCTTGAGATATGGCAGAAAAAAAGAGATTCTCCTTTTCCGCATTGTATCTATTATTGATTCACTCTCTCGAGATACCACTTTATTTGGCAGCAATCTCCATTGGCCATTTACTTGATGTTTTTTTGTTGTTAATAATTGTTCTGATGATTCTTCTGTCTGCTTTCTGCAGTTTGTCAGTTGTTGATTTGATGTTCAACTTGAAGAGTGTTTCACTACCATACGTTGCCTCTGGTTTAACAACGGAATTGTAATGCCGAAATTTGGCATTCATTGAGAGAGATTTCGTTTTGTAGGTTGGCCAGGTGATTCGTTGTGATTGTTTCAGTTTGGATGTTCTACTGTCTATCGATGGTTTCTCGTTTGAGTTTACTAAACTTTTGTTTACTAAGGCAACACTGAAAAATGGCTTCAAACGCCATATAGTACATTATGCAACGAACCTGTAATGACAATAATTAAGACACGGGTATGTTTATAAAACGAGCGTAAGCGAGTTTTATAATTTCCATACGAGTGTCTTAATTACCATTATAGGCGAGTTGCATACGACTGTTTATGTTCGACGATAATTATAATTTTATTATATGTTTTAACATAAATATTCATAAATATCTGTTGAGATTCAGTGACTTGAGTGCAAGCGCTGGGTATATCTCTGTTTTCCAAGTTCTCTGACCGACCAACGCATGCGCTCTGTGTGCTTGGCAATGCCATACATATTCTTGGATGCCATATGTTTACAGCCTGGCCGATGTGCACCAGCTTCAGTCAAACTGTCACCGAAGTCGTTTGAAAGCAATACGCTGTGTAGAAATTGGAGTTGGGGATATTAAGGTACAGTGCTATTTCTTGTCTCATACTCGCCAGTTTATTTACGCGAACATATGGACGGTGCACGTTCCATGTCGGTAATTTATATAGACATGCGAGATTTTGAGCGCATGCGCGGAGGTATCCTTACCTAATTGGTCAATGAATGAGCTCTGATTGGCTGGAGAAACTGTCTCATAATGGAAAACAAAGCTATAATGACCATCATTATGATACAGTTTTCTGACACATTATGTTTACATTTCGACATCGTGGAACATATATGTAGGCTAATTATTATTGGCACATTTAGTGGATTCAAAATATTTTTCTTTGCCCCGTGAAATCTACCTCCGCCTTCCAGCGTGCCAAGAAGGATCTTTTAAGCACCTATTGGGCGAGTTCAATCTAGTCTGTTTTAGGCAGTTCGTTGGCGGATGACGTGAAGTCAATAAGAAGTGTCTGGACCAGGGAGCTGTAATTGATAGTTCATGCAACACGCACCGGAGGCGCGATTTTAACAACGTATCAAGCTTCTTTATGTACTTCCCATTGTGCTTTCCGTAAAGTAGTCGCAATGAAACATATCGTACCTTATTATGTCGTTGTTTTTGTTGATTTGTTTTAAGGGAACCGGCACGTGTGAAACTATAGAAAAATGTAGCTTCCGATGTTTAGTTATATATCTCAGAAACTACAATAGATATTTCCTTGAGTGTTCTTTTGGTATATTCAGAGTACATTTGTCATTATTGGGGTAGAATTTGAAGCTTCTATGTTGAATATTTTGTGTCAGAGTGAGCATTACAAAAACAATCTTAAAGAAATATATTGTTAAAAATTCCCTTAATTAACTCATGTCCCTTTTTCTGAGCAAATACTCAAACTAGACCCAACAACAAACTTTGCACTCACAATATGTAAGCTATTTTTGAGCTACTGAAGTAAAAGTATTGTCCTATTGTTTACAGGAGTAGATTTTTTTCTTTTTAACTAATCAAGATACCTGAATACATTTACTTCCACTAGTAGATTTATATAGGGTCTTAGAGACTACCAAGTTTCAAATACATTGATCAGATAGTTTCTGAGAAAATGGTACATGAAGTTTCAAAGAATATGACTCACGGAAAACATTAAAAGCATATTTGGCTAGTAGCTACAGTGTATCCTTAAAACATTATGTTTAAACCTAATTTTAGTGCATCAAATATCACTTCAGCACAATACTATTGATACACCAAATTCTTCAAGAAAGATGGGAGATTTTTTAAGCCGAAAAATTGACGTTTTTGTGCCTATCACACGTACCGGTTCCCTTAAGGGATTGGGATATCTTGGTCATCAGCTCCATGTACTTAGGTGTGTGTTTAATTTGTCTGGTAACCTGTGTTTCTGTGATGACTATACAGTAGTAGTGCGTGTAACTGTAAATATTAAGGTAAAGATGGAGTAGGTGGCCCGTAACTTAAAATGAGGTACTATTCCGGCATTTGCCTGAAAGGAGTATGGAAAACCCAGGGAAGAGTTACACTCAGGATAACCATTGTTGGTGCCAGAATTCGAACCTACGATCTCCGGATTTGCTGCAGCTATCGTGGTGAGCTATCGCACGGCTACGCCGCGTGGTCCATCTGATGCGACAGCAACCCAACACAGCCAGATTGACGACATTGGATGGAATTTCTATACCACAATATGTTAATGGGCAACGAGATTCTGTCTTGAGATACAAGTAAGCCTATAGTATAGTTGTTCCATTTGAGGGGCTTGGATATTGTGGTCATTTAGCCCCGTGTATTTCGGTGAGTGTGGAATTTGTATCTGATATCCTGTGTTATTGTGATGGCTGTATTATTTGTTGATTAATTGAGGGGCTTAGCGACATGTGTGGAATTTGTATGATAACATGTGTTACTGTTATGGCTGTAGTAGTGTGTACACTTGTCATTCAGATGCGGCTTGGGAAGGAGGCAGCCCTGGCCTTCAGTTAGAAACCATCCCGGCATTTGGCTGAAGTAGAAGTGGAAAACCACTTCCAGGATGACTGAGGTGCCTCAAGAGGCTGAGTGTACCCCTTTCCAGCCCTCAGACTAGAATTAAATTCCTTGGCAGAGTCGAGATTCGAACCCGGGCCTCCGCGGTGACAGTCAAGGGTGCTAGTCACTAAACAATGAGGCGGATGGCTGTATTAGTGTGTGTATGTGTAATTAAGGTGACCATTAGGAAGAAAACGGTCGAAGCTTTCAGTTACGTAGCCTACCATCCAGGCATTCGTCTGGAATAGAAGTGGAGAAACAACGGAAAACCACTTCAAGGATGGCTGAGGTAGGAATCAAACCAGGTCCTCCAGGGTAAAAGCCAAGAATGCTAGCCGCTACACCAGGAGGTGAACCAAACATTAGATGCACTACATAAACACATCAAAAAAAGTTTTGCATCACCTCGGTTCCCAGATCTCCGGCATATAGACGTTGACTGTGTATATTGTATCCAAGATACAGTCCCTTTGACTGTTCATAGATGTCACTAAAACTGCTCAAAGATGTAAACAACCATGCATGAGCAGGGCCTATTAGACGGAGGGGGTACGACAGCCGATCAGTTCCAGTCATTCCACCAGGACGAAGGTACGCTGCTCATGTTGTCTGTAGTTCTACCATGTCTAGAAGGTCAATACCGCAGTTCGATCGCGTCCGCATTGTTACTTTGTGTCAAGAAGGGCTCTCAACAAGGGAAGTTTCCAGGCGTCTCAGAGTGAACCAAAGCGATGTTGTTCGGACATGGAGGAGGTACAGAGATACAGGAACTGTCGATGACAGGCCTCGCTCAGGCCGCCCAAGGGCTACTACTGTAGTGGATGACCGCTACTTACGGATTGCCGCTCGGAGGAACCCTGACAGCAATGCCACCATGTTGAATAATGCGTTTCGTTCAGCCACAGGACGTCGTGTTTCAACTCAAACTGTGCGCAATAGGCTGCATGATGCGCAACTTCACTCCCGACGTCCATGGCGAGGTCCAGCTTTGCAACCCCGACACCATGCAGCGCGGTACAGATGGGCCCAACAACATGCTGAATGGACCCCACGGAATTGGCATCACGTTCTCTTCACCGATGAGTGTCGCATATGCCTTCAACCAGACAATCGTCGGAGACGTGTTTGGAGGCACCCTGGTCAGGCTGAACGTCTTAGACACACTGTCCAGCGAGTGCAGCAAGGTGGTGGTTCCCTGATGTTTTGGGGTGGCATTATGTGGGGCCGACGTACGCCACTGGTGGTCATGGAAGGCTCCGAAACGGCTTTACGATACCTGAATGACATCCTCCGACCCATAGTGCAACCATATCGGCAGAATATTGGAGAGGCATTTGTCTTCATGGACGACAATTCTCGACCTCATCGTGCACATCTTGTGAATGCGTTCCTTCAAGATAACGACATCGCTCGACTACAGTGGCCAGCATGTTCGCCAGACATGAACCCTATCGAACATGCCTGGGATATGTTGAAAAGGGCTGTTTATGGACGTCTTGACCCACCAACCACTCTGAGAGATTTACGCCGAATTGTCGTTGAGGAGTGGGACAATTTGGACCAACAGTGTCTTGATGAACTTGTGGATAGTATGCCACGGCGAATACAGGCATGCATCAATGCAAGAGGACGTGCTACTGGGTATTAGAGGTAGTGGTGTGTACTGCAATCTGGACCACAAATGCTGAAAGTCTAGCTGTATGATGGTACAACATGCAATGTGTGGGTCTCATGAGCAATAAAACGAGCTGAAATGTTGCTTGTGTTGATCTCTATTCCCTTTGTATTTAACGGTTCCGGAACTCTTGGAACCGAGGTGATGCAAAACTTTTTTTGATGTGTGTATTAGTCCTGTACTTTCTTGGTCGCGAAGCACCAACTGATGAGCCCACGTTGATACATGTAAAGGAAATCCTCCAACAGACACAACAAAAACCCAGAAAATTTTCTGGGTACGTGGCCATGAAAGCCAATGTTCCATCTTTTGGTACCTCTATAGGGAGGAGATGATGTGGGAGCTGTTAGTTACCCCAACTAATGAGTACACCCAATGTGCTTTATATGAATGTTTTGTTACAGAACAGCTGCACTTCTCCACCACTATTTGACGGTAGACAATGTAAGTTATTGATACCATTGTGATTGCTGAGGTAAGACCTGTAGTTTGGGAGATTGGATGCATGGTGCAGCGGTAACGTTCTCGCCCGCTGTCTCCAAGGTTGCAAGATCGAATCCTGGTGCAGTCACTTGGCATTTGAGGGTTCGTAAATGCGATGGAGCCGTATCAGTAAATTTCCTGACACGTTGATCATCCCCTTCGGGGCAAAATTTCGGCACCCCGGCATCTCTAAAAGCCTCAGTAGTTAAAAGTTTCTGTTATGAAAACCTCTATGCAAGTTATTTCATCACTGTAGTTGCTGTTGTATCCGACCACCTCGTAGTGTAGTGGCTAGATTTTTTTTGCTGTCAACCCGGAGGCCTGAGTTTGATTCCCGGCTCTGCCAAGATATTTCATTCTGGTCTGATGGCTGGAACGGGGTCATTCAGCCTCGTGAGGCAAAACTGAGACAATTCCCAGCTCAGCCATCTTGGAATTGGTTTGCCGTGGTTTCCCACTTTTACTCCAGGCTAATGCCGGGATGGCTCCTGACTTAAGACCACGCCCCCCCCGACCTTCCCAATCCTCACCTGAATTACAAATAGACACACTAGAACAGACTTCAGAGTAACGCAGATTATCAGGCAAATTCTAAACACACACCTTAGTACATGGAGCTATATGACCACGATGCCCAAGATGATATTGATGTTTGATGGGCACACAAAGGGGCATGGACGCCCGCAGAATTACTTCCAGGGGGGGGGGGGCTAAGTAATATTTTTCATTTCATTACCTACCTGTCACTAGGTAGTGATGAGACGTAACCCCCCCTCCAATTTTCGTTTTATTTCTTACTTGCTTCGTGATATTCATTGTTTGGCTGCTCTGAAACTGTTGGGTACATTACCTTTATGGCATGAATGGGAGGAATAGTTCCTTTTTTAGTTTAGAATTTTTGTCCATAGCAGTTTGCTTTTACTGTATTTATGAATCACTGTCATAATGTTCATTTCTTAAAAACAGGTAAAAGTAGTTGTATCACCATGTATCGACATAAATAAAAATCAAGCAGTTCATTAAAATGGTAATGTTACTACAGTTTGCCGATTTTTCTAAATAACTGGATATATTTTCAAATAATCCCAGATTACTAAGTTAAATACAACTGTAGAATTATCACTACATCTACTGTACATCAGTTAATTATCAGTAACTTCAATTTATGAAATAAACTGGTGTGACAATGAACAATCAAAATATTATCGGGATTCCAGGGGGGAGGTGGCCCCTCCTAGCCCCCTCCCTGCGTGTGCCCATGCAGTGGGGCAATGTCCCCTGCACTGTTCTGCCAGCCACGACTCTTGTGCAACCATTAGGCTGTGACGCATTTGGGTTATTACCTCGTTTAGCACTTCGTTAGCAAGTGCGCCTCGTCCTGTCCATTACCTCCGCTCCATCACAGCGGCCGGATTCCCATCGTCATGAGTACATCGGCCTCACATGTACAGTGGTTGATAGCAGATATCCCTCCCTATACACTTCAATTAAACTCATCTCCTCAAGCTACAATCAATAATTTGAGCGTGGTTTTACTCACTCCAAGCAAATTCTATGTGTATTAACGTCTTGTTTATACAGGGTGGCGCATGAAAAACCGACATATCCGCAATCACAGCAGATGTACGAAAGGACGTGGCTCAATATTTTTAGCCTACTTTTCACATTTTGCAAAAATGAGGAAAAAGTAGACTTATGAGATCGGGCAAATGTGTGCCTGTCTGTCTGTCTGGCTGTGTGTGTGTCCCCCCTATCAACTCCTAAACGGCTGCACCAATCAAAACAAAATTTGGTAGGAGTAAAGATCTATACCGGAATATCTCGCGGCCATATTTGAAACTGATGTTAGTGCTACCAACTGCTGAAAAATCGCAATTGAAATTTGAGCTCCATGTTGGATATCTTGGAAGGTATGAATGGGAGCTATTTCAAAATTGGAACACGTATAGATAATAATATTGCAGTTTAATTTCCAGGAGGCCATACATGGCAGTGTGGCCAAAATGAATATAAGCCTGCTGATAAGTCCAAATTTCAAATGCATATAACTTCTACACTATCAATTGTATTTCAACGACATTTCGTATGTGCTATGTGTACATAAACATATATGACTGAGCATATTCTTAAGGGCCACCAGGGCTGCCAACTGTTAATAAATGCTCTCAATTTTTTAAATCCAAATACCCATATATCAGAAAGTATGCAAGCCAACAGCCCTAAACTTTGCACAGGTATAGTACCTGACATTCTATATTAATTTGGAGAAACTTATATACGTCAGTGCTACCAACATGATTCTAAGCCTGCTGAGAGGTCCAACTTTAAATACACGTAACTTCTATACTATCATTTAGATTTCAACCAATTTCGTGTGTGCTATGTGTTCCATAACATATGACTATGCCGATTCTTAAGAGTAACCAGGGCTGCCAACTGTTAATAAATACTGTCTCTATTTTTATTACCCTAATATCAATATATGAGAAAGTATGCAAGCCAATAGCTCTAAACTTTGCACACGTATAGTACCTGGCATTCTAGATTAATTTGGGGTAACTATTATACTGTAGGCCTACGTCAGTGCTGCCAACATGATTCTAAGCCTGCTGATAGGTCCAATATTAAAATGCATGTAACTTCTACACTAACTAATGGATTTCATTCAAAATTGACACAACAATAGATGATATTATTTCTGACCAACACATGTATTGAACCCTTCAGTATCGCAGTGTTTATATGCAAGAATCTTGATCAAGGGGTCGCGCTCAGTTCATAGTGTGATGTTTACGTTCGCCAAACAACATGCTCTACTGAGGGAAGGGTTTACAGCGGGTAACAGCCACGATGCTTACGAACAATCATCTCGTAAATCAACGTTTACGGATATAGGACACAACACTAATAAAAACCCTTAAAATTAATGCTGACACACAGTCTAAAATCTAATATTTACAGGAATCTCCCTCGAGACCCTCCTTCACTGCGATGACGCATCTGACAAATGAGCTGCCAACACGGCCAATTGCTCAATACACAAACAAGGAAAAGACAGCATCGCACGTGACTGCACGGGTCACTAATACGGAACATAAACATGGATTGGAACCAATAACAACAAAAGCCTCACCGGCTGAGATTACCTTATATGAACAAAAATGCACGTTAAGCTAACGCTTCGGAGATTATGGTGATTCGTAGGCAACTCCCATTTATTTAAACATTTTTTTTTATCATCGAACAGTTCTTATTCTGTATTTCAAGTATTATTACGGAGCCAACAAGCACTCCACTAATGACCTCGATGCAATCTTTTCAGCCCGCCTTGTGAAAACAGCTTCCCCCTTCCTCAACTCGTCATCGTCCAGCTCCAGTGTGTAAAAATAACATGACCAACTGTCCCGTTATCTCGTAGAATCAACAGCAACAAATCTCAACCACATAAACATATGGTAAGACATTAATCGATATAGCCACATATGTCCTCGCAAGGTAACGGTATGGACTTGGCACCAAGCTGACAGAAAATCAGTCTACGCTGAAATTCCCGCTTGTAATGACCAATAAAATACACACACACACACACACACACACACTGCTGGGAATGACATAACACTTTTCACACAGGTCGGTTGAATCAGATGCTCACAATTTAATTAAGAATATTAAAACCTACAAGAGAGCTGACTGCTCTTCGCCACAACTCACATTGCTCCAACGGCAATAAACTCACTGAATCTGATCAATAATAAACATTACAAAGATTAATTTACCCTCCAATCTACTGTATGATTATATTAATTCAGTCCTACTTCTGAAACACAATATATCTCCGAGAGACGTTTCTTAACCGCATTGCGTAAACATATGCAAACACGGTTGTCCACATAGCCACGTTAGTTAAAACAAACAAACAAGAACTTACGACTAAGATAAATTGTGCGAGCTGTTTCCATGCAAAAGGTGTGTCAGACCAAAACTAAATACACTACGTTAATCAACACAAGCAAGATATTTACAAACAAAATATGTCCCATATACCATAAGTTAATTTGTCAGATAATAAGAATATTATTCAGTACTCATCCTCGGCCAGTCACCGTCAGCGAACATCTGCAGCCATCTCCCTACTTAATGCTGCTTAGCTCATCTCAAACATCTCGACGGAGCGTTGACAGTTCCCAACTTCTTCCAGGATAAGCGATGTCATCTCTCGTGCTGATGCAAAAAGTTATAGATTATTACACACTCGATATCTGCCTACTAAATTCACCGTTTTAGGTACTTATTTCCCCAGAACAGTCTGTTGGCGAATTGTCGATGATACTGTCCCTACAAAATAGTACTGTGACTATCTATCACACTGAATTTATAACACATTTATATTAATAAAAATCTGTGTCCTCATGACACGCAAAGTACAAGTGCCTACGTCCTCAGACGCGCAAAAATGTAATAATAACCTGTGTCTCCCGACACACACAATGTAATAGTCGTCTGTCTTGGCTCTTCACGCCACTTATAAATGAACTGGCCCTAGGTATCGATAGGGGGGGAAATTATATAAAAATTTCTCAAAATAATAGTGGTACAGGAATGAAACAAATATCACTGAACTCGAAAAATTGCGCAGGTCAAGAATATGCCCATTAATACTAGAATCGATCGTAGAGATGTTGTCTAGCCGATCTCCCGCGTTAATGCTAGCTGTCGCGTGCCCAAGCTAGACTTGGCGCGTTCGTAAGCATTCATCTCTCATTGGTTCCACTTTTTCGTTAACTTCGCGGTTTTTATCAGACCTCGGCCTCGTAGGAGTGTCCAGTAGTACCATCAGCCACTCACGTTACTGCATTATATTTTTTCTAGGCGCGAATAGTACAATGAACATGCCATAAGCGTGTCTCACCACGCGTCCCTTCTATTTTGAGGTAGCCACCACCTGTCCTTCTGAAACATTGCTAGGCTCTTTCTTTTCACAATCCTTAAGTATTTAGCCTTTTGTCAAACTGCTGCAGGTATGTCCCCACTGTTTCCAACACATGCTTGAAGTTTCCTCATCTTCGTCTGGCTATTTCATGACGCTGGTGGAAATATTAATTAATTGTAGAAATAAAACATCGAATCATTTATCCATCAGAGGATAAAGGGTTCAGTATGTCATAGTTGCCAACATGATTTTACGCGCGCTGTTAGATCCAATGTTTAACTGCATGTAACGTCCATGCTATCCATTGGACTTCATCCAAAATTTGTATTCTGTACCTTAAGAGATGGAACTAAGAATATATTCAGTCACCAGGGCTGCCAACTGTAGTTCTCTATTAGGCTACATTTTGCCAGGTATACAGTATTTCGAACTAATTAGAAATTTCGATATTACCAACTTAATTTCGTCATTATTCTAGATAGATCCATATACAGTAGATTAATAATTGGCATGAATCTTAAATTTTAAGAAAAGTAGGCTCTTTAGTTCGTCACGGAACTTCTTGTTTGCGTTTGCAATTGAAACTTCAGTACGCCACTTTTTCACCAAATCCTGTATATCTATACTGCTCTTTGCCGGTACGGAAACGCCAGGAAACTTATTTGCAAAAATGCCTTGCGAACACCTATTTACTTATTTTTTAAGCTGATTTTTTTCCGTCGAGTTTCAAACTCCTCGTCTATGTCGTTTAAGAGATACACGCTCCGTTAGGAATCTTTCAATCCCCACTTTTCACCCCTTTCATCTCATAATATACACCACATCGAAAAACCCTCAGACATATGTCTTCTTATTCTTAATGATGAATTTATATCACATCCCCCAATGAAACCATTCTGGAGATATTGTTGCTCAGTGAAATACAGGTCTACCCCCTTAACACCCCTTTAGAACCTGAGTATTCAAAAATCCTTCCTTAGTGGGCGTTTTCGTCTTACAACGAACATATCCCCAAAATGTCATGTTTCTAACTTTTAATAGCTTTGGTAAAATGTAGGTAAAATTTACGTAAGTGAGTAGGTGGGTAGCTCACATCCCGGCTAAAATTGCTCTTGTATTTTTACAAATGTTAAATGGAGGCCAAATATACGAATTTGAAGCTTTATTACTACTTTTAAACAACGCTATGAGGAATTTGGCACAACAGTTTTAAATCGAAAAGCCTTATTTAAGTAAACCTGTCTCGAATGTTTGGTATCGTACGGAAAATACATTTTAAGTTCAATTCCCCATTATTCCCAGGCAATTAGCCTATATACAAACATAACTATGTAAACGCAAATCAATAAACCCCAAAACAGTATTTCGCTTGTTGAAATCAACAAACAAGGAAGTGCCCTTCAACAATCGAGCGGCTCCTCGATAACTAACTCGATACAATGTGTAACGCAAATCGGTATGCGGGGTGTTGATGGCACCCTGGTCTATAAATAGTATTCTTGACATTTAAACTCAAAACTTATCCAAGAAGGTACTGAGCCCCTCAACAGAGTAGCCAACTTCTGTTTAAAAAAAGTTATTGTTACACGTGGATTGTTCTCAGTACCCTGTCAGCACCCCACATACCCAATTAAAGGTTAAATGAACCGGTAGACACGTACACCTCCACTATTGCGATTCTTTCCTGTCGAGAATACATCCCTCTGAGGTATTTATTGCACACGACTTAACCAAGTCTTCACGGCCTTCGTACTGACAATACAACACAAAAATGTAATCGCAACAGCTTCACAACAATATACGACAATGCGCCGTCTGTACCCGCGCTTTTTATGTGCTCGTGGCGGACGGGGCCGGGTGTTGTTGAGGATACATGGCCTTCTCTTACCACACAAAGAAGTAAGATGCCCACAAACAGTGGCGTAACTAGGGTTTAATTTTGTAGTGGGGGGGGGGGGGGGGGGGGAGGGGGATGAGCTGAGTCAAAACTGCATTGGGGGATGAGGGCCCGGACATAATTACACCATGAAAGCTAATATACGGTTCCGAAACTTCAAAACTTCCTTCCTTTTTTTCGTCTTTTTATTATGGTGTTTGAAGCCAATTTCAGTGTTGCCTTAGTAAACGAAGTTTGATGTTTTTCAGTCGGTCAACACGATTGTACCCAATGGTGATGGGTTATATAATCCTGAAAAAGATTTACATGCATTTATTAATCTCATGTACATTTCTTCAGGATTAGGGAATAACCCAATGAAAAACATCGAACTTCGTTTTCGTGTTTTATTTCATTAGTATTTTATGCGTTGTATTTGCACTTATCAATGTGCAAATGCTCGAAAATTAACCATTTTGTTGATATAAAATTATAAAGTCCAGTTTTCTTCGTGAAATCATTCAGCCCTTTCTAATCCCCGACATTGTATAACTATTAATAAACTACAATTTTCAACTGAAGTTAACATAAAACAGCGATACAAGTAACCACCTTGCATGTCTACACCTTATTATTTCCCGTTTTCAACGGTGTCGGGGATGAGACGTGATGAAAGTCTATGTGGCGGGTGTTTTTACGGCTGGATGCCTTTTCTGGCGCCAACCTCATTAGAGGAATTAATGCGAAATAAAATGAATAAAGCTGGGCAAGGATGTGAAAGGTAGCGACCGTCCCAGTATTTGCCTGGAGTTAAAAATGGGGAAATACTGTAATGTTTATTGAAACATGTTTTAACCCTTCATCGGGGTCTTCGTCGGCATGGGCCGCATAACTATAACTAGAGAGGCCATTTTGTACGAAAAGCAATATAATAAATCAAACTTAACTCTAAGGATCCAATTCCAATAGAAATGGACTTCCTTACAGAAGTATTAATGAAAATATTTAAACATGTTCTTTTTTTCGAATAAGGGCTATTAATTTAAAAATGTTGTCAAATATACTGTACTAAAATGTTGTATTATTTAATAATTATTATTATATCTTGACATTTCCATATAGTATCTACCAGTGTTTTGTTTTCTCAAAATAAATTAAGGGGTACTCTCAGTTGTAGTCGACAAAAAATCACGATCTTGCAATTTTCTGCAATTTGCAGAGCCGGTTATTAATTACTTTTCGGGCTCACATGTTAAATGAAAGGTTGCATTGGGTTAATTTATTTGTGGTCAACATGTCAAGGTGGTAACTGCACTCAATATTTCTAATCATATTACATTTTAAAATTAAGTGAAAGAAATAAAAGCACTGTGTATGTGTCTCATTTTTCTGTCCTGCTGACAGTAAATTCCTAACTGGTAAAAGAGGCTGATCACTGCCATCTTCACGCTTCCTCTGCTTGCCTTTCGTGTCGGTATAGACTACTGATCACTTTCGTGATGTTTATAGTGCGTTTTTCTTTTGTGCCGCATTTGTCAGTTAAATGCTTTTGAGACCACCGAACGAAAACATATGTACTTATTCATTTCTGTTAACATTATAATGTTTATTACTAGTGTTTAATCTCTCTCTATATATATATCTAAGACTCTTACCTCAGCGTGTTAATAGGTCATGCGCCTCCAGCTTACGCTCGCATACTGAAAAGGGTGTCGACTTGCTTGCTGCCTTCCTGTATGACTGACGTCACAGCTTGCCCTGGCCAATCATCGCCCGCCAGCCTGGCTTCCAGACGTTTCTATGATGTTATTATTTAAGTGGCGGCGTTTTGCTCTCCATCAGCATTCCTTCTTCAAACCTTCTACGGTCTTCTTCAACTAGCGAGAGGCATTCGTGCCTTCCGCCCTTCTCCGGGGCCTCCTAAACTTCAGGCCTAATCTGCATTTATAAGTGAAACTACCAGGAAACGCAACAGCAGAGAGCTTCAGCACTGAGAAAGTGCATTCTACGTTTTTACTCCAAACCGTAAGAAGCTGCATCAAATCGCAGTTCTAAATGCCATGTTATTTGGCATTCAAGAAATAGCATCAAAACCTAACGATGTTAGCCAATGTACAGCGCTGGTCGCCCTGGCGAAGTTATTTTCCTGATGCTGGACATTTCAAATTCTACTACCAAAAAATCTAGTGTTGGCCACGGCAGTCTCCGTCAGCATGCTTCTAGTCATCGCTACTAAAGATAAGTTTGTGCCTTTTTTATTATTATCTTAATCATCTTCGTTTTAAGTGTTTGCTAGCAAGTGCAAGAATATTAAATTTGTGTGTGCATCAAGCAGAATGAACTTTTGAATAATAGCACATGGCTGTGCCAACCTAAATAAAATTAATGAACATTTGAAACTGCCCCAGGCGGGCCAGCATAACTAATTTTTTAATTAAGGCTTTATTAATGTGTTTGCAAGTTTCACCCTAAAAATAAAAGTATTGTATTTACTCTCAATGTTCAGTCTAGTATTGAAAGAACCAGGCCGCATTTCCTTAGCCCAATCCTTTCAGTCTAATCTTCTCTTAAGGAAGTTATTTTGTCCAGGCCTTAAGCCTGATGCTGTCCTCCCGTTTATGTTGATGAATCTGGGCTGTTCTCCACATAACCATTTTGGTGCCGAAACCCGGGATGCTTGTAAACATTCTGTTTAACCAAATCTTCAAATTACTTAATGTTGGAACTAATTCAAAATTTAAATGCCATACTGAACATTGAGTGTGTTAATATTTTAAAAATTGTGTTTTCTAATCTACTTCGAAAGTTTCAGCTCGAGTGTATATGGTTGGCACTGAGAAGGGAGACAAACAGCAGGCCCGTATTTCACCGCAGGGGAAGCCGCACTCTCTTTTCTGGCAGACTGTCAACTTCTTCCGAAGCAAGGTGTACCAGCTCACAGTATAGTCGTGAGTACACAACAAACTTTCATAATGCCGATTGACGAGAAACTCATTAATGCCAGAGCTTCTGTCAAAGGCAAGTTAACGCGTTTTCGCACTTTTCTAGACGAGCTCCCGGAAAAAGAACGTAATAGTGACATAATTTCTCAAAGACTGAAAGGTTATGAACAGGCCTTTGAGAAATATGATGAGATCCAAAGTAATATTGAGACCAAGGATCCCGACCAACAAAGTGACCGTTGTGAGGTTGAAAATCTATATTATAAGGGGTTCGCAGACGCGAAGCAGCTTTTAAGAAGTTTAACATTGCAGGAAAAGCAGGAGAAAATTCCTTCAGAATCTTCTTCTTTTCCTTCCCGTGTTATATTACCGAAAATAGAATTACCTAAATTTACCGGAGATGAAGCTACATGGGAACCATTTTTTGAATTATTCAATTCATTGATTCACGAAAACGATTCTCTTCCTTCAATACAGAAGTTTCATTATTTGCGTTTGTCCTTGCAAGGCAACGCACTTAAACTCATCCAAGAGCTTACGTTGACAAATGAAAATTATGAAGTAGCTTTGGCACTTCTCAGAGATCGGTTTGGGAACACTCGTTTAAAAACTCAACGTCACATACAGGGTTTATTCAATTTACCTATTGTTCAAGCTGATAATCTTGCCTCGCTTCGTAATCTGATCGATGCTGCGGAACTTCATATTCGTGCGCTTGCAAATTTGGACCAACCAGTTGACCATTGGGATCTATTTTTGATTCATCTTATTTCTGTTAAATTAGACACTAAAACTTTAAAAGATTGGGAAGCAGCTCTGTCGCAACATTCATTGTGTACCTATGAAGCTATTATTAAATTCTTAAAGGCGAAATGCCAAATTCTCTCTGCTGTAGCCAGCCAAAAGAGTAGCTCTACCTTCAAACCTCCCTCTAATAGTAAGGACATCAGCCCCACTCAGAGAGTACTAAGGTCACATGTCTTTTCTACCAATATTCGGTCTTCCAATCAAGCACAAGCTTGTGTTTTGTGTCAACAACCACATAACTTGTACCAATGCGCTCAATTCAAATCTTTATCTGTGGATGAAAGACGCAAATTAATTACCACCCACAAGCACTGCTTTAATTGTCTATCAGCGACACATATGATAAGCAATTGTCATTCTGAACGGTTATGTTTTCACTGTAAAGCAAAGCATCATACTCTCCTGCATAGGCATGAAAGATCGCGGTCATCAGCAACCAATAGTTCATCCGCTAAATCTCATTCTGAGACTTTGCCGAATAACGCTCAGTCTTTTACTCAAAGCTCTGTTTCGTTCAGTAAAACTCAAGTTTTATTGTCCACTGTCCAAATTCTAGTGAAGAATGTTCACGGAAAATGGGTTTCTGTAAGGGGATTGTTAGATAATGCTGCAACTAACAATTTTATCAGTGAATCGCTAGTTCGCAAGTTAGGTCTACAAATATGCCCTACTTCTATAGAAGTTACAGGAATTAATGGTTCCAAATCGCAATCTCTGAGTTATGCTAAAGTGGATGTAAAAGATTCCAATAATCTTGGCATTCATTTAAATTTAGATTTTTTAATTATAAATTCCATAGGTAATGACACCCCCATTACTTCCTTTCAAGTCCAGGGTTGGAATATTCCGCATCATTTGCAACTTGCAGATCCGAATTTCAACAGAGCTTCATCTGTAGAAATTCTTTTAAGTGCCAGCATTTTTTGGCAATGTTTACATCCGGAAAAGGTTAAAGTTGCCCGTGATGTTTTCTTTCGTAGAACTGATTTTGGTTGGATTGCCACTGGGCAAATATACCGCAACCCCGTTCAACAAAAATCTCATTGTTATTTTGTTGGTGCTGATTTAAATCAAGAATTAATTAAGTTCTGGGACATTGAGGATATTCAAGTCACCTCACCTCATTCTCTCAATAATGAGATCTGTGAAACACACTACGTAGAAACCACTGTTCGCACTACTGAAGGCAGATTCGTGGTTACTCTTCCTCGCATTTTTAACCCCCCTGTTATCACAGAATCACATTGCAGAGCTCTCAAAGCTTTATTCGCAATTGAAAATCGCTTTAAAAAAGATGCTCTCTTAAAAACTCAGTATACTTCCTTTATGGAAGAATACGAATCAGCGAATCACATGGAAGTAGTTCCAAAATCTGAAGAAATTAGTAATCCTCCTAAAGAAATAGTATATCTTAATCATCATCCGGTTTGGAAAAATTCTTCCACCCGAGAACAGATAAGAGTGGTTTTTAATGGGTCATCTCCAGATGCTAATGGTGTTTCTCTCAATGACACTCTGCATTCTGGACCCGCTATTCAGACAGATCTTACTTCAGTTTTACTTAACTTTCGTCTATTCCCCATTGCTGTCCTTGCTGACATCAAGCAAATGTATAGGCAAATTCTAGTAAATTCAGAACAACGTGATTTGCAAAGAATTTTGTGGCGAGACGACAATGCAAAACCTATAAAAATATTTCGTTTAAGAACAGTGACATACGGTCTTAAGCCGTCTGCTTTTCTCGCAATACGATCTCTTCACATGTTGGCCGAACAAGATGGTCATCTTTTTCATCCTCTAGCTTCTGAAGTTTTGAAAACTGCATTTTATGTAGATGATTTTCTGTATTCCTTTCCTAGTATCTCTGACGCACTTCTTGTTTGTGAAGATTTAAACTCTCTTCTTTCCGGTGGTGGGTTTACCCTTCATAAGTGGAACTCGAACTCAACCGAATTTTTATCTAACTTTTCACAAGTAACTCCTGTTGACAAATGTGTTGCGCTTCCTACTGAGGAATCAGCTATTAAAACCTTGGGTGTTTTTTGGTCTCCTTCTTCAGATACCTTTTCCTATCAGGTACACTTATCTGAGTTTCACCCTCGAACGAAAAGGCAATTATTATCGGAAATAGCAAGAGTTTTTGATCCATTGCAGTACATTGCTCCGGTGGTTATTACTGCAAAAATTTTCTTGCAAAAACTTTGGTTATTGAAAATTGGTTGGGATGAGGAGGTACCCTCCCCCCTTTTGGATGAGTGGTTGAAATACCGCAAGAGTTTGTTAGATCTTTCTCAAATTTCTATTCCTCGCACTTTAATTCCCGACATTTCATGTCAGTATTTCGATTTGCACGTATTTGCAGATAGTTCTGAAAAGGCATACGGTTGCTGCGCCTACTTAGTAGGCCGCTCTTCCAATACTTTACCCGGATTTTCCAATTTAATTTGCGCAAAATCAAAGGTAGCCCCACTCAAATCCATATCTTTGCCTAGATTGGAATTATGTTCTGCTGTAATGGCTGTGGAATTAGCCAGTAAATTAAAAATCAGTTTAAATTTGAAATTTTCGAGCACATGGTTTTGGAGTGATTCTTCCATCGTGTTAGCTTGGCTTTCAAAACCTTCTTCACATTGGACCACTTTTGTGGCTAATCGCGTGTCTAAAATACAAGAGTTGTCTCATTTTGACCAATGGAATCATGTTCCGGGAAAAGAAAACCCCGCTGATATAATTTCACGTGGCTGCTTGCCCAAGAAATTAATTTCTCTTAAATTATACTGGAATGGTCCGGCGTGGCTCAGTCAGGATGTCTCTTGTTGGCCTCGTTCATCTAATCCACTCGCAGAAGATGTTCCTGATGCTCGCATTGTTACCGCTTCCCTTTTTCTAACTTCTATTGCTACTAGTCTTTTTCAGCGTTACTCTTCATTTAATAAATTAATTCGTGTGGTAGCATATTTATTTCGATGGAAATTTCTTGTTCTTGATGAGCCTGTGAAGCCGCAACCCTTTCTCACTAAAATGGAATTGGAATTTGCTACTCGTAGAATCTTGTTTCTTATGCAACAAGAAGTATTCTTTCTTGAGTATCAGACGCTTTTAAGCAAAAAAACTTTACCAAAGTCTAGTAGGCTGTTACCTCTCACCCCTTTTTTGGACCAAGATGGATTAATAAGAGTGGGGGGTAGGCTAGAATATTCTAGTTACTCAGATGAGAAAAAACATCCCATTATTCTCCCTTCTAGACATCCTATTACTACTCTTATCGTAAAGAAATTTCATTATCAGAATTTGCACGCTGGCACCCGCACTTTGCTTTGTTTAATTCGCGAGAAATATTGGCTCATTAACGGTGTTCATGAAGTTTCTTCTGTTATTCGGAAATGTATACCTTGTTTCAAATCTAAGCCCCCGCCAATCACGCAAATTATGGGAAACTTGCCATATTTTCGTTCCGAACCTAGTAAGCCTTTCGCCCTAACGGGTATCGATTATGCCGGTCCTTATGTCTATCAAGTTAATTCCCCTTTATCTAAGCGAAAGTTGTTAGGTAAACTTTATATTTCTTTATTTGTGTGCATGGTGACAGGAGCCATTCACCTTGAGTTGGTTACAAGTGCTTCTACTCCTTATTTTATAGCAGCCTTTTCTAGATTTGCCGCTAGAAGGGGTGTTCCCTCCGAGGTTTTTTCAGATAACGCAAAAATTTTTGTTAGTACTTTTGATCTTTGGAAAACTGCGCTTACCTCCCCTTCTGCTAAGGAACAGTTTTCTAATTTTTCGCATGCTAAGGGATTCAAATGGCATTTCACTCCCCCATACGCCCCCCATCATGGTGGTCGTTGGGAATCTTGCATAAAGCTCACGAAGAGACAGCTGAAGAAAACCCTTGGTTCAGCCATCCTTTCCTATGAGGAATTCAATTCTTTAATTATTCAGGTTGAGGGTATTGTAAATTCTAGGCCGCTCACGCCTTTGTCTAATGATCCTAAGGATCTTCTTCCCTTAACACCTGGTCATTTTTTAATAGGCTGTTCTTTAGCTTCTACGCCTCCTTTGCAGAGTCGACGCTGTGATCTCAGGTTGCCTATTTTCTGGAGAAAGTTAGACTCTTTGCGAAACTCCTTTTGGCGCCGTTCGAAGCTGGAGTATCTCGGCTCACTTAACAGAAGAGAGAAGTGGCGGCTTTCCCAGCCTGATGTGCGAGTGGGAGATATGGTTCTTTTGCGAGATCCAAGTCCCCCTCTCGTATGGAATATTGGTAGGGTAACTCACTGCCATTTGGGTCGGGATAATCATGTGAGAGTTGTAGATGTTCTCACTAGTAAGGGTGTCTATACTAGACCAATTTCTATGGTTGCTATCTTGCCTGTTGAGGCTTAGTGTCATCTTCTTTATTGTTGTTCACGTTTTTGTAACTGATTCTTTGATTGTTTTCTTTCGGGGGTCTCGGAGCATGATCACTTTCGTGATGTTTATAGTGCGTTTTTCTTTTGTGCCGCATTTGTCAGTTAAATGCTTTTGAGACCACCGAACGAAAACATATGTACTTATTCATTTCTGTTAACATTATAATGTTTATTACTAGTGTTTAATCTCTCTCTATATATATATCTAAGACTCTTACCTCAGCGTGTTAATAGGTCATGCGCCTCCAGCTTACGCTCGCATACTGAAAAGGGTGTCGACTTGCTTGCTGCCTTCCTGTATGACTGACGTCACAGCTTGCCCTGGCCAATCATCGCCCGCCAGCCTGGCTTCCAGACGTTTCTATGATGTTATTATTTAAGTGGCGGCGTTTTGCTCTCCATCAGCATTCCTTCTTCAAACCTTCTACGGTCTTCTTCAACTAGCGAGAGGCATTTGTGCCTTCCGCCCTTCTCCGGGGCCTTCTAAACTTCAGGCCTAATCTGCATTTATAAGTGAAACTACCAGGAAACGCAACAGCAGAGAGCTTCAGCACTGAGAAAGTGCATTCTACGTTTTTACTCCAAACCGTAAGAAGCTGCATCAAATCGCAGTTCTAAATGCCATGTTATTTGGCATTCAAGAAATAGCATCAAAACCTAACGATGTTAGCCAATGTACAGCGCTGGTCGCCCTGGCGAAGTTATTTTCCTGATGCTGGACATTTCAAATTCTACTACCAAAAAATCTAGTGTTGGCCACGGCAGTCTCCGTCAGCATGCTTCTAGTCATCGCTACTAAAGATAAGTTTGTGCCTTTTTTATTATTATCTTAATCATCTTCGTTTTAAGTGTTTGCTAGCAAGTGCAAGAATATTAAATTTGTGTGTGCATCAAGCAGAATGAACTTTTGAATAATAGCACATGGCTGTGCCAACCTAAATAAAATTAATGAACATTTGAAACTGCCCCAGGCGGGCCAGCATAACTAATTTTTTAATTAAGGCTTTATTAATGTGTTTGCAAGTTTCACCCTAAAAATAAAAGTATTGTATTTACTCTCAATGTTCAGTCTAGTATTGAAAGAACCAGGCCGCATTTCCTTAGCCCAATCCTTTCAGTCTAATCTTCTCTTAAGGAAGTTATTTTGTCCAGGCCTTAAGCCTGATGCTGTCCTCCCGTTTATGTTGATGAATCTGGGCTGTTCTCCACATAACCAACTACCTTCTGATTATGTTGTCCTTATTAATGACACAATGTATTAAAATGTTTCTTCTTTGTTCGTAATATGCTTAGTGTTGGTGTTTTTTAAAAGAAACGGCATGCCTCTCTTAATAGGCATACTATTAAAACCGTTCAAAATGGTCAATACGGATAGTCTGAAAGATGTTTTGATATGACCCACCATTACGCCAAGGGATGAGCAAAATGTATGCTAAACACTGTAATGGGTTTCCATTTTGCTCCTCGTTGAGCGTACAAATGTAATGGTTTCTCTACGTTGGGTGACAAGTGAAACGTTTTTACTAGCCCTGCCTTGCACTTTGAAATATTTACTCTGACTAAGATATGTTGTATTAATGGGCGCTAAGACCTCAACACTATGTTGAAATCTAAATTTATATTTAACAACACCTAGCTATGGTAGAACACCTTCAAGAATCTTTTCACTCAGATCGTGGTATGATTTGATCATTAACCCAACTAACAATTGTATCAGGAGAAGGAATTTGGTCTATATCTAATGCTACCTACTGAAAGCAAAGATTGCATGGTTAAAAGAAATGAATTTATTATATAAAACAAGTATGGAAAAATTAATAATAATAATAATAATAATAATAATAATAATAAGTTTAAATTTAAATTGGAGCGTTGCGATTTGAATATTACCGCTAGAGAATTACGTGAAAAGGAGTCGGATGAATTACTGATTTTACTCTTATTCCCAAGCTATGAAGTTACTGAAATACTGAATATGAAACAAAGAGACGAGAGATTACGTAGTTCTGAGTCATTCGCGCTTACCATTGGAAATTGCCGTAGCCTTTCCCTCGTACTGGATGTTGAAGAGAGCATCCCACAGCCTCCTGGACGTCGTCATCTTCTTCGTTGGTTGAAGAGATACTTGTAGATATGATAATTTATGATCCGATCACATCGGCACCAACCACACGTGCAACCACAACGGTCAAGTTTTACAAAAATAATCGCCTTGCCTCCACGGCGCGCAAACAATATATGCACTCGTCGCATCCCCTCTCTGGACCCGCCTTCAAGTCGCCCGCTCTCCACTTATTGGCTGAGCCACCACGCGTTACTCCCCTCCTCAGGGTCAATACACTCGGCTCGATGAAGATGTGGATTACCGGCCCAGGCCATTTCGCCTTTTCTTGAAGCAGCAACCCCGCTTACGTCACGCTACTCGACAAGATTAAGCCTGTAGCCGGATTCCCAGTGACTCATCTCTCTCAACAAACTCTAACTGACAAAATCCGAAAAATTCCGTAATCATATAATTTTCTACGTTAATGTTGTTCGTAATAATTCGCTTGATAGTGTTTTCTATAACATTGAAAACCTATCTGTATGCTTATAATTTTATAAAAAAAAAAAAACGCTCCAAAAGAATACCTTAATAATTATAATAATAATAATAATAAGTTAATAATAATAATAAGTTACATGAAAACTTCTCTTGGCTGAACAATTTGCCGCGTAAATAAATATTGAATGGCTTCCTACTGACTTATGTCAGTGGCGTAAAATACCCTCGAAAAACACGTTACATATTCGCCTCGGATCATCGGATGATTTACCGTGACGACGGTCCATCATGCGATTATCCCAGACACGTTAATAAATCCCCACCCAAAATATATATTACATAAAATAAATCACCCTAAATTACATATATATATACATAATTTTCTTTACGCACTTTGCGTCAAAGTTTGTCGTCATTTTGGATTCCACTGTGCAACCAGTCCAATGTTTTTCATTTAGATCAATGTTCCACGGATATTTCCGCCTCTCGAAGATCTCTATGTTGGGAAAAAACAGACATAAATAATGTGTGAGCACTGTGTATTTATGATGTCACATCACACGCATTAAAGGTGTTCTGATATATATATATATCACCACAGAACTTCCTAATTTCACTGGAGGTCGCTTCGTTCTAGTGAAACTTAATCTCACTGAGCACACGATCACACTATTGTGGCAGCGCATCGTGACCATAATACTTAATTTCTCTGTATATAGACGAAATTAATATTGACTTCTGAAAAAAAAAACAGTAAGTGCGCATTACATATAACACCAAATATTTCTGTGCCGTAATCGCCCTGTCTTCTTAAGTTTCCGTAGACCAAATTCTACTTAATACTAGTTCACAACTCAGACCAGTTCCCCTCACAAAAATAATACCTTTGTACTAATTACCATAAATTACACGCTTACAACTCTTACATGGCGAGGCCGTAAACAGAAATCACATGTGCTGTTATGTATGAGTTTCATGAAGGACTGTCTCGCCTTCTGGTGGCCCATCTTTTGTCTCGTGGACGCCTTAAGCAAAAATACCCTGTTCAAGCGCTCACCCATCTCTAGGAGACAAATGGGAATTCACCAGCGCTACCAAATTCTGGCCTTGGTGTATCGAGACATTTTAGTGCTCAAGAGCATCCGACAATCCCGTCATATTTCCCTGTACCTTAAAAACTCTCAATTACTTACATACTACCCCCCTGTGTGACTTCTGATACGCCTGCCAGGAAGACCAGATCCTCCACGCACCAAATACCACACTTACTCATTTGATAGGCTGGCTCACCAGCTAAACACCCTTACTTTATGACACATACTTTCGTAGACTATGTATATTATACGTCCCGTATAATCTGTTTCCCTTACTATCCTCCAGCACATATGCTGTTTTGCCAATACGTTTGGAAACTATAAATGGGCCCTCGTAGAGACAAAATAACTTGGACATGACTTTCTCTAGCTTATTTGACTGTTTCGGCACTCTAAGTAAGACTCTGTCTCCCGGCTCGAATAGGTCAAATTTAGTTTCTTTTTGTTGGCGAATTCTCTTTTGTGCTGATTTAGATAAATTCTGTTTCGCCAACTGGACAATGTAATCCTTCCCCGGTTGCTTTCCCTCATTTAAACCCAACACCCTCGCTAGTTCATTTTGTGGTCTCTTTCCTAAGTGAACTTCGTATGGCGTCAATTTCGTGCTCTCAGGCTGGACAGAATTCAGCCAAGTCTCGACTTTGGGAAGATGTCCAACCCAAGCCGTATGCTTGTCATGCACTAGAGTCCGAAAAAGACGAGTCACTTCCCTTAATGGACGCTCTGCAGAATTACCCTGAGGGTACCTTACAGAGGAATGAACGTGCATACTGGTTCTCCATTTCTTAGCAGTAAACTGTGGTCCACTGTCAGATAGTATCCTGAGAGGAAGGCCATACTCAGGTACATACTGTACAGCCACCAACCCTCGATAAGGGTTGTGCCTATAATTATGCCTAGCAAAGGGAAGTTATAATGGAAGATATAATTTGGGCTGTAGGACATACCGAACTGGTAGGCCAACAGCGACCTACATTCGTAAGTACTGCAAGCCGGCAGACTTATGTAATAATAACACAACACATCGACATATCGCTGACATGGCCGACCTACTTAAAAACCTACAAATACAGAGGACGCACACGCGGCGGGCCTCTTTCATCCCTCTTTCCTCTCGGGCTCTGGGGCTCTCCTTTCTTCTTGGATCATCACTAGTCGAGGTATCAGTGCTACGCGAGACTGGTAGGGCGCTGCCATTGCCGCGGTCCCAACACGACATCATGGAGGACGGGTATCATCGGTAGAGTGAGTAATGTGTGTCTGCTAAATTCCTTTTCCCTCTAGTAATCACCCCCCCTTTCATCTAGACCGAAGTGCCACCCATCAGTAGCTTACAATAAATCCCTCTCTCACAGTCAAAGGCTCTATCTTTTCATTGCACGTAGTAGTCGTAAAACCCCACCCCCTTAGTTTGTAGTTAGGTTAAGATCCAGTATTTCCCGCTGCGCCATGCTGTCAGGCAGTACCCGAAGACGACTCGCAGGTGTTTGGCCTGCTAAGGCGCTCCCGGTAAGTCTGGTAAGTATGCGTCCGCAGTTCTCCATAAGACATCCTAGTAAATCCCCGTAGATGCAAGGATGCCCAGTAATCAACACCCCTTTTAAATGGTGGTTAAGGCACCAATCAAACATCCTTAACAAAAATGGGGGAGGCGCGGGTTAAACAATCAAACATCCTTAACAAAAATGGTGGTTAAGGCACCAATCAAACATCCTTAACAAAAATGGTGGACGCGCTGGTAGTCACGTATTAAGGGAACTCATACAACGAGATTCCGTGACTAGATCGCCATAAACCTCTAGCTAAGCCAAGTGAGGAAAATTTCTCCCCCCAGAAGAATCACGTAGAGGATAATTTTTGCTATCCATGATAATTATATCACCCCCCCAACCCAGCTTTAACGTCGATTGACAAGAGAGAATGCAGTAGAATCCTCTTGCAGATAAGCGTTTTAAGATTTTAGCAACCCCTAACTAGAGAAGTAGATATAAATATTTAATACCCACCCTCCCCGGCCCTTAAAGTTAAATAAGCTTTTACCACCCTAGTAGGTAGTAGGAATTAACCCATAGCAGTTTATAGAAATGGTAACGAAGTACAGATAATTACCCCACTCTAATAGAAGACAGCTTATTCCCTCAGATTAATTCCCCTAGAATAAGACAGTGTTACCTATTAACCCAGGCATTTTTTTTCAGCAGTGACATTACAGTGTACATATTGTTGTAGATCATAAGTTAGTTAGGAAATATTCGAGTGACCGAGGGAACAGCAACCTTGGTAATATGAGTAGACAGGAGGAGCGAGCTACCTTTACACTACACTTTCACAGACACGACAATGACGATACAGGAAGGTGGCACAGCTCAGTCTTTGTTTACAAGTAGCATCAGGGGACACCGTACTGACTCAGCTCAGCGAACAGTCCTTACAATTATGATTATCAGCAAACTAGGCACGCGACATACAGCTGGCAGCCAGACAGGATATATAAGACTGTAAACGTCCAGATAAGCAAAACACATGTCTGCTAGCGGAAGTAAGAGATTACGGGTTCAGAGCCTAGCGTAGGCATATAACAGTGAGACTAGCATAAACAGATTTAGCATTTCAGAGCACATCCCTCAATGTAATGAAAGCGTAATGTAGCAAGGAAATTTCTAGTAAGCATTCAGTCATGCTCCCATAACATGCGTTATTTTTTTTTAGGAAATATAATTCACGTTGCAGTAAAAGTAGTATCTTCAGAAAGCGTACCCTCACGAAGTCCTACAGGACATGAGTATGAGCAATTATCAAGAGCATCAGATGCTGACAAACGAACGGCAAAAGTTTAAATACGGCGTAACTTCAGCTTGGTGGGCACACGACAGTGATAGTTATATTATATGATTATTATTATGAATACCATAATGTCATGCATTCGGAAGAGGTTGTTCTTATGAGGTAAGTTATTATGAGAATAATATATGAGTAGAAGAAGTCGATTTTTGAAGTGAGTTTTTACAAGGGAGGAACGAAGGGCGTTACCCAACCCTTAAAGAAGAAGTTAGTTTTTAAGTGTCTTGCGGCAGGAAGGAGATGATATTCCCTGACCATGAGATAAGTATAGAAGAAGTTGATTTTTGAAGTGAATTATTATAAGGGAGGAACGAAGGTTGTTACCTACCCTCAGAGCAGAAGTACTGAGTAAGTAGTGAAGTTAGTTATTAAGTGTCTTGTGGCAGGAATGAAATGATATTACCTGGCCATGAGATGAGAAGGTAGAGATACGATGCATGAAGAATTTTAAGATTATTACGTTTATAACTACTGTCATAATTTATCACAATCGTTGCCACCACTGTGCCAAACGCCTATAAGCAAATATATGCATATTAGAATTTCAGTAACGTTATTCATGAGAGCGCGCATGAAGATATTTTATTCCCATTCTTTAAAAGAAGAGTCCACCAAGAAGCGATAAATTAGTATATGCTCAAACTCAATACATGTTAGATCTAACGTCCGTCAAAACTCATTTGTATCGGTGTACAATTAGACTATTGACAGGCGATATTTCTATGGTATTATGATAAACTATTGATAGGATTATATATAATGTACATGTTAGATCTAATAACGTCTCTTGGGATGCGATTTGTATCGGAGTACAGTCAGCCTGCCAACAGACGGTATTTCTATGATATTATACTATAGGACGGTTAGGAGTGAAAGATAAATAAATACATTTTTGGAACTAAAGCGATAGCTTGAAGGTATTATATTGGTAAGATGATAAGAATATAGGGAGATAAGCAACGCGAATCAGATACTTAAGAGCAGCTGAGAAAATCACGCCGAAAGATATACTACAACGCATAATTGAACAAAGCACAATTACGCTACATTTCAACAATTAATTCAAAACTTTCAAGGGATAATAACATCGAAAAACCAAGTAAAGAGGAATAATATCCAAACATAATACAAGCTGGTCAGAAAGGGGAAACCATCTATTTATGTCATAAGAGTAAAGGGTAATATTTTATTAACGGCACTGCAGACCAGTGCAGTTTCAAATGCCATCAACCAGTCTGCAAACATGGGTTATCGAATCTTATAGATATAGGATATAGGACATAGATATATGGGTAGGCACTAGGGAAAGACTAAACTTTATATAATTAACGTTCAAAGGTAAATACCCCCATTTTTTTCAAGGGATTTTTCCATTAAATATCCACCCTTCAGACACACAGACCACCCCCACCACCTGTAAATACCATACATACTAAAGTAAATTTATTCATATTAGATTTAGGAGCAGGGACTAGAGTTAAGAACTGATGGAACTCCAAGCACAAATAAAACCCCATTTCTTCCCCCTATATATAGTGGCATATTTTACAAGGGTATAAAACGCATATGTTAATAACAATGTTATTTTTCAGGAAGTGTTAACAGCTCAGTCAATAAATTAAATAAAAATGTATACGGTTCATAAGATATATCAGAATTGCGGTTAAACAACCGTCTAAGCTACCTAATCATTGTCCAATCAGTCCATGGAGACAATAATATTTTCATAGTTGAATATAATACTGTCACCACTTTAAAGTAACTCAAAGCGTCACAATTAAACATAAACGCGTAGTAAGAAGTTTACTAACACAATGTCTGCATTTAAATACGTTCAGAAGTAAACACGGTGGAAGAATGTAATTGCAGGAAGGTTCATTCCCTGTTGAGTGTAGTAGCCCAGGATGGTCAATGCCCTGAGGTTATAATGTGAAATAGTTATGTATGCAGGAAGGTTCATTCCCTGTTGAATGTAGTAGCCCAGGATGGCCAATGCCCTGAGGTTACAAAGTGGTATAAATATATATTGAGGTTCTATAGATATATGAAGGAGCATATATCACAAAGTAGTATGTAAGAGATATTAGTACACAGATTCAAAAATGCAGACATTATTAGTAAAACTCTTTCGCAAAGCGTAGAAAAAAAATCGGGAAAGCGCCTCAATAAGAACAGACGTTAACAATACTTTCTGATTTCAGAATAATGATAAGATGACAATTCCTATACTCCCCATTGTAGAACGGGAGGACAAGGTGTAAACAAGGTGACCATGGACCAAGAAAGAAGAACCAACAGACTCCGAAACAGAAAATCGAAGAGAACAAAATAGTAGCATGTACAGCCATTTTATAGGCAGGTTAACCGTAAAATCTAGCTCTTTTTCTAAACTCATGTTTTATCAGAGATGAACCGTAACAGCATAACTCTCTTAGGTAAAATTATAAATCATCCCCCATGTCATAGGGAGGTTAACAGGGCACATGTACCCCCACGACCGCACACAGAATGACGTAGCTTTACGCAGTCCGTGGACGGGTTCCGCAAGGGTAGCAAAGCCTAGACTCTCTATATTTTCATTCCCACGTGGTAAGGAGATTAAGGATATCAGTGCACCCTCGCGGTACACTTGGCCTAGTGAAGCATTACACTTACACAACACACTTTTTTTTTCCTTTTCACTACACTACGCTTCAGAGGCACAGGCTAAGCTGAGAGGGCTAACTATACTTTAAACTCCATACATCATCATCCATACATAATAGGAAAATTACAGTCGTACACGCACCCTCAAGGCAGTACATGATGGGCGTTGTAAACGCAGCTCATGAACTAGTCCGGGAGGAGTGACTACAACCTAAATTTCCTATACACCATTTCTTTTATCTTTCTTCACCAAACGTCTTAATGTGAATTTCTTTCATAATTAACCTCAGAGAGTCACTAATTTCTAATTTGATCTTTAATTAACTATTTAATTATCTCATTAATTGATCGATACTCTTAACAATAATATCAGATCAAATGAACAAGATTATCACAGACAATTTAAAGTGATCATGTCAACATTGCAAAGCAAAATGTAAGGAAGTATCAAATGACTGTATAACACCATATTCCACCCCTGCCACGCCTACCAACCCCTGGCACGACACACTTACCCACCCTACAACGAGCAAACAGAAGCAGAAGAAAAAGAAGAACGGAAGAAAAGAAGATTCGAAAGAAGATGAACAAAAAAAACTGCAATAAGAGGAAATATTCTACTTTAACATCGCGGGACCACTGCAATTGTCGAGGACGACAATTAAAACCGAGCGAGGTCTTGTACAGCCACCAACCCTCGATAAGGGTTGTGCCTATAATTATGCCTAGCAAAGGGAAGTTATAATGGAAGATATAATTTGGGCTGTAGGACATACCGAACTGGTAGGCCAACAGCGACCTACATTCGTAAGTACTGCAAGCCGGCAGACTTATGTAATAATAACACAACACATCGACATATCGCTGACATGGCCGACCTACTTAAAAACCTACAAATACAGAGGACGCACACGCGGCGGGCCTCTTTCATCCCTCTTTCCTCTCGGGCTCTGGGGCTCTCCTTTCTTCTTGGATCATCACTAGTCGAGGTATCAGTGCTACGCGAGACTGGTAGGGCGCTGCCATTGCCGCGGTCCCAACACGACATCATGGAGGACGGGTATCATCGGTAGAGTGAGTAATGTGTGTCTGCTAAATTCCTTTTCCCTCTAGTAATCACCCCCCCTTTCATCTAGACCGAAGTGCCACCCATCAGTAGCTTACAATAAATCCCTCTCTCACAGTCAAAGGCTCTATCTTTTCATTGCACGTAGTAGTCGTAAAACCCCACCCCCTTAGTTTGTAGTTAGGTTAAGATCCAGTATTTCCCGCTGCGCCATGCTGTCAGGCAGTACCCGAAGACGACTCGCAGGTGTTTGGCCTGCTAAGGCGCTCCCGGTAAGTCTGGTAAGTATGCGTCCGCAGTTCTCCATAAGACATCCTAGTAAATCCCCGTAGATGCAAGGATGCCCAGTAATCAACACCCCTTTTAAATGGTGGTTAAGGCACCAATCAAACATCCTTAACAAAAATGGGGGAGGCGCGGGTTAAACAATCAAACATCCTTAACAAAAATGGTGGTTAAGGCACCAATCAAACATCCTTAACAATACTTATCAATGATCAGACGGCTACACGCTAGTCCCGCGGCTTTCCTTAGCGGATATAGCTTGACATACTTACTAAAAGCGTCAATAACTATAAAAATGTACTCGTGGCCGTACTGTCCTTTAACGATCGGGCCAAATAAATCCACACACAGTAGTTCGCCGGGACTACTGGTGAGAACTGCAGATCTCTTCCCCACTAAATATTTAACTGGATATTTACTCCTTTGACAGGTGTCACACTTAGCTAAAATCCTCCTAACATCCCTTCCCATTTTACTCCAAATGAAGTCACGACCAATTTCATAGAAGACCTTGGCAGCACCAAAGTATCCGAATTCCCTATGAATGAACCAAATTAGCTCCTCCCGCAAAGTGGCAGGAACACATATTGCCCACCGACTATTCCTACATTTCCGTGCAAGAAGCCCATCCTGCATCTTGTACGTGAACCGTCCTACTTTCACATACTCTTCTTCACTTATTTCCAACCTAGCCAGTGGCCAATATTGTGTAGGGTGGGTATTTTGTAAGTATTTTTATTCTCGGTTGCATTTTGTGACTATTTTGAATCTAAATTACATTTTGTAAGTATTTTCTATCTAAATTGCATTTTGTAAATATTGTCAATTCAAGTAACAGTACAGTACATATGTAGTTAGTTTTAGTTGTAAGTAGGTAGTTAGTTTGTCTATTAGATATATGTCATTGTTCTATTAGACTGTGGTGTGTGAGTGTGTCTGGTGACAGACTGTTTTAGTGGTAGTATTTGTTGTTGGTGGAACTTTAGTATTTTATCGTTAGTAGAATTTTGGTATTTAATTGTTAGTACGGTAGAAGGTTAGTATTTTTGTTAGTAGAATTGCTCTTTACTTATTCTGAAAGGGAGTAGCAGCCTTTCAGAATAAATCAATTCTTTACTAGTCTTATAGACGGTTAAGATATTGATAATATAAGCCAAATAATGGCTACACTGCGTCCTGCTGCACGGCTGAAAGCAACGGGAAACTACAGCCGTATGCTATTCCCGAGGATATGCACCTCTCTATGCATAAATACATGTGATGATGGCCTCCTCCCTTGTAAAATTTCAATCCGGAGGTAAACTAGTCCCCCGTTCGGATCTCAGGGTGGGGACTACTCGAGAGGGGGTTAACATCACAGAAGTGACAAAGAGGAAATCTGACATTCTACGGATCGGAGCGTGGAATGTTAGAAGTCTGCTAGGAAATGGAAGGTTAGAAAACTTAGAAAGGGAAATGGATAGGCTGAGGTTGGATTTGGTTGGAATTAGTGAAATGCGCTGGCAGGAAGAACAGGACTTTTGGTCAGGAGACTATAGGGTCATTAGCACTAAATCAAACAATGGCCAAGCAGGGGTTGGCCTCATATTGAGTAGGAAACTTGGACAGCGGGTGGAATATTATGAGCAATATAGTGAACGGATTATTGTAGCAAAAATAAATACTAAACCTACCTGCACCACAGTGGTACAAGTCTATATGCCTACCAGTCAAGCTGATGATGAGGATGTTGAAAAGGTCTACGAAGAAATAGATGAAATTCTGAGGTATATCAAGGGTGATGAAAATGTTATAGTAATGGGAGATTGGAATGCTGTGGTAGGAAAAGGGAGATAAGGGAAGATAGTAGGAGATTTCGGATTAGGTGAAAGGAATGATCGAGGAAGCAGGCTGGTAGAATTCTGCACTGAGCATGAGTTGTTCATAGCTAACACCTTATTCAATAACCACAATAGAAGAATATACACATGGATTAGACCAGGAGATACAGGGCGTTACCAAATCGACTTCATTATGGTCAAGCAGAGGTTTCGAAACCAGATTTTGGATTGTAAAACATATCCTGGTGCTGACATAAACTCTGACCACAATCTGGTTGTAATGAAATGCAGATTAAAGTTGAAGAAACTGAAGAAAAGTCAAAAGCCAAAAAGGTGGGCAATAGACAGACTGAAAGAGAAGGATGTAAACGAAAGATTCAAGAAGAGTATAAAGGAAGGTCTAACGAAAAACCCTAAACAAACTTCAATTGCAGACGAATGGGCACTTTTGAAGAATGAAATAACAAACTCCGCAGAAGAAAACATTGGTAGGAAAGAGAGAATAGGTAGAAAACCGTGGATCACTCAGGATATACTCGAATTGATGGATGAAAGGCGGAAGCACAAGAATGTAAGAGATGTAAAGGGGAAAGCAGAATACAGACGTCTGAGAAATGAGGTTAACAAGAAGTGCAAGGAAGCGAAAGAAGAATGGTTGAAAGAGAAATGTGCTGGTATAGAAAATTGTCTGAAATTAGGAAAAGTAGACACAGCTTATCGAAGCATTAAGAATACTTTTGGGGAAAAGAAGACTAAGTGCTGTAATATTAAGGACACAAATGGAAAGCCTCTAACAGATAGGGAAGAAAAGGTTGAGAGATGCAAAGCTTACATAGAGAGTTTGTATAAGGGAAAGGAGATTGAGAATCATGTAATGGAAAGGGAGGCGGAAATTGATGAGGATGCGAAAGGAGATTTAATATTGAGATCAGAATTTGACAGAGCTTTGGAAGACTTAAGCAGGAACAAAGCACCAGGCATAGATGATCTACCGATTGAGTTGCTACGCTGCATAGGAGATGAAGGTCTGATCAGGTTATTTCACTTGGTGTGTAGGATTTATGAGACAGGTGAGGTACCCCCTGATTTCAAGAAGAATGTAATCATCCCTATACCAAAGAAAGTGGGAGCTGACAGATGTGAAGATTACCGTACAATCAGCTTGATTACTCATGCTTCAAAGATCCTGTCTAGAATAATTTACAAGAGGATTGAGAGCCAGATAGAAACGGAGTTGGGTGAAGACCAGTTTGGTTTCAGGAGAAATGTAGGAACAAGGGAAGCTGTACTAAGTCTTAGGCTGATTTTGGAAGGTAGAATAAGGAAAGATAAGAGAACGTTCATGGCATTTGTAGACTTAGAAAAGGCTTTTGATAACGTTGATTGGACTAAATTGTTTGACATTTTGAAATCGATTGGAGTAAAGTACAGAGATAGGAGGGTGATATACAATCTATACAGAAACCAGACAGCAGTCATTCGAGTTGAATGACATGAGAGAGAAGCTGGTATTCAGAAAGGTGTAAGGCAAGGCTGCAACTTATCACCCATACTTTTCAATCTTTACATTGAACAAGCAATGAAGGAAATTAGAGAAAAATTTAAAGTGGGAGTAAAGATTCAAGGAGAAATAATTTCAACTCTGAGATTTGCTGATGACATCGTCATCTTGGCCGACAAGCCTGAGGATTTGAATGAGTTTTTGAATGGTATGGATTCCGTCTTACGGAAGGACTTCATGATGAAAATTAATAAATGTAAAACAAAAATACTGGAATGCAGCCGAAATAAATCAGAAACCTCTATGGAGATCAAATTGGCAGGTGAAAAGCTGAAGGAAGTAGGAGACTTCTGTTACTTAGGAAGCAGAATAACCAGTGATGGACGAAGCAAAGAGGATATAAAAAGTAGGTTGGCTCAGGCAAGAAAAGCATTTCTACAAAAAAGGAATCTGCTGACATCGAATATAGATTTAGGTATTAGGAAGTCATTTTTGAAAGCCTTTGTCTGGAGCGTGGCGCTCTATGGAAGTGAAACTTGGACTATTGGTGCAGCAGAAAAGAGGAGAATTGAAGCATTTGAAATGTGGTGTTACAGGAGAATGATGATGATCAGATGGGTAGATAGGGTTACAAACAAAGAGGTATTAAGACGAGTGGGAGAGGAGAGATGTTTCTGGCGACTGCTAATGAAGCGAAGAGATAGGTTGGTAGGACACATATTAAGACACCCAGGAATAGCAAGCTTAGTTATGGAAGGAAGGGTCGAGGACAAGAACTGTAGGGGTAGACCAAGGTTAGAATATGTTAAACAGATTGCCTCGGATGTAGGGTGTGGTAGCTATGTAGAGATGAAACGATTAGCTCAGGACAGGGAGGCATGGAGATCTGCATCAAACCAGTCAAAAGACTGAAGACTCAAACAACAACAGCCAGTGGCTCCCTTAACTTAACGTCATCACGTTGCTCCACTAGCATATTTCTCAGTGTCTGTAACGATGGCCTGTTGCTACTGTCCACACATGCACATAATAAAATACCGTCCTCTGCTTTAACCACAGGATGATCCCTACATAAATTAGTGTCCCTAGATAGCATGTCTGCAAGAATGTTATCTTTACCTTTAATATATTTTACTGTGAATTCGTATTCCTGCAGAGCAAGAATCCACCTACTAACTCTGTTAGAACTGAGTTTACAAGTCCTCATATACAGTAATGCATGGTGATCTGTATGGATCTCAAATTTCCCCCCTACTAAATACATTCTAAATTTCCCAAAACTGAAAACAATACCTAAAAGCTCTAACTCAGTAATCGTGTATCTTTTCTCTGCTGCTGTCAGTCCTCGCGAGGCTAAAGATACAATGCACAGATTATCCTCATCATATTTCTGACATAATACTCGAGCAATGCCTATATGTGAAGCATCAGTCATAACCACATATTCCTTATCTTTCAAAGGATATTTCAGCACTACAGCTTTCTCAAAACCTTCCTTCAGCGCTCTAAAAGCCTGATCATGCTTGGACTCCCATCTCCACCGAGTCCCACTTTTAAGCAATTCCCTGAATGGTTCTACCAACCCTGAGTATTTAAGAACGAACCTCCTGAAAAAGTTGCAAATTCCCAGGTATGTTTTTAATTGTTTAACATTTTGTGGCACCTCTGCGTTAAGTATCTTATTAACCCTACTTTCTTCTGGTGTCACACCTCTACTCGACACACTATGACCTAAAAATGTCACTTCTGACTGACAGAATGACGACTTAGACAGCTTCAAAGTGAACCCCGCCTGATCTAACTTCAGAAAAACTATATCTAAATGACGTAGATGCTCCTCAAAACTGCGTGAACTAATTACCATATCATCAATGTAAATGGTTACAAACTCTCCTGTGTCATCCCCTAATGCGATGTTTAAAGCCCTAATTAAAGCTGCTGAACTACTCTTTAACCCATAAGGTGTTCTACAAAATTGATAAAGGTTATATTTATGACTAAAAGCTGTAAATGGTCTATCTTCGTACATAAGTGGCACTTGCCAAAAACTGGAACTCAAATCTACACAAGTGAAATGCTTCTTCCCCTCAAATGTTAGCATTAATTCCTCTATTGACATAGATTTCAGCTGATCTGAACTAATTCTACTGTTAACCAAACGAGCGTCTAAACCAATACGAACTGTGCCGTCGGCCTTGGGTACCGTGATCAAAGAATTAACATATGGACTGTTAGAGTGCTCAATAATCCCATCTTCAAGCATCTGGTTAATTTGTGCCTCAACTGCACTCTGATAAGCGAAAGGTACAGGATATCTATGTCCTGTGAATACTGAGCTATCAATAACGTTCAAAGAATGTGTATAGCAATTGGCCATACCAATGCGATCCTCAAAAACTCTCCTATTACACAATAACACATCATAGAGCCGAACACACTGTTCCACCTCTATATTTCCCTGAAATGCAGCATCACGTAACGAGTCCTCTAGACTACCGTTCGTAATCACACTGCCCACAAAACATGGAGAACCCCGCTCTACGGCTGGCGATATCTCATTTAAAGTACAAATCACACCTACAACACTACTTCTCTGAATATGGTCATTGAACGCTACTTCTACTTCAGAATCTCCCCATTTAAATTTCAAACTCCCTACATCATAACATAAGTTAGCAGACACTCTACTTAGCCACTCTGAACCCAAGATAACACTGAATACTAAATTTGGAATTACAAGACAAATCTGCTTTTCTACATGATTATTAATTTTAATGTCTACTAAAACTTGCTTAGAAATTACTTTAGACCTCTTCCCAACAGCTGTGATAACAAAAGTGCTTTTAATTGGCATCTCCTCAAAATTTACTCCAGTTCCTTTCATTTTATCATAAAATGCACTACTTATGCAACTCTTCATACAACCACTATCAATTAAAACATCTGTGTACGCCTCGGATACGTTAAATTTAACTATGGGGCTCTTACTAACCACCTCCTGAATAATACCTTCATCATTTAGTTCACGTAATAATTCATTTCTTACATTTAGGTCATGGGGTTCCTGTATAAGTGTATGGACAGGGCATGTTACAGACTGAGATTCTGACCTTACATCGCAGCCTGGTTCGTGTTTAAAGTATGGCTACCACTTGGTGTAGTACTACTCACTACTGCACTGGTCTGGTTGTTCTGGGTTGTGTTAACGGTATCTCTCTGTCCGTTATTACCATTGGGCTGATGACCTCCTTGACCCCTGTTCTGGTTATAATTATTATTGTTATTATACCTCCCTTGGTTACCCCTAAAATCATTATTTCGGCCTTGATTTCCCCTGAAATCATTATTTCTACCTTGGTAGTTCGTACCATACCCATTTCCTCTGTACTGGTTTTGCTGATTATTATTATTATTATTATTTTGGTTCCCCCTATTTTGAACGTTGGCCCCTTCGCCACTGTTCCCTTGAACTTCCTGACTCCTATTCTCATTAGGCCTGTTATTATGGTTACCCTGGTTCCTACCGAAATTCTCCTTGTAACCACCTCTTCCCAGAGCATCGAATGTACTCAATAAATTTTCCACTTGTGAAATAGATTTAACATTTTGTATACAGGCAGCTTCTTTGATTCTATATGGAAAATGTCTTAGTAATAGCCTGACTACATCACTTTCCTCCTTCAAACCATCCAGATATTTACACGTCAATACCTGTCCTAAAAAGTACTCGGTCATAGTGTAGTTTCCTCTCGGGTTATATTTCCCACACACAATTCCCTCACGATGCTGAGACTGAATACCTCATTCCAAAATTTCTCACAAAATTTAACTTTAAAATCTGAAATATTCTCGAAATTGTCTCTGTAGACAGCAAACCAGTTTCTTGTCTCCCCTACAAACGCTTGCTCTAAAATCTCAACTACCTGGCACCACTCAATACTACCATCTTCCAACCTCTCCCCGAATTTATTTTCTATTGTATTCATGAACTCCATTGGACAACCCTGCCGATTACTAAATTTGCCTAGTTCTATTTCCCTGTGTGTGCTATTCACATAAACTGGCCTACTCTGACTATTTTCCTGCCTAATTCTAGCTTTCAACTTCTGTTCTAATTCAGCAATTTTCTCCTCAGCTTTTCTTTCAATATTAGTTACAGTTAACCTAATGCTCCCTTCCGGTGCTTCAACTTTACCACTTAATTTAGCTTGTTTCTCACTAATCTCGTTAATGCTTTCCTTATTCCTCTCCCTTAAAGTATTAACTTCAGTGATTATTTCTGCATGTACTTTATCAATTCTTCCCCCCAGCTGTTCTTTAACCTCTTTAGTTGCTACCTGAATCTTATCAATTTCTCCCCCCAATTGCTTTTTGACCTGCTGTGTTTCAAGTTGCACTAGTTCTTTTAAATTTGCAGCCTGTGTACTGATTCTGATTTCTAACTCCTCCTGTACTTTTCCTAATTTTCTGTCTACATCTGCAATAATCTCATTAGCCTTCTCTTCCATCACCCCTCTGATCTCACCTCTAATCAGTTCGAATTTAACACTAATTTCCCTACTGTTTTGTTCAAGTTTAGTATTTAAACTATAGCTCAATTCCCTATTACTCTCTTTATTTTCCCAACTATTTTGTTCAAGGTTAGCATTATTTTGTTCAAGTTTAGCATTTAAAGTTTCAGTACTCTCTCTATTCTCCCTACTATTTTGTTCAAGTCTAGCATTATTTTGTTCGAGTTTAGCATTTAAAGCGTCTGTACTTATTTTATTTTGTTGCATAAACTGAAGAAGCAAACTCTCTAACCCTGCTTGACTGTTTTGATTACCCCCCTCAGTATCGAGATTTACCTCCGACATCCCTGTACTGCTTTCATTTCCAAGACTAGCCATACTGCTCGTATCTTCACTATCCAACTGGTGACCACTACGCAACTTCATCTCTTCCTCAACACTACCCATGCTGATACACACCGATAAATGAAAAAAACCCAAAATACAGGCACAGAAATATATACCCTTCTCCTTCCACAAATGTTATTAGGTTTTCGGTCTCACGTTGGTAGCGACAAATGTAATGGTTTCTATCGCCCTTACTTTTGGGTGACAAGTGTAACTGTTTACTCTGACTAAGATATGTTGTATTAATGGGCGCCAAGACCTCAACACTATGTTGAAATCTAAATTTATATTTAACAACACCTAGCTATGGTAGAACACCTTCAATCTTTTCACTCAGATCGTGGTATGATTTGATCATTAACCCAACTAACAATTGTATCAGGAGAAGGAATTTGGTCTATATCTAATGCTACCTACTGAAAGCAAAGATTGCATGGTCAAAATAAATGAATTTATTATATAAAACAAGTATGGCAAAATTAATAATAATAATAATAATAAGTCTCCCACAAGTCCAACCCCTCCTCCACGTGGTGGGAGGCGGGCAACGGCATGAAGTAGGGGATTGCCTGTAGGGGTGAAATACAGTGAGGACTTTGTGTGCCCCGGGACCGCTACGGTAGCTGTGAAGGCTCTATGGGAACCCTGAAAAGTGACGGCTGACGGGGCTCTGGTGAAGCTACGATAGGCCTAGCAAGCCAGTAGTGGATATCATATTTGCTTTCAAACCAGGAACAGGCCTCGGAAAGGACGGTTGCAAACGACGACGACCCGGATATGCTAATGGACTACGAGTTGGGACATTAAACATACAGACACTGACAGGAAAAGTGGAGGAGATTGTAGATGTGATGGAGAGAAAAAACTGGATGTACTGGGCTTGGCAGAAACAAGATGGAAAGGAGAAGGTCGCAGAGAACTGAGGAAAGGGTACCGGTTGTACTGGAGTGGGAACAGTGAAGGAAGGAGCAGCGGAGTAGGAGTAGTTGTGAGAGATGGAATGAAGGAAGAGGTAAAGGGAATAAGTGACAGGATCATGAAGATCAGAGTAAATGTAAAGCGAAAAAGCCTGGAGATAGCCAAGGTGTATGCCCCTCAAGTTGGATGTACAGCTCAAGAGAAGGAAGACTTTGAGGAGGAGCTACAACAGCAGTTGAATGGACAGAGCATCATTGTCATGGGAGATTTGAATGCACATGTAGGAAGTGAAAGGCAAGGATATGAAAATGTATTGGGAGCAGAAGGATGGGGTAGCAGGAATGAAGAAGGGAGAAAGTTGCTGGATTTTTGCAAGAGAAACGGTTTAGTGGTAGGCAACTCCTGGTTCCGGAAGAAAGAAAGCCACAAGGTAACGTGGTACAGCAGTGATTTAACAAAGAAATCTTTGGTAGATTACATGCTGTACGACTGGGAAATGAAGAGAAGTGTCAGAGATATAAAGGTAATACCATCAGAGGCCTTAGATAGCGACCACAGAATACTTGTAATGAACTTAGGAGTTGTTAAGGATAGCAAGAGGACAGAGTACCAGGAAAGGAGAATCAAAGTATGGAAACTCAAGGAAAAGGAAGTCAAGGAAGAATTCCAGAAGATAATAAGAGAAAGGATGCCAACAGACAATCCTAAAACAGGGGAAGAGGAATGGAAGCAATTCAAAAACACAATGGTGGAAGCTGCAGTGGCAGTATGTGGAAGAACAAGCAACAAAAAAAAAGTGTAAAGAGACACCATGGTGGAATGAGAGAGTAAAAGAAGCTGTGGGAAGGAAGAACAAGGCTTTCAGAGTGTGGTTCCAGGAAAGAACTGATCTGACAAGGGAAGATTATAAGATAAAGAAGAAAGAAGCAAACAAGATTGTCGCAGAGGAGAGGAAGAAGTGGATGGTAAAGTGGACAGAGATGAGGGAGGAAGACAGCAGAGGAAATAAGAAAGTACTTTATGGGATGGTCAAAAGTAAGAGAAGAGGTCTGCGAGAGGATGTGGTAATGATGGACAAAAGCGGAAATGATGTACACAACAAAGAGGCACTCAAGACAGTGTGGAAAGAGTACTTTGAGGATTTGCTGAATCCAAATGGACATAGGGAGGAAGACAATGTATTGGAAGATGGAGAAGACAACACAGGAATGGAAAAGGACCTGACTTGGAGAGAACTGGAAATGGCTATAGACAAGATGAAAGGAGGAAGGGCACCAGGTGTGGATGAAGTGAGTGTTGAAATGGTGAAGGCAGCAGGGGAGGTTGGGAAACAGTGGCTGAACCGTGTGATGAGGGTGATATGGAAGGAGAAAAAGACCCCAGAAGATTGGAAGAAAGGATTAATTGTCCCAATATTTAAAAAAGGAAGCAGAAAAGAGTGCAGAAATTACAGGGGAGTCACACTCATACCTCACTGTGCCAAGATATATGAAAAGATATTAGAAAGTAGAATACGAGCCAAAGTGGAGAGAAAATTGAGAGAGGAGCAGTATGGATTCAGACCTGGGAGATCAACAGTGGATCTCATATTTTCAGTGAGACAGCTCCAGGAACACCACTACGAATTTGGAGAGGATCTGTTGATGGCCTTCCTGGACATCGAAAAGGCCTATGATAGTGTGTGTAGGGAGAAGGTTTGGAAAGCAATGGAAAACATGGGAGTGGAAAAAAGAGATTGTAGGCAGAGTGAAGGAGATGTATTGTGGAGTGTGAGTTGTGTGAAAGTTGGAGGGGAAAGAACAGACTGGTTCAGACAAATGAGTGACCTGAAACAGGGTAGTGCACTGTCACCCCTTCTCTTTATTGTGGTTATGGACGAGGTAATGACACGGATAGCAGGAAAGATAGGAGAAGATAAGATGAAAGCAATGGTGTTTGCAGATGATCTCATGGTCTGGGGAAACAAGGAGGAGGAAATTCAGGAGCAACTGAAGGCTTGGGAAGAAACAGTGGGAGAGTACGGATGGAAGTTCAACATCAGTAAATGTGAGATCCTGTTAACGACCAGGAAAAAGGACAGACCAATGAGTGGGATAACACTTGGAGGTGGACAGCTGAAGAAGGTGGAAAGTCTCAAGTACTTGGGAAGTATAGTGGAGGAAAATGGGAGAAATGACAAAGAGATTACGGAACAGGCAGAAGCATTTCTGAGAAGCATTAGGAGCTTAGTGTGGAATAAAGATGTCCCACAAAAAAGCAAGGAAGTGTTATACAGAAGCTACTATATCCTGATACTGACCTATGCTTCAGAAACGTGGACAATGAAGAAAAGAGACATAAGCAGAATACAGGCAGGTGAAATGAAGTTCCTGCGAAGTAGGATCGGAGTAACAAGAAGAGACAGGGTGAGGAATGAAAAGGTCAGGGAAATGGAGAAAGAGGAGCCCTTGCAAGGTAGGATTGAGACATCAAGACTGAGGTGGTATGGACACTTAAAGAGAATGGATGAGAAGAAGATTCCCAAGAGGATACATGAGATGCAGATACAGAAGAAACGACCAAGGGGAAGACCAAGAGATAGATGGCTGAAAGGAGTGGAGGAATGTGTCAAGAAGAGAGGCGAGGACTGGACCAGAGTGACAGCGGAGAGGTGGTGGGAAGAAAGAACTAAGTGGCGAGGCTTATGTTCCAAACAGACCCAGCCTGGGGCTGGAAATTGTACAAGATGATGATGATGAATAATAATAAGTTTAAATTTAAATTGGAGCGTTGCGATTTGAATATTACCGCTAGAGAATTACGTGAAAACGGAGTCGGATGAATTACTGATTTTACTCTTATTCCCAAGCTATGAAGTTACTGAAATACTGAATATGAAACAAAGAGACGAGAGATTACGTAGTTCTGAGTCATTCGCGCTTACCATTGGAAATTGCCGTAGCCTTTCCCTCGTACTGGATGTTGAAGAGAGCTTCCCACAGCCTCCTGGACGTCGTCATTTTCTTCGTTGGTTGAAGAGATACTTGTAGATATGATAATTTATGGTCCGATCACATCGGCACCAACCACACGTGCAACCACATCGGTCAAGTTTTACAAAGTTAATCGCTTTGCCTCCACGGCGCGCAAACAATATATGCACTCGTCGCATCCCCTCTCTGGACCCGTCTTCAAGTCGCCCGCTCTCCACTGATTGGCTGAGCCACCACGCGTTACTCCCCTCCTCAGGGTCAATACACTCGGCTCGATGAAGATGTGGATTACCGGCCCTGGCCATTTCGCCTTTTCTTGAAGCAGCAACCCCACTTACGTCACGCTACTCGACAAGATTAAGCCTGTAGCCGAATTCCCAGTGACTCATCTCTCTCAACAAACTCTAACTGACAAAATCCGAAAAATTCCGTAATCATATAATTTTCTACGTTAATGTTGTTCGCAATAATTCGCTTGATAGTGTTTTCTATAACATTGAAAACCTATCTGTATGCTTATAATTTTATTAAAAAAAACGCTCCAAAAGAATACCTTAATAATAATAATAATAATAATAATAAGTTAATAATAATAATAAGTTACATGAAAACTTCTCTTGGCTGAACAATTTGCCGCGTAAATAAATATTGAATGGCTTCCTACTGACTTATGTCAGTGGCGTAAAATACCCTCGAAAAACACGTTACAACACGAGGAACTTTTGTAGGTGTAAAACAATTGGCAAATTTAGTGAATTCTAAATATTTTCCTTTGCCCGGTAAAATCTATCTCCGCTTTCCGGCGTGTCGAGAGGAATTTAAAGAAAAATCAGCAACTAACCGGTACAGTTTAGCGCGTTCACTTGCCTAGTATGGGGCCTGGCTAAATTCAATCTCAAGAGATGAGTGGGTTCGAATCTTGTCGTTGGCCATCCTAGGAATAGTTTTCTGTGGTTTCCCATGCTTAACTCTAGAAAAAAGGCCGGACGGTACCTTCCAGTGACTTTCACAGTAAAATCATGATTGAGCTAAGTTTCTCACTGCTCCGAAAATATGAATGTTCATCCTATTAATCGTACTAAAGAATGTCTTACATCGTATTAATTAAATCGACCACCTCGTGGCGCAGTGGCTAGAAGTCTTGGCAGTCACCCCTGAGGTCCGGGTTAGATTCCCGGCTCTGCCAAGAAATTTAGTTTTGGTCTGAGGGCCCGAACGGAGTACACTCAACCTTGTGAGGCAGCACTGAGAAGAGGCGAGTTTGATTACCACCTCAGTCAAACTAGAATTGGTTTTCTGTGGTTCCCCACTTTTACTCCAGGCAAATGCCGGGATAGTTCCTAACTTAAGACCAAGGATACTACCTTCCCAATCCTAGTCTCGATTGCAAATACACACATCATTACAGCAATCACAATAACATATGTTATAAGACAGATTCTACATACACACCCAAATACACGGAGCAAGCCGAGCAGCCAGATGAAGTCAACAATGAAAATAAGGAAATTTTCGAGCCTACAGTCCCTTCCTACAAGGAAAAATACCGCCTTCAAGAAATAGAAGTTATTGGGTTATTAGTGGGGGCCCGGGGAACAACACCTTCTCTCTTTGCTGCAACGTGTAGAAAATTTCGGATCTCAAATGCCACCGTTAACCCTAGCAATACCTACGGGGGTATTTCGTGTCCACCAGTTCCATTTTTACGGTTTATTCATGGCATTCCTTTTCTACGCTTACAGTACAGAAAGTCACTGTCTATTTTGAGTCCGACTTTATTTAAATTTTAATTCTTGTATAAGATATTAACAATTTTCTTTTGGTGGGCACGGAAATCCCCCCCGTTGGTAGTTGGTGTGCCTCGTCATACTGTGCACAGTGGTAATGGCAAAAGTAGGCTACAACAAGGTTAACAAAACCACCATCATTTGTTCTGGTTGCAAGAGGTACACATGCGGAAAACACAGTAAAGAACAACCGTATGTTATTCGTGTGTTCAAGATGGCGAAGAGTGTGATCAGTGAATAATTTACTTTCTTAACGTCTTTTTTAATGATTTTGTTTCCTACTGTTGTTAATTAAGTTATATTTTTTGCCATTTAAGGTTCAAAATACAAGATATGTTGATTAAAGGATAATACAAATAGCACAAAAGGAATTTGTTATGGTAGTCACAAAATACCCCCCGGTGGTAGCCCGTGGTTTGAAAAATACTGTGCACCATAGCAGCAACAGCCCTTAAATGATCCATTAGTATTTTTTGAGAAATCACTTATATTCGTAAATTATGTGCATTTTAAGGCTAATAGCTATTTTAATTATTTATTTTTAGTTGCGGGTTGCCCACTCTTCAGGTCTTTTTTTCTAATTTATATGTGTGAGATACATGTCATAATTCATTACTCGTATTTTGTTATCCTTCGAACATTTTTTCTTTCACCTTATTATGATCGTTAAGCTTTGTATATTAGCAGCCTTGTAAGTCTAGGAAGCATAAGAAATAAATAATAACATCTGTTTATGTTAATTTCCTGTCTTTATGAAAAGAGAAGCGAAATTCCCTGTTAAAAATTGAGAGGAGTGTTCTGCAACCCCATGCTTGATCCGTTGAGCCAGATAGGAATAGAATCGTCATTCAAGATGTGAACTAAAGTAGGCTTGCCATACGTCCCGGTTTGACCGGGACAGTACCGGAATTTTGCTCTTGTCCCGCCCAGTTTTATCAATGTCCCGGAAAACGGCTGTAAGATGTAAAAAGTAATAAATCTTTTATGAATGGGTTACTTTTCAACAATCAACATTGTTGACTACCGCGCACAGCGTCAAAGAGGTCAGAAGTATTCAAACGAATGTCACAAAACAATAGCCCAAATTGTTAACTCATTAATTAATTGATTTTTTAGTTTGACAAAGAAAAGGTTTCTTGTAATTTTTTTGTAACTAGACAAAAAGTTGTAGTTTTTTTTAAGAATAAGACTTAGAAATTGTTCAATTAAACAATTTCATGAAGCATTTTAAATTGTATTTCATTAACACTTCTTTGTAGATGGTAGACCAGAAAAAATTATCATTAAAAAAGAAAAAAAATGTAGCATAAATTCCTTTTTAATTTTTTAAAAGGTGTGTAGAACTAACAATTTAGGGTGACCGATTCCTCCCTCCCGTCACTTGCAAGGCTTAAAACTCACCATTTTGCTTCTATTTTTTTTAATAATTCCCGGTGGAGGACCCTCCGCTCCCCATATTAATGTGCCCCGGTTTCACTCACCAAAAATATGGCAAGCCTAGAACTAAAGTGATGGATAACTTCCTATTGAAAGAGACTTGACCATTAGGCAAGTGCGCCTGTTTCCTCGAAGTACTTAGTGACATATGCACGTCTACCCTCAAGGTCAGGCTAATTATTGTAATGCAAAGTGGCTGGCGTGTTAGTCTCGATTAAGCGTGGAGGTCAGACCCATTGGCGAGATCACATGCCCCAAGACTCCCCACGTGCCCCCAGGTGCAGTATAAAGCCGTCAGCAGGTGAGATACCTGGACCATCTACCACTACCTGGGATTGATGCGGCGACATCTGCTTAGCTCTTCCCCGTGCCAGCTACTCGCCGCCAGTGTATATCACCTGCATCATGGCAACGTTACCGGTGAGTACGAACGTTCTTCTGTTACCGTATACAGTAGATCTAAATTATTTTCACCCTCGCCGTGCTTCGAGCTGAAAACTGGCATATTTCAATTGATAAAATGCGTGAAAGTTAACCATTTTTAGCCTATTTTCATTTATGAAAAAGAAATAGGCTTATGAGATCACCTGTCCGCGCGTGTGTGTGTGTGTCCGCGTGTGTGTGTGTTAATGTGTGCGTCCGTGTGTGTGTCCCTCCCCTAATAACTTCTGAACAGCTGGAGCGATTTCAATGGAACTCAGTCAGGTTATAGTACTATTTTGGCCGACCCCGACCGTTCCCTTCAAATTCTATTACAACTCACCAATCCGACATGGCGGCTGTGCGAAATATTTCACCGGCATTCTATATCACCGAAAATATTACTCATATCACCCCGAAATTTCGTATGGTGATAAAGGGCACTACTACTAGTAGACGTTCACCTTTGTGACTTTCAAAAACCTATTAACTTCAAAACGAACATGGCGGCCAAGTAAAGTTGAAACTTTTAAATAGACTTTTCACGCCATTTGACCACCCAAACGCAGTGAAGCTTGGTACAGCAAATGGCTATACAAATTGCAAGGCACTGACATCTAATTTAATTCAATTGTTTACATAACCTCAAGATGGAGGCTGTGCGAAATTTTAAAACTAAGTTTTAATTTCTTGTGTTCTAATCATGCGATCGAAATCAACGTTTGAATAATGAACGTACTCAATAATCCTCATCTAATAGTACATGACTCTATGGCCTACATATATTAAAGTCAAACATGGCAACCATCCGAAATATTTAGGCGGTTCTCAATATAAGTTATATTAATCTATGACAGCAATCAAACTCAAATTTTGTATGTGTATAGATGCTATAAAGGTAAGTTCACCTATGGGACGTTCAATAATCTGGTGAGCACAAATCCAGCATAGCGGCGACGCGAAATTTAAATATTCAAATGGACTTTTCTCGCGATTTAACCATCCAAACGCAGAAAAAATTGGTACGGTATATGCTTAAACAAATTTGAATCCACTGGCATCTATTTTATTTGTTTTCATAACCACAAGATGGCGGCTGAGCGAAATTTTAAAATCTCGTTTTTATTTCTTGTGTCCTAACCATGCGATTGAAGATTGAATAAAACACCTACACAATAATCTTCATGTGGTAATAGTACAAAACTCTGTAAAAATCCAACATGGTGACCATACGAAATATTTAGACGGTTCTCAATATCTACGAATCTATTACAGCAATCAAACTGAAAATTTGTATGTTTATAGAGGCAATCAATGTAGGTTAAGTAGGATGTATGAAAATAGGCTATTTAGTTCTTGACGGAACTACTTGTTAAAAATTGTAACAGATTTATCCGTATTGACTGATGGTAATATGTAATTGTGAAATCCGCCTTGTCAATACTGTGAAAGGATGTTTAATAAATATTTAAACGTACATGTTTCGGTATGTCATTGATAGCTTCTTCAGCGTAATTGAATGATATTTAATTCTTAAACTAGGGTAACAATACTGAGTATGCCTTAATTCGGAGGGGAAGGCGGGTCCATGTCACAGATTTATGGCATGTAAAAGAACCTTCCACTAACTACACTTGTGTGAAGCTAAAATTTGTAGGATGGATTTCATAACGCTATATTATTTCCAAAATTCGCCAGGTGCTGGTTGCCATGGCATCTAGTAGCCAAGTTATCGGCTAGGTGTCTTGGACGGTAGCATTTGGTGGCAAAAGTAGGAACTACTACTTGAAATTGATCGTCTGCAGTCCTTACCTGAATCACAGATACACACACTAATACAACAACCATAATTAACACCGATTATCAGACAAATCCTACACACACCAACCAATGCTAAATAGAAATGAATAGCCCATCCTTACAAAAAAAAAAAAAAAAAAAAAAAAAATGTATTAAAAATATATTATTTTAAATTCATTTTTTTGCAAGGATATTTCTATTTAGCATTGTTGACCTAGTTTAAGAATTAAATATCATTCAATCACGCTGAAGAAGGTATCAATGACATACCGAAGCATGTACAGTACGTTTAAATATGTATTAAACATCATTTTCACAGTATTGACAAGGCGGATTTCACAATTACATTTCAATAGCATAAAACAACCGTAGATGGCGCGTTTGATCATTGGCTTGTCACATTGACACTAGATGCCAGGTTTTTATCCTGTCTGGCTGGCTGCGTGTCTCAGCGGTAACGTTCTCGCTTGCTATGCCCAAGGTTGCAGGATCGAATCCTGGTCCATTTGAGGGTGCGCAAATGCGAGGGAGCCGTGTCAGTAAATTTACTTGCACGGTCAAGATCCCCTTCGGGGAAAAATTCCGGCACCCTGGCGTCTCTAAAAGCCGCAGATGTTAAAAGGGACATAACACAAATAACATTATTATCTTACCCTGTCAATTACGTTATCATTATTATTAATGGGTTTAACGTTTCGTTGAACTTCTGTAGTTTTAACGGCGTTAGAGAGATTTCTTTTAAACTCAGAAGGATATTTTTTAATTGTCAGCAAATTTATTGACAAGAGTCTCTCGAAAGCACCCTAATTAATTGTTAACCGATTGTACCAGGATTCAATCTCTCAACCTGGGGCACAGTACGCAACTGTCATATGGGTTACGCTAGATAACTAAACACAATGTTCCTATTTTTCTTTTCACCTTGTTATCGAGCTGGAAGTTTACATACTTCAGCAATTTAACCCTCAAATGGTCGCACCCCGTATATTATTTATTTCCAATGAGAATACAGTAATTGGTGTGACGCTAAGACCTATCACCCCTTAGCCTACAACAATACGCATATTACTTATCATCAGTTTAGCTTCGGTGGCGTAGTCGGTAGCATGCTGAACTGCTATGCCCAAGATAGCGGGTTCAAACCCGGCCGAAGTCGTCGGATTTTTTAAGAGCGTTAAAAATCCTTCAGTATGCCTTCCTTCGGAGGGGAAGTAAAGCCGGCGGTCCCATGTCATAGATTTATGGCATGTAAAAGATCCTTTCACAGACTAAACTTGTGTAAAGCAAAATTTGTTAGGTTAGATTTCGTCAGAAAGCTCTATCAAAGTTCCAACGTTCACGACTAGGTATCATTGATACCTGGTGGCGAAAGTTGGAACTACTTGAAATTGAACGGAACTTGTAGCTCACCCTTTAGGGTGTCCGCTGGAAGCAGCTATAGACTCAGGCGAGCCGAACATGTCCTCGGACACTCCCGGCACTAAAAGCCATACGATAAATAAATAAATAATCAGTTTAGCTTAGGGTGACCAGATTCTGATAATGAAAAAAAGGGACACTCAGGCATGTCGCGTCAATTATTGTCTGTCGAGAAAGCGGATCCTATCATTGGGCATTTGTGCAATATTTATGATATTTAATTTCAAAACAAATATTTTATTCACTAAAACATGATATAGTATATTGCATTTCTTAAATCACGTCTATATAGTCACTCTCAAACATATTCTAAAAATTATACAACCTAACAGATAAATTTTAAAAAATATCACTTATAGGCTATATTGAATCCTTGACTAAGAAAACCGATTCACATCCAATATCTGGGTCAGTCATTTCTTTCTATATACTTTAAAAGAGTTATGAATTTCCTTCAAAAGTTTTGGGTGTTCTAACAAAAATCTATAGAAACTTGAGCAAGATACATCACGAAAATGTGTCTTGGTCAAGATCATTGCCTTAACTGTTTCAACATTGAGCCTGTTCTTTTCATCTGACCACATACAATTGATCATTGAAAACACTCTCTCTAAGGCTGCACTAGTTTCTGGAATCGTCAAAGCAAAGGCCACAAGACACGCAATACATTTGTATTCAATGTTTTCCCTGTCCATAACACTAAATATCTCAACCCACTTATCTTCAGTTGCTGTACCATTTATCTTCCAGGTTTCACTTTTTGCTTCAAAAATGTTTTGGACATGTCTTACTTCATCAAATAGTTCATCTTCATCAATTACTTTTTCTGAATGACTGTCAATATCTGCAATCCACTGCACATACTGCTGAACCTCATTCCTCAATGGAGGACTATTCAGCTGAACCCACTGAAGTTCTTTCAGTTTATCGAAGGGTAGTGTCCAGTTCTCCATGTATTGAAGGAAAGTGACAAAAAACTGTTCGCAGACTCCGTAAATTTATGATCATTGATCAAACCACCATCTTCTAATTGCTTTAGTAAAGAGATCATTATGGATGTTCGAAAATTCTGATCCTTCCTGCACACAAGCTTAGTTTTCAAGGCATGTAATTCATTAGCAATTTCACTGCCACATATATTGTCTTTCTCAATTTTCTTTATTGTGTTTGCACACACCTTGAGTTGTGAATTAATAAAATGAAGCCAAAGTAAGGATTGAGGATTGCTGAAAAAGTCTTTTAGCACTCTAGAACACTTTCCTTTTGAAAGAAAATAAGACTTGAGACTGTCAAACATATCAATAAGTCTGTTAACAGCTGGTTGTAAAGAAAGCCATCTTGGTTTTACACTTCCCAATATCTGCTTGTACTCAACATCCAAAAACTCACAGAAGCTCTTCAATTCAGCCACTCGAACAGCATAAATGTGAAAATACTGGAACACTTTATTAACAATTGTGTCAACATCAATAGGTAAAATATCTGCACTTGTCTGCATAGCGTTGCGTACAATGTGGGCAGCAGAACCTATTCCAAAAATGTTTTCATTTATCCCCTGTCTTAACTTAAAAAAAAAAATTGTTGGTGCCTTTTCTTCCAAACCCACTGAAGTTGGTGTTGCAGTTATCACCACAGAAAGCAATAACTTGGTCAGTTAACTTGTATTGTTCCAAGATGTGAAGAATGTGGTTTGTTAGCATCTCTGCTGTTTCCCCGGAAAGTGCTTGAAACTCAAGAAATTTGATTTGAACGCCTTTATTTGGTACGAAATACCTTACAAGTACTGGAACTAATTTCAAGTTGTTGTGGTTTGAAGTATCAACCATAACTGATACATATCTGGCATTTTGCAAGTCACTGGTGATTTCGCTTAACGCAAAAGGAGCTAAGACATTAACTAGGATGGCCCCACACTTGGTTCTCCCACATGTAAACTTCCTTTCAAATAAAGTGCGCACAAGAGTTGATGTGCAATCCATCGATCTGAAGGAGTGGTTATGTTTAACCGTATGAAAAGTAAACACACCTTCTAAAGCAGCAAGACGTTTCCCTTCTTCATCCTCTTTCCCTTGTGTTGTCATGAAGGAGGTTAATTTATGGCTTGAACTCTCAGCAGCCTCTGCCACTTTATGCTGCTTCTTTTGTATATGTTGGAAAATGTCCGGTCGACCGCCATGTTCGATAGAAAACGCACCTATACATAAAGTACACACTATTTTGTATTGATCTTCCTTAAGAAAAGGAAATTCTTCCTTTAATATATCCGTGAAATTACACTTTCGTTTCGGCATTCTCAACTATTGATAAAATATTGCGGAACAACTCGTCACGATTAGTAACTATAGATTACTGAAAGATGCGTGCTTGTAAACATTATAAGACGTTAAACGTGAAGTTTTATGTATCAAGCACCATTACTTACAATAAAACAAAGTTTCCCTCGCACGCAACGATGGTGTTATGTTACAAATTTGTTATTCCGCATGCATCAGCATGTATGCCAACCACAGCATACAAAATTAACCCTATGAGAGAGAATTATTTGCAAAATTACCCTAGGAAAGAGAATTATAGTGTTGGTTGATTGGCGATACTTTCTACGAAGTATCTCTCGGATAATATTTGAATCTTGGGATACAGAAAAACAAATGAATTAAGTAACGCATGTACGCAAAACTGCGCACACATTAAAATATCTCAAGAAAACGGAATTTAACGGGATGAATGTTAAGAAAACGGGACATTTTGCGTCCCGTCAAAGATTTGTCGGGACAACGGGACCAACTACTGAAAGAAGGGACAATTCAGTTAAAAACGGGACGTCTGGTCACCCTAGTTTAGCTCCACGCGCTCTGGTAGGCGCAGCACCGTTGACCGCCCTGCTTTACAGTGATGCGAGTCGCATATCTAATAGGCGTACACCCTTTTTACTCGTCTGAATGTGAACAGGTGGAGTTGAGCACATCTTGCGACAGAATTTTCATCTTCTACTGTCAACCCAGCCGCTCATTTTGTAAGCTTGCAATCGTACTTGATTAAGGGAATCTGGTTTGGAGGTGCATGTTCAACGTTTTGCTACAGGAGGTGTGGATATCGTGTGGATATGTCAGATGACAGAAAAAACGGTATGTGGTGTAGTTTTTGATCGGACTGAACAGCCAAGTAGAGTGAATTCAGAAAAGAAGGGCATCTACGAGCGCACATCTTAAAGAAAAGTACATCAATGGAAATTACAAGGTTGTAGGGCTTCACCGTAGAGGTGAGCATATCGAGAAACTCGTTCGTTTTATTATTCAGCGCATTGTATGCATACTCCACATGAGCGAGCAAATATTCACAGTTCAATAGTGTGTTATGGGTCACATGTTGCAAGAATTCATCTGCGTTTCTCATTGACGCCCAGGAAGGGAATAAAAATATTTTCACCAGTAGGAATTGGAATTCCATCATGGATGAGTACACCATCTTGTCCACGTTTATCACATTAAATCATTCGGAAAACTCTTCTATAGACTACATCTAACGAACATTCAGTTTCGCCAAGTCATACCTCTGTATTATCATTTCCAACAGTACTTTCATTTATTACCGTGCTGCCCTATAGTACAGCAATAAGCGCATCACTACTGAAAAGCGGAACGGGAAACCGGGGTTTTCCACACTCCCTCTAGGGAAATGCTGGAAGTTCAAACCCGGCCGAAGCCGTCGGATTTTTTAGAGCGTTAAAAATCCCTCAGTATGCCTTTCTTCGGAGGGGAAGGAAAGCCGGCGGTCCTATGTCATAGATTTATGGCATGTTAAAGAACCTTCCACTAATTACACCTGTGTGAAGCTAAATTGGATAGGTTAAGAATGTAAACAACGCTCTTAGGTTTCTACGTTCGTTGCCAAGAGCCGACTGCGGTGGCGTCTAGTAGCTAAGTTCTGAACTAGCCTAGTAGTCGTTGACGGTGGCGTTTGGCGGCAAACGTAGGAACTATTTGAAAAATTCTAAGTTGCAGTCTGTACTTAAATTAAAAAACAGATACACATACTAATACAGCCATCACAATTAACACCGGTTATCAGACAGATTCTACACACACCCAAAGTACACGGGGCTACATGACCGCGTTGTCGCAGCCCCTAAACGGAGGAACCAACCAACCTAAATGCTGGAATGGTAGAATGCGAAAATGAAGCTGTCTCTGCTCGTCACGATGCGCAACTGGTTGGCAGCCTTGAAGCGTGCCATGTCATAATTAAGAAATCCATAACTCTGTGAATGACAGTACTGACAACAATCAATAATAATTACTGTGTCAAATACCATTTAAAATAGTGCTTTCATCGTTAACATTTTCTTGTTAAACGTAGTATTGCGACATGATAAACACACACTTAGAACCGGGCGGCTTCGGTGGCGTACTTGGTAGCTTGCTGAGCTTCAATGCCCTAGATCGCGGGTTCAAACCCAGCCGGATTTTTTAAAGAGCGTTAAAAATCCCTCAGTATGCCTTCCCTCGGAGGGGAAATAAAGCCGGCGGGCCCATGTCATAGATGTATGTCATGTAAAAGAAACTTCCACTAACAACAATTGTGTGAAGCTAAATTTGCAGGTTAGATTTGATTAATGCTATATTAAGTTCCAACGTTCGCCGCCAGGTGCCAGTTGCGATGGCATCTAGTAGCTAAGTTTCACTGACGGTAGCATTTGGTAGCAAAAGTAGGAACTACTTGAAATTGATCGTCGGCAGTCCTTACCTTACCTGAATTACAGACAACACACACTAATGCAGCCATCACAATTAACACCGGTTATCAGACAGATTCTACACACACCCAAAATACACGGGACTATATGGCCGCGTTGTTGCAGCCCCTAAACTGAGGAACCAACTAACAGCAGCGCTGACAACTCAAAGCTGGTTGGTGTGAGGAGTGATGGGATCGCTTCACTGCGGAGAGAGTTTCCTAACACACAGTACTTTACCTTAAGTCTTTGGGTACCTACTCCAATCTTAGACTCAAATAATTTGAGTTACATACACTATTGCTGTCACCATAGAAACACAGGTTATTAGACAAATTCAACACACGCACCAGTAGCCTACTCGGAGCTGATGGCTGAGTTGAAACTTAAACTGAACTAACTACAACATATACTACATGAGAGCGTTTGGAATGACCTCTTAGTCTTATCGTAAGACCGATCTGTGCATTATGTTACCTGATTGATATTCGTTTCTACAATTGCCAATACCTTGACATTGGAACCACACCATAATCTCTAGAAATTATTGTTACCTGCAAGGTAGCCTTCGATCTTCAGTGGCTTGGTACAATATCAGAAAAATGTAAATAGCAATTGACCGTACTGTTTTAGGCATTAGAAGGGAGATCAAACACTGTATAAATAAAACTGAAGTTTTGTTTGAACTATTCTTGGAATCTAAAAATATCTATTGCACATGCAACAATTCCAAAATAAGCAATTGTTTGATTGATATCTACACTGACCGATAAAAAAAAAAACATGCATGACGAAATTGGTTTCCTGGATGCATTACCATTCTTCATGATTTTGTTTCACTTAACAATAGCGATTTTTTTGATATGATGCTGTTTCCCGCGAAAAGATGTGCGCGCCATTGCTATCGTCAACAATGCAATGTTTTATTCTATTTTCTTCTGCCACTTGTTGGCATAGGAAAAGATCAATACAGCCATATCCTCAGTTGTTGTTGTGCGATTCAGAAACGAATATGCGCTTGAGGCCTGAAGATGTTGCCAGAGCAGTGGCTCTGATCAAAAATGGTGGTGCGCACATCTTTCCACAGGAAACAGCATCATGTCAATGAATCGCTATTATTCAATGAAACAATAACATGAAGAATGATAATACATCCAGGAAATCAATCAAACTTACTTCCATGCTGTGAACAGTAACTTATATACTAGGCTTAGAGCGTTCATATTTATGATTTAAATGAAAGTAATGTTGAATTGTTCAAGTGATCGATTTTCATTGCCAGTCAGTGTATATGTAGACCTATTTAACTTATATTTGGTCATGCATCAGTTGGAAACGGCTCAATTAATTAAGAGTAATGTGGATCTAAATCTATGCTATGAATTACTTCATCTGCATGATGGAATAGGGCGTTTAGAGGAGACTCTAGTTGAGAATGGCTGTAATTACTTGCTACCACACCATTGTACAGGGTCTTTCACTCAAAGTGCGGCCGGCAGCACGGCGCGTAGAGACAGCTCGCTGAGCTTATGGTCGAGAGTCCGAAGCATCAATCCAACAGCACTTCCTTCGTTATCTTAATTATGACATATGCTGTGACAGCAGCGCTCTGCGATATGCTCGTCTGACCTTTATAGCTGCACATTCTACCTGGAGCGCTGGGCCGGCCGCACTTTGAGTGAAAGACTCTGTATAAGGATTTGATCATGACTTTCATAGATCTAGAAAAGGCATATGATAGTGTCCCCAGAGAGAAGGTATGGGAAACCATGGTTAAGAAGAGACTGGGAAGAGAAATGTTGGAAATGGTGCAAGCAATGTACAGCAACTGTGTTAGCAGGGTACTGACCCCAGTTGGAAAGACAGATTGGTTTAGGAACAAGACTGGACTAAGACAGGGGAGTGTGCTGTCACCTCTTTTATTCATAATGGTAATGGATGAAATTGTAAAGGAAACAAAGGAAGCATATGGACATAAAGAAATGAAGTTACTATTATTTGCAGACGATATTGTGGTCTGGGGAAGGAACACCGAAGAAGTGCAAAAACAACTAGATGCACTGAACGAAAATATTCAGAAGTATGGCCTGAAAATCAGTATAGAGAAAAGCAAGACCATGGTGATGACAAGAGGGGAAAGACAAGGAAAGGGCACTGTGAAAATTGGAAGTCAGAGTTTGGAAATTGTGGACACGTTCAAATACCTAGGAAGTGAATTGATGCGAACTGGTAGGTTGGACATGGAGATTGGCAGGAGGGTACAGCAGAGCAATGCATTCTATCAAAGTGTAAGAAAACTTGTTTGGGATAAGGAAGTACCAAGGAAAAGCAAGGAGGTAATGTATAAAATGTACTATGTACCCATATTAACTTATGCAGCTGAGACTTGGACCCTGACAAGCAGGCATGAGAGTAAAATCCAAGCCAGTGAAATGAAATTCCTAAGAAGTATGATAGGTAAGACAAGGAAAGACAGAGTGAGGAATGAAGATGTTAGGAAGGAAGTTGGGATGGGAAAACTAAATGAGAGAATTGAGAAGAATAAACTAAGGTGGTTTGGACATGTAAAGAGGATGGAGGAAAATAGAATACCAAGACAGGTGCTGGAGGCCAAGTACAAGGGTAAGAGAGCAAGGGGAAGACCTAGAACAAGGTGGATCGATTCAGTGAAGAACAGCGTGAGAAAAAGGAATCTGGACTGGGACAAGATCGTGGAAGAAGAATTGTGGAAGGAAAGAGGAAAGTGGAGAAGTGCCATAAATACCCCGACCCGGCAGGAGCTGGATAAGGGGAAATGATGATGATGATGATGACTCTGTATAAAAATACTATAGTGCTGATAATAGTTTATAAGAGCAAGTATAATGAGATCTGTAACAGTGCTCTATGATACATCTAACTAGTGGCATCCCCAGTGGAAGGAACACACAACGTTTGTGTAAATACCGTATCACTGGTGGGCAGGCAATGTCTTCATAAGCCTTACCATTCTCTTCCTTGATACTAGTTGTGAATGCCCAGATGTGCGCCGAATATTATATTTTACGTTGAGCTTTCTACATCCAAGTACACAGGATATTGAACCTTAAATATAAAGTTCGACATGAGCATATATCCACTTAAGGCTAGGAAGATAATGGAAAGGAGTACCATGGTGACTTTTGAGGTCTTGCATACCCACTGTCGATATCATAAGTTATACAAATCCACCACAACCTCCAGACAATGAGTACCATCTAAAATACAGTACATGCAAGTTTTGGAAACACAAAATTTGGAACACGTATTCTCTCCCAAGGGACTGGTTGTATATATTAAAAAAAACAACAACAAGTGAATCACTGAATTTCAATAATCAAGGCTGCTATAGCCTACTGGTGGATCACACTTGATTAGAAGACAAAATTAATTAAATCTCACCTACAGGTCACCCAATTGAGTTCTGGTTTCTCTACCAGATGGCAGTGCAAAGTTGAACATCAAAATTCACTCCAACTCAAGAACTAAACCATGGTGACTGAAGCCAACTTACAATAAGTTTTAGGCACATAATGCTGTTGTAAGCCAGGGTGGCTAAATTTGGGGGGAAAATAGGGGGAAAACACTTGTTTATGAAGTAATCAGAATATATGGATATCATAACTTGTTCCAAAAAATGCTCACTTTCATTTCCAATCCTTAAAGAAGTTTTGGTGCCTTTTCTTTCCTATGAAGAGAATGTAGCAAATCAGTACCGTATGTGTTAGGGTAGAGTAGTGATTGCCAGAAATATCCTAAACTGTTGGAGCTCTAACTCATCTTTGCTGTGTTATCAGGTTGTCTTCTGCTCAGCTGCAGCTGTGCTTGTCCTCTGGGCCACAGCAGTGCCCACAGAGGCAACAGACATCACCACACCAGCCCCTCTCCCCCTCCTCATGTTGGCAAACGAATTGCCTTCCAACAAAACAGAAAAAGCGTGAGTATGATTTGTTTTGTTCTTTTCCAACGACCAGAGTTTGCGGGTTTCCCATTAGCGATGGATGAAAAATTTGTCTAAAAATCCTCAATTAATGTATAGAAGCTCAAACAAAACATGAAAGCAATCTTGGTGCTTTGGCCAAATCCCAATGGCATGTTCGTACTTAGTAAGAGAACCTTCAAAATATTTGAAATTTGATAGTGTCATTAGGCTCATCCTGGATCCTACGGGGAAACAGTTTATTTCAATATGGAAAGCCTTGGTGGGCTAATTTTTGATTAAAGGGAGCATAGCTCTCATAGCACATTTGCACTACTCGTGGCATCATAGTAGCCAGCATGTAGGCTACTAGACAGCAACTTGATGAGGTATACCATTCCAACTGACAAGCTCAATGGTATATTGGGACGAAATTCTGGCAATACCGGTTTAAGCTAGATGGATCCATTTTTCAAAATACTTTAAATTTGACACATTACACTAATTCAGAGTAAAAAGATATCCAGGATCCTTTGGGAAACAATTTATTTCAATCAGAAAACCTAATTGTGGTGACAGGTATCACAAGTATACAGCATTTTACAAGGGTACTCATCAGTTTCTCTAGGACCTAGAACTATTAAGAAAGAAAAACTGTGTAGTTACCAAGAGTAGGTTCATTTTTTATTTGAGTAACTGTAACCTTATATTTCATGACCTTTACATCTGAGTTTTAGCAGTTTTGAATAAGTGATAAAATACAAAATATACTGAACCCTTGCAAAGAAGCTTATGAGACTCAGTTTCGGGGGGTGTAACAGTCCATTTCGTAAGTTGTTGTTAAAGCGCTTCATTAACATGCAGGGTAACACATAACAAAATAACATGCAGGAAGAAGTGAATACCAGGGTTATAACAAAATGAAATTAATAACAGATCAACTATTTACAAGTAAAAGAATAAACAAACAAAACTCCCAAATGACTCCCAACTGAATAAATTACTTGCCAAAACTAGGCTTAATCTCAGGAGAGATTATAATTTGGACCAAATGTCCCAAACGCTTCAATGACATTGTGTACGTGTGCGGCTGTTCTACATGCTTAACGATGAGTACAAATAAATGCGAGATTCGTCATCATCCGGTAAACTTTCAAAGGACGAATCTGCATTGTTTAGAGCTAGACAGACACGGGGAACCAACTATACACTACTTAAATTAATCTGACACTTCCTACACTAAATAAACAACAAATAATTTCCGCTTGAAATTGGAATCAAGAACTGCCGTAGCAAAAACATTAATGCCTAAAATTAGGACTTTTCAAAATCAACACAAGTAAATTAACACGTGACCAACAAAAGAAATACACATATGACCGCCTGTCATTTTTACAAGTAAAAATACAACTACACCACACGGGTGTCACAACAGACAAACAAACATGACGTGAGTCATAGAAAATCACTAGGCTCAAAGCCAACATTTACATCAATAAAACAATATTCCATTCATACGATATGCGATAATTCGTAACAGACATGGCGAACTCCCCAATTAATTACGGTCCAAATGACCGTCACAAAAGAACAGGTTTGCTAATGATAGCTTATAGGGGTCAGTCGGTCAGCTGGACTGCCTAACAATGAGTCACCGAACCTAGACGGGCGCTAAGTCGAAATCTGCACATCTGTCAACCCACGTGTCAAATAACCTCGACCTCCCATGGCACGGGATCGAGTCTCGAAGAAGCGTGCTCCCAAAGCACAATATACGTGTGTGTGTCAGAATAAAATATCTCAGCATTTCCCCTAAGAAATCCAAGAAAATCAACACTGGACAAGGTACAGTAGCCTCCACGGAGCGCTCTGCCTTTCCATCAAAAAGAATACCACAATAACAACAATATGAGGGCGGTAGCACCACCTACCCCTCATCACGAAGAATCAATACACACACCTGACACATGAACACACACAGAATCACACGTATGGGTTTGACAGAAACCTGAAATAAATGACATAGATATTTTTCCACCAGCTTGCGCTTCCGTTCTAGTCCGTGACTAACAAACCTGAAAAGGACTAAAAAAAAATGCTAAAAAATTTGAACAAAAGTGTTCTACAGTTACATCTTAATTTGTTGCGCTCGGCAACCCTAGCATGAGTAATAACCTGTTCATAAAACATCTTACAATATTTACCTCCCTTTCCTATAACAAAAATGAACTTTAATAAAGCGCCACTTATCGAATGTAACGAGTTTCGCATTCGCATGGATAAAATCAAATACACGCGCCGTGTACACTAAATATGACTCCAAAGAAAAATATACAACAAACAAATTTGGCCACGCGCCAACGTACATTTAAAGATGATAGTGTCAGCACAAAAAATCTAAACAAGAAAAAAAATGAATTAACTATTTACAATGTTCCCGCGCCTTATCTAACTACATATTGAGTAAATCAATTTTTGTACCACACCGTCTCAGCTTGCAGAACATTAACCTCCGTCCCGGTGCATTTCCCAACGGGAAATTTAGCTCTCCATCGTCGACGTCGTTGTAGAAGCGATGCACATCAATCCATCACCTGACCAAACGTCGGACATCTTGGCGAAGTTTCTTGGACAGAAATGTTCAATGTTAATAATGTTGCCTAGCTATAATCACTGTGAGCTACTTCTTTCACTCACGAATATGTCCTAATGCGATTACTGATCGTAGACTTGCCCTATCTTAGCATTTGCTTAACACACGCACAAATATCACTCAAAAATATTATACACAAATTTACATAAAATTACACACTTCAAACTCATCGCCACTGGCTTGAAAACAAGTCTTAAACATGACTATCTTCCAGTCCTTATCTCGCCTAGAGATGTCCACTGCTATACGTGAACCTTGCTCACTTGAGCACAAAGTTAAATGTTAGTAAAGTACGCTCATTAGCGTTTGAAAATCGTGACTCAGAGTGACGTGAACCTTGCTCACCAGAGCTCAATAAAGTTGTCCTCGAGACAGCTTCTCACCGATCAATTTATTGGAGACTGACAGAATGAGGTAGAGTGGGGAGAATTTAAAAAAATAATCTGGAGTTTTCATCACACAAACTTGGGACTAGTATGAATCTTCATCATTTTATCCAAACGTCTCAGTGCACTATTGCTGAATTAATTCGGATCGACGGTTCTTTAGATACACGTTTTCGCGCGTTTTTCCAGGGTACGCAACTTACCGCGTGGCTTTTGGCGTGGTCTCTTCTGATTGGGTGATTCAATCCTGGGTCGGTTGAAACTTTACTCAATACACTCCCTCAATGACTCTAATTTAGGTGCTCGCTGTTACAAAATTTGTCCTTGAACTCGGCTTAACCGGTCGTCTTCAGGAATAACTACCAAGCTTGCTTCTGTTGTAATCATTGCAACACACTACCTTGGCTCCCCCTTTGTCAATTTCTACATGTACTGCCTGGGCATCAGTAATAATAATAATAAAATCATGAATACTTATTCATCGATAGATTAATAAGGGTTCAATACCGTATGCAATATTTTCATTTAATACAAAATAATTCAGATTTTTTTTTGTACGAAAAAGTACTGGTTTTCATTCTTAAAAAGGGAAAAAACTTGAGATATTCATTACCCTATACAAAATATGCTTTGAACTGAATTTGCTTCAAGTATTTCAACCATATAATATCTCTCTCACACATTATGTATATAAACTGCTCAAAAAAAATTAAAGCACCACTTTTTTCAAAGGCCACCAAATTTTAAAATTTGACCGCACAATCTCGAAATCTCAGTATGACGTTTGTCCTGACGCCTACCAAGCATATGCTTCAGCACAACTCCCCAAATTGAGTAGTTTCAGGGCAGCGCCCCAAAAACACCCCATTTTCGAAAACCGCTTGCGAAAAACGCTGTAGGACTTGTCGCAGGTTGCCAAAGCAGGTGAAAATGAACGAGTCTTGCTCTTAAGGTTCCACAAACACGTTGAAATCGTTACATTTGACGTTTGAGTATTTTCAACCCCCTTCATCATCCCCTAAACATGGACTACCATTGGGGGCGTCTAAGAAGGTACCAGGTGTGTTTACCCACCTGAAAACCTGCACACCGTCCTCAGTTGCTGATTGCAGTAAGTTGTTAAGGCCTCCGGCAATGTTCATCCCCCCTAACACCCTCAACTGGCATGGGACCAAACCACCCCCTCTCAATTCACCCCTGAGGAAGGTTTTAATCAAGATGTTTATCAGTGTTGTGAATGAGGGGGTCTTCCCCTAACGTTTAAAAACAGGAACTGTGCCTGTGTCACCACCCCTTCCCCTGCTACCCTCGTTTGTATGATTTTTCAAATCAGGCCCTTTCTAAGAGCTGAAACGAGGACTTAATCGCTTAAAGGCTGTAAAGGTCCTTAGAAGTAGCGGTGACACGAAATCAACCCCTTCCGATCGTTGATTGACATACCATCCTCCAAAATTGAAATTGTTGCACCCTCAACCCTCTCTGTCTGGACGCGTAACGCGTCATGGCAGAGTTTTCAGAGTTGGATGAAAATGAAGCTTATGGCATGCAATCGAGCCCAAAACAGCAGGTTGGATGGAAATTCATCGGTAGGGTGGGAAACGGGACCAAAAAGTTTTCAAAAAAGTTAACAACCTATAGTAAGTACGCCCATGCATAGGCAACCCACATCACGTCCGTGCTTGCGGGTTGCCCCTGATCGGCAATAGGTTACGAAGTTTGGAAATGGGAGAAAAATTACGTGATGTTGGTTGCCTATGCATGGGTGTACTTTCTAGAGGCTGTTAACTTTTTTGAAAACTTTTTGGTCCCGTTTCCCACCCTACCGATGAATTACCATCCAACCTGCTGTTTTGGGCTCGATTGCAGGCCATAAGCTTCATTTTCATCCAACTCTGCCATGACGCGTTACGCGTCCAGACAGGGAGGGTTGAGGGTGCAACCTTAAGAGCAAGACTCGTTCATTTTCGACTGCTTTGGCAACCTGCGACCAATCCTACAGCGTTTTTCGCAAACTTCAATTTGCGGTTTTCGAAAATGGGCTGTTTTTCGGGGCGCTACCCCGAAACTACTCAAGCTGGGGAGTTGAGCTGAAGCATAAGCTTGGTAGGCGTCAGGACAAACGTCATACTGAAATTTCGAGATTGTGCGGTCAAATTTTAAAATTTGGTGGCCTTTGAAAAAAGTGGTGCTTTAATTTTTTTGAGCAGCATATATGTAAAATCATGATTATAAACACATTCCTCTCAAAAGAACATTCTGGTAACAAAGTATTTTGCTTTCGCTTTCCAGGAGTTTAAATACCATGAAATTAAAATGTATGAAAGACTACTAAGGAAAATGTTTCCCTGAACAATACTGACATAGCCTAAGATCCATAATTCCTCCAGCACTGATGGCATTACGTTTATTTTTGTAACATTCATTGTACCCATAGCACAGTTTGGATGTCAGTATACAAAGCAAAAATTTTAAATTTATAGAAGGGCAAGTGTTTTAAAATTCCACAGAACAAACCTACTACTGACCAACTTGAACTTATGTTTGTTTTCATTGAATTTACTGTATAATTATACAAGAATGAATGGTCTTAACATCTAATTTAGTCATGATTCTTATATTTTACCCAAGAATTGACTCCCTTTACTCAAGAATTTTGTTTTATATCACCCAGATTTTTTTAAATAATGTCTCTCAAGTATATTGACTGCCTCTAGTGATGACCTGTTATATTTGTGCTTTCAGGTTCATAGCATCTAGTGTGCTGTATCAAATTGGAGTTCTGAAAGATGATGTTAGTGATGAGAACAGTACAGACGTCAGCACAGAAAGGCAAGTACCTTGTGTATAGGGTTTAAAAATTGCATATTTCTATCTATGCTACTCTAACATTACAGCATGTAAAAAAAAATCCCTCTCGGATCACCGGAAGGCAGAGGTAGATTTCACCGGGCAAACTAGGGGATAGGCGAAAATAGGCAACATATGGAGGTTTTCGTAGAAGGACCAGACCTCATTTTATATCTCTCATTATGAGAAAGTATTTTTCAATTGGAGCTTAATAAACTTTGTTTTTCGTCTTATGCATATTTTTAACATTTTATTGTCATTTGGGGTCTATTTTTATACTGGTGGTCACACTGTCCTTATGCAAGGTTTCGACACTGATGTGTAAACTATTTAACGGTCTGTTACTTCTTCACGCAAAATTTTATCTCACACTGAGAGATTGGTTGCTTCCTCAGTTTAGGGGCTGCGACAACGCGGTCATGTAGCCCCGTGCACTTTGGGTGTGTGTAGAATCTGTCTGATAACCGGTGTTAATTGTGATGGCTGTATTAGTGTGTATTAGAGGTTTTAAAGCGGCAGTGAAATGTAATGCTCGTTTAAATGTAACTCAACTGATTTATTTAACACAAAATACAGGAACTGTTTAAATGCGTTGTGCCGTGAACAGATCATAAAACGAACTGTTTAAAAGTTAGTTGAGGGCGCTAGTTGCGCTTATCGATCAGGATGGAGGTCGATACCGGCAGGTGCCGATCTCTCGAACACTTCCCCTCGACCAACAGCCGGAGTCATCCTGGTGCATGTGGTCTCAAGCCAAGGCTTTGAGCACATTTCTCGTGCTTGGGCCTTGACAATCCTTTTGTCAATATGTCGGCAGGCATCTCATCCGTTGGAGTGTACTCCACCTCCAACTTTTTGGCCACGGCATCTCGGACGAAATGGTGCCTGATGTCGATGTGCTTCGTCCGTGAATGAAACATAGGATTCGACGTCAGCTTCTGCGCACTTACATTGTCGTTCTTCACTGGGACAACATCTGTCGGTTTTCCGAAGTCTTTCAGGAGTTTCCTCATGTGTAGAGCTTCCTTGGTTGCTTTTGTCAAGGCCATGTATTCGGCCTCCGTCGACGACAGGGCCACAGTAGGCTGCTTTCTGGACTCCCAACTCACTGCAGCGCCGCCTAGTGTGAACGCGTATCCGGTGTACGATTTTCGATCCACCAGGTAGCTTCCCCAGTCAGCGTCCACCTACATCACCGCTGGACCGCTGGATTTGGAGTACATGAAGCCGAGATCACGTGTGTTAGCGAGGTATCGCAAGACACGTTTTGCAGCCTTCCAGTGCTGCTGTCCGTGACAGTCGTTGAACTGAGAGAGAGAACTGACTGCATGGGATATGTCCGGCCTCGTTCCCACTGACAGTTACATTAGAGCTCCTATCAACTGTCGGTAGGGGACGCTCTCCGCTTGTTCGCCAGGGTTCACGTCTTCCTTCTGCAGCTTCGTACCTGGATCAATGGGAGTGCTGACAGGCCTGCACTCTGCCATTCCGAATCTCTCCAGGACCTCGTCTATGTATCCTTTCTGGCTGAGTTTCATCTGGTTGGCGCTCCTCTCGAACTCCAGCCCCAGACAATACCGCACGTCCCCCAAGTCCTTGATCTCGAACTTGGTATTCAGAAAGTCTCTCACCACGTCGATCTTCTTGTCGTCTCGAGCCATGATCATCATGTCGTCGACATAGATGATTATATAAATCCTATCTTCGACCGGTCCGATGTGGTACATGCATGGATCTGCATCCGAGCGAGTCGCCTTGAGATTTTTCATCTCTTCCTCGAGACGGTGATACCAAGCGCGTCCTGCCTGTCACAGTCCGTACAACGCTTTGTTTAGTGAGCACACCATGTCACGAATGGTCAACTTCTCCAGCATCTCATCTGCGGTCTTTCGCACAGTCTCGTCAACCGACTCGTCTTGAACGGTATGGGCAAGAACGTCCTCGAAGTGGTCCGGGGCCTCCATGAAGATTTGCTCCTCGACTTCTCCGTTCAAGTACGCCGTCTTGACGTCTAGCTGTCGGATCTTTAGATTATCTTGTACAGCTAACGCCACCGCAGTCCTTATTGTGCTCAGCCTTGCGACTGGAGCGAACGTGTCGTGAAACTCTATTCCTGGTCTCTGCGTGAAACCCCTCGCTACCACGCGCGCCTTCCGCTTGCTAATAGTGCCGTCCGGGTTAAACTTATTCCGGAGAACGAATCTGCTTCCTATCACACGTTGCCCCTTGGGATGGTCGACCAGCTTCCACGTATTGTTCCGAATCAGTGAAACTGCTTCTTCTGACATTGCTTCGATCCACGCAGGTGAGTCATCTCCGGAGATAGCCTGGGTCACTGGGATTTCAGCGACGTTAGCTGCTTCCCCTGGTCGATCACCGTAGTCCTTGCGGGGTCGCCCAGATTTTCCAGTTCTAATCAAAAGAGGCCGTCCGCCTCTTCTCCTAGATGATGCCGCTTGTTGCTCATCGGATTGGATCTCCGATACAACAAAGTAATCGTCGGCAGGAAAGCCTATGAAGCCATCGGGGAATTCCAATTCAGCAACATCAGGTTGGTTTTCTGCCAGAACTTCGTCTCTCGACACCAGCTCGAACTCCAGTTCATGGATTGGATCCTCTGGTTCAATACGTACTTTGTCCGGAGAGTCACGCGGGAACAGATCATCGACTGATTTCTTAGGCGCGGTCATCTCCTCACGAAGAACGTCTCTCGTGATCTCGATCTTCTTCGTTTCAGGAATCCAGATACGGTAAGCCTTCGACTGCTCCGAATATCCAACAAAAAATCCCCCTTTTGAGCGAGGGCTAAACTTCCCCTTGTTTGGGGTCTTGTCCAGGCAGAACACCTTGCTCCCAAAGTCCTTGAAATAGTGTGCAGTCGGAGTTCTGTCGAACCAGCGCTCAAATGGAGTCTTCCCGTTTAGCCTTTTGGTTGGACATCGGTTCCTCAGATAATTTGCGGTGTTGATCGCCTCCGCCCAGAATGTCATCGGTAGGCCAGATTGCAGGAGTGAACATCGTGCTGCCTCTTCAAGGGTCCGATTTTTCCTCTCGGCCACAACATTTTGTTCAGGCGTATATGGTGTTGTGAGACGGCGCTCGATTCCCTCAGATTTCAAGAACTCGTCAAATTCCCTGTTGACATATTCACGTCCATTGTCGAACTGTACGCACTTTATTTTCAGACCGTGCTGCTTCTCGACGAAAGCCTTGTACTCTCGGAACATTTGCAACGCCTCGCACTTCGTCTTCATAAACCGTACCTCTGTCCATCTCGAGTAGTCTTCCGTAAATGTGATCATGTACTTGGATCCACCGTTCGACACAACACCCACAGGGCCACAAACGTCTGTGTGAACAATATCGAGCTTACCGGTCGCATGATTTGACTCTTTCGGAAAAGGTATTCAAGTCATTTTGCATTTCGTGCAAATGTCACACGTTAGATCTCCACATCTCCCTTTAAGTTGCACACCTCGAATGGATCCGCTCTTCACAGCCGTATCGAGATCACGAAAGTTGACGAGACCCATGCTTCGATGCCACAGCTGCGCCACATTCTCGTCGCGCTTGTCTTCTGACACTGCGTTTCGACATTTTTCCAGTGTGGTGCCCTGTACGTAGTACAGATTGTCCTTGCGCTTTGCAACTAACCTCGTCAGTCCATTCTGGTCGAAAACTTCCGCCTTCTCTTTGCCAAAAACAACCGAGAAACCACGGTCTGTCATCTTCGAGACTGATAAGAGATTAGTGCGGATCTCAAGAAAGTGCAAAATCTCATTGAGAGTAACGTTGCAAGTTTTACCGTCTACACTTGTTGCAATTTTTGCAGTTCCTCGGGCCTTTATCTCTGCAGTTGCGCTGCTCGCTAACTTCAGCTTGCCAGTCTCGCCCTTGTCCATCCCTGTAAACACAGTCGCATCACCGCACAGATGAGACGTGCACCCACTGTCGAGACACCACAGGTTTTCGACGCTGCTCGTCGCGATCTGGCACGTATCAGGTTCCTCAACTGATAAGAGTGACGCGTCCGTCAGCTGATTTTTGTTGACCTTAACATTGCAGTCCACTGCCTTATGTCCCTTGATTCCGCACTTCGAGCATTTGACCGGAAACGATTTCTCCTTGTCACTCTTACCACCGGAGTAGCCGTGGTTTTTGTTTTGAGGCTTCGACTGTGGTTTCCTTGAAGGACCTTTCTTCTTCACGTACATGGCGCCTTGATTTTCCATCGGTGTTGACGAGGCAACTCTGGCATCGTGTTCTTCGATTATCTTCGTACGTAGAATCTCAGGCTTCGGTAGATCGTCCCGGCTCTCGATGGCAATTCTGAAATGTTCAAAACTTGCCGGCAAACTGTACAGCATCATGATGGTAAGTAGGTCTGGGTTAATAACTACGTCCATGTCAGCCAACTTGTCGACACAGTCAAAGTAGTTGTTGAGGTGCTCACGGATGTCGCCACCTTCAGTCATCTTTTGCAAGGTTAGACTCTTCAACAACGTGGCCTTGCGAGCCGGCCCCTTCGACTGAAACGTATCCTCAAGTTTCTGCCATATCTCGCTTGATGACCTGCAGTTCTTCACCAACTTGAGCTGGCTTGGTCCGATGGATAGGATTAGGTCTGACCTGGCCTTTTCATCCCTAGTCGTCCACTCGGTCACTTGGGTTGCATTGTCCTCACCCGGCTCGGGTTTGACGATCTGGCGGTTGACATAACCCCACGCGTCATTCTCTATCAGAATGGCGCGCATTTGCATTTTCCAGGTGTCGTAATTATCGCGCCCTAAGGCCTCGATGCGCACTACACCGTTTGAATTCATTGTCTCACTTCAATCGTGCCGCGTGTTGATGTCTGAAACACTCACGATTGTTCACAATAAATTTGCTGTGCCGCGTGCTATTGTTTGAAACACTCACAACCGGCCCTACACTTTGCGTCGCGTGCTATTGTCCGGAACACTCGCAAATAGGCCTACGGAATTTCGTGTCGTGCGCGTTTGTACACAACTCGCACGTTATCTTGCGTCACGTGTTATAGTCCAAAACACTAGCAATAAGCCAAAGTTCGCGTCGCGTGTTATTGTCCAAACACTCGCGATTGGATTTTTCACTGTTCACTCACGATCAAGCACACAATATTCGAGAAGACGGAGTTTGTTCCTTCTCGCTTTGTCGATGTCCAGAAGTTTCTCGAGAGAGCAAGATGTCTGCCGATTCGACGCGTTCTTCTCTTTGTATGTCCGCTTGATCCCAGTTTTCAGTTAATTTAAATCTGAGCCAATCGTTCTGGGTCCATAACCTATTAGAGGTTTTAAAGCTGCAATGAAATGTAACGCTCGTTTAAATGTAACTCAACAGATTTATTTAACACAAAATACAGGAACTGTTTAAATGCGTTGTGCCGTGAACAGATCATAAAACGAACTGTTTAAAAGTTAGTTGAGGGTGCTAGTTGCGACTATCGATCAGGATGGAGGTCGATACCGGCAGGTGCCGATCTCTCCAACAGTGTGTATTAGGCAAGGACTGCAGACGGTCAATTTCAAGTAGTTCCTACTTTTGCTGCCAAATGCTACTATCGACACCTAGCTGTGAACTTGGCTACTAGATGCCACTGCAACTAGCACCTGGTGACGAACGTTGGAACTTAGAGCGTTAATAAAAATGGACGACCAAATTGAATTGTGAATTAATATCAAGTTGCATTTGAGGGTAGGTAAGACAGGCAAAAAGATGATGCAGCTTCTGTACGAGGACTATGGCCTAGGGTGTAAGAGATCGAATGACAGCTAGGGGTGCAGTTGGAGGATGGCATGGGGTCGAAATCACAGAACAAAGGCTGTGTTCTGCATCAGACATGTTATGCAAAGATCATTAGCCTACTTTCGATTTTTGCAAAAAATGAAAGACTTATGAGATCAACACAGGGCGAAAAAAGTGTGTCTGTCTGTGTGTGTGTGTACTCTGAATGTCTGTCCCCCTATCAATTCGAACACGGTGAATGCGAATTGAACGAAATTTGGTACAAAGGTAGCACTAGCAAAGGACACCTCAGTGTCATGTTTTATATCGCCGCCATCTTTACTAAAACTGAATGGCGGCCACTCAAACGTTCAAAACGTAAAATCAAATAACGACTAACCAAATCATCCGATCTCTACCAAATTTGGTAACAACATACCTTCGTATAGGATGCGTCTTGTGACCAAACTACAAGGTCATCCGCCATACCATTTCAGGATGGCGGCCGTGCGAATCATGCAAACTTTATAATCCATATCATGGGACCCACCAGTTCCGATTATCGAGCCGAGAATCGTTTTAACTGTTCTAAAGGAAGAGGCACGTTCGAAATTAAAAGTTTATTTTGTAATACTATAGTGCAGACGTGATTTTAAAAAGCTGAGCCGATTCAGTAATAAGACAAGATGGCAGCGGATATCTTGTGCCTGACTTATATTTCACTAATTTGAGTATTGCATGCAATATAGCGTACTGATACAAAATAAATAAACTTTGTATGAAATGCTTTATATATAAATAATATACTCCAGTGATGAAATCGTTTAGTATAAATCATTATTTGCTAACAAGTTCTATGTAAGTCATTTTATATAGAACGATATTCGTTGACACAATTAGCTCAATGGTAGAGCGTTAGCCTATCGCTCAAATGCCTATGGTTCAAACCCGATCAGAGCTATTTTTTTTGCTTGAAATGTTATATGTTTATTGTTTTGTAATGACTCAGATGTTTTAAAATTAAGCGTTATATTGTGCATATTATGGTGTAAAATATATATTTAATTAAAACATAATTCGCCAGCAGATTTACTCGAGACATCTAGCTGCCAAAAAGGTAACTGCACGCCGCTACTTATTAACTTCCAGATTTTATTGAAAAGTTTCTTCTTCTGGCCGCTAGAATGCACTCGCTCTGTTAGGATTATATTGTTCGATAGTTCACCACTAGATGTCACGACTAGTCTACGTGGGGCTCCATTGATTACTATACCATTGGCATTCTATGCGCATCGAATTTGAAGAATGACAAGGTGATACTACGATACATTTTTACTTTTTATTTTAAAGGGTTTGTAACAGCCTATTGTGCGTTATTTGAAAATGTTAATTGAAGTAAAGAACAAAACGATTTCACATAGTATCTGAACTCTACCGTTGGTGCTAGTTCAGGATATTAATTAATACTTTTATTTCAGCCAAATAGCAATCGAAAATATCCACATAGTTGGTATACACACGTCTCTGTAGGGTCATGGAAAGATTTGTTAATTCAATTAGGGTTGTGAAAGTCATACGCAGCCAGACGTGTAAAGACATGCCTCAACTCAAAGTTGGATGTTGCCCGCATCAGGCCGATTATGTAATAATAATAATAATAATGTTATTGGTTTTACGTCCCTTTTAACTACTGTTGCTTTTAGAGACGCCGGGGTGCCAGAATTTTGTCCCGAAGGGGATCTTTAACGTGCCAGTAAATCTACTAACACGGCTCCCTCGCATTTGTGCACCCTCAAATGCCAGCTGACTGCGCCAGGATACGAACCTGAAACATACGGTCCAGCAAGCGAGAACGTTACCGCTGAGCCACGCCGCCAGTCCGGTCGATTATGTCTGCAGATCCATAACATTCTTTAGATACTTCTTATCTTTCTTTCTTCAATGATGGTAGCAGTTTTTATCTAGGTTGTGGCGTTTGGTAGAGGTAAATCGTTTCTAAGGTCTTCAACAAAGAATAGTTCTATTATACTCTTTGATAATAACAACGAGTTATAACTATACTCATACATTTAGGAGAAAGTAGGCTATATGTTCTTTACTGAACATCTTGTTTTGTTATGATACATATATATTTATTGATATTGCAACTTTTCAGTCAGTCAAAATATAATTCCCAATTATTAGGACGTGCGAAAAAATAACCCGAAAAAAAATACATGTGATTAATTGACTGTGAATAGGACACGAAAGAAGATATTAATGAAAACATTTACGTTCTAATAGCAAACCTTATTAACAAAGGGTCTTGCAGTGACAATTATTATTGTTTAAAAACAGTTTCTACTTATATGGAGACAGAACAAAATCCATGTTTCACTTTGCTAGTAGTAAAGTAAAAGAAAAAAAACAGCCTGGTGGAATGATGAGTGCAGTTCAGAAGAAAAATTAAGCAAGAAAGGCTTGAGATAAAGAAATTCAGAAAGGAGATGGAAAAGATGAATTAAAAATGAGTGAATTACAACAGACATACAGATATTCTAGACTGTGAGTGAAACTAATAGTAGCAGAAGAAAAAAAGGAAGCGAAGGAAGCTTGTAGTTTAACGTGACCGTTAATCTTGAGATCATGAGCCATGGGACCTCCTTTTTACGTGGAATCCGAACCACAGGACATGGCATTTCACTTCGAAAATCTCACATGCATTGACCGGGAATCGAACCGCCTTGGTGATAGGCATACAGCTAGGAGAAGAAAAGCAAAAGTCTTGGATTGATTTTACAAATAAATTGGAAGAAGATAGTAAAGCAAATTCTAAATTGCTGTACAGTGTTATTAAAAATACCAGGAGCAATTATGAGCAAATAACAGCTTTACAGAAACCAGATGGGAGCATCACTAAGGAAGACACAGCAATAAGAGAAATTATGAAATTACCGTATATTTTGAGAATTTATACAATGGTATAAAGAAGGACTCCAGTCCTAATGCACAGATTCAGTCAAGTGATAATATATCTGAAGAAACGCCACCAACTTGGAGTGACGTAGAATGAGCCCTTAAAAGTATGTGCAATGAACGAACTACTGGCTTTGATGAACTAAGTGCAGACACGATTAAAGCTGCTGGCCCACAAGGAATTCAATGGCTATACAGGGTGATAAGGGCAATATGGAAGGATAAAATAATACCAGATGACTGGAAGAAGGGAGTGTTATAGTTCCCCTGTTTAAGAAAGGAAGTCAAAAAAGTGCAACAACTATAGAGGGATTACTTTACTGTCCCATGGTTTAAAAATATTTGAGAAGATTCTTGAGAAAACATGAAGGAAAATTATTAAACCCCAACTGCAAGGAGAACAATATGGATTTAGGGAAGATAGATCAACTATAGACCTCATATTCACACTGAAAATGATATTAGAAAAGCACTGGGAGAAAGATCGTAATTTGACATTTGTGTTTCTAGACATCGAAAAAGCATTCAATGGTGTCCCTAGAACAATTATATGGGAGTGTCTTAAAAAGAAGAATGTGTCTATGGAACTCATTCATAGAGTAAAAATGCATTACAATGACTGCTACGGCTGTGTTCAAGTAGGAAATGGATATTCAGATTGGTTCCAGACATCTAGAGGAGTGCAACAAGGCAGTGCCCTTTCATCATTACTATTCATTACCTTCATGGATTAAATCATAAAGGAAGTGAAGCAGAACACCAATATGGATCTTAAAGCACTTGCTTTTGCAGATGATATAGTTATCTAGGGAAATAGTGAGCTGGAAGTCCAATGAAAAACTGAACTTCTGGAATGATCATTTGAAAAAATATGGACTGAAAGTAAGTGCTACAAAAGCTAAAGATAATATAATGCTGGAGGGTTTACAATTGGAAACAGTAAACCAGTGTCGATACCTTGGATGCATAATATCAAGTGACAACAGAATACAGCTTGAATTAAATAACCGTATTCAGAAATCAAGTCAATTCTATCAGCAAGTTCGATATCTACTCTGGAATAAGCAAGTGCCAGTAAGATCAAAACAAACTCTGTTTCGAACATACTTTGTCCCTACATTGACTTATGGGCTGGAAACATGCACAACTACCAAAAAAGACAACAGCAGACTTCAGAAATGAAGTTTCTAAGAAGCATGTTTCAAAAAACTAGGAAAGACAAAGTAAGAAATGAGAACAAGAAAGAGAACAAGCTGGAATAAATCAGTCCCTGAAGGAGACCATAACTAGGGCAAGTTTGCGATAGTTTGATCACGTCAAAAGTATGACAGAAGGAAGAATTGCAAAACAATGGTTACATACTGAGATTACTGGAAGAAGACCTGTTGGAAGACCTAGGAGGAGATGGCTGGACCAAGTGAATGAAGATATCACATCCAAGGGAATCAACTGGGATGAAGTCTTAAAGGAGCAGTGGTACATTAATCGATTAAAATGGAGAGCGCTCGTAAACTACACCCGGGAAACTGGATGATCTTTTTCGCAGGAAGTAGTAGGTATTTTCAGATTCATTTTAAAATACGATTTTGTATTTTCAAGGATTCAGTAATTGTATTTGGAATTTTGAACCGAAAATTCATTTTGTGAGTGTTTTGTCCAACTCAACTCATAAGTCACAACTGCAGAAGTCCATATATTTTGTCCTACAAAGCTATTTTAAATAACTGATAGATTAAAACAATTTGTATGTGCAGAATTGTTCAAAATGATGTCTTTCTTCAACAACTGAACAGAGAAAACATATTTAGATCACACCCTGTCTTGCAGTCTGGTGAGGATTGGCAATTTACAGTCCCATTTGTAGACCCAAATCATTTTCATCTCCAGTCCCCCCCCTTGCCATGAAGTACTTTTCAAGAATCACAATTTGGGGCCAAATGACCTTGCTGTTCCACCCCTTTAAAAATAAAATAAAATTAACTAATATGTATCATAATTTACTTGAATTCTTCAATTTTCTGTTCACAGATTGGTGGAAAAAGAGATAACTGTTTTTCACTCTTCACCACAAAACTCAACAGGAACAGATAAGAAAGAAGTTTCCAGGTGATAGATCCCAACTGCAACAAACAATGATCTATCTTAAATGCTATTTATAAAATGTATTGGGTAATGACTCTGTGATGGAGCTGGACTTCATTAATTTTATTACATACATAAGTTTATGTTCATGTTTATTTGAATGATTTCCCTACCTTGTACAAATAAAACAAAACTAAATTGAACCCACATGCTTCATTCATAACTGTCGCCGTCGGATTTAACTTGTTTCCAAGTATAAATCTTCTTCCAAAACATTAATATCTTCCTTACCGTGAATATGCTTGCAGTGACTAAACAGTCCAATCCTAGCGGAGCAAGCGTCCACACGGAATTGTTGGAGGAGGACATGGTTGTGCTGCGCCAAGTTTTCGTGCTCGTCACCTGATCTCTTCAAGTCTACATGTTCCCGTTCAAACATTTTCACAACACGAGATGGTCCTCAGCAAGTGTCCCAGGCTTTTTAGATAGAGACCTGCCAACTTCATACTCTGCTTAAATTGGTCCTAGCAATGCCATGAGGTCTGGTGCCGGAACAAAGTTCACCAAACAGAATTTGACGTGGAAGTCTAGTATCATAACGATTCTAATGGCTTGAGGGGGTCTCCGCCCAATCAATACAATTTATTATTGGCAATTAACAATTTATTGCCTCTGGGGACATGTTTCGGGCCTCATGGGCCCTTCTTCAGCCGCAAAGATTATGTACATATTCACATCCATCATATTAAATAGACACAAATCATGCATATTTTGAGAAAAACATTAAAAGTAACACTCTAAGAGCTAATTCTAAAATATCATCTTAACCATATTATAAAAAACAAAAACAAGTACGGTACAGCTAGAAGTGACACAAAGCTATTGTCACATGTGTCACTTCTAGCTGTACTTGTTTTTGTTTTTTATAATATGGTTAAGATGATATTTTAGAATTAGCTTTTAGAGTGTTACTTTTAATGTTTTTCTCAAAATAAGCGTGATTTGTGTCGATTTAATATGATGGATATGAATATGTACATAATCTTTGCGGCTGAAGAAGGGCCCATGAGGCCCGAAACATGTCCCCAGAGGCAATAAATTGTTAATTGCCAATAATAAATTGTATTGATTGGGCGGAGACCCCCTCAACCCATTAGAATAGTTATTGTACACGTCAATACGGGCCTTGTGAAATGGACAATCCTCCAATTAATCTTGAGTCGAGTATCACCCAACCTGTGGACAGCTGATGACCAATGATGGATGATTCTATACTATTGGCATGTGCTTTCTCAAGAACAGCAAGGTTGGTGATATGGTAAGGGCAAATCTGCCAAGGCCTACTTATATAATTCTTAGAAGGTGCTCGGCACATTAAGAAAGAAAAGTTGACACCTACTGTCGACCAAAATATTATGTGCACTCGAGTTTGAAGGTTGTTTGTGAAGTAACCAATAGACCTACATAAAATCCAATAACATAATCATTTTCGTCGTTCTATTTTACGTTAGGTCATGTAGGTTTGGAATTTTTAATTTATATTTTAATATTTTTTATCGCAGTTGGAACACAAAAAGTGCACGTTTTTAAGCATGTTTCAACCATGCGTCACATTTAAGAATTATTATCTCAAAAACCCGTCATCAGATCGAATCCACATTTTAACACAATATACATTGGAATGTTGTATAACTGGTTTATTAATTTCAAAATTGTGTGTGTCCAAGAAACTAAGTTGTTATCATTTTTGTAAGGTAACTTTTTCTCGGCTCGGGGTGGTTGGAAAATGTAGTTCTTGGTTGCATTGTAATCCTCATACATCGAAAAGTTATGCTGTATGACTGTGAAATACGTAAATTAATTCACTTATTTTATTTTATATCGGTTTGTATTTCTACGGGGAAATAACACATGTTTCATCTGCTAGCCACTCCGGCAAAAGCTGTACAGTGTTGCCGAAATGGTGCCCACACGCATCATGGCGCGTCTCGCTCGGAAGTGATGGGCTCCATCTCAGCAACGCTGTACAGCTTTTGCCGAAGCGGCTAGATGGAGAACCATGAGTTATTTCCTCGTACAAATACAAACCGATATAAAATAAAATAAGTGAATTAATTTACGTATTTCACAGTCATACAGCATAACGTTTTGATGGATAACGATTACAACACAACCAAGAACTACATTTTCCAACCACCCCGAGCCGAGAAAAAGTTACCTTACAACAATGATAACAACTTTGTTTCTTGGACACACAAAATTGTGAAATTAATAAACCAGTTATACAACATTCCAATGTATATTGTGTTAAAATTTGGATTCGATCTGATGACGGGCTATTGAGATAATAATTCTTAAATGTGACGCATGGTTGAAACACGCTTAAAAACGTGCACTTTTTGTGTTCCAACTGCGATAAAAAATATTAAAATATAAATTAAAAAATCCAAACCTACATGAACTAATGTAGAATAGAACGAAGAAAATGTTGATGGTATTGGATTTTATGTAGGTCTATTGGTTACTTAACAAACAACCTTCAAACTCGAGTACACATAATACTTTGGTCGACAGTAGTGGACTTGCCCATTTTGTTGAAAATACCTCAAATCTTTTTGAGCAATTAAACTTTCATCTCATGGTTATGACCTTGTATTGCCTCCTTGCTCTGTACAAAATAATTATTTATAAATTTAGTTATTATAGTATACCCAACTGTGACACGCCGAGACAGACAATCCGATATTGTTACAGTGTGTTGTAACGGAATACTTGGGACCGCTGGAAGATTATGTGCGAGGCTCTACGAAGGCTGTAGAGTAGCTGGGCAATTTAGATTTATCAGGTGCCCAGTTGATTGCTTTGAAGATGTGTATTGTTTGTAATGTTATTTATTATGTGCACTTTGCCGTAAGCTTAATAATCTATACTAATATAATAAAGCTGAAGAGTTTGTGTGTTTAAACGCGCCAATCTCTGGAACTACCAGTCCGATTCGAAAAATTATTTTTTTATATGATGGCCAGATTCAAGAAGAATAGTTTAGGCTATGTAGCATTAGGCTACACCTCTCAGGTAACCTTAAAGATTGATTTTTGTTCAGTAAGTCGGTAGAACAAGCGCTCCCGAACAGCTCTATCCGCATGCGCTGGCGTTATGGTTAATGATACGTACACCGTTTCACCGATCTGAACCAAAATGTGTATACTTACCCTTTGGAACCCTGCGAGTAACTCTGTCTACATTAAATTTATGACAGACCAGTCCATTCCCTGCTTGTAGGCCCTTTGGCACAAATCTACACCGTTTCACCGATCAGAACCAAAATTTGTATACTTACCCTTCGGAACCCTGCGAGTAACAGTCTGCATGAAATTTATATGACAGACCAGTCCATTCCCTGATTTAGGCCCTTTGGCACAAATCTACACCTTTTCACCAATATGAACCAAAATTTGTATCCTTACCCTTTGGAACCCTGCGAGTAACACCGTTTACATGAAATTTCGGACAGACCACTCTATTCCCTGCATTTAGGCCCTTTGGCACAATTCTACACCGTTTCACCTATCTGAACCAAAATGTGTATACTTACCCGTTGGAGCCCTGCGAGTAACACTGTCTGCATGAAATTTTGGACACACCACTCCATTCCCTGCATTTAGGTCCTTTGGCACAAATCTACACCGTTTCACCGACCTGAACCACATTTTGTATACTTACCCTTTGGAACCCTGCGGGTGACACTGTCCACTTTAAATTTTGGACAGACCACTCCATTCCCTGCATTTAGGTACTTTATCACAAATCTACACAGTTTCTCCTAAATGCACCAAATTTTACATACACTTTGAAACCCTGCTGGTAATACTGTCCACTTGATATTTTGGACAACACTCTCCGTTCACTACATTTAGAATAACAGACAAAATTAACTTGAACACCACGTATTAAGGCCTTAGAACCATTCATGTCCGAAGTAGTGTAACTGTAAGAGTATTTTAATAAGTCCATTGCTGACGGGAAGTTCAGGCTGCATCCCGTCGCCCCTATTAGTGTTCTGGTGCAGAATTGCGAAAATAGTTGCATCTTGCGCTGTTTATAAATTGCAGTCACGGGGAGTAATTAGTGCAAAAAGATTCCTTAGGCCCCTTAAAACAGATATCATCATGAAAATATTATGCCTCTGTATAAGTGCAATGGTGTTGGTGCAGTACATTGAGGTTACCAGCTGCAATAAACGTTGGTGCTTTCAAATTTACCCTCATTTATTCCGAACCTTATCGTTGAGCGCTATATGGCGATAAATGATACTATTGCTACCTCAGTAGAGCCCAAGTTTTCCAAAGTGTTCTGATTATGTTCCTACGGTGCTATGCGACAAAAGACGACACTATTGGTCTCTACATTTCTAACAGCCAATGAGATATTGGCCCTAGGCAGTGTCTTTTATTTCACTTACTCCTCTTTCTAATGAAATGAAAATCCACAGCCTGCTTCCAGTCGATCGAACGGGTCAGGAAATGGAATGAATGAACCCCCTATCTAGCGGCGAGGATGAACTGTGCCAGCTGCCGAAGCCTGTCGCACTCCCCTGGGGCAATGATGAAATGAATGACATACGAAATGAAATGATAGTGGAAAGTGCTGCTGGAATGAAATTGTGACAGGAGAAACCAGAGTACCCGGAGAAAAACCTGTCTGCCTCCGCTCACATTGTGTGACGGGGATTTGAACCACAGACCCAGCGGTGAAAGGCCAGCGTGCTGCCGCCTAAGAGGCTTACCCTCTTTCTAATATTTTTTTTAAAATTTGTTTGTAATTTACATGTGTCAGTGCTGTAGTTAGTAAGTAGCTGTTTCCCTATTCATAATTATCATTATGGGAAAATGACCTGAATGATATGTCCATTATACTGTACTACTTATTACCCCCACTACAACCACGACCTCCACAAAAAGTTATATTTTTAAAATATCTTTTTCTGTTTGTTTAAGTATCATGTGCCAGTTCTGTAGCAGTAGGCTATTCATTACCATCCATAAAACTAATAAATCCACCGGGCGAAGCCGGGCATTACTGCTAGTAATAATAATAACCAGGTAATGTTCTGGTGCATCCAACGAAACTACTTGTAGAGTTTGTGTGTACGTGCAATTAATGCCACACTCATGTAGGTTGGATGAGGATCTGTCTGTAGTTATGGTTTTCAGTTTACGGGCACAATGTTCAATTGGTACCGATTGGTGAGAATCTCTAGTTCATGCGTACAACGTACCGCTCAGTGCAACTTGGTGGAATGTGTGTCGTTGCAAGCTAAGTTCATGATTAATGTCACTCGTAGCTAGGATCTCGAGTTACTGGGTATAATGTGCAGTAGGTGCTACTGTTACAGAGAATTGGCAAGATTCTCAGTCTCCATGATACACAGTTTGCAGGTTTGATGTGAAGTTGCAATTCATGCAACTCTTTTCACATGAATCCTATTATCAGTACAAAGCAAAATTTGTGGGCACAAATCGTTAGTGCCCCTTGGTGAGAATCCTACTGTAACCATGAAGTCAACTGATGGGTACAATGAGTGGAAGTTGCTGCTCTCATACTGATTTTTCAAGAATCTCTGTATCCTCATAGTATAGAGTTCACAGATACAATGTGGAGTCTGTGATGCTTGAGAAGCATCTCCCACTGTAGCTATGATCCATTCATGGTTGGTACCACTCTCATTTGATGGTAATTCCACTGTTAGTCTCAAGTTTGCGGGTATGACTTGCGACCAGTGCCACTAGGCAAAATCCTTTGTCAATTCTTCTTCTTCTTCTTCATTTCCAGTGTTCTGGGTCGGGGTGTGAATCAAGGACCTCCATAATTTTCTGTCTCTCCACCACTCTCTTCCTTCTTCTACATTTACCCCTCTCTTCTCTATGCTCTCCCTCACTGTATCCATCCACCTCTTCCTAGGCCTTCCCCGTTGCCTCTTTCCTGTTACTTTCTCTGTAAATACTCGCTTTGGGACTCTGTCTTCATCCATTCGCATCATGTGTCCATACCATTTCAGCTTACTGATCTCTATCTTGTCTTGTAGCTTTGGGAATCCAGTTCTTTCCCTAATTTCTGTGTTCCTGATTTTGTCTCTTCGTGTCTTTCCAATTATTCCTCTAAGAAACTTCATCTGGGCTGCCTGGACTCTGCTTTCATCCCGTTTTTGTTGTTGTCTATGTGCCTGCTGCATATGTCAATATAGGTGTGTAATATGTTGAGTACATGACTTTCTTACATTTCTCTGGAACATCCTGGTTCCACAACATACCTCTCACACACTGGTAAAACCCATTTGCTTGCTGGATTCTCTTACCAATTTCCTCACTCATCTTTCCATCTTCTGTGATTATACTCCCGAAATATTTAAAACTTTTCACAACTTCTAATGTTTTCCCATTTACTTCAATATTGCCCCTACCATCTCTCTTATTTCTCGTCATCACTTTGTCAATGGGGTCTCTAATTTAAAAGTATGCTGTACCTTCTGACTTCACACAAATTCTACTTTCACTACAGTTACGAGTTTATGGGTACGCTTTGTGACCTTCGCGCTGCTTTAACAAGAATTTTACAGTCCTCAGCTATTACATGTGGATGTTGCCGCTCTCACGAAAATCTCACTGTCTCAAGTTTTTGGGTACAGGAAAGGAAGTGAAGGAAACACGGCTGTATAAATCACAAACAAATTGAAAAAAATTCTGAAATTCTTGGATATTCTCAAATAAACAGTAAAACTTGTAAGTACTCATGAAAGTACTGCAAAATTTGTGCATCATGGCCAGGGGGAAAAAATAGAAGATTGGAAACTGTCGCAGACAGGCATTTTACTAGGTCATCATCATCATCATCTTGAACAGTTTCCAGCCACTGGCTGGGTCTGTTTGGAACATAAGCCTCTCCATCGTGGACGAATGGTTGGACTTATGGGTGACTAGGTAGATATTTTTAATGTTTTCATGAATTTTGACAGTCTCATGTCAAGCCAAGCAACATGGTGTAAAATGGCGGGGCTAGTAAACCATGGTCGAACACTGAGGTTTGTAATGCGATTAGACAGAGTCGGGAAAGCAAAACATTCCTGAAATTCATTGCACCTAATTGAGGATTATGGTATTGTTGTGGAAACAAAGGCAAACATGGGGAATTTAAGGACCTTACTAGCACTGAAATCAAGTCAATTCTATCAGCAAGTTCGATATCTACTCTGGAATAAGCAAGCGCCACTAAGATCAAAACAAACTCTGTTTCGAACATACTTTGTCCCTACATTGACTTATGGGCTGGAAACATGCACAACTACCAAAAAAGACGACAGCAAACTTCAGAAATTAAGTTTCTAAGAAGCATGCTTCAAAAAACTAGGAAAGACAAAGTAAGAAATGAGAAGATAAGAGAACAAGCTGGAATAAATCAGTCCCTGAAGGAGACCATAACTAGGGCACGTTTGCGATGGTTTGGTCACGTCAAACGTATGACAGAAGGAAGAATTGCAAAACAATGGTTACATACTGAGATTACTGGAAAGAGGCCTGTTGGAAGACCTAGGAGGAGATGGCTGGACCAAGTGAAGGAAGATATCACATCCAAGGGAATCAACTGGGATGAAGTCTTGAAGGAGCAGTGGTACATGAATCGACTAAAATGGAGAGCGCTCGTAAACCACACCCGGGAAACTGGAGTGGAAACTTAATGATGATTGTGACTAGCCGTGACAGTTACAGAGTGATTTTTTAATATATTTTGTACCAGTGGAGAAGCACTTGGGTGGAAGATTATTTACTACCGATGTTGTACACATGAGTGTCTTACCGTGTGGCACTACTTGTTTTCCTATGCTGGGATAGATGTTTTGGTGTACGAGATGAATAAAAGCTTGGATAAGTATGGAAAAGTGGAAATGCTATATGCGATTATAACATGGTGGCCACTCAAATCGGTCAACGATTTTCCAGGAGTTTTCCAGGAATAATTCTCATTTTTCTAGACTTAAAAATAAGCACGAGTCCGGAAGGGGGGGGGGGGGGCTTTATCGCTTGTCTACTTCAAGACCAAAATAAAGCAGTTGTGTTTTGTTTACTTATACAGATGTTGACAAAAATTAGTGGTGATTGCATTATTGACACGCAAGCCTACACACAAATGATTTAATTATTATTTTAAAAAAGCCTTTGTGACTGAAATATCCGCTTAAAAAAGAGAGAGAAGAATGCCGCCTGCAATTTTATTGCGGTTAAGTTGTCTATACTCAATATGTTTTACAAAAATACTATCGCGTGTTCTCCCACACAGAAACAGGTAGCCTGAGGAAATTTCTTTCGTTAACGATAGAGTGCTCACCCAAAACCGCAGCGGGAACATGATTTAAGATGGAAAGATTTTTATAATTAATTGAAAATCCACAGCCTGCTTCCAGTCTCGGACCGGGTCAGGAATGGAATGAATGAAGCCCCCATCTAGCGGCGAGGATATGAACTGTGCCGGCTGCCGAGGCCTGACACACTCCTCTGGGACAATGATTAAATGAATGACAGATGAAATGAAATGATAGTGGAGAGTGTTGCTGGAATGAAATTTTGACAGGGAAAACCGGAGTACCCGGAGAAAAACCTGTCTGCCTCCGTTTTGTCCAGCACAGATCTCACATGGAGTGACCGGGATTTGAACCACGGACCCAGCGGTGAGAGGCCGGCGTGCTGCCACCTAAGCCACGGAGGCTTCCCTGTTATAAGCATATGTCATATTTAAATAGATTCAGGAGCAAGAGAGGTTTTGTAGTATTACTCGGGGGACACAAGAACTGTGACTAGGTAAAATGCATATTATTTTTTTCAAGAAGTCACTAATCACAAAAATGAACGTTTCTACATCAAAGTAAATTTCATGTTAAAACAGGTTTCTTTCCCTCTTGACGACACGTCTTTCACATAAATATTTATATTTCTTTCCCTCTTGACGACACGTCTTTCACATAAATACTTTTGCTTACCCTTAGATTCTTAAAGGCCCGTGTTCACATAGACGAAGGAGTCCCCTCTCCTCTCTCTGTTTGGGATTTGCCCGTTCTGTCTACTACATCTCGTATCTAATGGACTACCTCTACCATCAAGATATTGTCTCTTATGCTTGGCCTGTTTTTAAACGTCAATGGTGATGTATTATGATTTGACTACTAGTCTAATAGGAGATTACAGATACCATAAGGCTTTCTCTACAAGTTTCAACCATTTAATAATAATGGACTCTATGACACGGAAGCAGAATTGGATCAAGCACTGTGTTATAACATAGGACTCCAATACGAACTTTGCAAGACATTATTCGACATGCACTAGAAGTGCTTGTAATTGCAACTTGCTATTTTAATGTGTTTTTAATCTTTGTCTTGTACGTAATAGTTTTATGTCCCCATCTATGATATGTTTTTTCATATGTTTCACCACATTACCCATAATTGTTTAATATGTTTCATTTTCATTCATATATTTCATGTTAGATTGTACCTTTATTGAATCTTATAAGATACTGATATCTATTGTTGTTTTGAGGCTGATGAAGGGGCCATAATAAGGACCCGAAACATGTACCACAAGGGTGTTAATACAACCCTTTAAATGTGAATTACGTTGTATTGATCAGGCGGAACCTATCCCCCTCTTAGAGCATACTTAAACTTTATCAACCCAGAAGTACGAATAATAGATTCTCTTCACAGCTACAGTACTTTATGTTTATTGCGGTCACCATAACTTCACTGTTTTTTTCTCAATGAAAGATGTGCTAACATTGATTTCTTGTCCTTAGATTCCCAGGTTAGTATTGTTAGTTTAATTTACTCCATTATTAGTGATTTAGAGGGCAAGGCTGTTCTCCTTCTGTCAAAGGTTGATTGTACTGTACCATAAAACATGCACATCTTTGGCCACATAATTTCTCAACCATGGCTTCAAACTATGTTACAGAAATATATTTTCATGCATACCAGTTACTGTTTCATAATCAACAATGAATTAATTTATTCAAGAACTCACAAGTTGTGAATTTTGATTAAGTCCACACCAAAGTAAATTTTATGTTGAAAAAGGTTAAATAATACAATCACTTCAGACTTGATTTTAAAACAAATCAAGGATTTCTTTTAATTACATTGCAAAATGCATATAATATTTCTACAACACACAACATAAAAACAAAGAAAGGCATGAAAGGAATTGTCTTCTATCAACGGTAGATTCTACTATACCATAAAACATCCACTTCTCTAACAGCTTGTTTTCTTTACCATTGCTCATATTATGTTACAGAAAAATATTTTCTTGCATACGATTGCTATTCCATATTCAACAATGAATAAATTATTTATATGCACACAGATACAGTTCTTTATCAAAGGAACACTGAACAAATGTGAACTTTCTGAAACATCAACAATACAAGTACCAGTAATTCATCAATAACCTACTTCTGATGTAGTATTCCCAATAGCAATTAGTCCACAGGACAGAAGCTCTCAACAAACAATATTTTATATAAAAATTAATAAGTTATCTTTACAGATATGTAATGTGTCTTCTTCACTTCATCACAATAATTGAAAATGTTTGGTGACCATACCCATCTACAAATGCTCATAGTTCATCTTCATTCAGCAGCATATTTGGTATCCCCTGGCTAATAGGAAACTTCCTCCCTGACTCAGGACACACCAACTCTCCATTAATGACTTCCACCTGCAGCAAGAAAAGTTTCTCAGCATATCAATTACACACAGGTAAAATGATACACCATGATTAGCAATAAATGTGATGCTCTCCAGGAAACCATACCTTAAGTCGCGTGACAAAATTTTACGCTACGCCGCAAAGAGTTGAGAAGGACGAGAAATATCGATTTTTAGATTTCAGCACCATCGGTTAGCTGGATCTTTGATCTAGATGATGCGAGCATTGGATGTGTCATCATGATACGGTAAAGTCTTCAAAATAACCTTCCTGCATTGTCTTCTTGGGCTAAAACACGAAATAACCAGCTCGTGTTTCAGGATAATGTATAGTTAAAATAATTTACTACAGAATTCATGTACTGGGCTGCATATTTTGTAAATGATAATTTTAATGTGTGTGGACCGCCAGCGCAGGAACCTGGTCAGGGAATTACCGGTGTCTTTCTAGCTTGTCTGATGTTATGCACTAAAGCTGGATAATGCAGATAATCTTCCTCCAAGTACAAGGCATGACTGCCGAAGGGACGAAATACCTGTTTGGCAACATTCCAGAGTACTGCACAACGGGAACAAGGGATCTATTGTGCCCACGGCCAGCCAACATTGAAGCCGCTGAACCTGGCCCAAATAGTGCGAAGGATTGTGAGCGCAAAACGAAAGACATACGTAAACATACCACAAATATGAGCAACAGTTCAGTTTGCTACTACAGGATACAAGATAGATTCCTGTAGAATTGGATACTAACTAACTTTGTGTAGTTTCAGAACATTTTCAATATACAACATTAATATGAATTCTTCTTCTTATTATTATTATTGATGTGTAACATCTTTCCGCTCGGTTGCTGGATAGTTTTGTGGGAGTGATTTTGAAAATTGGGGACGGAAGTGAAGACGCACTGCCAGAAAAATGGGACGGAAGTGAATCAGGCGGAAGTGGATCGAACGGAAGTGAAGATGTACTGCCAGCTGGATGTACAATTGAAAACGTGTGTATTGGAAACAAGGCAGTGTGTGCTCTGTAGTGCGAGAATGTTATGGCAATACAGTAGGCTGTGCATTTAGCAGGCACTGGTTTGACGAGCACAGTGGCAAATGTTTCACTGACTTTCGTTTGTCATTGAGCAGTTTATGAAGCTTCACGTTCAAGGTTGAATATCACATGGGGTAGGACAAAGACGTCAAATGACATTTAAGTAAGCGGCATTATTGTCAAGCTGTGGGTGAGTAGTCAAATATTAAGTGCATAACAGAATGTTGTTATATGAGTGGAATAAAAGCTGTATTTTCATCATATGTGAGACTAGGTCATTTCATGATTGTAGGAAGCCATGTTTTGATTGTTTACGACAAACTGTATGAGAGCCTTGAGAATAATGAATGTTATAGTTACTGAGGAATGTGCTCACAGTATTTGAGAGTACTGTTGACGTTGTGTGTCACTTTGTTATTATGAATTATTAGTCAGCAGAGGGGTAAGACAAGGCTGTGGACTCTCTCCATTGCTATTCATAATCTACATGGATGCTATAATAAAGGAATGGAGGTGTGAAAGGCATGGTTCAATACCTATCAGCAGGCATCTAAGAAATTTAAATGCTATACTATTTGCTGATGATGTTGCATTGGTAGCAGCATCTGAAGATGATCTGCAGTGGTCAGTATTCAACATCCAGAAAGTGGCATCAAAATTCAGCATGTGCATTTCTACTGAAAAGACTAAAGTAATGGCCTTTAAAGGTAAGGACCCTATCCCCAGTAAAATTAGTCTGGATGGTAAAATTTTAGAAAGAGTTAACGAATTCAAGTATTTAGGATATAATTTATCGTTTCAAGAAGAATGAGACATAACTGCAAAAATAACTAATTATACCAGAACAACAGGAATCATCAATCACATCATGAAGCCATCTCTTGTCCAAAGGCATACACGCTTGCGTTTGTATAACACATTAGCCAGACCAACCCTGTGCTATGGCAGCGAGGCATGGACAATAAGATCTCAGGACATCTCCAGACTCACAGCACGCGAAATGACCTTTATGCGCCGAACAGCAGGCTATACTAAATGGGATCATAAGAGAAACGAGGATATGCTGAAGGAACTAACAGTGAAACCAATAACTGCATACATTTGTGACTACCAAGAGAACTGGAAGCGTCATGTCCAAAGGATGGAACCTGGAAGATTACCAAAGGAGATCCTTCGCTACCAGCCACGGGGAAATAGATCGATAGGACGTCCGATGAAGAGATGGAGGGAAAGTGCAAGACCGTAACGGGACATTTGGCCCAATACTTGGAAGGAATTTTTTTTTTTTGTCGTGTAGCCTCCTGAGAGGCCGAGTGCAGGTCTTTCTAGTCGACGCCCGTGGGCGACCTGCGCGTCGGGATGAGAGATGGAATGGATGAAGATGAATGAAACTGGGCAAGGATGTGGAAGGAAGCGGCCGTGGCCTGTCAGAAGGTACTGTCCCAGCATTTGCCTGGTGTTGAAAATGGGAAACCACGGAAAACCATTTCAAGGACAGCCGACGGTGGGGCTCGAACCCACGCGTCTACCGAGTCAGCAGAGAGCTTGGCCCCTTGACCTTCCGCAGCGCTTTAGCCCGCGTAGCCACTACTGTCGGTAGGAAAATGATGAATGATGATGATTAATGTAAAAGGAAGGAAGGAAGCTTGTAGTTTTGCGTGTCCGTTAATCTCACGGTCGTGATCCCCGGTAGCTCCGTTTTACGTGGAATGCGAACCACAGGACATGGCATTTCAATTCGAAAATCTCACATGTATTGACCGGGAATCAAACCCGGTCTACCTTGGTGAGAGACTAACAGCTTGACCGCTGTGCCACAAGTGTGACAGTAGCATATCTCCAATTCAATCTATACATTCATCATAGTACCAGTATGAAAATGGAGTGTAAATTAACATTTTAAGAATGTTCAAGCTGTGTAGTATACGAGTAGGATAACATGTCAGATGTTACACATCATATGCGACTACTGTAAGGCTCGTAACTTTTTTATTATTATCTTCATTATTATTATTAACATTATCACAGATACTATTAATATTTCCTGATTTTTTTGCACTTCTTAACACAGAACATTAAATAAATAAAATTAATTTAAAAAATAGTAATAAAAACAAAATTTTGAAATGTGTAGTTATGCCCTTTGGCAAAATTTGAAAAATATAAATAATCCACAGCAAAGAGGGTGTTACGCCCTTTAATATGAATCTTTGCACGGCTTTATACAATTATTAGTTCGCGAGATATTTTAAAAATGTATTATGTCCTTTGTCAAAATTTGAGAAAATATAAATAATCCACGGCAAAGAGGGTGTTTACGCCCTTTAATTTGAATCCTTGCACGACTTTTTTACAATTATTGGTTCGCGAAATATTTTAAAAATCTAGTTATGCTCTTTGGCAAAATCTAAAAGAATTATTATTATCATCATCATTATTATTATTACTAACATTATCACATATACTATTATTGTTTCCTGATATTGTTTGCACTTCTTAAGACAGAACATCTGTGTAGGCCTACTTGAGTCTTGCAAGACTAAAATTTTTTCTGTTTCACTTCCATTATCTTGAACATTTTAAAAAGGCATTTTTCAATGCCAGCACTAGTGATAATCTCCATTAACATTGAAGGTATTTCATCAGAAAAGGAAGCCTTATTATCTAACATCTGCAGGAAACATGACTGTGATTTCTTAGTGGTCCAAGAAACCCATAGGGGATCAAATGATCGCCGAGCAAGGGTGAATGGAATGAAACTCGTTTTGGAGAGACCTGATGAGCAATATGGGAGTGCAGTTTTCACTAAACTGGGAACCAACATTCTCTCTACTGATATGACCTGTGTAGATCATATAGAAATACTGACAGTTGAAATACAATCCTGTACTATTACATCTGTCTACAAACCACCAAATCATCATCATCATCTTGCACAGTTTCCAGCCACTGGCCAGGTCTGTTTGGAACACAAGCCTCTCCAACGTCTTCGGTCTTCCCACCATCTCTCAGCCTCCACCCTTGTCCAGTCTTCTCCTCTCTTCTTCACGCTTTCTTCCACCCCCTTCAGCCACCTGTCTCTCGGTCTTCCTCTCGGTCTCTTTCCTTCCCACTTCGTCTCGTGTACTCTCCTGGGTAACCTCTTCTCCTCCATTCGTTTTACATGTCCATACCATCTAAGTCTAGATTTCTCTATACCATCCTGTAATAGTTCCTCCTTCATTAATTATCTGGTCCTCTCATTTCTTATTCTGTCCATCTTTGTAGCTCCAATACTGATTCTCAAGAACCTCATCTCACTGACCTGTATTTTGCTCTTCTCCCTCCCTTTCATAACCCAGGTCTCCGAGGCATACATCAGGATAGGGACATAGTACGTCCGATATATGACCTTTTTGCTGTTCCGAGGGACATCCTTGCTCCATAACATGCTTCTCACACTCCTCCGAAATGCTTCTGCCTGCCTCCCCCGCTCATTTATTTCTCTATCGTTTCTTCCATTATCTTGTATCAGGCTTCCCAGATACTTGAAACTCTCCACTTTCTTCAGCTGATCCCCACCAATTGTTATTCCCGTTGTGGTTCTTTCCTTCTTCCTTGTTGTGATCACCATCTCACTCTTATTTATGCTAAATTTCATCCCATATCCTTGTATTATTCCTTCCCACACGTCCAACTGTTCCTGTACCTCCTCCTCCTTGTTTCCCCAAACCATCAAATCATCTGCAAACACCATTGCTTTCATCTTTCCTTCCCCAATTATTTGTGCCACTCGGGTCATTATGTCATCCATCACCACAATGAAAAGTAACGGTGACAGTGCACTTCCTTGTTTCAGGCCGTTTCTCTGTTCCAACCAGTCTGATCTCTCTCCTCCCACTTTCACACAGTCCATGCTTCTCTTGTATATCTCCTTTATCCTCTTTATAGTCCATTTCTCTACTCCTCTATCCTCCAGGGACTTCCATACTTTGTTTCTGCATACACTGTCATATGCTTTCTCAATGTCCAGGAAGGCCATCAGTAGATCTGTTCCATACTCATAGTGCTGTTCTTGTAACTGCCTTACAGCAAAAATCAAATCCACTGTGGACCTTCCTGCTCTGAAGCCATGTTGTCCTTCCCTCATCCCTCCTTCTATCCTTGTCCTAATTCTCTTTTCCAAAACTTTCTCGAAGATCTTTGCACAATGACTCATCAGTGTTACTCCCCGATAGTTTCTGCAATCTGTTCTACTACCTTTCTTGAAGATAGGGGGAATTATTCCTTTTTTCCAGTCCTTTGGTGTCTTCCTTTCCTTCCATGCTGTCCTCATCACTCGGTACAACCACTGTATCCCCACCTCTCCTGCTGCTCTCACCATCTCCACACTCAACTCATCCACACCCGGTGCCTTCCCTCCTTTCATCTTGTTCACTGCATCTTCCACTTCTTTCCATGTTAAGTCCTTTTCTGTTTGCAGTTCATCTTCCTCTTCCCCGATTTCTTCCTCCTCACCATCTTTTCCATTTGGGTTCAGAAGTTCTTCAAAATATTCTTTCCACATTTTCTTCAGTTCTTCCCTATTTTCTATCTCTTGTCCCCTTTTGTTCACCATTCTAACATAATCCGTAGGATCCTTCCGCCTCTTATTTTTTACCATCCCATACAGGACCTTTTTCTTACCTTCACTATCCTCCATCATCTTTGTCCACTCTTCCATCCACTTTCTTCTCTCTCAGCCACTACTCTCTTCGCCTCCTTCTTTCTTTCCTGGTACTCTTCCCTTGTGTCTACCGTCCTATTTTGATACCACCTCCTAAAGACTCTATTCTTTTCCCTTACTATATCTTTTGTCTTCTCATTCCACCATGGTGTTTCCTTCCACCTCTTCTTACTACTTGTCCTCCCACATACTGCTTCTGCTGCACCTACTAGTGTCTTCTTAAATCTAGCCCTTTCCTCTTCCACCCCTCTTTCTTCATCTGTTGGAATTCCTTCCTTTACCATTTTGAGGTACTCGACCCTTCTATCCCCTTCTTTCAGTTTCCATATCCTTATACGTCTCTCCTTTTTCTCAGTCCCTTTCTTCTCCTTACTCCCTCTCAGGTTCATTACCAGCAATCGATGGTCGCTATCCAGGTTCTCCGATGGTATAACCTTGATGTCCGTGATGTTCTTATTTAGTTCTTTCTCATACAGTATATAGTCGACCACCGACTTCCTGGTCAAGTCATCACTGTACCACGTGATTGTGTGGCTTTCTCTTTTCTTAAACCAGGAGTTCCCAACTAGCAGGCTGTTCCTCTGGCAGAAGTCCAACAGTCTCTTTCCTTCCTCATTTCTTCCGCCCCAACCCTCTGGTCCTAGAACACTCTCATAACCTTGTCTTTCTCTTCCTACATGGGCATTGAGATCCCCCATAACAATCATATTGTTTCCTACCAGCTGCTTCTGCAATTCCTCTTCAAACTCCTCCTTCTCTTCAGAGGCGCAGCCTACTTGTGGAGCATACACTTGCACTATTTCTACGGTCTCTCCCCTCAGTGCTACTTTCACTTTCATCATCCTATCACTTATTCTCCTCACTTCTTCTTTTAAACCATCTCGTACTACTACTCCCACTCCATTCCTCTTTCCCTCTTCGTTCCCACTCCAGTACAGTCTATAGCCTTTTCTCAGTTCTCTCCTTCCTTCCCCTTTCCACTTTGTTTCTTCCAATCCCAATAAATCCAACTTCCTTCTTTCCATCATATCCACTATCTCCTCCACCTTCCCCGTCAGCGTTCTTAGGTTTAAAGTTCCAAATCTTAGTCCGTGTGTACAGCCGTGTCGTCGTCTATTAAATCCATCATGTCCGAGGCTCGTTCCATTTTTGAAAGCATTTGGTTTCATCCACTACTGGCTTGCTGGGCCTATCATAGCTTCACCAAACCACCAAATAAGGAATACAAATTCACAGAAACCTGTAACTTCCATTCCCAAGCTACAAAACTAGTCAGAGGCGACTTCAATTGCCAAAGTATATCATGGGGATACAAAGAGACGGACTTAAATGGTCAAAAACTAGAAGAATGGGCCGAATGCACGGGTCTTAAATTGATACATGACCCAAAGCTACCCCAGTCCTTTAATAGTGGTCGATGGAAGAGAGGCTACAATCCGGACAACATTTTTGTCACCGATCATATAGCTTATCAAACCAAGAAGCACATTGCAGAACCTTTCCCAAGAACACAGCACCGAGCTCTTATATGTGTAGTACAAGCAATTGTCAAACCTGAACAAGTCCAGTTTAAAAGACAGTTCAACTTTAAGAAAGCTCAGTGGGATAGCTTTTCTCAAAACCTAGATGATGAGGTGAGGAAGATCAAGCCCGACCCAGAGAAATACATGGATTTTGTTGAATTAGTAAAGTCTATCTCCCGTAAACACATCCCAAGGGGCTGCAGAACAATGTATATTCCTGGACTCGATAAGGACTCAAAATCCCTCCTTAACAAATATGAACAACTATATGAAAAGGACCCATTCGCAGAGGAAACAATACTAACTGGAGAACACCTTCTCCAAGCCATATCAAAATCAAGAACAGACAAATAGCGTAATCTTCTCGAAAGTTTGGACATGAAGCGCACAAGTCGTCAAGCTTGGAAATTATTGAAGAATCTCAATGGTGATCCTACAGTTCCAACCCAGGAATCGGATAAAGTTACCGCTGACCAAATAGCCAATCAACTACTGCTGAACGGTAAAGCCTCAAGAAGGTCCAAAGAAATAAAAATCCAACGATATGAACAGGAGAACAACCATCTTGGTACACGATTCACAACGGAAGAATTAAGAACTGTTATTCAACAGATGAAACACAACAAAGCTGCAGGTTTGGATGATATAAGACCTGAGCAAATAAAACATTTTGGCCCCTTAACTATTGAATGGATCCTACAACTGATGAACACCTGTGTGACTAAAATGATAATCCCGAAGTTATGGCGTAACGCAAAAGTTGTGGCCTTGCTCAAACCAGGTAAAGAACCAAATGAACCCAAGAATTTCAGACCTGTATCGCTTCTCTGTCATCTCTGTAAGGTCCTCGAGAGAATGATTTTGAACCGAATTTCCAATTTTGTTGACAGAGAGATCATTAAGGAGCAATCAGGTTTCAGACCAGGGAAATCGTGTACTGGTCAAATAATGAACTTAACCCAGTATATTGAGGATGGATATGAAAGGAAACAGATTACTGGAGTTGCTTTTGTGGACCTCACAGCTGCTTATGATACTGTAAACCACAGGCGATTGACAAAGAAGCTGTACTCAACAACTAGAGACTTTCGACTAACACAGTTTATTCAGTGTTTGTTGCAGAATCGACGATTTTTTTGTCACCCTCAAGGATAAGAAAAGCCGATGGAGGAACCAAAAGAATGGCGTGCTAGCTCCATTATTATATAATATCTACACTAACGACCAGCCACTTAACACTAGGACCAGAGCATTCATCTACGCAGATGACACTGCTGTTGCTGCTCAAGGATCAACGTTTGAAGAAGTAGAGTTAAAGCTGACATCTGCTCTTGAAGACTTAGGGCCGGTTTCACCAGCTCCGCTTAACGAACTGAGGGTGGTTTAAACTATCCTCAAGGATGTGGCCCGTTGCACCAGACCACAAGCAATGGCTTAAACTAGGCTTAGATTGAGCGGCCGTGCTCGGTGGTTTAAGACTTAAGGATGGTTTAATCCGTTCACTCATACGCCAAAATGGCGGCCGGCCCCATTGTGTCTGATCCATATCTCAGTAGGTTGGAGGTGTTGTTATATAATGTAGTGAACGAAATAATAAAAAAAATATTATTAAATGGTTTATAATGATGGCACAATACACTGAAGAAATATTTTCTTCTGTGTGCTCATTTGCTAAGCATTAGTATCTATACCTGTTGATAAAGGGGTAACGTATATCGTTATCTGTGGTTGATTGGATAACATTACAGACTCCCGCCCGGAGTGCCAGGGTTCGATTACCAGTGGGGAGGAATATTTTTGCTTGACTTTTATTGTTTTATAATTACTCAGTCGTTATAATATAAAGCATACATAGTGTGGATTTTGCGATGCAAATTAAATATATACGTATAACATTCTTTCAACGTGTTGCCACAGGGATTTCCTTCACGTTCCTAATAAAATCGCGGTAGCTTGTACTACAGATATCATAGCTTTTGACAACGTAAAATGAAATACTCTTCTTTATATTGGCAGTAACGCAATGTACATTTTTGGTTGTTAAACTAAATATTAGCCCAGGGACGGATGTAGAAATCCTTAGCCAATGACGAACTAGCCTATTGTGGATGCTTGCAATACAACATGCTGTGTCATTCGTATACATACTGTATATATATATATATCATTAGAAAATACCACTATATGTGCTTAATGCTATAATATATGCATATTTATAAACAAGCGATATAATGAAAACCAAGTAAGAAAACATAACCTTCGCAAGATGCGACCACCTCAATGTGGGGTGTAGTCAATAACATGTTCAGGAAGTAGTGTACCCATGTGAGTAATTTCCATGGAAAACATGCTTCTGCCTCCAGCCAGCATCAGTCCTCAGGCGTGTACCGTTCACCCACTGAGCAGTTGCATATTTTTGATCTGAGACTAAAAGGTATCAACTCTACAATTAATAAAGCACAACTCTATTCTAAAGACTTTAATTAAGCTCTAAATCATGGCTTCAAACAAACAAAAACACAATCCCAACAATATAACACAAAACAATGCAAAATTATTCCTACAATCCACTAATTTCGCACTTTATCCTAGCAAATCCAAATGATTATTCATTCATTTACCATGAGATTAACATCAAATTCATTCTCAAGTGCACTGATGCACAGGTAAATTACACATAAACTGTACTTACAATCTTATGTCACCTATTGTGAACTCTTTAATTTCACAATCTTAATTGTTTACTCTCAACACATCCTAATTTACATTATGCATATTGGGGCCGATAACCTAGATGTTAGGCCCCTTAAAACAACAATTATCATCATCATCATCACATTATGCATACAATTGTGTTCTGTATCTCTCTTCCCACCAAAATGCTTTACCATGCATTAACCAATTTATGGGTTGCACATCAAATTTACTTGCAACTCCACTGTTACATATAATTATACCCCTTTCTGCAGTTCCCCTGTTATGCAGTTCCACTTTCTACAGTTCCACTGTATGCCGTTGTGAGTTCAATTTCAAAGATTCCGTTACCGCTGTGTCGGATGGTATATTATGCTACCCTTGCGTGGGCATAGCCTATGGCATCTAGTGTCGACCTTTAGAAACAGGTGACAATGTCAGTATAAAAATGCAACTTTCAACAACTCATAAGTTTGCCAAATATTAAGTCATCAGAACGATCCTTAATTATCAATGTGTTTCAAACCACACAAATTCGTTATACAATACAACAATGATTCTTTTATTACAAACAGGGTTTCAAAGTCTTTCCACTCTAAATGTCTAAGGGTCGTGTAACATCTCTCCCTCGGTTCTCCTTGTATACAATGGGACTGAGTCGGGCGGTAACAAAACATGTGCTCCGTCCCTTCCTAAATTCCCTCTCTCTTTATCTCCAAGCAGTAACTTGTGGCCTCAAATACAATAGTGCAGTCTCATTGACCTACACCTCCCATATGATTTAACTAAACTGTATGCAAGATAGGGTATGGACTTGTTTAATCATTTATTCCTAACCTTAGGATATTAATAGCTGGCCTCAACAGGTCCATTTACATTGTATGAAGGAACGAGATTCATCATTCACCGGTCGAATTGGCTAGCCGGCATCTTATTAAATGTCACGGTCAGGCACAACCTGCCGCCAAAATCACTCCCAGGAGCTGAATTTATCCAATAGCTAGTTCTCGGTCGATATCAGGTGTCATGCTGAGGTTTCCATTGTTAACCTCCCATACACCACTGGATTCGAACCCGGAACATTTCATCTCAATCCACAGAGCTAGGGTCAATCACTAATTACGCTCTGGCAATAATAAATATCTCTGTATGCCCTAGGCTATACGAGATTTCACACGTCGAATAGATTACCTGGCTCCCGTGACCATGGTGATATGATCCTGTCCTTTAATTAGTAAGATAAATCTATCAATTACTCTTACAAGCTTCTTCACAAGCTGCAAACTCAATTCTCTATTAAACCCTTCCATTTCCTAGGTTCTTGCATATTTATTTCCATTATCATAATATACTCTGATATTAAATTGCTTTGCTTAGCCCAACACGTACAATATTACTGCTCGGATAGACAAATATTCCAATTAGCATATATATTTCGCTTACAACCATTTTTCCCTGATGTGTATTCTTTTATTCTTCTTAATATTATAATTACTGACCTACATTACCATAACCGACACAACGTAACTGTATTCAATAACCGAACATCCGTGTTCGTTACGTTAACTTTCTATATAACTGAATTGCCATTTTACATTAGTGGTAACGATTTATCCACTCAATGATGTACAAAGACATCTCAACTTGACTAAAATCAACACAACATTAATATATTGAGGTTCTACCTCCTAAAATTGACTCTTATTGGCATATTCTATAAATTTTGAAATCGCTCAACATACAGTGGACTATAATTACTACAAAATCATGGTTTTTGGGTACTCACATTGGTTAATCTGGTGGCTCCAACCACGCATTTCTTCCAGTAATGCCCGCCATCATTTGCAAATTAGCAAGGCATTCTTACACTTCTCACACACATTTTACATAACTTTTGCCTTACAAAACACACTGCACTTTGCTTTTCCATGTTGAAGCTGTTGCTTCCTTATTCACACAACACGTTATAGCACTTGTTACACTATTAATTTTACATATATTTAAATGATCATCACTAAAATCACACGATCACTATGTACATTTCTTAATGGTTGACCTTTCCTTGCAATCAGAAATGCAGACGTTGAAGATCTCTCCTCCATTTCTCTCCCGCATCTCGTCTGAAAGTCTCGATTCTCTGCCTAAGGATTCCTAGCGGTCCCCCAATCTGTCTTATCAATTTCTATCCTTAGATAAATTTCCTGATATCACATAAATATGCTTGCACATCGTCCTGAGCATTAATTACAGTGGTATTCCTGCGAAATTTCACCAATCGCATAACAAAGTTTATATCTGCGCAATCCGACATCCTATCATATGTCTAACCACTAGTTTACATACTGCGCTCAACCATTGTACATTATACTTGTACAGATTACCACCTTCAATTGTCCTACCTTGTATATCACACGGTACATTTCCTGCGTGCTCGATAGTAGTCCCTCGTAATGCCGACTATAAACGTATGGCACGACTGTCCTTAATAATTGTGATTAATAAATGCCTTACTGCATGGCTCTTCATGTTGAAGTCCGAGCGTCCCTTCTCTGAACTCGGTAACGTGCACTTCGCACTAGACTGCGGTTCAACTGACTACATTAATCGTTATTAATTCATGCCTTAATGCATGATTATTATGTTGCTGCACTTAAACTTTTAAAGTCCGCGCGCCCCCTTCTCTGAACTCGGGTCACGTGCTCTCTGCGCTCAAGTATGGTTCAACTGACTACATTAATCGTTATTAATTCATGCCTTAATGCATGATTATTATGTTGCTGCACTTAAACTTTTAAAGTCCGCGCACCCCCTTCTCTGAACTCGGGTGACGTGCTCTCTGCGCTCAAGTATGGTTCAACTGACTGCGACTCTCCTTCCTCCAGCCCTTATATCCGTTTGGAGAGAAAAAGTAGACCGAAAATTTCCCTGCAGCGTCATCTTCTCTCTCAGTATGTTTCCGGTTTTGAAATAAAGTTTTTATGGTTCACTTTTCCTCGCCGATCACAGATCTGTCTGCGTGCTCGAGGATCGATCGGCCAATTAATTAATATTAAATGCCTTTGCCAGCGTTTCCCCACGCGGCGTCATAGGTAAATCCCCGAAGACATGGTCAGATCTTGTCGCTAACCGCAGTTCTACTGTGTTACTGCGCGTTCCATTAAATCTGCCTCGATTTCAATGTTTAATGGCTTGATAATTAGCCTCCCGGCTATACATCCACATAGGTGCAATCCTCATGTCTCTGAGTTACTCCAATCACGAGTAATCATTAAATTACACTGGTATCTTCTCATCGCCCTGGCTTCTCTATTCTGTAACGGGGAATAACTTGACTATATATTACCCTCCTGACCTGCTCCAGACGGCATAAGTAGGTCACAGTGAGTGACACGGCTCCAAGAAACCACGCCTACATTCTAGAGCCATTAGCAAACTGCCAAAAGTTCGAACTCTCTGCTCTCAGTCAAGAATTGTATACACCATGCAGCCCAATAATGCCGTATTCTGCAATTATTCCCCGCATTATATTAACAAATAATGTCAGAATTAGTTCATATCACAACAGTGATTTAATATGTATTTTCTCTAGGGGTTTTTATAGCTTAAACTCCCTCAAAAGATCTCGTGTTCGTTCCTTGCTGGAATCTCTATTCTGTACACATCTATCTCGGAGATCCACGTTCGACACCAGTCAGCCTAACACCGTTGGGTTCAGTAGGCTACCGTAATGATAAGGGAAAATACACTGTATTTTATTTCAACAACGGTTTTCCCAGCGTCTACTACAGCTGATGCTCACGTCTCGCAAACACAGTAGGCAATTCTTTCTACAACTAGTAATGTATTTTTGGTCGCCAACCCCAAAAGTAGAACAGCTGTAGTCGTGGAAAATTATTGCGACGGCTAGAAACAAATGATAACCGTGACCAACATAACAAACAAAATCAATCTCGGAGGATCAATACTGCCGAAATTATTTCATATTATATGTATGATGCGAATACAATAATAGCGTTCAAATAGCTCCCTAGATACTTAAGTTGTCATTCTTTCCTTATATTGCATATGATCGTTACGCAAGTAATTCAGCACGGCTGGGATTATGTTTGCATAACGGTAAGACTACGTATTCTTTGCTGCAGGGAGCATTACTCACGCAACGAAGATCTTTGACTCCCACCGTAAACTCAGTTCACCTAAGCGAAGTACGAGACGAGTTGGTGCAACACCCAGCCTTAAGCCGTCGTATTTAAGATCGCTTAACCGTAAACCACCCTTAGCAAAGCAGGGTTTAAGCGGCCTCGTGGTGCAACCGGCCCTTAGCCATCCACTACAATGATAACTACTTGAAACCCAACCCAGAGAAAACCCAAATATGCGCGTTTCACCTGCGCAATAGGGAGGCGAGAAGGCAGCTCAACGTCACCTGGGAAGGTCACAATCTGAAACACTGTGTTCATCCTAAATACTTAGGAGTAAAGCTGGATCGCGCGCTGACCTATAAACAGCATTGCATGGACACCAAACGGAAGGTATGCACCAGGAACAACATCGTTCGGAAGCTTACAAACACCAGATGGGGAGCTCCGACTAGTGTCCTGCGTACAACTGCCCTTGCTCTGAGTTTCTCTGCTGCAGAATATGCTGCCCCAGTCTGGAGGAACTCTGCTCATGCCAACCAAGTAGATGTTGCCCTCCATGAGACAGGCCGCATTGTGACAGGCTGTCTACGTCCTACTTCTGTCGATAAGATCTTTCGGCTTATGGGATTAGCACCTCCAGAAGTTAGAAGACAAGTAGCGGCAGAAGTAGAGAAGAAAAAGCAAGAAACAGATCCAAGACATCCAATGTATGTACTTGATGTCCATCCACCTAGGCTAAAATCAAGAAAGAGCTTCCTCCAAACAACAATATCAATTCATTCCTCAGCTGAAGCTCGCCGAATTGAACTTTGGAAAGCAAAATCACCAGGAGGATCGTGGGAAATGAAGGAGAAGCCGGCAGCTGGCTACCACCTACAATACGAATCCTGGAAGACGCTAAACCGACTGAGAACTGGTGTGAGTCAGTGCAAAAGCAATTTAATGAAGTGGGGATACAGTGCTGAAGAACTTTGTAGATGTGGTGAAAGACAAGACCCTGAGCACCTTCTGAATTGCAGCATGTTATCAAGACCATGTACTATGCAGGACTTGATAGAAGCCAATGACTGTGCCATTCTAACAGTTGAACACTGGAGTAATGAAATTTAGTGTAATTTATATGTATATATGTATGTGTTTTGGACTCGGATAAATAAATAAATAAATCTTGAACATATTTATTTACAATACTTTCTAGAGAATAAAACTCCGATATATTTATGAAATATTATTTTAATACACAATGCTGATCTTCCTTCATCCAGTGAAACAGTCAGATTTTCTTAAATATTTAATATATTGTCCGAGCACTATACTAAATTTTCAAATCTATTTTCTTGACATTCAATAAATTCTGTCCTATAACTTCAATGTTTCATAAAATAATCAGTTTTTAAGATAAATACTTCTAGTTTTCACAAAAATGATCGCAAATTTACCTACTATCAAAATATAAAATAAACCAAAAATGAGATTTTCTGACTTTAAGGTATGGTTTCCTGGAGAACGTCACAAATACAAAATTTGTATAAAAACATCCTAAAGGGTAATGTTCCGTCGTTAAACTAGAAGCGACTTACACTTGTGAAACACTATTTAAATTAAACATCGAACCAACAACAGATCAACTGCAGAAGGTTGACAGAAGGATAATCAGAACAATCATTAATAAAATACACCAGGTAGATGGACAATTGAGATTGTTGCCTAATGCAGTTGTTTATTGGGAAAGTGATTCAATAATAGACAGGATGATAAAAAGGAGAATTGCCTTTACCTGTCATTTATCGAGATTACTTTACAATAGACTATTAAAAAAAACTATTTAACTACCGTATTTACTCGGGTAAAGGACCCCCTTTATTTCTAAATTTTCAGTTCCGAAATTGAGAGGGGGAGTACTATAGACGCGAACTTCTCAAAAATCCATTATTTTGGGAAAGTGTCAAAATAAGCTATTTTATTTTGATGCTACATAGTACGATATATTTAATCAAAATAAATGAAGTTTACAACTCTAATCAGCCCATTATGAGACTGCCATAACCTCACTTATTCACCACTATTCCTGGCTACCCCCCAAATGACTTTCACTACTATCCCTTCCTAAGCAAAAATCTTAGTATCAAAGAAATAGAATGGAATGGACTAAGTATCAGACATGGAAATGCAAACTTTATTTTTATTTGAACATAGGGAGGGAGAATGCCTCAATTAGGGAATGAGTGATGATGCTGAAAGATCACATCTCACTAACATTTGTAAACACAACCGAATTCGTATTATTCACATATTTCACATTAATATACCAATAACGTGTCACACAAATGCCAACGGTTCTTGCAACAAATGAAAAGAGTTTAAAATAAAACTAAGAAGACTGTCGCAAACACCACTTCGAATCGCAATACAAAGAATACTAAACAAAAGAATGCAGGCAAGATATGAAACCATAAGTTGGTGTTTCTACTCGGCCAATAGTGTGGCATCTTCTATTAGATATCGGGTGAAGCCTATTGGCTGCACAATTCGATATCCTGCTCAATCGCGTACACGGTACATGTAAGCAAAATGGCGGTCACATTGTCTGAATAACAAAATAGTGTAACAAGAAAAATATTTTTGTCATAAAAAAGAATGAATTTCAGTTGTAATTTTTTTTTTTTTAAGAATCCGTCAATTTACAAGAATGTTGTATTTTGACTCTCAATAATTAAGGAGGGAAGTGATTTCCATGAATTTGTTATTTTGGCTCTGGAAAATTGAGGGGGGGGGGGGGGGGGGGGGGTACTATAGCCGAGTAAATGCAGTACTTTTGGAAAAGTAAAACAAAAAATAAATGGTTAAAAGAAGTTGAGAAGATGAGTTGAATATTACACTGCAAATTGCAGAGAGAAGAAAAAAGGATTCTGAGGAACAAACATCATCTAAGACTTGCGAAAGTTAATCAATGAAAACAATAATCTAATGAGGAAAGACAAAGGGGTTATGGGAGAGGAGGAAGATGACTGCTAAACAAAGAAATAAACAAATAAATGTTCATGTTTAGAATAAGATGGAAAATTGTCTTCGAAGTACAAAATTATCAGTTTCCTGCTAAGTAAACATGATTTTCTTCATTTCTGAAAAATAAAATACATTCCAAAAAGTATGATGTACCGGTACACATGTAGAACTAAGAAAAGTGTTGGAAATATTGGCACCTAATTCTTAATAAAGAGGAAAAAAGTTCTCCTTTAAGTTAGCTGTGCTTGGAATTTTTCAAGTAGGCCAAGTGGAGCAGTCTGTAAGGCTCTTACTGGAAGTTCTATTCACAAAAATAGTACATGTGGCAAGTGAACTGACTCATCTTTCTATTGGCTATATAGTCTAGTATTACACCATTAACAAATTCTGAACTGAAATGTATAGGCCTACCTCCAACAAGACATGATGGACCTTTTTCAGAAATTCTTCATTATTTTCAAAGTCTTCAACCAATGACTGAGGAAGATCTCCAGAATGGCCAATCTGCAAACACAAATGAATCCATCCATCATGTGATTCATACGTTTAATAGGGTTTCAGAACTACGGTAAGCATACCACTAATGGTATACAAGCCTGGTACGTTGTTACATACAACATACAGTAGAAGCTTTTTGCAAAATTTTCTCTATTTATGGAGGAGAAAAAAAAAGTTATTTATTATTTATATTAGCGATTTCAAAAGGGACTTGCATTAAATCAATTATATTTCATTGTTACTTCGAAAATCACTGTCACTTTTATACTTCTATGTTGGATGCTTCCATTATTTTAAGATACAGTACTGTTTGTAGAAAGTGAAACACCAGGAACAAGAGATGTGACCACATTGCACTTTATACCACAGATTAGGGACATGACAATCCATTACTGATTAGAAGGACAGTCCGGTACATGCATGTTGACGGTTGACCTTCAGTACGGCATTGCGCCACCTCGTTCTGCATTCTGAGGCGCTAGACGTCATGGCATGGAATTTTACAGCGCTTGAATACGCTGCTGGGGAATACCGTCCCACATGGCTTGTAGGCGCGTCCGCAAAGCATCAACAGTGGCGGTAGGTGGACCTGAACGAACAAGTTGCCGACTATATCCGAAACCATGTTCGATGGGCGATATGTCAGGCGAATGGGCAGGTCAGGGAAGCAGAGGTATAAGTCGTTCTGCAAAGAAGGCTTGCACATTTCTCGCGACATGCGGGTGGGCATTATCCTGCTGAAATATGGCCAGTGGAACAGCCTGCAAGAGGGGCAGTGCCACGGGTTGTAAAACTTCCCTGATGTAGCGGTCACTGTTCAGATTGTACACAAGACGTACGAGGCGCTATCGCCTGTTTTAGGCAATTGCTCCCCAAACCATTACACCTGGGGTTTGTTCGCTATGCTGCTCAACAATACAGACTGCCTGATTGCGTTCTCCACGACGGCGTGGAACGCATATGTGGCCATCACTGTAGGACAGGTTGAAGCGGAACTCGTCCGAAAACACTACATTTCGCCAACAGTGTCAGTGTGCACGTGCCCATTGTAGTCGGAGGCGTCGGTGGTTCCCAGTCAATGGAAGCCGACGCAGTGGCATGCGTGCTACCAGTCCAGCCCTCAAAAGACGGCGCCGCACCACAGACATGTCCACCCCCCGTTGTCGTGCTCCAACGTCGAGCCAACACCGAGGACGACGCTGTTCTGTCCGATACGGCCAGGCAGAAAAGATGGCGGTCGTTTCGCGCTGTGGTCACATTGTGTCGTCCCTGAGTACGGCCCTCCTCTCTCCATTGGATCCACATACGCCTTACTGTTGACGCAGCGTGCCCTGTACGAGCCGCAATGTCCCGGAACGACAGACCCGCCTCCCGGGGCCCAAGCATTCTGTCCCGTTCAACCGCACTAACATGCTGATAGTCCACCCTGTCATGTCGGCGAAGCATCGTTGTATTTGCTTACACGTTTCCACTTGGTATGATGGCCCCACGCTGACAGAGCTGTGCGGAACACTGACCTGTCCGGTCCCACGATAGAGGGCACTGGTGGGCCAATGTGCATGCCATCTCTTTGCAAATTCAATCACTTACCGCAGGCCTACATGACCCCTGTTCTGGGAATGTCTCCGACCATTTCTTCTGGATGTTGCACTTTCTACAAACAGTAGTGTATATTTTCATTGTTGTCATATTGAATTAACTGTTTCTTAATAGTCTTAACACAAAGTAACTGTAAGTCATCCACTGTAAGTGTCTTAAACAGACAACCTAAAAATTCTAAGTACACAGGATGTATATGTGGTTAAAATAGACTCCACAACAAAAACATCTCGTCTTTTTGGGTCAAGGTAACAATTAGTCAACAGTTATCAGCACCTTGATGCTAGGAGGGAGTACTTCAATAGCCTACTAGATTCTTGCATCACTATGCTGCACTGGGAGATAGCAAGACGCTGAAAGGTAAAGGAAAAGAAAACCGTTTAAACTGTCAAATCTCAAAACTGTACCGGTACTTGGTCGTGTAACATTACATAATATGATGTGACCAACCAGAGATGCTAGGCACGTACTAGGTCAATGTTCTAAAGAGGAGCTACTGCGAAATTCCCGCTATCACAGATTACGAGCATAGATAGCCACTTCCCTGTGGAAATTGAACTGGGAAGTTTATGAGGAGGTGCACTGCGTTTCGGAAAATTACTGTCACTGTGGAGCAGATATCGTTGTCAATGACAGGAAGAACAGAAGGGGTTATCATAAAAATGAATAAAAATGGGGGATAATCAACATCATGGGAAAAATACTAAGCGGGAAAGTTGCACGTTGTACCATATTCTCAATAATCCGAGGCCTAAGTTAGGCAGTATTTAATGAGATCAAGATCCTGTTGTGCTTAAAGAGGACTCATTAATTTATGCAAGGCGGTGAAGAAATGGGTTGTTAATAGTTGAGATCGTCCTGAACCATTAGCATAATACATCACCACAGGCTAAGACACAAACTAATTAAACCAAGTAAGGTTTTAAGAGCAACAACGGATGGTGCGGACAGCACTTAGACGTAGCGTTTAGTAGCATAGTCCACAGGACAAGTAGGTGGCACCATATTTGGCGGACTTGGAAGCACTAACAGATCTCGCAGCATTCAGTTCGAGGTGAGCTGTGAACAAGAACAGACGCCATACAGGACTCAGGTCTCAAATAACAGCTAAGTTTACATAACCTTATTCCACTCTAGTGCAGTATAAAATCATTTGTGTATTCGCCACATTAACAAGGTAACTACATTAACTAGGCCACCAGTTGAAATATGAACGATTATTTAGAACATAAATAACAAAATAGTGTAGTTATCATCATTCCTCAAGTTAGTCACAACAATAATAATTCATAATAAGTCCAACCCCTCGTCCACGTCGTGGGAGACGGGCAACGGCACAAAGTAGGGGATTGCCTGTAGGGGCGAAGTACAGTGGGGACTTCGTGTGCCCCGGGACCGTTACGGTAGCTGTGAAGGTCCTACAGGAACCCTGAAAAGTGACGGCTAACGGGGCTCTGGTGAAGCTACGATAGGCCCAGCAAGCCAGTAGTGGATAAAACCAAATGCTTTCAAAAATGGAACGAGCCTCGGACAGGATGGATTTAATAGACGACGACACGGCTGTACACACGGACTAAGATTTGGAACTTTAAACCTAAGAACGCTGACTGGGAAGGTGGAGGAGATAGTGGATATGATGGAAAGAAGGAAGTTGGATTTATTGGGATTGGCAGAAACAAAGTGGAAAGGGGAAGGAAGGAGAGTACTGAGAAAAGGCTATAGACTGTACTGGAGTGGGAACGAAGAGGGAAAGAGGAATGGAGTGGGAGTAGTAGTACGAGATGGTTTAAAAGAAGAAGTGAGGAGAATAAGTGATAGGATGATGAAAGTGAAAGTAGCACTGAGGGGAGAGACCGTAGAAATAGTGCAAGTTTATGCTCCACAAGTAGGCTGCGCTTCTGAAGAGAAGGCGGAGTTTGAAGAGGAATTGCAGAAGCAGCTGGTAGGAAGAAATATGATTGTTATGGGGGACCTCAATGCCCATGTAGGAACAGAAAGACAAGGTTATGAGAGTGTTCTAGGACCAGAGGGTTGGGGTGGAAGAAATGAGGAAGGAAAGAGACTGTTGGACTTCTGCCAGAGGAACAGCCTGCTAGTTGGGAACTCCTGGTTTAAGAAAAGAGAGAGCCACACAATCACATGGTACAGTGATGACTTGACCAGGAAGTCGGTGGTCGACTATATACTGTATGAGAAAGAACTAAATAAGAACATCACGGACATCAAGGTTATACCATCGGAGAACCTGGATAGCGACCATCGATTACTGGTAATGAACCTGAGAGGGAGTAAGGAGAAGAAAGGGACTGAGAACCAGGAAAGACGTATAAGGATATGGAAACTGAAAGAAGGGGATAGAAGGGTCGAGTACCTCAAAATGGTAAAGGAAGGAATTCCAACAGATGAAGAAAGAGGGGTGGAAGAGGAATGGGCTAGATTTAAGAAGACACTAGTGGGTGCAGCAGAAGCAATATGTGGGAGGACAAGTAGTAAGAAGAGGTGGAAGGAAACACCATGGTGGAATGAGAAGACAAAAGATATAGTAAGGGAAAAGAATAGAGCCTTTAGGAGGTGGTATCAAAATAGGACGGTAGAGACAAGGGAAGAGTACCAGGAAAGGAAGAAGGAGGCGAAGAGAGTGGTGGCTGAGGAGAGAAGGAAGTGGATGGAAGAGTGGACAAAGATGATGGAGGAGGATAGTGAAGGTACAAAAAAGGTCCTGTATGGGATGGTAAAAAATAAGAGGCGGAAGGATCCTACGGATTATGTTAGAATGGTGAACAAAAGGGGACAAGAGATAGAAAATAGGGAAGAACTGAAGAAAATGTGGAAAGAATATTTTGAAGAACTTCTGAACCCAAATGGAAAAAATGGTGAGGAGGAAGAAATCGGGGAAGAGGAAGATGAACTGCAAACAGAAAAGGACTTAACATGGAAAGAAGTGGAAGATGCAGTGAACAAGATGAAAGGAGGGAAGGCACCGGGTGTGGATGAGTTGAGTGTGGAGATGGTGAGAGCAGCAGGAGAGGTGGGGATACAGTGGCTGTACCGAGTGATGAGGACAGCATGGAAGGAAAGGAAGACCCCAGAGGACTGGAAAAAAGGAATCATTGTCCCGATCTTCAAGAAAGGTAGTAGAACAGATTGCAGAAACTATCGGGGAATAACACTGATGAGTCATTGTGCAAAGATCTTCGAGAAAGTTTTGGAAAAGAGAATTAGGACAAGGATAGAAGGAGGGATGAGGGAAGAACAACATGGCTTCAGAGCAGGAAGGTCCACAGTGGATTTGATTTTTGCTGTAAGGCAGTTACAAGAACAGCACTATGAGTATGGAACAGATCTACTGATGGCCTTCCTGGACATTGAGAAAGCATATGACAGTGTATGCAGAAACAAAGTATGGAAGTCCCTGGAGGATAGAGGAGTAGAGAAATGGACTATAAAGAGGATAAAGGAGATGTACAAGGGAAGCGTGAGCTGTGTGAAAGTGGGAGGAGAGAGATCTGACTGGTTGGAACAAAGAAACGGCCTGAAACAAGGAAGTGCACTGTCACCGTTACTTTTCATTGTGGTGATGGATGACATAATGACCCGAGTGGCACAAGTAATTGGGGACGGAAAGATGAAAGCAATGGTGTTTGCAGATGATTTGATGATTTGGGGAAACAAGGAGGAGGAGGTACAGGAACAGTTGGACGTGTGGGAAGGAATAATACAAGGATATGGGATGAAATTTAGCATAAATAAGAGTGAGATGGTGATCACAACAAGGAAGAAGGAAAGAACCACAACGGGAATAACAATTGGTGGGGAACAGCTGAAGAAAGTGGAGAGTTTCAAGTATCTGGGAAGCCTGATACAAGATAATGGAAGAAACGATAGAGAAATAAATGAGCGGGGGAGGCAGGCAGAAGCATTTCGGAGGAGTGTGAGAAGCATGCTATGGAGCAAGGATGTCCCTCAGAACAGCAAAAAGATCATATATCGGACGTACTATCTCCCTATCCTGACGTATGCCTCGGAGACCTGGGTTATGAAAGGAAGGGAGAAGAGCAAAATACAGGCCAGTGAGATGAGGTTCTTGAGAAGCAGTATTGGAGCTACAAAGATGGACAGAATAAGAAATGAGAGGACCAGAGAATTAATGAAGGAGGAACCATTACAGGATGGTATAGAGAAATCTAGACTTAGATGGTATGGACATGTAAAACGAATGGAGGAGAAGAGGATACCCAGGAGAGTACATGAGACGAAGTGGGAAGGAAAGAGACCGAGGGGAAGACCGAGAGACAGGTGGCTGAAGGGGGTGGAAGAAAGCGTGAAGAAGAGAGGAGAAGACTGGACAAGGGTGGAGGCTGAGAGATGGTGGGAAGACAGAAGACGTTGGAGAGGCTTGTGTTCCAAACAGACCCGGCCAGTGGCTGGAAACTCTGCAAGATGATGATGATGACTTAAACAGCATTAATAATAAGTCAACAACTATAGAAGTGAGCAATTGAATCTGTAAATACAAGGGTTGCTTTTTTAGTTTTGGCAGCGATGTTGCTGCTTTATGTTGCAACAGTGTTGGACTCTGCCTTTGTTACCAAAAGTAGATAACCTGTATCCCCTCCCTTAGAGCACGACCTTGTCCGTCCCCTCCCCCATTCGTATGCAGTGGTGCCAGTTAGATGAGTAGTTGTGGGCAAGCACTCGCGCAAGACGGTCGCAATGTTTTCGAAGCAGGAACAGAGAACGTGGATAAAAATTCAGTGTGTTAGGGGTCGCACGGCTCGAGAGTGCCACCAAGGACTGCAAGAGGCATGTGGTGCATCTGCGTTACCTTACAGAACGGTAGCAAGATTGGTTGCAGCCTTTCGAAATGGGTGCGAACGTATGGAGGACATGCCCCGATGTGGTCACCCACCAGTAAGCGATGAAACTGTACAGATGGTGTCCGCGTTAGTGGATCGGAACGTAACGCTTTGTGAATTAGCGCAAGATACAGGACTGGCGAATTCGACTGTCCTCCACATCCTGAAGGACTGCCTGATAATGAGTAAAATTGCCTCAAAATGGGTACCGCATGACTTAACTGACTTAACCGACATGAAGAAATGGCTGCGATATGATGCTTCTCGTACGCACTTGCAGTGTTATGAGCGCGAAGGAGAGGACTTCTTACGGCGTATCATAACCATTGATGAGACATGGGCCAAATCTTATGAGCACGGTGGCCAATCAAATCGGTCAACGATTTTCCAGGAGTTTTCCAGGAATTTTCCAGGAGTAATTCCATTTTTCCAGACTTGAAAATAGGCGGGAGTCCGGAGGAAGGGAGCGGGCTTTATCGGTTGCCTACTTCCAAGACCAAAATAAAGCAGTTGTGTTTGGTTTACTTATACAGATGTTGACAAAAATTAGTGGTGATTGCGTTATTGATACACAAGCCTACACACAAATGATATAATTGTGTTGTTTTAAAAAAGCCTTTGTGACTCAAATATCCGCTTAAAAAAAAAAAAGGTTGTCGCCTGCAATTTTATTTCGGTGAAGTTGTGTATAATTTATATGTTTTACAAAAATACTATCGCGTGTTCTCCCACACAGAAACAGGTAGCCTGAGGAAATTTCTTTTGTTAATGATCGAGTGCTCACCCAAAACCGCAGCGGGTGTATGAATTAAGATGGAAAGATTTTTATAATTAATTAACATTGGCTATTTTCCAGGAGTTTTCAAATTTTTTGTCATTTTCCAGGAGTTTTCCAGGATTTCTAGGAGTAGTGGCCACCATGTATGAGCCACAGTTGAAACGCCAATCGAATGAGTGGCGGCACCATGGATCATCACGAAACCAAACAGTTCGACAAACCACCACCAATGTGAAGGTAATGTTGATTCTTGCCTATGATTGGGATGGTGTAGTCATAAAACATACCGTTCCCCCAGGGCAAACCGTTAATGCGGCGTACTATTGTTCGTTCCTGCAAGACCATCTCCTAGCAGCTCTGAGAAGGAAACGACGACACCTCATTGATACTCCGCCCATTGTTCTGCATGACAATGCTAGGGCACACAAAGCAAGAGTTGTATCTGCATTGTTGAATCGCTGGAACTGGGAGGTGCTCTATTATCCCCCCTACTCTCCCAACTTAAGTCCCTGCGACTTTGATCTCATCCCGAAGATGAAGGAGCCACTGCGCGGGAACCGCTACCCTACAATTGGAGATGTTGTGCAGGCAGCCGAGTGCTCTCTTAGCACCTACGATAGATTGGGCAGTGCCAACGGAATCCAACGGCTTCCGCGTTGATGGGAACACGTTGTACGCAGTGCTGGAGACTACATCGAGGGCCTATGAAACTTGGAACCATGTAGGTATGTTATTTATCAATTTATAACATAGTTGCCAAAACTAAAAAAGCAACCTATGTAAGATTGACATGTTACACAAGGTTTTACAAACTTAAATACAGTAATCTAAACATTTGCAGAATTGTGGAAATATGCAGCAGAACCAGTCAAGATCTCATTTCACTAATGCATAGTGAACATTTGGATCAAAGAAGAACTGCCAGACCATGGGACTACAGCTATAATACATCCATTACACAAGAAAGAAGAAAGATCAAATCCTGACAACTATCGAGGAATTTCCCTTTTGGATATCACATATAAAATCATGTCACGAATTCTATATAATCGTTGTAAAGATCAATTAGAACTGGAAATAGGAGAATATCAAGGTGGATTTCGGCCATGGCGAAGCTGCCCTGAACAGATAATCACCTTAAAATTAGTAATGGACTACTACAAACGTAGACAAAAACAGCAAGTCATAACCTTCGTAGACTTCAAAAAAGCTTATGATTGCATTCATAGATCTTCATTGCTGAAAATACTAAGGAATTTTGGACTTCATCCCAAATTAATAAAAATTATAAAACTAACTCTAACAAACACAAAATCTAAAGTAAAATTCAGAGGAGAAATATCTGAACCGTTTACGATTAAAACAGGATTAAGACAAAGAGATGGTTTATCGCCTCTACTTTTCAATTGTGCTTTGGAATATGTAATGAGGGAATGGTACAGGGAAAATCCTAGGAGCATAAGAATTGGAACCAAGAAAGATCAAATAGACTTAAATTGCTTGGGATTCGCAAAATAGTGAAGCAATTTAAATACTTAGGAGAAATTATAACTTACAACTGGATGAGAAACCTGCATGGCAAGAAAGAACTAATAAAATGATAAAAGCCCAAAAATTAACAGGGTCTACATATAAAAGAAAAGGTCTATCAATCGCAACAAAATTAAAACATTACAAGACGGTGGTTCAACCAGAGGTGACATATGGAAGTGAAACTCTTTTTAAAGTTACTCAGAAAAACAGAATCAACAAAATTTTAAAAGTAGAAAGAAGAATAGCTAGAACATGCATAAATAAAAAATATCAGAAAGATGGACAGTGGCGGATAGTACCAAATGAAGTGGTATACAGAGAACTGGAGCCCATCACTGATACGATTCGGAAGAAACGGATTTCTTTTTTTGGTCACATCATGAGGACACCAGAAACCAGGTTATCTAGAAAAATTGTAGTGAAACTTTGGAATATGAAACAACAAGTAGGATGGATTAAGGAGATTAGAGAAGATATGAAAGAATTAGAAATAACCTTGGATGACTTGCAAAACAAAAGAAAAACAAGTAGTTCCGTGAAGAACTATACAGCCTAATTTCATATATCCTGCTAATGTTAATTGCCTCTATCAACATACAAAATTTCAGTTTAATTGCTGTAACAGATTCGTAGATATTGAGAACCGTCTAATTATTTCAGATGGTCGCCAGGTTGGATTTTTATTTTTGTACTATTACATTAATATTATTGTGTACGTGTGGTATTCAAACTTCAATCGCATGATTAGAACACAAGAAGTAAAAACGAGATTTTAAAATTACGCACAGCAGCCATCTTGTGATTATGCAAACAATTGAAATAAATTAGATGCCAGTGGATCAACATTTGTATAAGCATTTAACGTGCAACGTTTCACGACACTCGGATAGTTAATACGCGAGAAACGTCCATTTAAATATTTATACTTCGCGTCGCCGCCATGTTGGATTTGTGCTCACCAGGCTACTGAAAGTCTTTTAGGTGAACATATCTTCACAGTCTCTATGAACATAAAAAAAAATCAGTTTGGTTGCTGTAAAAGATTCATAGATATTGAGAACTGTCTAAATATTTCGGAAGCTCGCCATTTAGGATTGTTATATGTATAGGCCATAGAATTATGTACCATTCAAGGGCAATTATTGCCTAGGTTCATTATTCAAACTTTCACCTTGATCGCATGATTACGACACAAGAAATATAAACTTAATTTTAAAATTTCGCACAGCCGCCATCTTGAGGTTATATAAACAATTGAATTAAATTAGATGGCAGTGCATTACAATCTGCAAAAACATTTACTGTACCTCATTTCACTGCGCTCAGAGAGTTATATCACAAGAAAAGTCTATTAAAACATTTCAAATTCGCTTGGTCGCCATGTTCGTTTTGTACTTTACAGGTTTATGAAATATACATAGGTAAACTTGTATCAGTACCCTTTATCACCGTACAAAATTGCAGGGTGATATCTGTAATAGTTTCGGAGATATAGAATGTCAGTGAAATATTTCGCACAGCCGCCATTTTGAGGTTATGTAAACAATTGAACTAATTTAGACTCCAGTGCATTACAATGTGTATAGACATTTGCTGTACCAAGTTTCATTACGTTTGGATAGTTAAATCGCGAGAAAAGTCTATTTAAAAGTCTCAAATTCGCTTGACCGCCATGTTGGTTTTGTAGTCACCAGGTTTTTGAAAGTCTCATAGGTGAACTTCTAGTAGTGCCCTTTATCACCGTACACAATTTCAGGGCGATATCGGTAATAGCTTCGGAGATATTGAATGCTAGTGAAATATTTCGCACAGCCGCCATGTTGGATTGGTGAGACGTAACAAAATTTGAAGGGCACGAGGTTGCCGGGAATAATGCTATGAACTTACCGAGTTTCATTGAAATCGCTCCAGCCGTTTAGATTTTATTAGGGGGGGAGGGACACACACACACCTCACACACACGGAAAAAAGGTGATCTCATAAGCCTATTTTTTTCAAAATTGAAAATAGGCTAAAAATCAAAAAACTGAGAGATATAAAAATAAGATTTCAGGCTAAAATAAACAAACATAATACAGTAAAGAGGGTATTTACAGATGAGGAACGCCTGAGAAGATCAGAGCGAATGAAAAGCTACTGGACGACTCGGAAAGGAAACTTACTGAAGAAGAGGACCAAGAATGATTGAAGTGGTCCAATGAGGCCGTAAAAGCAGAAGAAGAAGAATCTAAACATTGTATACCGGTATTATACTATAATTTTGCACAAGTGTAATTCATAAATATCGTACAGATCTGACGATCACTTGATGATCGAAACATGTCATCCAATTAAGTACCCCCCATTTTTGGACATACTGTATTGTTCTTTTGTGATAAATAATTATCTTATGTAATATTGCTTACAGGTTAGGGCATATAAATACTTGTTTTCCTGCCTAATGTAATTCGGCACAATTTGTGTTGACATAGATTTCTTTAAAAATAGCTTCTTACACTTCAATTAATAAATTATGTTTGAAAAGAAAGTATTATTACCATTTTTACTGTACCTCAGGATTGCTGAAGCAATTCTGGTTAGAAAAAAGAAGAATTACTTAGCAGGATATTATTTATTTATGTGTGTATGGTTGTTCATAGGATTTGTTCAAGAGATGTAAATTTCGAAATTCGATTAAAAGTAAAGTAGTAAGCATATATTCCTAAAGATTAACTTACCAATAATTTTAAATCTAATTTCATATTAGCTAGTCATATTAAGTTGTCTTAAATCTGAATGAATTTGTTCTCCTGTTAATCTACAGCTTAGTGGTGGGGGTGGTGATTGTTCATTTTAAGGGCAGAACATAGAGGTCATCTGCCCAAAAGTTAAAAGATTATTAAGTAAAGGAGAAGAAGAAGAAAAAAAGTGAATTAAAAACATGAAATTAGAGAGCAGCTAGCCGTTTAGTTCCTAGCAATTTTTATCTAAATTTATAAATGCAAAATAGTCACCGCTCTGGAACAATCTATTTCAACATAGAATAGGGTTCCTACACATAATCCAATTAAATGCACTGCAGCTAAGATAATATTGGTGACCATACTACTTACACTGTCAGCAGCTTTCCAAAGGGCGGTCCAGTCCAGTTTAGGAATCATTCTGGAAACAAATTCGGAATTGAATTCTGTTTCTGATACTTTAATATCCTTGGCCTGAAAAAGGAAAGAAAAGAGGTAAAAAAGAATGCGAGTATCAAGACACCCTGCAGGTTACAAAGCGAAGCAGCACTCATTTTGGTTTTGTTTTAGTGTTATTGCAACAGGAGTAATTTATTTCTAGCTTCACCCAAGCAGAAATATTTGACAATACTAAAGAAAGAAAAAAACAAAAACAAACATACAGTACTAATTATTATTATTTAACAAGAGTAAACTAAACACAGCATATCAGTACTGAGATGAGTTAAGACTATGATAGAAGAAAAATACAGGGTAAAAATTCAGAAGAGGTACTTTTCGGTCCAAAAATCTTAAAGTACCGTAACTTACTGAAATAAACCAAATTACCTGAATTAATCGTCGGAAAAATATTGATGATGTAGTAATGAGATGTTTACTCCAACCATCCCAAATACGAACAAGACTTATACAGACAAAATTCCAGCTGATTCAGCCATTTTTAATGTCATGCACCGTATTGCCAACCCCACGCATTCGGTACTACAGAGAGTTTGTTTTATATGCGACGGGGACCCTCGCTCGCCCGCGTTGCGAGCCTGTCTCCAGCCAGGCACTTTGCCGTAATGCGGTGCTTGTGCGGCACCGAGTCATTGAGTATAGGAATTTGTACTTGAATGTGATCCTTGACCAATTTTATGACGAACTGACTTACAGAGAGCGATTGTCAGCTTATTTTCAATAAGATTCTGCCACTGCTCACACTGCCAAAGCATCCATGACAGAATTGCGTCGCATTTTCAGTACGAGGATTATAAGTCGGAATGTGTGGCCCCCGCCAAGCCCAGACTTATCACCCTGTGACGTATCTATGGGGGACGCTTAAAAATAGAATGTCTGCGAGAAACCCTCACCTTAGAGACTATATTACAGTTGAAATACAGTCAATCGGTACTGAGGAACTTCAGAAAGTAGATGACAATTTCATAAAGAGGTGCCAGCGATGTGTAGCAGTGAATGGCGAACATTTTCAGCACCAGCTGTGAACTAGATAAGTACAAATTCCTATACTCAATGACTCAGTGCCGAGCGAGTGCCGCATTACGGCAATGTGCCTGGCGGAAGACAGGCTCGCAACGCGGGCGAGCGAGGGTCCCCGTCGCATATAAAACAAGCTCTCTGTATATCACATCCGACAGACCAAGGGTTTTCGCCTAGACCAATAATTGTTAGGTAGGGCGGCATGGTTCTTGTTACGCACAGTAGGGGTAGTCACGCATCAATAATCTTTATCCAGGCTAATGGTTTTGCCTTTTATTTCTTTATTCACGTGTTGTATGGTGTATTTTGTATCGGACATTTTGGCAAAGGGTATGACGTCAATGTGTCATGGCGGCAGTCGTCAAATGAACAAGAAGGAAAACTATTTATATACGTAATAAAAGAAATATTTCCAGTGCAGCAGTGACAAATCAAATTGAAATGAACTTCTAATGACTCCCAGAAAGGTATGTAAATCATAAATAATAGCCTACATTTCCAATTTTTCCAAGCAAGCAACATCTTCAAAAACAATGCATCTATGTTAAATTCTTAGTAACACTGTGGGAGACCAAATCCTGGGGGAAATATTCTTTAACTACTGAAGTTAGCCAAAATACGACTTTAGATAAAATTCCTGCTCAGTCCGCCATCATACGCATGATTTACGGACAAATACAGTATTGTCAACCCCACACATACGGTACTACTGTATGGCTGGTACCAGTATTATAAAACTATCTTTTTATAAAATATCTGATCTGTATCCTCCCATCCGCTAAGACTGAAATTAGAAAAAAAAAACACGCATCAATTTTTTTTATCCAGACCAATGGTTTTTGCCTAAACCAATAATTTTTAGATAGCGTGGCCTGTGCCGCGTTAGCTAATATAATACACTATTATGTGTGTTATGTGGTGTATTTTGTATCCAACACGTTGGCAACACTAATGTGACGTCGATATGTGCGCCTGAGAAACATGGCAGCCGTTGTCGATTGAGCAAGAAATAAAAACACATACTTACGTAATTTAGCACATATTTCCATCGCAGTAGTGATAATTGACAGTAATTTAAATTGCTAATGACTCCCAGATAGTTATGAAAAGCATTGATAATAATTAGCCAAGTAGAAGTGTAAAAGCCTGGATTTGGTCTCCTCCAGAATTAATGTATTCTTTGTGTTGATAAGGTTTTACATACATAAACCAACCTAACAACATTTCTTGGTTCAATTAAACATTGCGATGCAGCCGCGTTTAGGGAATTTTTAGGGACCTCTGTGACATCAGCTGCGACATCACGGCTGATGTATTGATATTGGTGTGCTTTGGTTGCTGGTCACTTGATTACTACGTCAGCTTTTCCAATGACATCTACGTGACAGATAATTTACGATATCTATCATGGTCCGCATTGACCGATTCATGTTCCATTTTTCGCATCAAGCACTATAATTTAAAGGACTGGTCACTCCGTAATATGTACAGTGATTAATACCTAAGGCCAAAACGGTCGATTGGACCAACTTCAACGTAGAAGAGGAATTTTTATTTTACATGGACATGGTGACAGACATTCTGTGTTTTCGATATATTTGTATAAGTTTATACGTATGTGTATTTTTAGTATAGTGTTTTTTAGATTGTTTTTAATGTTTGTTTGTGTGAGCATCTTTTACAATGTGATATCTTTGAGAACGCACGATGACAATGAGGAGATGAAGTGGCTGAAGAAGGGAGCAGCATGGCCCCGAAACATGTCCCACATGTGAGTGTTAATACAATTTAACATAATTTGTTTGGTATTGATTGACGGAAATATATTGTACTATATTGGTTTATTACTACCTCAGTTCCGGGGTCAGTTCGGCGCAGGAATTCGCCGAAGTATGTTCGTCGTATTTGTTACTCGTTAGCGTTTTGTAAACATAATATTAAAATAAATATTCTCTTGTATAACCTATTGAACAAGATTTTGATATTAGCAGTGACGTGTGCGCGGGTTGTGTTGGCGATTTGTAAGAAAATTGTTGATTTCCGTAAGTTGTTCCATTTAATTGAAAAGCGAAAGTGTTATGTGAGGCACTGTGTGGACGATTACTGCTTCTTCTTCTTCTTCTACATGGGGAATAATACGTCCTGTGGGATCCATTGGTGAGTTTTAATAAAGTTGTTCATATATTTCTTTTGGTTGTTGCAGTTAATTGAAAAGTTGCACTGTGTGGGGGAATACGCCTGGTAAAATAGGAATGGGTGGGTAAAATATAGGCAGAAATTGGCATTTACAAGAACGCTTGGAAAAGAGATATGACACTGTTTTGTATTAAACCTATCTAGGTCATTTTTTGACGTTTCATACCGTATGTCTGTGAGGCGTTATTAAACAGCATGTTATGGATAGTGATTTCTAATTGAGATACAAGTATTTGCAGCCAATATTGGAAAACATAAACATACGAAACTAGCGGGGTGGTGTGGGGGGTGGGGCGCGACCACAATGTTTTATAATGAAATTATTATGTTTTAGTTTTTGGTTGTTTTTGCGTATGTCATTATGTTTGTGTATTTGTAGCCAACATTGGAAAAAAAAAAGACACAAAACCATTTCTTGCCATGCGGTGGGAGGGGGGACGCTGGGGGGCGCAGCCCCCCCCCCCAGTAAACAATAACACTATTGTCCACAATGTTTTATAAGAATATTATAATGTGTTGTGTTTGTGGTTTTGATGGAAATTAATGCGTCTGCCAGCAGCCATTGCGGTGTACTTTTAGGAAGAAGAAGGAAGATTGTAGTTTTACGTGACCGTTAATCGCGAGATCATAAGCCACGGGACCTCCTTTTTACGTGGAATCCGAACCACAGGACATGGCATATCACTTTGAAAATCTCACATGCATTGACCGGGAATCGAACCCGGTCTGCTGTGGTGAGAGGCCAACAGCTTGACCACTGTGCCACCACACCCTCTGTACTTTTAGGTGGGAAATGTGTTTCACAATTATATTACTGCTTGTGGTCAGATTACGGGGGTGTTAATGTATTGATGCCAACCGGCAATTATTACAGACCGCAATCGTTTGTGAATAACATTACTGTAAAAACAAATTGGCAGCTTTTGTGATGTTATCAATGACTTGGCTTGATTAAAGATTCCGATGCATATAAAAAAAATTCAATTTAAGGTTATATTTTTAAATTTTCATATCGAAATCTGTTATTGGCCTTTGTAGTTCAATTACATATTCCGATTCAAATTGTAATTTATTTCATTTAATAATTACAAAACATTTTATTGAAATTTTGAATTGATCTGTGTAGCTCAATGAAAGATTTTGATGCAATGTTTATTATTGAAAATCCACAGCCTGCTTCCAGTCTCCGACCGGGTCAGGAATGGAATGAATGAAGCCCCCATCTAGCGGCGAGGATATGAACTGTGCCGGCTGCCGAGGCCTGACGCACTCCTCTGGGGCAATGATTAAATGAATGACAGATGAAATGAAATGATAGTGGAGAGTGTTGCTGGAATGAAATTTTGACAGGGAAAACCGGAGTACCCGGAGAAAAACCTGTCTGCCTCCGCTTTGTCCAGCACAGATCTCACATGGAGTGACCGGGATTTGAACCTCGGACCCAGCGGTGAGAGGCCGGCATGCTGCCGCCTAAGCCACGGAGGCTTCTCAATGTTTATTATTATGAAATGAAAATAATTACGATGTGTATCGGAATCTGTAATTGACCTACATAGGCCAATTACAGATTTCGATACGGAAATTTAAAAATATAACCTGAAATTGCGAAATTTTCTAAGCATAGGAATCTTTAATTGAGCTATGTAGGTCAATTACAGATTTCGATGCAATGTTTACTATTATGAAATTGAAATAATTACGATGTGTATCGTAATCTGTAATTGACCTGCATAGGCCAATTACAGATTTCGATATGGAAATTTAAAAAAAAAAGCTGAAATTGTGCAATTTTTATATGCATCGGAATCTTTAACTGAGCTATGTAGGTCAATTACAGATTTCGTTACACATTTCCTTACGAAGGTTTTTGTTTAATGCAGCTTTATTTTTTTGTGTTTCCCCACCCAAAAACCCCTATTACCCAGGTTTTTCCCGTAAGCTTGCTAGAAGAGTATTTCGTGACGTCGTTGATGACGTCACGGATGTCGCCATTTTGTTTTAGGGGACTTTTATACGCGGCTGTATCTTTCCTCTTACCGTGTTCTACCTTTTTTTTTCTTCAAGTGATCTTATATATTAAAATAATTGGGCAGAAATTTCACCTTTTACAAAAACTGAAATATCTTGACAGTTGGGTTTGAACTGCAGATGTCCTCCCGCTCACTGCGTATCGCGCATTCCAAAAACATTAAGTTAGTCACTACTTGCTTCACTCACTCAGCACATTCCATCTTTCACTGGCTGCGTGTTGTGTGCTGCGATAACAACGATTGGCATGCAGGAAGCCAATATATTTAGGACTGGAATAGGTGGGCCACGCATGCGTACTGCAAGACCCCCTGCACCCCGTCACAGCGCGTTGAACTGCCGTCTCCTGACGCGATGACATTAATTGTACTATCTCAGAAAAAAGACCATTGTGCTGTGCTGAATGAAGATAGAACGCGCGATAAAATTCTCTACAATAAATGAATTAGCCAAAATACCTTATGAAACGATGAGAAATAAATAGGGGAGCGATGTTTTAATAGATATTTCCTCCTCAGCTATCTGTGACCCACCCAGCCATCCCAAATAGGATCACGACTTATATAGCCAAAATCACAGCTCTAGCCGCCATAAGTTCAAATCAATCATCATCGGATGCGGTCGTGAGTATTCGGGTCTCTTCGTTAGCCTCACTGGTCCACTGGTCTGTCATCAAAACAATACTGCCAACCTCGCCCTTACGGTACATGTAACATGAAGAAGCGCCCAGTTCAGTCTCTAGTGCGCATCATTCAGTTCACCGCTCTAATTAGGCTAGTGTATGCAATATTTCGCTCCTCTGTAATGATTCTCTTTTCCACAACTGAAATACACTGACCGGCACGAAAAACGCATCACTTCAATTACTTACAAAAACTGAAATTTATTTTAAATTTATGACACTTTTATAACACTAATCTACTATATGATGATGAAATATTGTAGTACAGTCCCATGTAGGTGTCTAACAATGGAAAATAAAAGATGACTATACGCAAATTTAAAAATTAAGCCAGTGATGCACACTTCAAGGAAAGAGCGCTAAAAGAGCGGGAAATTTTGAGTAAGGTCCTAAAGGTCCTCACTTCTGTTTTGATTTTATACACTTCACACATTACTTCACAGACCTCGGAGACCTCTGTTCGCATCTTTAAAAGCGTGTCTTGCCACCTCTTGTACCAATGACGGCATTCAACCTTTCGGGGATGCTCCTGATTAATGCTGGAATGTCCTGTTGAGGAATCATCACCCATTCTTCCAGGAGGACATTCTGTAGGTCCTGTAGGGTCTCTGGATAGCACTGATGGGCTCTTCTCCCCAGCCGGTCCCAAACGTGCTCAAGAGGATTCAAATCAGGGCTTTGAGCAGGCCAAGCCATAGCATGAATCCCTGCTTCACCCAAGAACTTTCGCAACATGTGGGCGTGCATTGTCTTGCATTAGTGTGAAATCATCACCAATAAATGGAGTGAAAGGCACAACATGCTCCAGAAGGATTTCCTACATATACCGATGTGCAGTGAGGCTCCCATTCTCCACGAAGACCAAATCCGTCCTTGCAGCCATACTGATTGGTGCTCACACCATCACACAACCACCCTGAAATGGCATCCTGGATGAGAATGTGCAAGGGGAATACCTTTCCTCTGGCCTTCTACAGACCCTCTCTCTTCCGTCAGGTGATCGGAGGCCAAACCTCGACTCATCGGCGAACAACATTTGTTCCCATTGTTGTACTGTCCAGCCATGATGTTCCCTTGCAAAACGTAGTCGAGCTGTGCGATGTTCTCTGGTAGGTTCTGGGTCTGTAACTGGTCTTCTGGATTGAAGATTGGCTTCTTCCAATCTTCTTCGGACGGTTCTCGCACTAGCATCGACCCCTCGAACTTGGTGGAGTCAATTTCGTGCTTCTTCAATGGCGGTGGAGTGACGGTCGTGAAGAACTTGAAGTTGTAAGAAGCGAACATCTCTCTTCGATGTTGTTCTTCTCGGGCCTGATCCTGGTCTCTTTGCAAAGCCTCCAGTTTCCCTGTACCTTCGTACGGTTCTGGAAATCGTGGAAGCTGTAATCCTCAACACTTCTGCAATGTAATGCATGCTGCGACCATCTTCCACCAAAGCAACAACTTTTGCAGCTTGTTCGGGGCTTAAGGGCATGTTTGCTCCAGAAAGCTAATTACGACAATCACAGAATGATCCCACAAACACATGTGATTGAAAAGGGAACAATTCAAAGTACAACACTAAGCGCTATAAGAGTGGGAACACATTATTGGGTTACATCCAGTGATGTGTTTTCAAGGTTGCGCGGGAAAAATCAATTGAGGCTAGTGCAATCAATAATCAACACTTCATTGTTTGCTTGCAAGGCAACGCCAATAACATACCCCGTCTAAAAAAAATAGGTCAAAGTGCTTCACTTTGATTAAATAGATAAATTACACAATAATTTCACATCATTTATTGGGTGTTGCGTTTTTCGTGCCGGTCAGTGTATGTGATTTTTTCTTTCTTAGTGTAACTTATTTACCTGTTCTGTGATAAATGCGTGCAATATTTTTCTTTTCTGCGATGAATTTGCAAGAAGTACAACTTTAAATTTTCAGCCTAATCAAGTAAAGTATTGATTAGGCGGAAAATTTAAAGTTGTACTTCTTGTATATACGGTCAATACGGAGCCAGAAATGAGTGCTATTCCTAATGTGATGAATTTGTTTTCTTTTTCTTTCCACGGCTGAAATGAGTGTTTTTTAAAATTTTATATGCTCTGTATTTACTATGCAGTATATCGCTCCGCAGTAATAAATATTTGTTATTTTTCCGCATAACTGTGGTTTTGACAATGGTTACAGCCTAAAGCGCCCAGATCAATGGTTTTGTGTCAACCGTGCCCCGCTAACTGCGCGAGGCCAAGGGCCGCACCTATCCCCGACCTTCTAACCTTCGTTCTGTCCAATCCATTGGTTTTTGACAAAGGTTACAGCCTAACACGCCCAAATCAATGGTTTTGTGTCAACCGTCCCCGCTAGCTGCGGACAGCCAAAGGCCACACCTACCTCCGACCTTCTAACCTTCGTTTAGTCCAATCCATTGGTTTTTGACAATGGTTAAATCCTAATGCGCCCAGATCAATGAGTTTTGACAAAGGTTACAGCCTATACTCTGTATTTCAAAAGAATGAACGTGAAGAAAATGGCGGGAGCTTGGAACAGCTGACAGCCGCGGGCTCCTATTGGCTGGATTTTGACAACTAATACCATACGTTGCCAGCTTATTGTCATTCATTCAGTCGCCTGTTAACTGTGTCAGAGTTTGTTTCATTGCCATCGTTTCGTTTACTTTAAGCATCGAGTCAATAAGTTGTAAATAGTACTGCAGGAAGAACGTGGGAAAATGCTGGAAGTACAGCTGGAGAAAGCACGCGCCAACCTGTAACGGCTGGCTATCGTTCATTTCGACATCAAACTATTTTCATGGTTAGCCTTGTTTGTTCAATTCAAATTTAAATATAGCCTACTTAATTTAGAATACATGTGTGACGAACAAAATAGGCTATGTACATTTAGTCTTAATGTTTACGTATCCAGTAATGTTTCATTGCATACCGTAGTGTTCAAATTAACGCTTGTCATTCAATAACCTAAAAATCGACAATGTAAAATCACTGCAATAATATCACCACAGAACAGCTTGTTTGTGTGCTTGGTGCTAATACTTTACCTTAACATTACGTATGTGGAGGCTATTATTATATAATTTTCAAAAGAAAAATATGTATTGTCCGTTGAGCCATTATATATTTCAACACAAATTGTGCTAAATGTTCCGGCATAACTCAACAAAATGACAGTGTTTCGCCCCGGTGTGCAATTGGGCTCTTCAGTTGGTTAAAGCACACCTCACCAAGACACTGTCTAGTACACACTGGGAAGGCCATTGCAAGACGTATTTGATACATGTGTATCCAAGTCACGAGCAAAGCCAGTGCACTATGGGAGTCGGAACATTTAGCACAAATTGTGTTTAAATATATAATGGCTGAACGGACAATACATATTTTTCTTTTGAAAATTATATATTCAATGCCAAGGTAAGGTTATAATTGCTTTGGAGAGGAGTTTCGACTCCCATAGTGCACTGGCTTTGCTCGTGACGTGGATACACATGTATCAAATACGTCTTGCAATGGCCTTCCCAGTGTGTACTAGACAGTGTCTTGGTGAGGTGTGCTTTAACCAACTGAAGAGCCCAATTGCACACCGGGGCGAAACACTGTCATTTTGTTGAGTTATGCCGGAACATTTAGCACAATTTGTGTTTAAATATAGGCTATTATTAACCGTACAGAGTTGCGATACAGTGAGTGAGTGTGCTTGGTATTGTCATGATGTTATTTCTGCGTTAACTGCTGTAAACCGTGAACAACCTTCACCCAAACTCTTGTTTCATCTTGAAGGATATAATCATTGCATGGTATTTATCATCATATTACTTTGTGTTTGTATTTTGTATTATATTTGTATAGCTGTCGAGTGTTAGGCCTCTTTCTCGTATTTATTGAATAACGGTGACAAAGGTAGCATAGCTTCGGTGTGTTATTTATTCATTTTATACCGTATTTCTCTATTTGAATGTCCTCGGCGTTGACTCAGGATCGATATTTGCATTATATTGCGCATGATAGTATACCGAAATAATATCCGAAGTGTAGCCCTGTGTATTATTCGAATCAGCAGTTCTACAACAATAAAAACTTGGCAACACAGGTCAGCTGTTCCAAGCTCCCGCCATTTCCTTCACGTTCATTCTTTTGAAATACAGAGTATAACGTGATGATTTTTTTTTGATCAACTATAATTTTGTATTTCACATGTTGGCAACAATGTGTGCGCCTCGGTGCGTGCCACTAGAGTGCACTTTGTTGAACAAGATGAAAGCGCTGTCGAAACATGGCACCCGTTTTTAAAATAGCAAGAAATAAAAACACATATTTACGAACTTTAGCACTTATATGAGGTTCAGTAGTGACCAGGGTGCGTAGATGAAACAAGGACACAAGGTATGTAAAAGTCACATTCATGTCTGCTGCAAGTGTATAATCCACGTTCCACTTACATTAACTTATTAATTCTTTACGAGAGGGTTTCACGACATGAAATAAAAGGCAAAACTATTGGCCTGGATAAAGATTATTGATGCGCGACTTCCCCCACTGTGCGTGACAAAAACCAGGGGCGTTATCTATTAGCTAACGCGGCCCGTGGGCCGCACTATCAATCCACCATTGGTCTGGACGAAAATATTGGTCTAGGCAAAACCATTGTGAAACCCTCTTGTGAAGTTTTACCCTTACATTCATAATAAGAAAACTTGGTAGCACTACAGAACACGAGACCAAAGGTATAAAAAAATTTAGGTAATGAAATTTGCCGAAGTACCTTTAGTAATGGCATCCTGAGATGTTAAAATAATAGATGTTGACTCGTCCGCTGCCATAAACCCACCCAGCCATCCCAAATAGATACACGACTTATATAGCAGAAATGAAGTCTTTTGTAGCCATCTTGCTTTCTAAGTCAGGAATGCCAACCCCACGCATTTGGTACTATCTCACATCGGGTATAGAACGAGTAAACAAAAGAGCGTTGATAAAGTAATGTAATGAAAAATTGCGCCAATTGTCAGTGTTTATTTATGTATTTATAATGCTTTACATACAAAAACAGGCCTAACCTGGGGCTTACGCCCCAGACCCCCTTGCTTGTGGTACTAGCAGTAATTTTCGACCAGGCAGTACCTAACCTAGTAGCGGATATAAATTCTATCTTATTAATGTTTTACATACAAAAACAAACCTAACCTGGGGCTTACGCCCCAGACCCCCTTGCTTGTGGTACTAGCAGTAATTTTCCAAAAGACAGTGCTTAACTTAGTGGAAATTTGTAACAATTTCAAACTTTACGTGTCATATGGTGAATTTTGTATTGGACATGTTGGTAACGTACTCAGATGTTCGTTTTTCGGGTGTCACATGACGTATGACGTTGTGTCCAAGATGGCGTCCATAGTGAAATGAAGACGATGCTAAAAGCATTCTTTTCGTAAATAATCAATTAAAAGGAATTATTCCGGTGCAGCAGTGGCAATTGAGAAAGTAAAATGACTCCGAACATCTCCGAGAAAGGTTTGTCAATCATAAATACTATATTTTCAGTAATATACCTTGTTGAAAGTTACGACGGCTTGGTCTCCTGTTCTGTAGTTTTAATGAAAACTTAACACTTAACCTAAATCAGTAAAAATCTACACAGCCTAGACAGCACTACTCTGATTTCAATCAAAGAGGGCCATGACATCATAGGATGGAAAAGCTCTGGGGCCTGATGGCACTTTAAGTGAACACATCAAGACATCAGCTAATGCACTACTCCCATCTCTGACAAACCTCGTGTATTTCTGCTTGGTGCTATACTCTGCGAGCTGCCAGAATGGGACTGACAGTTCTCGCATCGTAAAGTGGTCTGAGAACGAGGTTGCCAAACTGTACAAGCCAGAGATACAGCTGACCAGGAACTGAAGCACGTAGGCTGGAATATTGCAACGCAGAGTATTATGACAACTATGCGAACATGGATTGGTCAAGAGGCAGAGGGGCGATGACTGACGTGGAATTTCCGGCCAAATGTAATACCATTCTGGCAGCTCACAGAGCATAGGGGATATTCCAAATGCGTGGAAAATCTCCACGTTAAAGGTTCTGTACAAAGGTGTGCTCGTTACCACATAGTAGAAGGCACTAAGCAAACATGGTCAATAAGACTACTGCACAAACAATTCTGTATATATAGCCCACACAAATTGTGCGCTTTAATTTATTATTAATGGTAGCCAAGTTGGAAGTGTACTCGCACATTTAGGTTATAAGTTGCACACTGTCATCTTAAAACAACACCTTGTTTTTGTTTAAAATAATGGTGACAAAACTCTTGTTGAATTTGATCTACGGCAAACTAACAGAAAAATGTCCAACATCTGGATAACAGCTGTAAAAACAGGTTATATTGACACATTCTGAGTCAGGATCAATTAAAATAATCTTACCACAATTCCCAACGGATATCCAACCGTTACGCCTTTCATACATTTAGAGGTGAGCAAATTGTGGGTTAAAAGCTTCATTTTAACGCAAATATTCACAGAATTCTAACTCCAAAACAATGAAACGCATTAACACGTGCGGCCGATTCGAAAATTTATTATTGATCAACCATGGAATAAAAAACGTCAAATTTCCTTTATTCTGAGATCACACCTGCAAGGCTGCCAATTACAGGAAAGAAATATCCCAATGAATGCTTAGAAATCTGTAAGCAGTATGACATTTGGCGATCAGAATAGTGCCCATTTTTTTACATTAGTCACAGTAGTCTGTACCAGTAGTGTATTTAGCTAATATCCTTATAAAATCTTCCTTAATAATATGTTTTAATAATGTGTGAACATAGACTAGCGCTGCTGAAGCGGCAACTTTCGTTAATAATGGCTTCAGATGGCGTAGCAAGTATCCCAACTAGTAGTAGGTAATCTGTGATTCCAACCCAGCGGGTATCACGGTCGAAAATTTGCAAATACCTAGCCTATTGCGGCAAATAAATTTTTGGAAATAGGCGTGGAAAGAGTGACGTTAGTAGGCCTATTTAATACCGTAGCCTACTATTATGCTTGAATAATTAATATTAAGAACTATAATGCAATTATAACGCATTGACAACATAGTGTGTGTGTGGTTAGAATGTAGCCCATGCATGTCACCCTGAAGGCCCGGGTCCAATTTGCCGGCTCTGCCAAGAAATTTATTTATGGTTTAAGGTACCGTACTGGAATTGTATCGTTCACTTGCACCAGGTCTGTGGACATCACGAGGTTTTTTTCCCCTCCACGCCAATTGCCCGAAGCTAAGGGATGACTAAGCAGCTTCTTTAGATCCTTGCCAGTATAGTATTATTATTATTATTTCATCTCGTGGTGTAGTGGCTATTCCCGATAAAATGAGAGAAACACTGCTTCGGTGGTATGGGCATGCCACTAGAAGTGATGAGAAATCTGTGGCAAGAACAGTTCTCCAATACGATCTAGGAGGAAATCGGCCCCGTGGACGTCTAAAGAAAAGATGGCTGGACAGAATCAAGGAAGACTTGGGGATGTGTGGACTTCAACCTGAAGATTCCCTTGACAGGAAGAAGTGGAGAACAGCAATCAAACAAGCGGATCCTGCACCATCGCGGGATACACGCTAGGAAAGAAGAAGAAGGTGTTGTGGCTAGCACTCTTGGCTGTCACCCCTGAGGTTTGGGTTCGATTCCCGACTCTGAAAGGAAATTTAATTATGGTCTGAGGGCTGGAACGGGACACACAGCCTCGTGAGGCAGGACTGAGAAGAGGCGGGTTAAACTCCCAATTCAGCCACCCGAGAAATGGCTTTCCATTATTCCCCACTTCTACGCAGAATCATACCTATATTAATGCCACGCCTACCCAAATCTTAGTCACAGTTACAAATACACACACCAGTAGGCCATCAGAATGGCACAGGTTATCAGACAGATTCCACAGATAATCATGTACACGGGGCTACATGGCCACGATATCCCAAAACCCCTAAATAAATCAACAACTATCTTAACAGCATGAACGGAATGAATGCAACGTGATGCCAGCCAAAATAATCCCTTATCTTTAACTTTTATTTATAAGGCCTAGTTAGCATGTTTTGGCTTAAACGTTTACCGTACCTCACAAATATGCTTAAAAAGCATGGAAATCTGATTTATGTTACCGGTAATAAAAAATCACAGTCAGTCTGAAAGACTAGACGTTGTATCATTTCAAATGACGCATGCTACAAATGCTAGGCCTATACATGATAGAGAGGCTCAGGAGAATGTGTTTCTTGTACTTGTATTAGAGATGTGTTTGGTTGAATAAAGCGTAAATTGTACTTGTATTAGAGATGTGTTTGGTTGAATAAAGCGTAAATTGTGTACTTTTTGATAGCGGTTTTGTGGCCCATCATCCCAGGCAAGCCGGCGGAAACCTTTGCCTTCCTGTCAGAAGGATCATTTGGCCGTAAATTTGAATTAGTGTAAGGATGTAGTATGAGTGTCCAGATTTAGACAATAGCCTACTCCATGAAGGGGTCATGACTATGCCTTATATGTTTGTTTAATGAATAGTGTATCTGAAATAAGGGAAGAATACTGATTTACAGATTTGTAGAGTGAGTTTCTGATTTTTAAATAGAGTTTATGAAATTTATGGTAAAGTTGAAGGAGAGGTGAACATGATTAGACAACAGCCTACTCCATGAAGGAGTCATGACTATGCCTTCTGGGTCTGTTTAAAGTATAGAGTAACTGAAATGAGGTAAGTTTACCGATTTTGGTGTTTGTAGAATGGAATTTTCGATTTAAATTTGGATTTTCGTGAAGCTTGTTGCGGAGTTGTTTTGTTTCTCTGAAAAGGAGTGTTTTTGCCCCAGGCAGGCCTGTGTTCGATCTGGCTAGACTAGTGTAACGGTAGAGAGTTGGGAGATGAGTTGTAGAACCTGGGAGCGAGCAGTGGCGGGCTGAACATTAGGGGGGGGGGGGGGGGGGGTATTTTGAGTGAGAGTAGGGATGGAATATTGGGACTGGTTCGATGCTTTGCTCTTGACATCCTGCACACCTCTTTAGGAGGCACCCTGTGTTCTTATTTCAGACTGACTGTAATTTTTTGCTCTGACATCCTGCACACCTCTTTAGGAGGTACCCTGTATTCTTATATGACATCTTGTATATCTCTTTAGAAGTCACCCTGTATTCTTGTGTTCGCTTCGCTCAAAGCCCCAGGTCGCTCGACGCTATGCCTCTTTCAACAGACTCCAATAATCATTAGCGTCTGCTTCTCGCTTCCCGCGTGAGCATGACGTCACGTTCCCGCGCAGCTGCATGACGTCACTTCCCGCGCGGCTGCATGACGTCACGTCCGTCTCCGTGTCCGTGTCCGTAACGCATAACGATGGACCCCAACCATAACGACGAAGTCGACAAGATCATTTGAAATGATAAAGAAGAGGTTCCAAAGTGGTGAAATAAATGTTCAAAGAAAAGAAAGTGAGGGTTGTGTGTGCTTAATAACTAAGTGTACGATGCACGGATTTGGTTAAATAATGAACACTATAGAAGCAATTGGAGGAGGAACAAATTATTTTCTGTGTTTAAGACCTAACCTAATATTTACTTCAACAAATACTCTTCATGACTACCATAGTCCTTTTCTCAATAACTCGTAAAACTCATGTAGTCCCCAGAGCATTGCTTCCATGATTTTTGGACGCAAATGTGTAAGCTTATCTGAGTAAGCCTCTTTCACTGCCTTATCTAGTGGGTTCGGTGGCGTAGTTGGTAGCATGCTGAACTGCTGTGCCCAAGATGTTTTAAGACCGTTAAAATCCTTCAGTAGGCCTTCTTTCGGAGGGGAAGTAAAGCCGACGGTCCCATGTCATAGATTTATGGCATGTAAATGATCCTTCCACAGACTAAACTTGTGTGAAGCTAAATTTCTAAGTTAGATTTCATTGGAACGCTCTATCAAGTTCCAACGTTCACCACTAGGTATCAGTGACATCTGGTAGCGAAAGTTGGAACTACTTGAAATTGAACAGAACTTGTAGCTCACCCTATGGGTGTCCGCTTGACGCAGCTACAGCCTCTGGCGAGCCGAACATGCCCTCGGACACTCCCGGTACTAAAAGCCATACGATAAATAAATAAATAATACTGCGTTATCTTATAAAACATTTATATTTATTAATTCTTATTTTCTATCAAACGACAGAGAATGGAACTATTTCAATTAATGTTAAGGTAAATATTTCAAACAAAAAGTCTTATTACCAACATTTGACTGGTATTTCGCATTGTTTTAGGGAGAAAGTAACACATTTCGCAAAATAATTATGTCGCGATTCTAATTTCAAAGAAAACGCATATTCGGGGTAAATACAGTACCGTATAACGCTGTGATAACATACTGTATGTTTGATGAAAAGATTTGCGGATATCGTTAAATCCAAACATTCGGGACATTTTCCCAAACATATAGGTGTGTTTAAGAAAAGACTGACTATTTGTGTAAATATCCCAGTTTAATTGTTGTATAATTGTTATTGAATTGTTATGTATAATTATTTATTTGTTATGTATATCCAATTTGCCACCGGGGGACACTCCCCCATTGCAAATAAATGAATGAATGAATGAATGATCCTATTCATGCTTTTTTAAAATAATGTGTGCTAGTGAGACAGTCGGAATTTGTAAACTCTTCTTCTGAAACATTTTCTAATGCATTTTGTAATGACTTCTAGCGGCGAGAATGAGTACTGCTCAAAGTAGGTAGGTCATGAAGACATTGTACATAGAACTTAAAAGGGAGTGCTGAAAGCAAAACGTTTCCGCTATTAGTGAAAAGTTATGCGATTGTGGGGGTTGTCTATGTAAATTATTAAAGCAGCTTTATTCTTACAGTATCGCATCGAGGTAACGAGTTCAGCCAAGGGTTGGTTCTCATGAAGCCACAAATTATTCTTCCGTCTGCGTGACAGTTAATGCATCAAGGTTATTGCGCATTACTGTGCTATTATTAACCCATAATAAGTGTATAGTATCAATAAATAATGGCTGTAATATGACCCATCTACTGTACAGTACTTAAGTTTTTAAGCCTCGCCATACGACGTGTTGCGGAGCTTGGCCATGCTGTCTGGCTATCTCCAGAATCAGCAGACGTGTGGGTTGAAACCGCATCGTCAACCTTCCTGGAAATGGGTTTTCGTGGTTTCCTATTTTTCAACTCTAGGTAAATGTAGGGGCAGTGGCCTTTGAATAGACCCGTGGTCGCTTCTTCCAACTCTTGGTCTGGTTTTATTCAACTTCATTAACTCCTCTGATGAGGATGGCGTGAGGAAGGACATTTGCTACATAGAAACTCACTTCACTTCATCCTTGATCCCGTAAAGAAGCGGGAATAAAGAGGGATAGAAAAACAAAATTATGGTATATCCTATCATCGGTTTGTAAGTTGTTTTTCATTCGATAGATATCGTGGTCATTAACCCCGTGTACTTGGCACTAGAGCTATCTAGTGGTCAGAACTGAAATCACTTTACCCAGTCCACGGCCGACTGAATACGAGCTGCGCTCTATACCGGCCTTGACATTCCCAGTCAGAACCCATGTATAACATGTAATTGGAAAGTTTCTACTCGTTGCCGGTAGAGCGCACTCCCCTCCCATTATAGGCGCGATAATGAATCAGCTGTACAGTACGTAATTAAATGTGTAATGTCAAGAACCACTGGATGGATTTTGATGCTGCTTTCACCATTCTGTAAAGGTGATCTCGAGGAAGATTTGTGTAGAAAATAATTTATTTATGACCAAAGGGAGCCAAGCAGTAACGATTTCAGTGAAAAGGTCGAAAAAATAGCCTGGCGTCCGTGCGCATTTTAAGCTTACGCTGGGCGAACCGTTAAAAATATCATTATATTATGAGTGTAAGAATCGTTCAGCGTGAGAAATTCTACAAAAAAGTCCGCGAGAGCATATCTCTATCTTCGATACATCGCCCACTAAGTGTTTTTAGTTTGGACGGGAGGGGAACAAGTAGCAGCTAATCGTGTGTTGTGTTTTGTGCTAAGAGATCTTTCGACAAATTATCAGATACCGTGCGCCTTCTTTTTCACGAAGCAGCTGTCAGGACGGGACTTAAACTCCTGCTGGACGTTATTCTCGAGGTTGAACAATGCGGTTTCATAATTATAATAACTCTGATAATCACAAAACTAACACTACAATGATGAGGCATTTAGGGGGAGGGAATTTGCAACCAATGGTCAATCACCCATACGACGAGTCTAGGAATGTATTCCCTAGTTTTGATAATTGTCACATTCTAAAAAAAAAACCAAAAAAAACAACAACATTAGAACGCAGTTTCTCTAACGAGAGATGACTGATGGTACTGGAATAATTTCAGGGAAATACCAGTGGCGGCCGGTGGTATGAAAAGCTGGGTGTTGCACCAACATTTCTGATGTCGCAATTTTATATGGGAAGTTTACACATGTAACAAAAATCAATTAACGTTAGATAAACTACATTTCTATAAAAACTGAAATACATGGGTTTTCCAAAATAACTGTACGTTCGACAAATAGACAAATTTTAATGGCTCTTTTGGGCTTCTTCCTATAGGAATTCATAAAAAATCGTATGTATGTATTTACGCCCTATGCCTGAGTTAATTGGAAGAATTTAAAACACAGCAGGTTGTCTAAGGTTGGGTCTCTATCTCCAGGATAATAAACATTCTCAACATAAAAACATGGCAATCGAAAAGTTTGTACGTTACGAAAAATGATATTACTAACAAAGACGGGCACATATTCTGCATAAGGATAGTTTTTTTACTATAGCTTGAACCCCATCAGAGGAACCAGCCATGAAGTGCGCTCTGTCATACGTCTGCGCAATTCATTTTTGCGGAGTTTCATTCAATTTCGGCTTCTTTAATTAATCCAGTAAACACGCTGCTAATGTGTGTGCATCATGTTTTGTTTGCCTCTTACTACGTAACTTATCGGTACACAACAGCCATCTGAAATATGTTTGAAATATCACTAGTTTCATCTGCTATAATGGCTAAAATTTCCGATTCCCTTATTTGCTATGATACTTCTTCTTGGCAAACCACCAACATATCTGTAAAATTTAATTTTGAATTGTTTTGGACGTTCCTTTGAAAACAGTTGCCCTTACCAAAATGACCTTTAACACAGCATCCAACTCAACGCTAAAATTAATTAGTTCTCTCAAAACACCTGGATTTGTTGATGTTACACTTTCATCATGATCACGCAAGGCCAGTTCGAAAGAGCCACAGAAACGAATACAGTTTATTACATACCTATTGTGCCTAACTTCTTCGTTATATTCCGCAATTTACCTTCTATAGACACTGTCCAATTGTGCAGCTTCGTTAACAGTTCCAAAAGTGTCAATTTCAAACAGCTGAAGATTGGTTGGTTCCTCAGTTTAGGAGCTGCGACAACGCGGTCATATCCTGTACTTTGGGTGTGTGGAGAATCTGTCTGATAACCGGTGTTAATTGTGATGGCTGTATTAGTGAGTGTCATCTGTTTTTAATTCAAGTGAGGACTGCAGACATTGAATTTCAAGCAGTTCCTACTTTTGACGCCAAAGGCCACCGTAAACGACTACTAGTTCAGAACTTGGTTACTACACGCCACCGCAGTCGGCTCCTGGCGACGAACATTGGAACCTAAGAGCGTTGTTCAAATTTTTAACGTATAATTTAGCTTCACACAGGTGTATCGGCCGGGTTTGAACCCGCGATCTTGGACATAGAGGCTCAGCATGCTACCAACTACAGCACCGAAGCCGCTCAGCTGAAGATTCATGTTTCTTTATTTTAGGGATTAATTTCCGTAACTCCTATTTTGGTCCACGCGGATTCTCCACCAACAAACATGGAAAACAGAATAAAGCGTTTTTAATATCGCATTCACATAACCAATTATTATTGCCTTAAATATATCCTTTAAACGCCCTCGTAGCCTATACTTATATTTTGGACAATACTTATCTGGTAATGGTCTACCGAGTGTTTTTACTGTGAGTTTATCGTCATCAGGGAGCTGGGAAAGCTGTCTAACTAGTAAATTACTTGCTCTATTAGTTTTCACTTACACTCCACAATACAATTAATGTTTCAAACTAAACATTCCGTTTAAATAAAATACTAACTTACAAGATGCACAGATGATACATCTGGGTGCTATATCGGAAAGTGGCGCGAAAGGCAAACTAACAAAACACTGAATTTTGCTAGCCTGAAATTTCGTAGTGAATGCATAGTAGTGAATCAACCAAACAATAATAATAATAATGCACGGTTATGTATCTGCCTGGAACCAAAATACTCAATCAACTAAATACAGAACTAATCGCAACCCAAATCCCGCAAGAACAAGAGTGGTAAAAGCAAACACAAACCGCTACAGTACACCAACAATACGTCGCAAAATAGTTCAGCCACTTATCTACTGTACTTATAGCATGGTGGCGTTCTTAGGCTCGCTTCACAGAACAATTGACAAAAATATTAAATGAAGTTATGATGAGATCACATCTAAAAATAATTGGGTGTGAACCAACTAATGTCTCCCTATGAAATTCCGATATTTGTACTGTTGTGGGTGGTGTAGCATTCCCTAGTGGTGTGGGAAAGAAACTACCCTTCAGGGGCAGATGACCTCGTAGTTCCGCCCCTTAAAACAACAGTAACTAACTAACTAAACTACCCTTCGCGGGGTAAGAGAAATCGAGGGTGTTGTCATTTCCAATGAGTGGTGCAATCTAACGGGGCCATTTGGAACTGAGTATTGCCAGGGGGCTGGCAGCTCGTCTGCAACTCCCTACAGCCCATGATGGCCAGCAAGCATGTACAAGCTTGGCCTCGTCCCTGCCGGCCGCGCTGTCTACTTGGGAGTCGCAACAAGAGAGCTAACCTCCTGGAGTTTGATTTGAAGGCGGCAGCTTTTATAGGTACAGTGTGAAGCATTACGATAAATAATAACAAAATATCGATGATTTAAACAAATTTTTGAGTGCATTAGATCTATAAAACTAAAACATTAAAGGAAAAAAACGACGAATTAGTTGTAAAATTATTGGGAGTTGTGCAACGCTGCAACAGTATCACCAGCCGCCCTTGGGAAATACTTGTCATTACTATACACAATGCAAAAGGGTGAGATCGTCAAACCGGTCAGACACCTCACTAAAAAACACATCGAACCCACTAAATTTGAAAAAATGAATGTTCGGCGTGCCAAGGAAGTGTTCTCGTCAGAAGTTATTGGTGCCATTAGTACACTGAAAGAAAATATAGGCATGCACCCGGAAGCGTACACATTCATGGTCGCAGAAGCAACCATTAAAAAAAAAACAAAACGTTAATAAATGGTTCGCTATGCATGACGTAAGCATCACATATCATCATATTCAGTCTAGAAATCCAGATAAAGGGCATTTTTTCTCATTAAATGTCAGTCGCCTAAACTGGCTAGAGGAATATTTTCTTTCTTACCTTGAAACTTTGAAAGCTGCTAGTAACGCTGCTAGAAAGGACTTCCTGAGTTCTGAGACTTACGAAGCTACCTATACAATTAATCACGGATTCAGCTGTCCAGTGCATAAGGTATCTTCTAAAAATGGGTAGAGGAAAGTCGCCAAATATGGGGAGGTTTTTTATAGGGCTCACATTAGACATAAGAAGGAACGGAATTATTTTGGTTTTCTCACCAATGTAAACCTCAGGCGATATACTATGTATATTACTAATATGGGCACGTTTGATGTTGTAATACCCTCTGATATTATTGTTAACTTTAAAAGTGCACTTTCCCCGTATTAGGCAACCGGGTTTCGTAATATGGGGAGGTGAGAAACCTCACGGTTTTTATTTATAATAGGTACACTGAATAGTATACCCTACTAATTAAAGCATTAATTCTGACATATTTTTTTTCGTGTGGCCTCCTGAGAGGCCGAGTGCAGGTCTTTCTAGTCGACGCCCGTGGGTGACCTGCGCGTCAGGATGAGAGATGGAATGGATGAAGATGAATGAAACTGGGCAAGGATGTGGAAGGAAGCGGCCGTGGCCTGTTAGAAGGTACCGTCCCAGCATTTGCCTGGTGTTGAAAAATGGGAAACCACGGAAAATCATTTCAAGGACGGCCGACGGTGGGGCTCGAACACACGCGTCTACCGAGTCAGCAGAGATCTTGGCCCCATGGCCTAACGCTGCGCTTTAGCCTGCGTAGCCACTACTGTCGGTAATTCTGACAATGTAATGAAATCGCGAACACAAATAGTACAAAAATACAAAAATGAATATTTTAAGTAAATAACAGTCCTAGTTTCCTGTTGCCGAACTTCCAAACCGTTCAGCAGAAAAATGCATAAACTTTAATGAAAACCGAGTGATTCTGATCGAATTCAACTGTAACGAGGTGCAAGGTATGTCTAATTTCTCTTAGATTTATTAGCACGCTATTTTATTTTGTGATATAATTTGCATTTTGATATTGTGGGAATTATAATGATAATATAATAGTGTCACTAGCAACCCGCCCCGGCTTCGCCCGGGAACAGTTATGAATGTGCAAGGAATTCCTGTCAGACGTAATTTAAGAATGGCGAGGTGCAAGCCAAATCCCCCTCCCGTCCAAACTAAAAACACTTATAGTGGGCGATGTATCGAAGATAGAGATATGCTCACGCGGACTTTTTTGTACAATTTTTCATGCTGAACAATTCTTACACTCATAGTATATTGATATTTTTAACGGTTTGTCCAGCGTAAGCTTAAAAAGCGCATGGACGTCAAGTTCTTTCTTCGACCTATTCACTGAAATCTAAAATCGTTACCGCTTGGCTCCCTTTGATCATAAATAAATTATTTTCTACAGAAATCTTCCTCGATATTACCTGTACAGAATGGTGAAAGCCGCATCAAAATCCATCCAGTGGTTCTCGAGATTACCCGTGATATCCAAGAATCGGGGACTTTGTTTTACACTAAGTAGAGATAAGTCTTAGTCGTGCAATGCTTGCTGAACAGCGCTGTGTGAGCAGTTGAGTAACCAACAAGATTTCATGAAAAAGGTCTCATTGTCTAGGCCGGCATGAGCGCATTCAGTCGGCCGTGCCCAGTCAATCACAGGCAGCCATTCAAATCGTCAGATCACGACATTTCATTCGCGATGGTGCCAGCCTTAGATCATTGAGCTCTGCTGTATGTGGACTCAGTAGACGAGTGGGTTCGAACCCCACCGTTGACCGTCCTTAAAATGGTTTCCCATTTTCAACTACTTCCAATAGGCCACGTCCACTTCCTTCCAACTCCTTACCCATTTTCACTCATCTTCATTAATTTCTCCTCCTCTGTTTAGGTTGGCATCAAGAACGGCATGCAGCCGTAAGAACCACGTACCTCATAGAACTTTATTGTATTTTATCTTCGACAACGTTGAAACGGGAGTAATAAGGCGCAGGTTTACTTAAGGGACTCCAGAATGCGGAAATTCTTCAACATTTTCAAAGTTTCATTTTAGCTACGGACCTTTACCTTTGCAACGGTAGGCCTACAGTTATTTTCTTCACGGCTCAATTTAAGACTACTTTCCTAATACAACCATGCGTCCTATTAGTAAACTCACAATTTTATTATTCTCTCCATTTCTCACTAGATTTCTCTCTAGATTCTTAGTTTTCTCTCTATTAGGCAATAGACGTAAAAAATTACATTTTTAAGAAAGCAAAATGGGTGTTGCGATATCGTCCTAAAACCAAAACATTCGTCGTTTCCTCAGCTAGCGTGAAAATCTTTGATTCCTGTTTCTTGCTAAAATGCATTTGAAGATTCCACGGGAAAAACGGGGTAAGTCACATTCTGTAAATTTTTCAGAAGAGCAAATTTAAACTGTCAACACTAAAAGGAAATACTTAAAACACCCTAATCGAGTGTATGCAATATAGTTCCTTTTTGCAAAATGTATTTCTTATAAAGGAAGTAGTTAGTCTACATGTAAACCAAATAACAACTAAAGTTAAAATACGAAAAAAATGTGAGAGGATATGGGACAGACATTCTTTCCGTTTCCACTAAAAATAAAAACCTCTGTATCTCGGTGACATTCCGCTTAGGCCTACTCCGTTCTTTCCGTGGGATCTTCATTACTTAATATAAAAATTTCCCTTTTCTGCAGTTTTCCAACATGCAAAGCTGAAAGTGTTAGAAGTAATTCCTCCCTAGCTCACTACATGTGTCATATTTTAACACAGCCGTTTTACAAAAATTTACTTGAGTTAAATTTTGCCTGATGGGAATGTTCATGTAGGCCTAAATGCTGTTAAAATACGCCATTTTTCAACAAAATCCAAGAAAAATTTAAAAAAATCTTATTTCCAAACCGCCCGTGTTAAAGTAAGCCGAGATCATCAAGGAACATCCGCAAAAGATGCAATTAGTTCCTGTTAATAGTTTCTGAGAAAATGGTAAATTAAAGTTTGAAAAATGAAATGGGCAGCATAGGTAGTCTCTTGCCCTTGCGTCAAAGCACTTTATCTCGTTGTGGAAACGGGATCGGGCTGATCCTGTTGGAGGAAAAGTTGATCGCGAGCGTTTAGACGTCCCAACTTAATCTGGATCGGGGCCTGATTGCGATCGCAACCAGGACGTCTAAACGGGGTATAACCGTTAATCTCGCGATCATAAGCCGTGAGACCTCGTATTTTTCTTTTTACATATAATTCAAAATACTAAACTGGTTTGATAGCAGGCCCTACTCATGTTCACTATCTGAAGTGTGCATTATATTAGATTATTCATTCACATGTTATGTTCATATTTGTTTGTTAATCATGTACGAAGGTGGATCAAAAGTTAGTTGCACTAACGTGCTGCAGCAGCGCGCTGTGTGTCGCAAACGTGGGCACAGCGGAGAAAGGGACAGACACTGCCCACACGTCTGTTAGGCAGGTCGCTGTAGTATCTCGTCTTGTATGTTGTGAATAGCGGACAAATGCAATGGCGCGTGGACTGGTCGTTCACTCCAAATATGAGGTGTGTGCGACAATCCGATTCCTATGGGCCTAAAGGAAGAATTACACGGACATTCATCGTGAAATTAGTGCTGTGTGTAGGGAGCGGGCCATTTCCCGGCAAGGGCTCGTAAAGTGGTGTCAGCAATTCGAAGCCGGACGCACGAATATCACGGACGAATATCCCGAAGGCAGACCCGCAACGTCCAGGACCCGCGCAAATAAGTGCACCCCTCATCACCACAACGAAAGAAGGCCAAGGTTCAACCTTCAGCCGGTAAGGTTATGGCGACAGTGTTCTTTGACATGGAGGGTTTGCTGCACGTGGAATTCATGCCGAAAGGAACAACGATCAACGCGGCGTCGTATTGTCAAACGTTGCACCGGTTGCGTAAATCGATTGAAGAGAAGCGCCGGGGGAAATTGAGCACCGGTGTGATTTTGTTGCACGATAACGCAACACATCACAAGGCCCGCCAAACGAGCGAACTACTGCAGCGTTTCAAGTGAGAGGTCTGGCAACATCCACCCTACAGTCCCGACCTAGCGCCATGTGACTTTCATCTGTTCGGTAAGCTCAAAGGGAGCTCGGTGGTCGACGTTTCCAGACCGATGAGGAGGTGAAGGCCGCTGTCTCCGTGTGGTTGCAGAACGCTGGAGGAACTTTCTATGCATCCGGCATCGACAAGTTGGTTGTGCGTTCGCAATAATGTTTGGAGTCTCTTGGAAACTATGTGGAAAAGTGACGTTACATTGTATGTCGTTACAGTCGTGTTGCTGTTGTATAGGCGGTGTAATAAATGGCCATAACTGGGAAGTGCAACTTATATTTTGATCTGCCCTCGTAGATATCATTTGTACCATACGAAATACAGAATATATCCACATGTGCCTTCAGAAATGTAAATATCCTATACAATACAAACATCTGCAAAAGTTCTATGATTCTATGAACAATAAATACAATTTAGTATACGATAGCGGATGTACGTAACTTCAGTGTAATATTCTTGTGATTCGTGCAACTTAGGTCTCTTTTAAAAGACAGTTATTTCACAACTTTTCGTGGTAAATCCTTAATTGATTTATCGCTTTGCCACTTTGTATGAATTTGAGGCAGTTGTGCTTTCACCAGAGTAAATGTACTATAGAATACTATTTTTTCTATTTAAAAAGTTTTGAAATCATAAATTTATAACATGGCGAATAAACAATTTTAATGTTTCACATAGCCTACTGTATTGAAGATGCTAGATGTGCGTAACATTCAATATGATTACATTGTAACTCGGGTAACTTATGTCTTTCTTATTAAGCGTATGGAATGCCAAATTTGTACTGGAATGTGAGTTATCGATTATAATACTTGAATATTGCGCATGGCCGCAACATTGAAATTAAATGCCGAGAAATCTGTATCGTAGGTGTCTGGTTCCCTTTGTAGGATGGTACGTGAGATGCGAATTCAGTACGGATCCAATAATTGTCTACATAGGCAATGGCAGTGAAAATTCAGGTGGCCGCCATTTTATTTTCACTAAGATGGCGGTAACGTAAGTTCGATTATGTTGTACGAGAGGAGAGCAGTCTTTGTAGCAAGTTTTATTCATTTCCGGTAAGGCACTTAGGAAATGATAGGGGCGAGTCAGACGGACACCTCGATGTGTACACACTGACCCTCCCTCCCAATGAAGCCAACATGGTGACTGCGCAAAAAAAAAATGAATTGTCTATTCTGGCACCAATTACAGGGAAGGTGCGAGAGGCACGGCTCAGATGGTGTGACCATGTTATCGGAAACCCTGTGGACTGAATGGTGCAGTCAGTCTTTCAGTTTGATCTAAGAGGTACCTGAATCTGATCCCGCAGTCACCCCAAGAAACGATGGTTCGACTGTATCAGGGTAAGATATGGGCCTCGTAGGCGTCATTGACGCCTCGGATTAAACGAAGTGGAGGACGACATATTCAAAAGCGGACCTTGTACTAATGCGGGACTAATCGCTAAGAAAGAAGAATTGCCTTTTCTGGCGATTTAATCATCTGAGCACAGTGGAACGTAAACATAACGATCAGTATTTAAAAATAAACGTTAGGCGTATAATGTAATTGTTTTCAACAATTCAAGATGGTGATCTTGTGAAACATTAACAAGTAGTTCCGTGACGAACTAAAGAGCCAACTTTTCTTAAAATGTAAGATTCATGCCAATCTATATAGACCTACCTTGAATAATGACGAAATCAAGTTGGTAATACTAACATTTCTAAGTACTGCAGTTTGAAATACACCGGAAATAGTGTAGCCTAATAGAGTAACTTACTACAGTTGGCGGCCCTGGTGACTCTGAATATATTCTTAGTTCCATCTCTTAAGGTATAGAATACACATGCAAAATTTGGTTGAAGTCTAATGGATAGTGGACGTTACATGCTGTTTGATATTGGATTTATCAGTGAGCGTAGAATCATGTTGGGAACAATGCCATGTATGTGATGCTTAGAATTAATCTGAAATAATACGATATATTACAGTATCAATTTTGGATAAAATCCATTTGTTAATATATAGGCCTAAGTTACATGTAATTAAAAATTGAAACTATCAGAAAGCTTAGAATCATGTTATCAGCACTATGGTATACAGTATTAGTTACTCCAAATTAATCTAGAATATCAGTTACTATACGTGTGCAAAGTTGAGAGCTGATTGCTTGCATACTTTCTGATATATTGATGAAATGAAAATTCATAGCCTGCTTCCAGTCTCCGACCGGGTCATGAATGGAATGAATGAAGCCCCCATCTAGCGGCGAGGATATGAACTGTACCGGCTGCCGAGGCCTGACGCACTCCTCTGGGGCAATGATTAAATGAATGACAGATGAAATGAAATGATAGTGGAGAGTGATGCTGGAATGAAACGTTGACAGGGAAAACCGGAGTACCCGGAGAAAAACCTGTCTGCCTCCGTTTTGTCCAGCACAGATCTCACATGGAGTGACCGGGATTTGAACCACGGACCCAGCGGTGAGAGGCCGGCGTGCTGCCGCCTAAGCCACGGAGGGCTTAGGGTTAAAACATAGAGAAAGCGTTTATTAACAGTTGGTAGCCCTGGTGGCACTTTAGAATACGCACAGTCATATCTATTGTAGTACACATAGTATATACGAAATTTGGTTGAAATCCAATCGATAGTATAGAAGTTACATGCATTTAGAAATTGGACCTAACAGCAGGCTTAGAATCATGTTGGCAACACTGGCATGTATGCACTTCTAAACATTAATCTAGCATGTTGTTATCTATATGTGCGCCAATTTTGGAATAGTTCGCATGCATAACTTCTGAAATATCCAACATAGAGCTCAAATTTAAATTGCGATTTTCAGCAGTTGGTAACACTGACTTCAATTTCAAATATGGCCGTGAGATATTCAGGTATAGATCTTTACTCTTACCAATTTCGGTTTCGATAGCTGCAGTCGTTTAGGAGTTGATAGGGGTGGACACACCCACAGACAGACAGGACAGACAGACACACATTTTCCCGGATGGATCTCATAAGTCTACTTTTTCCTCATTTTTGCAAAATGAGAAAAGAAGGCTAAAATATATATTTTATTTCCCGTTTTCTATAGAAGCGATCGAAGTAAAATTCACGACAGCCCATATTTCTTGAAAGCTTGTTTTCTAAATCTAATACACCAAGACTTGTTAGTCTCTCTAGGCAAGGAACTAGAGAGTAAGCTGAAAGAGCGCTAAGCCTCCGCAACAGTCACAAGGAATATGCAAAAGAGACGAAGTGCAATCATCACGTATATACAATACAATTAATATTCATTTTAAAATGAAAATAAGTCATTTAGCCATAGGTCTGGCAATCGATTGAACAACGTATGATCAATGAGAGTGTTCAACTACCCGAGAGGTTTTAATTCAAAATAAAAATTTGCTGATTGTGCACTTACTGTACCACTCTCGGTTCTCGCTCACTCGTATAGTTAATCTAAAGTGATGGCTAAGGCCAAGTTTGCAGATTTTACAATTACATTATTTTTGTAGGTTTGCATCTCTTACACGAGGACATTTTTTACCCCCTACCGTGGATCCAACCTGGACCCAGGCCCCAGGTATCAGATTTGGCCTCTTTACGGCCCTGTTGGTAATAACCAGTGGCGATACGCAGGGCCGGATTTAAGAGTATGCCGGCTGTAGGCTAAAGTCCATTTGCCGCCCCCTCAAGAGTTCATATTTGCTTAATACTGTTACGTGCCACCCCCTAGTGGCACTTCCATTAACTGGATTACGGTGGGTAGAAGCACAACACAGATTGTTCCTTTAAAGAAACGTATTAGCTTTATTGCGGGCCAGAAAGATACACCACACAAATAGCAAATACATGCAATTAGTATCTCACTCTTGTTTCCTCTTGTAGGGAACACTTGCCTTTCACTTGTCAATAAGCCACAGAAGTTAATCCCTCCGAATGGGACCGGTGGCCTCGGTAGAACTACCTGCAACGCTTCCTTGAATACACCAGCTACAGTTATTTACGATAGCCAGTCACTCACCACTACACTCTGCTTCGCTGTCAAGAGAACCAGCTTCACTAGGGTTTTGCAAGTCACGTCACCAGCAACTGTCGCTCAGGTAAAAGCTCACACTAGCTCAATAAAACACTGTCCACCTCGCTGGCCAGGTCGCTCTTATATAGCAGACTGGTGACTCAATGAATGCTTCTAGACCCGTCCAGGATTCACGGCTTCTCGAGATTTCCATCACTGGCTGGGTCACGAATATTCTGGACCATCCCTTTGTCATTGCAGCCCGTTGCGTAAGGCGGAGGTAAAACACTGAGGCGGAGCACAGCCCGGGGCAGCTGTGAGGCACGCGGCGAGGCGACGAAACAAACCCACAGCCGTAACAATACATTTGTTTTATACAACAAAAGATAGAGTTCATTGGCGTTTTCTTCTTTTTTAAACATAAAGTTCATTTAGTTTAGATAAAACTACAAATTTAATGGCTAACATAATAATTGTTATAATGAAATTAGTTATCAACTGGTATTTTTTACTTGCTTATTTTAAGATTCGTTAAAAATGAAATGGGTTTCGAACTTAATTAATGAATTTGTTCTTGGAGATCAGTGATCACTATTGTACACATATTTTGATATTTTAATTTTGCGTAGTTGAAGAACTGTGTTCAATTTGAATTAAGTTGTCCTACATGGTGAAATGAAATTACACAAAATGTAGTTAATTACTGGTTTATTTGTTGAAAAATATTCAAACTTCTCTAAAACAACTCACCCCACGTAATCTTCGTGTTCAAATGTACATAGCTTTCTTACGGGATTTCTTAATGGCAAACTCGTTAATAATGTCCTCATATGAAAGTGTTTGTGTTGTATTTGCCTCAATACAAAGTAATGAAAGTGAGTTTAACCGTATTTCAGAAATACTAGTTTGCAGATAGTTCTTAACTCTTCTAAGGCAGGAAAAACTGTTGGACTAAAACATATTTTTAAGTAACTTCTATTCTTAAATTCATACGGAAAATATTAACGTCTGAAATACTTCATTTTAGCTTTTGACTGAATTGCCAAACTGCCGCCCCTGAAAATTTGCCGCTCTAGGCTGCTGCCTACTTAGCCTATTTAGAAATACGGCCCTGGCGATACGTCGGGGGAGCGAAGGGAGGTACTTCCACCGCACATTTTTCGGTGATTGACATATAATTCGAGGTAGATTGGATTATTTTTAATTTCACAACTATAAAACGAACACGTTTTATCGGGCTTTAGGCAAGGGCTACTTGGACAGTCTGGTTGGCTGTTTGTTTGTACGGAAGAGAGCGCATACTTTCCTCCTGTACTGCAATTAATGCACATAGACACAAGCGCACTAGCGATCAGAGAAATACATACAGTTTTAACGTAGCCAAATGAACAGCAGGTGAGGATATCCTCCCCTTGTTCTGTGCATGCGTCTTAATTCCGGCTTGCAGTGTGGATAACTTATTATACCTGTCATCTAGCGGCGTTGCAATCGATTGGTTGCCAGACAAATGGCTAAATGACTTATTTTCATTCTAAAATGAATATTAGTTGTATTTTATATACTGCTAGCAACCCGCCCCGGTCCGCCCAGAATCTTTAACGGTTTACCCAGCGTAAGCTTAAAAGTTACACGGATGGCAGGTCCCAGACGCAATTCAAAAATGCCGAGATGAACAGCGAAACTCCAAACACTCTTCTCTGAAGTCTTAACTCGACACGACTCGACAGTTTGATGCTGGCCTAAACTGGGATGATAGGCTTGCTTGTAAACTCGCTCCAAATTAGTAATTTTAATTTCCACTGAATGGAGGTTGTTGGAAGAAATGAAAACGTAAAAACACTTAGTCTATAGTGGACGATGTATTAAAGATAGAGATATGCTGACGCGGACTTTCTTGTTGAACTTTTGATGCTGAACAATTCTTACACTCATAGTATATAGATATTTTGAACGGTTTACCCAGAGTGAGCTTAAAAAGCTCACTGAAATCGTTACTGCTCGGCTTTATTTCGTAATAAATGAATGTTATTCCACGGAAACCTTCCTCGAGAAATCCTTTACAGAATGGTGAAAACCGCATCAAAATCCATCCAGTGGTTCTCGAGAATACCCGTTACATCCAAGAATCGGAGACTTTGTTTTATAGGCCTACTAGCAGTAGTACCCGGCTTCGCCCGGTGGAATGATGATAATGTTTTAAGGTCTCCTTAGAAATATAATGGACTTAAAATGTAAGTCATTTGCACCCAAAGACAATGAGGGAGTAATATCTAGGTCATTTGCCCTTTTGATAAGGATGATAATAAAAACTACTGTTGAATTGTCACGTCAAACTTACAAACTACCGTAATAGAAATACATATTTCAAAATTCACAGGCGAGGAAGACTTATTGTGTGTGGTGATTAATGGTGTAATGGGCGTAACATCTACTGTAGGTCATTTGCTCTTATGATGAGGATGATAAGGGAAACTACTACCGGTATTGAATTGACACTTCAACGTATAATGTACACAATGTACTGTAATAAAAATAACTATATGGCGGCTTCGGTGGCGTATTTGGTAGCATGCTGAGCTGCTATGCCCAAGATAGCGGGTTCAAACCCGGCCGAAGACGTCGGATATTTTAAGAGCGTTAAAAATCCGTCAGTATGCCTTTCTTCGGAGGGGAAGTAAAGCCGGCGGTCCCATGTCAGATTTATGGCATGTTAAAGAACCTTCCACTAATTACACCTGTGTGAAGCTAAATTGGATAGGTAAACAACGCTCATAGATGTCTACGTCCGTTGCCAAGAGCCGACTGTAGTGGCGTCTAGTAGCTAAGTTCCGAACTTGGCCTAGTAGTCGTTGACGGTGGCGCTTGGCGGCAAAAGTACGAACTATTTGAAGAATTCTAAGTTGCAGTTTGTACTTAAATTAAAAAACAGATAACACACACTAATACAGTCATCACAATTTACACCGGTTATCAAACAGATTCTACACACACCCAAAGTACACGGGGCTACATGACCGCGTTGTCGCAGCCCCTAAACTTAAGAACCAACCAACCAAAAATAAATATTTTAAAAATCACAATCGAGAAAGACTTTATGCGGCGGTGATTATTGGTATGATGCGCGTAACATCTAGGTCATTTGCACTTATGATGATAATAATAAGGTAATGAAAAAATGACTACTAAACGAACATGGTGTTATTTAAAAACTGATATAGGTAATTCAGGTGTCTAGCTTCGATGTCTTCCAAAGTCTCAACCTTATTTTCTGGCTTAGGCCTGTACTGGATGCGTCTAGTGAAAGAGCGTACTGCTCGGCAAATACAAAGAATATAGGTCCAAGTTGCACGAACCTGAGATGATCGCAGATGATGACGAAATATGGTGACACACGTTCGGGGTTCCCCGTCCTATACAGATTGACCGGGAATCACTCACTGTTTCGCAACGGCCCTGTGCTGGCATCAGCATAGACAGCAGGAGATAACACGGCGGGCTCTGGAAAGTACACTCAAGTCACCTCGCGATGAATCAGCAAGCTATTCTCACAACTGACCCCCCCCCAGGGTCTCACAACTTGTGGGACGTGGGTTGGCGACCACGGAACCCCAGCTGAGTCTGGCATCGCTTCTACTTCCTGGTGCCGGGCTCATTTCAGTTCTCTTTCCTGTTGGCCTCCCTTGGTCAACTCTTGTTCTCTTCCGACCCAGACTGTATTAGGGTATACGAGGGCTAGGGAGTCTTTCAATTTCCCGCCTTAATTGGCTTTCTCTCATCTTTCTTGATACCCTCATTCTTCGAGGGGTCTGCCTTCTTTTCCTTTTCATAATATCTCCTGTCTTCTGCTCAAGGCCCTCAAAGAGGCAGGGTGTGTGTAGACCCACCACTTCTGGTACACCCTCAAGGGCTCATGACTGGTGAGTTAGGAAGCTAGCAACCCCGAGGAATTCCTGAGCTACATGCAGGGAATGGAGTGATAGGCCTATGTCAGAAATTTCAAGTGGACAGTGTTACGCATGGGTTCCAAAGGGTAAGTATACACACTTTGTTTTCGATCGGTGAACGATGTAGATTTGTACCAAAGGGCCTTAATGCGGGAAATGGAGTGGTCTATCCGAAATTTCGAGTGAACAGTGTTACTCGTCGAGTTCCAAACGGTAATTATGTAAAATCTGGGTGAGATCGGTGAAACTGTGTAGTTTTGTGCCAAGGGCCAAAATGCAGGGAATGGAGTGGCCTGTCCAAATTTTAAAGTGGACAGTGTTACTCATCATCATCATCATCTTGTACAGTTTCCAGCCCCAGGCTGGGTCTGTTTGGAACATCGGGTTACTCATCGGGTTCCAAAGGGTAAGTATACACATTTTGTTTTCGATCGGTGAACGATGTAGATTTGTGCCAAAGGGCCTAAATGCGTGAAATGGAGTGGTCTGTCCGAAATTTCGAGTGGACAGTGTTACTCGTCGAGTTCCAAAGGGTAATTATGTAAAATCTGGTTGAGATCGGTGAAACGGTGTAGTTTTCTGCCAAAGGGCCAAAAAGCAGGGAATAGTGTGGTCTGTCCGAAATTTAAAGTGAACAGTGTTAGTCGCAGTGTTCCAAAGGGTAAATATACAAATTTTGGTCGAGATCGGTGAAACGGTGTAGTTTTGGGACAAAGGGCCTAAATGCAGGGAATGGAGTGGTCTGTCCGCAATTTCAAGCAGACAGTGTTACTCGCTGGGTACCAAAAGGTAAGTTTCCGAATATTGGTTCTGATCGGTGAAACGGTGTAGATGTGTGCCAAAGTGCCTAAATGCAGGGAATGGGGTGGTCTGTCCGAAATTTTAAGTGGACAGTGTTACTCGCAGGGTTCCAAAGGGTAAGTATACAAAGTTTGGTTCAGATCGGTGAAACGGTGCAGATTTGTGCCAAAGGGCCTAAATGAAGGGGATGGAGTAGCCTCTCCGCAATTTCAAGCAGACAGTGTTAGTCGCAGTGTTCCAAAGGGTAAATATACAAATTTTGGTTGAGATCGGTGGAACGATGTAGATTTGGGCCAAAGGGCCTAAATGCAGGGAATGGAGTGGTCTGTCCGCAATTTCAAGCAGACAGTGTTACTCGCAGTGTTCCAAAGGGTAAGTATACACATTTTGGTTCAGATCGGTGAAACGGTGTAGATTTGTGCAAAAAGGGCCTAAATGCAGAGAATGGCGTGGTCTGTCCGAAATTTCAAGCAGACAGTGTTACTCGCAGGGCACCAAAGGGTATGAATACGAATTTTGGTTCTGATCGGTGAAACGGTGTAGATTTGGACCAAAGGGCCTAAATGCAGGGAATGGGGTGGTCTGTCCGAAATTTTAAGTGGTCAGTGTTACTCGCAGGGTTCCAAAGGGTAAATATTCAAATTTTGGTTGAGATCGGTGAAACGATGTGGATTTGGACCAAAGGGCCTAAATGCAGGGAATGGGGTGGTCTGTCCGAAATTTCAAGTGGACAGTGTTACTCGCAGGGTTCCAAAGGTTAAATATACAACTTTTGGTTCAGATCGGTGAAACGGTGTAGATTTGTGCAAAAGGGCCTAAATGCAGGGCATGGGGTGGTCTGTCCGAAATTTAATGTTGACAGGGTTACCCGCAGGGTTCCAAAGGGTAAGTATACAAATTTTGGTTCAGATCGGTGAAACGGTGTGGATTTGTATACATAACAGACAGACAGACAGACAGACAGACAGACAGACAGACAGACAGACAGACAGACAGACAAACTTTGTGCTTTATATATATAGATAGACTATGTAGAGATTCATGGATTGAAACTTTCAATATACTGTAATTTGAAAGCTGTAGTCAGGTAGTCTATTTTATAGTGGGATGTTTGAAATTGTAAACTACATCTGGATGTAGGCTAATTGATTGCATGTTTTATTTAGGATGGTGTTATTTTATGTAGTTAATTTATTTCTTCCTCTTTTTCTCGGAAGAATACATTCAAGTACCGAACTATAAAATGTTTCTTCCCCTCTCCCATAACGAAATTTGGGAATATATCGGGCAAAATAAAGCCACTTGCTAGATGCTGCCGCCTTGGGCAACTGCTCCTGTTTACCCATTGGTAATTACGGATGGCTGCGTGTGCAGAAACCAGTTGTCCCATACAGCTTGTCAGCCACTCTCTAAAAACACGTGAAAAGCATTCAGGTGTGAAAGTGATGTGAACTTTCGAGCTAGTAAAAAGAATGTTAATAGTTTATTAATGATATGGGTTTTTACCTTGATCAAACGATTAGCGCTGCACCGTTCGAAGGACTGAGGATATTTATCTCTTTCACTTGCTTCAGGAAAATGTTGTGATGTTACTTTATTCTAAATGCCAGAACACAGGGACAAATCAGGAATGCTATAGGCCTATGACGAAAGTAATAACTAGGCTAGGGGACAATCGTCCTTGGATACGCGTGGTCTACTGGACCTAATCGCGGGATTAATTAAGGAAGGAAAATGGAAGGAAGGAGGGAATGACGAAAGGTAGGAAGGGGGGAGGGGGGTGGATAACGAAGATACGAAAGAAGGGTAAGGAAGGTAGGGTAAGGAAGGTAGGATGGAAGAGTAAGGAAGGAAGGAAGGGTAAGGAAGGAAGGGAAAGGAAGGTAGGATGGAAGAGTAAGGAAGGGTAAGGAAGGAAGGGTAAGGCAGGTGGGAAGGAAGGAAGGAAGGAAGGAAGGAAGGAAGGGTAAGGAAGGTAGGATGGAAGAGTAAGGAAGGAAGGGTAAGGAAGGTAGGATGGAAGAGTAAGGAAGGTAGGATGGAAGGGTAAGGAAGGTAGGATGGAAGAGTAAGGAAGGAAGGAAGGGTAAGGAAGGATGGAAGGGTAAGGAAGGTAGGATGGAAGAGTAAGGAAGGTAGGATGGAAGGGTAAGGAAGGAAGGATGGAAGAGTAAGGAAGGAAGGTAGGAAGGAAGGTAGGAAAGAAGGGTAAGGAAGGAAGGGTAAGGAAGGTAGGAAGGAAGTTTGTAGCTTTAAGTGACCGTTAATCTTGCGATCATGAGCCACGGGACTTCCACTTTTACGTGGAAACTGAACCACAGGACGTGATATTTCACTTCTCAATTCTCACATGCATTGATCGGGAATCCTTTCCGGTCCGCCTTAGTGAGAGGCAAGCAGACTGACCCCTGCACCATCACATCCCCCGCGGATTAATTAGTTCATTCATGCATTCTGTGTGTGAGTAGTGTCAGTGGTGATTGACCTTCAAGTTCACAATCCACACCACCCTGACCATTTTAATAACAATCACATATTCGCACTAAGCAAGCAAACTTGAAAGTCGGCAGCATGCTGAACTGTTGTGCCCAAGATAGCGGGTTCAAACCCGGCCGAAGTCGTCAGATTTTTTAAGAGCGTTAAAATCCTTCAGTATGCCTTCCTTCGGAGGGGAAGTAAAGTCGGCGGTCCCATGTCATAGATTTATGGCATGTAAAAGATCCTTTCACAGACTAAACTTGTGTAAAGCAAAATTTGTTAGGTTAGATTTCGTCAGAACGCTCTATCAATGATACCTAGTGGCGAACGTTGGAACTACTTGAAATTGAACGGAACTTGTAGCTCACCCTTTAGGGTGTCCGCTGGAAGCAGCTACAGACTCAGGCGAGCCGAACATGTCCTCGGACACTCCCGGCACTAAAAGCCATACGATAAATAAATAAATCGTAACAAAAAGTCACATACAACTCAAAAATCATAAGTTGGGCTAGTTTAATTAGTACTGGAACTAAATAAGTGGATATATTGTAAATACCCTACCATAACCCATACTTGTACACACTACACAGTGCTTTTCTTTCTAAAATAAATGAAGGGCTAATCTCAGTTGTAGTCGACTAAACATCACGATCTTGCAATTTTCGGCAATTTGCAAAGTCCAGTCATTGTTTGTGTTCGAATCATTAACTTTCAGCTTTTTCGATACCGACAGTAGTGGCTACGCGGGCTAAAGCGCTGCGTTAGGTCAAGGGGCCAAGCTCTCTGCTGACTCGGTAGATGCGTGGGTTCGAGCCCCACCGTCGGCTGTCCTTGAAATGGTTTTCCGTGGTTTCCCCATTTTCAACACCAGGCAAATGCTGGGACAGTACCTTCTGACAGGCCACGGACGCTTCCTTCCACATCCTTGCCCAGTTTCATTCATCTTCATCCACTCCATCTCTCTCATCCCGACGCGCAGGTCGCCCACGGGCGTCGACTAGAAAGACCTGCACTCGGCCTCTCAGGAGGCTACACGAAAAAAAAAAAAAAAAAAAAAAAAAAAAAAAAAAAAAAGCTTTTTCGATGCCTGGGTGGATGTTAAATAGTTCGTTATTTTCCTCATCCTTCAAAACTATCCACACGCACAAAGTAACAACCTACCCCACCTCCAAACACTAGCCTGCATGCTTATAAGAACGGAGTGCCGAGTTGCCGACCAAAAGAAACTGATTAGATAGATCGATTTAAATCGAGGAATACTCGAAATCTTCTCCAGTTGTAGTAAACAGCGCGTTGACACCAGCTGATCGATGAAGTTGCAAGTCGGAAGTTATATTTGCTGGACTAGATACAAATAAACCAATATTTTTTTCTTAAACAGTTTTCAAATGTTTAAGGGGTACGCGTAAACCCGCGTTCCCCCTGAAAAAAGCACTGCTTGCACACATAGCTTTAATAGCCTAAGTGTAAAGGATCTGATGATGATCGCTTAACGATCGAAACTGGCCATCTAAATATATTTATTAATCTATACTAATATAATAAAGCTGAAAAGTTTGTGTGTTTGTGCGTTTATGTGTTTAAACGCGCTAATCTCTGGAACTACCAGTCGGATTCGAAAAATTTATTTTTGTATATGATAGTCTGATTCAAGAGGAATAGTTTAGACTATATAGCATTAGGCTACACCTCTCAGGTAACCTTAGAGATTGATTTTTGTTCAGTAAGTCGGAAGAACAAGCGCTCCAGAGCGGCTTCAATAATACCGAAGTCTATTGTTGCCATGTAATGCGGGCCGCATCACGTCGCCCCTACCAATGTTTTGGTGCAGAATTGCGAGCTGCTTATAAATTGCAGTCACGGGGAGTAATTAGTGCAGAAAGATTTAGTAGGCCCCTTAAAACAGTTATCATCATGACAATAGTATGCCTCTGTATAAGGGCGATGGTGTTGGTGCAGTATACTGAGGTTATCAGCTGCAATAAGCATTGGTGCTTTCAAATTTACTTTCATTTATTCCGATCCTTATCCTCGAGCGCTCCAGTTCTGTAAAACAAATAAATCCACCGGGCGAAGCTGGGCACTACTGCTAGTCTCATATAAATCTTGTTGACAATCGTGTTGACCGACTGAAAAACAATGAATTTCGATCAGTATACTCAAGAAGATTTTGGTGGAGGACGGAGATTAGAGATCAAAGTTCTCCGCTAGTGGCACGCCCTCACGGGCAGCATATGCATTTATTGTTCTGGCCGACGGTTGAGCTAACCACTCTGCCCTTACTCTAAAGGCGACGACATGAGTCACAGGTTTGCCGTCCTTCAGCACCACCGTGCATGATGTAGTCAGATCAGAATATCCCGGAGTCTCCTGAAAATTTACGGAAGTTAACAAACGAATTCATGTTTCTCACTAACCCGAAGCAAGTCTTTGGAACAGGCACGACTTGGGTGATTTGTATGTCAACGATATCGTTATAGTACCTCAAAACAGAATTATATTCTTGTCAGAGCTGGGAATCAAACCTGTGCCTCCGAAATTGCAAACAATCACGTTAACCACTACATTGCAAGGTGTGTTGAAACGAAAGTAGTACTGTACAACAAAATCATGTGTGTGCAATCCATCTGTTGTATGAGATTCTTGTGGTTAACACCTCCTGAGAAGTATGTCGTTTCTTCTTCGTCATGGAATTACATTCCTCTATCATCGCCAACAACACTACTATAATTTGGTGAACAACGAAAGGAATCTCTCACCTACTTCAGTAACCAGGCTGTAACATTCCTCAGTTTTTTCGCGCAAGCCACGCTTTTTTAGTGGAACAGAATGATCTCTGATCGCCTAATAACAAACAACAGTATCAAACACGGTGTACGTGAGTCGTATCAAGTAAAAACTGATAGACAAAATCGTTCAGGCGTCAATAATGGTTTGCGTTCTGTTTATCATTGGGCCGGGGATTGAGTGGAACCAAAATGTTATAGAAATAGCGGACCCTTGCGACATCTCTCGCATGTGTATAATCAACACACCTGGCATTATTGGTAGACCAATGTGGGCTCGACGCGACACAGTTCAGGCAAGGCCAATCGAATTGTTTATTTGTTTAAGGTAGCGCTAACTGAATGTTTGAACAAAACACTTCAATTTATTAATATGCTCATACCACCTAAAATTATGAATCAATTATTATGAAAGTTTTTCATCATGGCAGGTGAAACTCCCGGAATTCAAAAATCCGGACCATCGATGATCCGGATTCAATTACGGTGAAAAAAGGAATTGTAGTGAATATATACATATTTGTCAAACAAAAGCGTTGATGCGACAGGCTGGACGGGTTCGTCTTACCGCTAAGAATCAAAGACTTCGCCGCAAAAAAGCGAACCACTACTGCAGTTCAAAAATCAAATAACAAATTTTTTAAAGAGCTCTGACAATGTATAAACCATACATTATTCTGTAAATATGTATATATTGTATGGGTGCATTACATATGTATGTTCTGGTATATTATTTCATTAAAATACATTATAAGTTCATATTAATTAACAGTTTTATAGGTATTTATCTGCTCCAATTATTTAACCACTAAAGTGAATTATTACCGGTTTTAGCAAGTTTTCTTTTTGTTATGATCTCAAACGACCTTTTGTTTGGTTCTTTTAAAAAATCCGGACATTTTGTTAATCCGGATAGGTTCCGGTCACAATTAATCTGGATTATCGACTCTCTATGTATAAGATAAAATAGTTGTTACAAAAAAGCAATATCCTTCATTGTTACCAACATTACAACTTTTAGAAACAAAATATCAAGCAAAAGGTACATTTATTGCTTAACTGTTAAAGTTGAAGATTTGAAACTAAATATACATAAACGAGAGCTCATGGCTTGCAATCCAACCTAGAATCATCGTTCTAGATTTTTTTTAAATAACTATGTTCTTTAAGCACAGCGACTTCTCTCAAGTTACATAAATACTGGAGCTGTTATTCTAGATCAGATTAGTGTACATACGCATATAAGAATACTATGAATATTTCAAGAAGATCGGCGCTGAACTCTCTGAGTTAATGTAGGCTACTTTATTTGGATAAAAGAAATGCCTGTAAAAGTAATTGGTAGATACATGTTTGCTAATATTGTCAAATTTAAAAAGCCCATATCTCGGAAATATATTAACTGTTTTGTTCCAAACAAACTTCCTGTGATAATTCAATATGTTGAGAACCCAAAATATCATCACAACCTAAGTTACCGCCACCTTGATCGTGCTTTTTTTAAACACAAATTGTCGTTGAAATCAGAGTGCAATTCATCACTGCTGCTGCGCATGTGTTACTATCGTTTACTTGTGAACTGGCTGCGTAGTGCAGTGGTAACGCTCCCACCTGCTGTTCCCAAAGTTTCAGGATCGAGTCCTGGCGTAGTCAGTAGGCATTTGAGGGTACGCGAGGGAGCCGTGTCAGTAGATTTACTGGCAGGCTAAAGATTACCTTCGGGTCAAAATTCCGGAACCTCACCGTCTCTAAAAGCGTCATTAGTTAAATGGGACATTATACCAATTATAAGTTACTTGTGAGCGCTCCATGTATACCGGTATATACCACCCACCCGGCTTTACTGTTATGCGGGCTGGATGCGATACAGTTCTGGCAGGGGCTATTGACTTGTTTATTTTTTTAAACACAATTTAGAAACAAATAAATATATTCCCGTCGACTTTTCACGAAATGCAAAATTTTTCTTGCACTATTGAGACGATTCGGAAGATTTTGATACAAACCGCACCTTCAAACTCCCTTTGGTCCAAGAGCTTGAGTTTTGTGAAACATATATTGAACTCGTATGATGCTACGTTCGTCACCAGGCGTTGGTTGCGATGGCATCTAGTCGTAGCCAAGTTCACAGATAGGTATCGTTGACGGTAGCATTTATAGCGAAAGTAGGAACTAATTGAAATTATCGTCTGCAGTCCTTACTTGAATTAAAAACAGAGAATACACAGTAATACAATCATAAAAATTAACACCAGTTATCAGACAGATTCTACATACACCCAAAGTACACGGGGCTAGGGCTACATGACCGCGTTGTCGCAGCCCCTAAACTAAGGAACAAACCAACCGACTAAGTTACCGTTACTTACAAAAATAGTTACGGTGTTACAGTTACAAAGGTCGAATTAACACATCGTTACTTTTAGGTTACTTAACTATAGTTTCTTCTTCTTCTTCTTCTTCTTCTTCTTCTTCTTCTTCTTCTTTCTAATAACCCATTTGGTGGGTACGATGAATCAGCTTTGGCTACTCTTCTCTGTATCCAATTTCCTTTGCTTCCAAATTTCATTCAACCTGCTCGAGTGGCGGTCCTTCTCCTCTTGAGTTATCTTATTCTGGTTGTTACTTTCATTCTCTCCTGAAATCCTGCCTTTTGAGTAACTTCTCGGAAGAGTGTTCTGTTTTCTTTTTCAATCTCCACGAACCATGCGGGCTTAGACTTGTAACCGCCCAGTAGATTGAAGAAATGTTTAGTTTGGACATTTTGCAGATGTGCCCAAAAAAACTGTAACCGTCTCTTCTTCATTACATCAGTTAATTTTTTTAAAATATAACTCTCGATTTCGTCTTAACCTATATTCTGTAGTAGTAATTATTTTAGCTCCCAGTATTTTTCTCAAAATTCTCCTTTAGTTAGTAAGTTAGTTAGTTATTGAGGTTTTAAGGGTCATCTGCCCCTCAAAATAATTCCTTTCTTTATTATTATTATTTATTTACATTGTTTAGACCCAAAGTATCACATTAAGCTGATCTGTTACTGTTCTTCTTGTTTTTCCATAACTCCACCTTCTCACTCTGTCGAACTCGACGTGCCTCCGTCCATCCTTTCCCTGGTCTCCTTGGTCGATCTTCATGTGTGACTTCCCAACATCCCAACCGTGGATCTTATCTCGGAATGTCGTTATATCGTCTATGTCTATTGGTGTGATGCTGGCACTTTCGAGATCAATTTGGACTTGGGTAACCCAGACTGTTGTCACTTTAAGTTTCCATAAGTAAGTCAATTTTGTTGTTGTTAGTTGGTCGTCATTCAGTCTCATAATGTGGCCGTAGAATCTCAGTCGTCGCTTGTGGAAATCTGACTCGATGTTGGAGTTATTTAATTTATTGTATGGCTTTTAGTGACGGGAGTGTCCGAGGACATTTTCGGCTCGCCTGAGTCTGTAGCTGCTTCCAGCGGAAACCCTTAGGGTGAGCTACAAGTTCCGTTCAATTTCAAGTAGTTCCAACTTTCGCTACCAGATATCAATGATACCTAGTGGTGAACGTTGGAACTTTGATAGAGCGTTCCGACGAAATCTAACCTAACAATTTAGCTTAACACAAGTTTAGTCTGTGGGAGGATCTTTTACATGCCATAAATCTATGACATGGGACCGCTGGCTTTACTTCCCCTCCGAAGGAAGGCATACTGAAGGATTTCTAACGCTCTTAAAAAATCCGACGACTTCGGCCGGGTTTGAACCCGCTATCTTGGGCACTGCAGTTCAGCGGTTTTTTCCCGCCTAAAGTAATTTGGGAACAATTTGTGTTGACCAACTGGAAAGCTTTCTTTAACTGGGTTTATTCCCGGCGCTGTCAGGAATTTTATTGGTCGGTCGCTATAGGACAGTTGCGAAGAGTGGTGAGTGGTGGGTTCGTAACTTACTCATAAGACATAACCGATGTTGTTGTTTCATTTGACGAGCTTGGACATCGTGGTTATTTAGCCCTGTGTATTTTGTGTGTGTGTGGAATTTTTGTTTGACAACCAGTGTTATTGTGATGGCTGTATTAGTGTGTATTTGTAATTTGTGGCATCAAATTAGGAACCATCCCGGCATCTGCCTGGAGTAGAAGTGGGAAAACCACGGAAAACCACTTCCAGGATAGCTGAGGTGGGAATCGAACCCACCTGTTCTCAGTTTTTCCTCACGAGGAATGCGTGTACAACATTCCAACCTTCAGACCAGAATTAAAATTTCTTGGCAAAGCCAGGAATCGAACTCGGACCTCCGCCGTGAACCAAGAACGCTAGCCGTAAGCCAGTGGTCCCAAGCAACTATATCATTGTTGTTCATTAATTTTCTGACGAAATATGGTACTAACATAATATGAGTTAAAGTTTGAAAGAGGAGAGAAAATCGGGACATTTGCCATCCTAAAAGGAATTTGTCGGATATGGCTTAGAAAGCTTTCACGACCAGTGAATTAAAACTCAGCAATTCTTCTGGGCTTGTGCAGTGTCTTGCGTTGGGTTTCGCCTAGGACACCAAGCTGGCTCATCAGCGGGCTCTTGGTGTCCCCGCCTGGACCCCCACAGGAATAGCGAACTGTACGCTACCTCCCTTTTTATTAAGCGCACCTGCGCCTCTTTACTGCGAGGACTAAAAGCTCAAGCAGCCATAACCTCCCTATGAAGGCTTTCAAAAAGATGGTATATTGGCTTTCACGGCCAGTGAATTAAAACTCTGCAATTTTTCTAGGTTTGTGCCGTGTCTTGTGTGACTCATCAGCGGGGTCCGGGCGGGGACACCAAGAGCCCGCTGATGAGCCAGCTTGGTGTCCTAGGTGAAACCCCACACAAGAAACGGCACAAGCCTAGAAAAATTGCTGAGTTTTAAAAATCTGTGACTGTCTCAGTAACATTGGGACGTCTGAGATTCATCAATATGCTTCTATCGTTGCTCTCAAATCATTTTCACCACCTTCTATGGTCTTAAAGGGCCTGGGTTCGATATCCGGCTCCGTCAAGAATTTTAATTCTGCCCTGAGGGTTGGATCGGGGTTCACTCAGCCTCGTGAGGCAAAAACTGAAAATAAGAGGGTTCTGTTCCTATCTCAACTATCATAAAAGTGGTTTTCCGTGTTTTCCCACTTCTACTCCAAGCAAATGCCGCGATAGTTTCTAACTTAAGACCGTGGCTGCTTCCTTCCCAATCTTAGCCTCAAATTACAAATACACATACACCACTATGTATACTACAATAAGACAGGTTATCAAACAAATTTTACGCAACCCAAATTACACGGGGATGAATTGACTACGATGTCCTAGCCTCAAAAATGAAACAACAACAACAAACATTATTTTCCCTTTATCGGTAAGAGCGAAAGAAAACTTTGCATCTTATTCAATTTTTCCTGTGTGCCATACTGTTATTAGGGAATTTTTCATGGTCATAAAATTAGATAAGCGTGCCAAATTATGCCCTAGTAACATATTCTGCACATGATAACAGGACGTTACAAGAATGAAAGGTAAATATGATGAGTAATGTTGTCCCACATCCCAGTTCAATGTACTGAGGAGTATTTGAGTCTTTCACCTTGGCCGCTGGACGAGGCAGACTGCAGTCTATCTGGGACGACGACTCGAAGCAAACCCGATCGGGTGGAAAGTGGGGCAAGAGACTACATTGAACTTCCGTTGCACGACTTTCTTGCCAGCTCTCTACTGATCTTATTTCCTAAAATCTTCTTGACATATTTTTCTTTGGGGAGGAAATTACTAGTTAGCGTAGAGAACGAAAGCTGAAACCGGTCCCTGCGAGGTGGAGAGAGAAGATGCGAGCTGTTGGTCGACAGTCGAGGAGTGGTACAGCTCTCAGGATGGCGTGCGCACGATGCACTTGGGTAAGTGTCTTGCAATGCAATAAGTATACATGAGTGACAACCGTCTGGATACCACCGGCATTATGGAAGAAACATATAGCTATTGATTCATTTTACTGACTTGGATCATCAGCCCCATATACTTGTGTCTGTGCTTGTTTAATATGTCTGATAACCGGTGTTTGTGTGGCGAATGTAACAGTGTAATTTTGGAAAAAAAAGTGGAAGTGTTGTGAATCATTACAGAATTGAAACTAATAATCTTGGATCGCGATAATTTATCTCCGTATACATGGTTGTGTATATTATTTGTTTGATAACATGTGTTATTGTGGTGTGTGTAGTAGTTTGCGTATTTGTAATTCAGGTGAGGATTGGGACGAAGGTGGCCGTGGCCTTAAGTTAGGAACCATCCCGGCATTTTCCTGGAGTAAAAGTGGGAACCCACGGATAAGTCCTTCTAGGATGGCTGAACTAACCTCTTCTCAGTTTGGCCTCCCGAGGCTGAGTGTGCCTCTCTTCAGCCCTCAGACCAGAATTAAATTTCTTGGCAGAGCGAGGAATCGGTCCCGGACCTCCGGGCCGAGAGCCAAGAATACTAGCCACTACACCACTAGGTGGTCTGGATTTAAGCTCTTAGGCCGGGTAATGCACACATGGTGCAAGCTATGCAAACCAGCAATCTCCGGCGTAGTACGCCGGTCACATGACCACTATGCTCTAAGATAGGGTACACTTTAATTCTCAGACTGGCTGCGTGGCTCAGCGGTAACGTTCTCGGTTGCTAGGCCCAAGGTTGCAAGCTCGCATCCTGGCGCAGTCAGCTGGCATTTGAGGGTGCGCAAATGCGAGGGAGCCGTGTCAGTAGATTTATTGGCACGTCAAAGATCCCCTTCGGGGCAAAATTCTGGCACCCCGGCGTCTATATAAGCCAGCGTAGTTAAAAGGGACGTAAATCCAATAACATTATTATTATTACTTTAATTCTCACTTAGCAATGATACATCTATTACGCAGACCAGCGCCAGCCTAGCGTACTGGGAATTGTTGCTATTCATAGATTCCAAGACTTGGACTTTCATAACCGCGGGTTTGAGTCCCACTGAGGTCTAAATTTTAATTTTAAAGAGGCTTGTGCTCCTCAGATGGAAATGATTTTGTTATAGGTTCATTTTAGGGGCTTGGGCACTGTGGCCATTTGAATATGCGTAAAATTTGTCTGATAACCAGTGTTATTGTGGTATCTATAGTGGTATTTGTAATTGAGGCTAGGATTGGGAAGGAGGTGACCGCAGTCTTAAGTTAGTAACCATCCAGGCATTTGCTTAGAATAGAAGTGGGGAAAACTCGGAAAACCACTTTTAGGATTTCTGAGGTAGGAATCGAACCCTCGTCTTATTATTTTTTCCCTCACGAGGCTAAGTGAACTCCGTTTCAACCCTCAGACCAGCATTAAATGTCTTGGCAGAGCCGGGAATCGAACCCAGGACATTGGGACCAAAGTTTCAATACCTAGGCTACCCCGAGACTATTGAAGACAGTCGAAATGATTTGAGAGCGATTAAAGGAGCATATTGATGGGTCTCAGACATCCCGATTTTACTGGAACATTACCGGATTCATTAAGGCCCTCATTTCTCATCATTGCTGTCGTGAAAACCCAGGAATATTCTCTTGGCTTTGTTTTTGAATTCCGTAGGGTTACAGAACTAAATGTTTGAGAGTGTCCGTCATTCTAGCTGAAAAAGGGTTGTAGCCTAGTTGTATTGTGTTTATGTATTTTATTTTTAATAGGCCTATATTTGAATTGCAGCCAGTGGCCATAGTGGGGTATTTTTAATCGAACGCCCGAAGGCTCCCCATCAAGTTAAATTTCAAGTAGTTCCAACTTTGGTTAACAGAGATGCCACTGACACCTAGTGGCGAACGTTGCAACTTGATAGATCGTTTCTTACCAAATAACCTACACATTTAGCTACACACTACCAATTGTAGTGGTAGGTTCTTTTGATGATCAGGTGCCATGAAGTCGGCGTCGACTCCTAGCGACTGCATGGATGGACTGTCTCCATATGATTCGGTCTTCAGCCATATACTTCAGATCCTTCAGTGACATATTCATGTTGGATTTGATGGAGTCGATCCATCTCAATGCTGGCCGCCCTCGTCTCCGAGACCCTTCCTCCTTTCCAAGCATAATTGTCTTTTCCAACGAATCAGAACGCCTCATAATGTGTCCAAAATATGACAGTTGTAATCGTGTTATTAATGCTTCAAGAGACAGATCTGGTTTGATTTTTTGAATCATCCATAGATTTGTCTTCTTGGCTGTCCAAGGAATACGCAGTATCCTTCTCCAACACCAGAGCTCAAAAGCATCAATATACCTCCTATCTCGTTTCCTTATGGTCCAGCCTTCGCAACCATATGTAGCTATGGGAAAGACTAGTGCCTTAACCATTCTAATTTTAGTAGGCAAAGAAACATCGGAACACGTGAAGATCTTATCCAGGCCTTTAAAAGCTGCTCTTCCTAGGGCAAGTCTTCGGCGAATCTCTTGACTGCTTGAGCCACTACTGTCTACTAATGGTTGATCCCAACAAACAGAAACTATTCACCTCTGTGATTATCTTATTATCTATCATAAGGTTCTTTTACATGACATATATCTATGACATGAACACGCCGGCTTTGCTTCCCTCCGAAGGAAGGCATATTGAAGGATTTTAACGCTCTTAAAAATCCGACGACTTCGGCCGGGTTTGAACCCGCAATCATGGGCATAGCAGTTCAGCATGCTACCGACTACGCCACCGAAGCCGTATTTTAGGCACCTATATAGCAAGGATAATGTTAAGGAAGCTATTAACTCGCTTAGCAAAGAGGCACTGCTAAATGTTTCATATTTGGGACGTAGCACACAGTTACTATCCCATTTGGATCTAGAAAAGGTGTGCCAACCCAATTTGGTACTCCCCGCTACAAACACGGCAAGAAACTACTCTAGAAGAAGTGTTGGTGTTTTATGCCATTGTTGTTGTTTTGTTCAATATGAGGGACCCATAAAAATCGGACTCCACCAGCCGAGAATTGAGCCCGCAATCTGTGGTTAGTGTCAAATGTTCTGGAGCCATCAAGAAATCTTATTTTATGTTCGACGATGTCGAAATGTAAATATTATATGTCAGAAAACTGTAATGAGGGTCATTATAACACTATTTTTCATTATGAAACAGTTGTGTGACCAATTAGGTAAGGATAGCATCACACCTACGCTCACTTCCACGGCCTCCTATTTTAAATTTCACTGCCTGGCCTAGTGTCATAGTAGGGTAATCGAGGAGGCCATGGTCAAATACAAGGTATTCTCTGCGTCTCGTGCGCTCTGTTCAGTACATAAAACTGGCGAAATCTCGACAGATATTTATGAATATTTATGTTCGAACATAAAACAGTTATAATTATCGTCGAACATAAACAGTCGTATGCAACTCGCCTATAATGGTAATAATAATATAATAATATCGTATGGCCTCGGTACCGGGTGTAAGCTTTGTAATTTGACACCCAGAGGGTAGCTTGCATGTCGAATTTCGTTGTTGTTCCTTGAAGCTTCACTCGTTTAATAAACATACTCGTGTCTTAATTATTGCCATTATAGGTTCGTTGCATAATGTACTATTATTGCAGTATTGTGATCCTTGCCTAAAGATCTTACAACATACTCTACCAGGGCTTACCTTCAGACGAAAGTGGTGTTGTTCATTCAGTTTAGGAGCTGGTGCCATTTTAGTTCTTAGTTCAGGGTCTGAGGTTACCGTGGTCATCAGCTCCAAGTAGTCTACTAAGCTTGAAGTTTTATGTGACCATTAACCTCGCGATTATAAATCACGGGAACTTCAATTTAATTGGAATCCTAACCACTGAATTGGGACTTTAAGCCTCATAAAACTCACATGCATCAAACAGGAATCGAACTCGGTCCACATTGGTTTGAGGCAAGCAGCTTGACCTCTCCACCATCACGCCTCTACAGTACTTATTACTGTGTTACAGAGGTGCCCAAGGGGCAGATTACCTCGTAGTTCCACCTCTTAAAACAACAATAATTAACTAATAACTAGAGGTGTCTATACTAATTTCACTACAGTGGGTAACATACACGACCAATTGAATTTCAGTTTGGTTGGTTGGTTGGTTGGTTCCTTAGTTTAGGGGATGCGACAACGCGGTCAAGTTACCCCGTGTACTTTGGGTGTGTGTAGAATCTGTCTGAGCTCAAGTGAGCTATGATATTTGGGTCACAACTTGTATGAAATAATTGGTAGGCCTATCTACCGAGAGTGATCCGAGAGTTCCACCTTGAGGGAATTTATATAAGAACTACTGTGGTGCAAACTGCTTGTTTGATTGCATATTGACTTTATCGGCCAAGTAATAAAAATCCAGCAATTATTCTACATTTGTGTGGGATTTCGCCTATAGATGAAGGAAGTCAGACTCATAAGCGAGCTCTTGGTACACCCTACCCGGACGCTGGGGGTGAAACCACAAATAATGTATTTACTTATATCATAAATAAATAAATAAATAAATAAATAAATAAATAAATAAATAAGTACATAAGTAAACAAATAAACAAATAAATAAATAAACAGATAAATAAATAAGTACATAAGTTAACAAATAAATAATCAGATAAATAAATAAACAAATAAATACATAAATACATGAATAAGTACAAAAGTAAATAAATATAAATAAATATACAATAAACAAATAAATAAACAATTAAATAAATAAACAAATAAATAAATGTACACACAAATAAATGAACAAATAAATAAATGAACAAAGAAATAAATAATTAAACAACCAAATTAACAAATAAATAAGTACAGAAGTAAATAAATAAACAAAGAAACAAACAAATAAGTTAAATAAATAAACAATTAAATAAATACAGATTTAATTAAGTAAATAAGTACAGAAGTAAATAAATCAAATAATTAAAATGGACCATGCACTTCACATAAATGGGACGTAGTGCATGGTCCACTACCCCAGTGTCAGTCCGGGCATGGTCACCAAGAGCCCGCTGACGAGCCTGACTTGGTGCGCCTAGGCGAAACCCCACAAAAGCATGGCAAAAACCTAGAAGATTTGCTGAGCTTTATGCTTGTTTGTTCTTGTTAATTCGTTTTAGAAGTTATGATATATTTGTCATTAGCCCTGTGTACTTGGATGTGTGTTCAATTTGTCTCACAATCTGTGTTCCTGTGATCACTGCAGTAGTGTGTTTAACTGTATTTATTTGGGTTGAGAATGGGGTAGGTAACCGCCGGGACTTGAAATAAGGTACTCTCCCGACATTTGCCGCGAAGTCCAAGCCCCTGAATGAAAACAAAAACAAGAACGGTTTTTATTTCAAGAGGCGGAACATTGAAGTCACCAATCTGCCACTGACCCACCATGTAAGCTACAATCAGTCATGGTTAAAGCCCTGCGCGGATGCGGATATCCGCGGATAAACCCGTGGGTATCCGCAAAAATATTTGTCACGCGGTTATAGTTTGCAGGGCTGTGCGGATAGCGGATAAGCTGCGGATAATGTTTGGAGTAAATTTGCGGATCGTTTTTAGAATACAATCCGAACTTGTTGAATATCATTACTAGGACCCGGATGTTTATATCATTTTTTTTTTTCCGTTAAGCATAATTAAGCATAATTAACATTCATTTTTTAAACATAGCACATGACATACATAGCCTGAGGGAACGACTTTCTCCTCAAATGTCTAAATGTTGGGTCTCTGACGCATCTCAAATGCGAAGTGGGGCTTTGCTCTTTTCAGAGACTCCCTTCAGTGTACTGTAAGTACAGTATATTGTAAGGCACTGATAAAAAATGAAATGAAATGTGTTGGTTTAAAACTTTACTAGCATTACTCGTCGCGGCTTCGCCCGCGAATATTCTAGTTGTAAAGAGTACACTTAGCAAAATCTCAATCATGAATGCTATGACTGATTTATCCTTGGTATGAATAATCAGACTATCAATTCAGCTACTGGTGCAGTGGTTAGGGGTTTGTCATTCCTTCATAAATCAGAGAGAAGTTAGTTTTCTGGGAATATCACAGACACTGTTAATTTAAGGGCCTTTAAATGTGGTTTTCGGAGGCCCTTTATAGTCGGGTGAAAAAGATCTTTCGTACTACACTCACACGTGAAAATTGCGTGAAAAGAATCTAGAGTGCCCCTTGACCCCCTTAAGTGCATTATACTGTATGTATTGATGAATTTTACAGCTTAATTTGGTTCAGTGATAACCTTATACCCGTCTGGAAACTTTCATAGTAATGAAATAATTGGAATTGCATTGCGTCTTTCAGAAATAGATGGACCTGTGAGATTCTGTTACCATGGTTACCGTGTTGCATTCGTTCATTATTTTATTGTAAATATACATGTTTTAAGATATTTATTTGGCGGCTTCGGTGGCGTAGTCGGTAGCGTGCTGAGCTTCTATGCCCAAGATAGCGGGTTCAAACCCAGCCGAAGCCGTCGGATTATTTTTAAGAGCGTTAAAATCCCTCAGTATGCCTTCCTTCGGAGGGGAAGTAAAGCCGGCGGCCCCATGTATAGATTTATGGCATGTTAATGAACCTTCCACTAATTGCACCTGTGTGAAGCTAAATTGGATAGGTTAAGAATGTAAACAACGCTCTTAGGTTTCTATGTTCGTTGCCAAGAGCCGACTGCGGTGGTGTTTAGTAGCTAAGTTCTGAACTTGGCCTAGTAATCGTTGACGGTGGCGCTTTCGGCAAAAGTAGGAACTATTTGAAAAATTCTAAGTTGCAGTACTTAAATAAATAAAAAAACAGATAACACACACTAATACAGTCATCACAATAAACACCGGTTATCAGACAGATTCTACACACACCTAAAGTACACGGGGCTACATGACCACGTTGTCGCAGCCCCTAAACTTAAGAACCAACCAACCAACCAACCAACCAAGGTATTTATTTAATTGTGAGGCATTTAAAGAGTAAGTGAGTGTGTTTCGCTTGCGCATTGGGTTATGCTGAACCTGTAGGTACCCCATATGTGTAGGTTGGTGTTAATGGGTACAAAACTGGAATGGGACCTTAGCAGAATAATATAGGGAGGGATGCCTTATCAAATAAATTAAGATTATTATTGTAATGTCAGAAGCCTCCGTGGCTTAGGCGGCAGCACGCCGGCCTCTCACCGCTGGGTCCGTGGTTCAAATCCCGGTCACTCCATGTGAGATCTGTGCTGGACAAAACGGAGGCAGACAGGTTTTTCTCCGGGTACTCCGGTTTTCCCTGTCAACATTTCATTCCAGCAACACTCTCCACTATCATTTCATTTCATCTGTCATTCATTTAATCATTGCCCCAGAGGAGTGCGTCAGGCCTCGGCAGCCGGCACAGTTCATATCCTCGCCGCTAGATGGGGGCGTCATTCATTCCATTCCTGACCCGGTCAAAGACTGGAAGCAGGCTGTGGATTTTCATTTTCATTGTAATGTCAGTGGATTCGGATAACAACCACGTTGATGCGGGGCGGATACGGATAACAGTCGTGCGGATGCGGATAATAATCGTGCGGATGCGAGGCGGATAACGTTCTGTTTATCCGCGCAGGCCTGTAGTCATGGTCCTCTCATACAAGGTACAGTAGATATGGGAGGGAAATGAGAGTGAAATGAATGAATTAAGAGCACCTTCGAATTCCTGGAAGATAATTTGGATGACACGAATTCTTAACTACTCAGTTTCTCTCTTCGAGAAATGAGCCTCGTTACTCACTTGCTTGACCTTGGTCACTTACGTTTGACCTGAAGGCAACAGGTTTGAGTCCCGCTGCTGTTCTAGAGAGAACTTTCACCTCTGCGGCGTGTCAGAAGATGTTGCAGTCAATACATAAATAAATAAATAAATACATACAGTGCTCAAAAATTGTTTTGCATATTGCGATTTTTTTTGTCGTGTGGCCTCCTGAGAGGCCGAGTGCGGGTCTTTCTAGTCGACACCCATGGGTGACCTGCGCGTCGGGATGAGAGATGGAATGGATGAAGATGAATGAAACTGGGCAAGGACATGGAAGGAATCGGCCGTGGCCTGTCAGAAGGTACCATCCCAGAATTTGCCTGGTGTTGAAAATGTGGAAACCACGGAAAACCATTTCAAGGACGGCTGACGGTGGGGCTCGAACCCACGCGTCTATCGAGTCAGCAGAGATCTTGGCCCCATGACCGTTCGCTGCGCTTTAGCCAGCGTAGCCACTGGTGTCGGTTGTGATTTAGTGACTTGTTTATTTTGCTATGTGCATGTAATCAAATTTTACACAATATAGGGTACATACAAAGAAAACCAACACAAAATCTGCTCTGCAAAAGAGACAGAAACACACAACGAATAACAAAAGTAATAATAATAAAAATAATAATAATAATAATAATAACATCGCATGGCCTCGGGTGCCGGGTGCAAGATTTGTTATTTGACACCCAGAGGGCAGCTTGCATATCGAATTTTGTTGTTCCTTGGAGCGCTATGAAAGTCAAGGCGGTTAGATATCTAAGATCCTTGACACTATAGCGCTTTCTAGTAGAGAAATGAGCAACTTTTGTGTTGGCGGAAAATCCCGAGATTAATTTTTCCATTATGAACACGGTCTACTGAATTCAAATGGGTTCTTTAACATGCCAACAACGTATGACATGCGTGTTGTGATTTTTGTCGCCTTTCAAAAATCATTTACCATGGCCAGGAGCGAACCTGCAAGCATTTGGTTGGTAGACCGACACGATAACCACTCACCCACCGTGGCAAGTGTAACAAAAGTGTTAATATGGGACGGAGCACACAAACGTCCTTTTCATGTTGGGGCATATCAAAACCGTGTATGGCCACCACGAGCTCGAGGGCATGTTTGCAGACGACGGGGCATACTGAGCACCAACGAGACCAACGTGGTTTGGGGCGGATTATCCCACTCTTTGACAGCACCTTTAATCAGTTGCTGTTTGTTTGTTGGAGGATTGAGACGGTGCGAAATTGCCCTCTTGAGCTCTTTCCATGGATGTTCAATATAGTTCATGTCCGCAGAATAGACAGGTCAAGGAATTGATTGACCACCCTAGCTCGATGGGCACAGCATTATTGTCCACTACTATCGGATTTTTTAAATTAAGGATACTCGAGTTTAGGCCTTAATTACAAGCAAACCAACATACCTATTGAAAAACGAGTTGTACCAATATTTTCCTTGTCTAATTCTGCGTTGGACTATATACGCCAATTATTGTCAAGTTTGATAATTATCTTTTTATTCGTGATTGTAAGGAAAATTGTCTGGGGTTTTGACGTCTTTTCAAGGAACCACTCACTTAAAACTATATAGGCTACATGGAAAACTACTTGGCTGAGGGTAATGAAATTTTTATATGCTATAGGCACAAGTAATGGTAGTGCAAATCGCAATTTGATTTTTTTCAACTGCCCAATAAAAAGTTCTTATACTTTTTCTGACGTAACGTTTTCTCAGCCCAGGATAAACGTACAGCAGGAAACGTGGCCTTATTTTGAAGCTCTCATTCGTGATTATCGGAAACTACGACCACTGTAAACGTACAGTGTGATGACGAATTTATGAAGAGTAATATTAATGGGAGGTTTTGTGCGTATGTAGTAGGAAGCCCTCACCCATTATGACAGCGAATCCTGTAACAACAGGTTCAAGGATATTGTCTCTCTCTACACCAGACCAGTCATGTTACCGTGGATAGGAATTAGAGGCGTACGTCGGCCAAACATCATTCCACCCTAAAACATGACTGAACCTCCTTGCTGTTGGTGGCTTTCCTGGATGAGGGCTCGTGAAATCTCTCACCCACTCGGAGCATTCAAGTGTGGCGACGTAAAAGTGCTAGTGATTTTAATAGTGATCATAACTAACACATGTAATGTTTCCAGGAGTGTTATTTGCTTATTATTCATATATTTTATGCATTGTACTCCGCCCATTCTAGTTGACCGACCAAAGAGTTACAACTGACAGTTCTTTGTGGAAGCTACGCCAAAACCGAATAAAACAAAAATGTTCCTGTCCTAAATTGTAATCAGCCTTCGCGACAAAAATTGAACAAGATTCAAAATCTTTGCTGAAAACTCTTTGGTTTTTTCCCTGAAACCCTGCCCAATTTGATTGATGTTTGTCTTTCCACGGTCACTGACTCTTATTTGGTTATTGTTAGCATAAACAAGGAAGGACATGTATCTTTGAGCAAAATGTAACTTTTATAGATTTCTTTACATCATTTCGAAAATAAGCGTAACCCAACTTAAGCGGTGATCTCTCATTTAAACCATTTACAAAATTATTTTCTTATCTCGTGTCTAGTAATCAATTAAACGATATTTAGGTTAATTGATTATTCGTTGTTGTTGCTGTTTGAGTCTTCAGTCTTTTGACTGGTTTTATACAGCACTCCATGCCTCCCTGTCCTGAGATAATAGTTTCATTTCTTCCGGGTGAGTTAGCCGTGGTCGTTACGGCATGGCTGCTGGCAGTCGCTCTCATCCGGGAAGCGAGGTGGTTCGAATCCCCCCGCCGGCAACCTTGAAGATGGTCTTCTCTGGTTTCCCATCTTCCTTCCAGGCAAGTGCCGGGGTTGGTCCCTAACTATAGGCCACAGCCGCTACCTTCCAACTCCTCGTCCTTACATTCAAACTTTCCTCCCCAGACAACACTCCACACGAGACGGTACTTGTAGCTCAACCATTGGGTGTTCGCCTAGAAGCAGTTACAAACTGGCGAGCCGAACATGTCCTCGGACACTCCCGGCACTAAAAGGCATACGCTAAAAAAAAAGAAAAAAAGTTTCATCTCTACATAGCTACCACACACTTCATTCGAGGTAATCTGTTTAACATATTCTAACCTTGGTCTACTCCTACAGTTCTTGTACTCGACCCTTCCTTCCATAACTAAGCTTGCTATTCCTGGGTGTCTTAGTATCTGTCCTATCAACCTATCTCTTCTCTTCATTAGCAGTCGCCAGAAGCATCTCTCCTCACCCACTAACCACTTCGTTTGTAACTTCTCTATCCATCTGATCTCCATTCGATTCGATCTTTCAGTCAATCGATTAATCGAATAAAATAGATATTTCCAGCTCTAGTTTGAACCCATCCAGTAGGAGCATTCGAGAGTGGCAACGAGTGGGTGAGAGATTTCACGAGCCCTTCATCCAGGAACTTTAAAAATGTCACATGCAATGATCAAATCTGGTCCACCGTGGTAAGAGGCCAACAGCTTGACCGCAACACACACCCAAGTACACGGGGCTGGTGACCAGGGAAGTCCAACCCCTTACCAAGTGCGGGAGTTTGTACCTTAGGAATGTGGCTCGTGCTTGGAGGCCCTGATCTAGGTTGATGGGCGTGGGTGTCTAAACAACAGGTGAAGTCGTGACCCAGGAGAATGGCTCGCATTAGCCGAGTTCCCACAATTACAAGCTCCTAGTGAGTTCCATGTCTCGGAGCGTTGTTCTTAACTCCTGTACAAACTGTTGAACATTCGTTTTAATCTGCAGAATCGAATTGTGGCTCCTTTGTAGCTTTCCACAGCTACATCCCGAGTTTAAATTCTGGTCGGTGGGTGTATAATTTGAGCTCGACAATGCGCGGAAGAGACAAGCTTTCTCCATACAAAAATATGGTATATTGGCTTTCACGGCCAGTGAATTAACACTCAGCATTTTTAGCCTATTTTCAATTAAAAAAAAAAGGCTTATGAGATCACCTATGTGCGTGTGTGTGTGCGTGTGTGTGTGTGTGTGTGTGTGTGTGTGTGTGAGGTGTGTGTGTGTCCCCCCCCTAATAAATTCTAAATGGCTGGAGCGATTTTAATGAAACTCGGTAAGATCATAGCACTATTCCGGGCGACCTCGATCGTGCCCTTCAAATTTTGTTAAGTCTCACCAATCCAACATGGCGGCTGTGCGAAATATTTTACCAGCATTCAATATCTCCGAAACTATTACCGATATCACCCTGGAATTTATTACGGTGATAAAGGGAACTTCTAAAAGTTCACCTATGTGATTGTTGAAAACCTGGTAACTACAAAAACAACATGGCGGCCACGCGAATTTGCGACTTTTAAATAGACGTTTCTCGCGATTTGACCAACCAAACGCAATAAAACTTGGTACAGTATATGTTTATACACATTACAATGCACCGACATCTAACTTGGTTCAATTATTTACATAACCACAAGATGGCGCATGAGCGAAATATTTCACCGGCATTCTATATCTCTGAAACTATTAGCTGTATCACCCTGAAATTTTGTACGGAGATAAAGGGCACTACTGGAAGTTCATTTATAACACTTTCTAAAAGCAGTTAACTACAAAACAAACATGGCGGCCAAGCGAATTTGAAAATTTTAAATAGACCTTTCTCGCGATTTAATGTTCCAAACGCAATGAAATCTGGTACAAGAAATGTTTATACATATTGTAATTCACTGGTATCTAATTTAGTTCAATTGTTTACATAACCTCAAGATGGCGGCTGTGCGAATTTAAAAATTAAGTTTTTATTTCTTGTGTCGTAATCAAGGGATCGAAGTGAAAGTTTGAATAATGAACCTACGAAATAATTTTCCTTTAATGGTACATGACTCTATGGCCTATACATTTAACAAAATCCAACATGGCGACCATCCGAAAAATTCAGACTACTCTGAATATCTACGAATCTATTATAGCAATCAAACTGATTTTTTTTTTATGTTCAGAGGGGCTATGAACATAAGTTGACCTATAGGACTTTAAATAACCTGGTGATCACAAATCCAACATGGCGGCGACGCGAAGTATAAACATTCACATGGACGTTTCTCGCAACTTAACCATCCTAGTGCAGTGAAACTTGGTACAGTAAATCCTTATACGAATGTTAATCCACTGGCATCTAATTTATTTCAATTATTTCCAAAACCACAAGATGGCAGCTGTGCCAAATTTTAAAATCTCCTGGTTACTTCTTGTGTCCTAATCATGCGAGTGAAGTTTGAATGCTACACGTACACAATAATCTACATGTAACATTGCATAACTCTAGGACATGCATATATAAAATCCAACATGGCGACCATCCGAAATATTTAGTCGGTACTCAATATCTACGAATCTATTACAGGAATCGAACTGAAATTTTGTATGTTGATAGTGGCA